>CM033324.1:16733190-17381940 GCA_019359835.1 Pharus latifolius | reverse complement strand
CACTACAATCATATTGCCACGGTTGTCCTAACAATAAATGGCATACAGTCATAGGACAACATCACAAGTTATAGTATCAATATAATCATGAATTTTAAATGTAACTTGAACCATATGTTGTACTTTGACACTTCCACAGTCACTTACCCATTGGACATGATAACGATGAGGGTGTTTTAATAATTTTAATTCAAGCTTATCACACAATTCCTGACTAGCTAAATTATGATAACTACCTCCATCAATAATAAGCTTGATTACCTTATCATTTACCTTGGCTTGAGTTTGAAAGAGATTGAGGCGTTGTGGGTGTTCATCTTCTTTTAGATGTACACTAAGCGTTTTAGTGACAACTAAGGCAGTGCCTGTCTCATAAGGGCAATCATCACACTCTTCATCTTCCACAGGAGCATCTCAAGGCTTATCAGGTCGGACATGGGCTCCTGATCCTCTTCACTTGCAGATTCGTATTCTCCATCTTCACTGAGAAGCATGGTTCGGTTGTTTGGGCATTCTCTTGCCATATGCCCTCGACCCAAGCACTTGAAGCATTGGATGGCACTAGTCTTGGTGGTTGAAACCACCGAAGATGATGATGCAGTGGGTTTCTTCATACTTGATGTAGGCACTGATTTTAATACTGAAGCAGAGCTAGTATTAGTGGCAAAAGAAGTTCTAGAGGAGGATATACCTCATCCCAAGTTAAATCGAGCTTTGGGCATGTTTGATGGAGCTCTCAAGTGGAAGGAAGGCGTTCTTGTTGGTTTGGCATCTTCTTGTAGTTGTTTCTCCGCTTTCGTCATTTGGTGCACCAACTCAATGACGGTGTTATAGGGTTGAAAAGTCACAATGCTTTTGATGTTCTTGTTGAGGCCATTAGAAAACGTGCAATGGACTATTCTAGATCTTCATGCACCCACGCTCTAATCATGGCTTGCTCCATGTCCTTGTAGCAATCCACCACCGATCGCGATCCCTGCCTCAAATTCTACAATTTATCAAAAATATCACGTCTATAATGGTTAGGAACAAAACGAGCTCTCTTCTCACGCTTCATTTCCTCCCATGAAGCAATAGGGGTTTCTCCTTGTTCTTCTCATTGATTGAGAACTTGTTCCCACCAAATCAGCGCATAACCATCAAACTCAAGTGAGGCCATCATCAATTTCTTCTCCTCTGAATAATTGTTCATCTGGAAGATCTTCTCCACATTGAGTTCCCATGTGAGGTGGTCGATCCGCATTAGCGGCAGCACGATCTCTCCTCTCGCGCGCTCTTCGGCCAACAATCTCCTCAGTAGTCTCTCATCGAGCTCGTCACCACCATGAACACTATCTTCTCCTTGCGATCTGTCTCTGTGAATCTCATGCATTTTCTTATCAAACTCATCAATCAAAATATCAATACTCTCTTGACGCATGTTAGTCATGTTCTCAGTAAGTTGTTCATTGAACTCCCTGGTTATCCTAATAAACTCATGTCGTGTCACCCGAGCTAGTTTACTTAACATATATCGGGTTCAAGTCAGGTTCGAATTTGACATGTGTTTATGTGTCTTAGCAGCCACTATGGTCGTAGGTGGACAACTTCCTGTACATTAAGGGGCTACGGACACAGAGCCAGTTTATCGTCGTGGTACTTGCACAATCATGAGGTCGTAGGTAATGCGTGGTCAAAAGGTCACTGACTATATAAGACAAAGATAACCTGGGGGTGTTTAAGCTTTTATTGGACACGTCCCCAGGATCAAGATGACTTCTACCACATGTGAAGACAACCGCCAGGGAGTTAACATGTGCGGTTATCTATGATTGCACGTGCTCAACTGGCGAAGAGGATGGATGCGGTTATATGAACTGCATTATGACAACCATCCAGAACTGCTTTGCATTGGCATCCTTCCCTTCAGTATAAAAGGATAGTTGATGCACGATGTAAAAGGGGGACTCTCAAGAGAATAACCAACAACTTTTGAAGACTTAGAAATAGTTAGTTAGACATAAGTAGAAAAGGAGACTATCACCTGTGATAATCTCTTCTCCCTGTAAACTCTTTTCTCATACATAGTGAAATCACAACAGGACGTACGGCTATTACTCCCACCATCGAGGGCCCTAACCTGTATAAATCTTCGCGTCCCTATTTTCATTGCTTATCCTAACTTACCTGAGGGCACATTGAAAGGTCTCACATACAACTCACAAATCTGCATAAGATCGACAGGGGACCCCGAGTCCAAATCATCGACAGCTAGAGCCCACCGTGGGGCCTTTCCCAAGGTGTTCTCCTTCATCAGGAGATTTGGTAAGCCAGGTCTTAAGGACGTTAAGAAGGAGGATTCAAGCAAGAAGCCGGAATCATTATCAGACGGAATATCAAACAAGTCCAAGAAAAATCAGACTGGACAATACCAGGAGGTCGCTGCAGCAGAGAAGCCACCACCAGGAAAAGGTAACAAGTTTCCATTGAAGAATAAAACCTCTTCTGGCGGCCGCGATAGCGACCAGCTGTGGAAACAGACTAACCCGCAAGGAAATAAGAAGTGGTGTCAGTTCCACAACTCTTCGGAACACGATCTCAAGAACTACCGGAATTGGTTGAAGCAACTAGATGACTTCTACCAAGGGATTGGACCGATGCCAACCTTGCCGTAAAAAGATCAAGCCTGCGGGCTTAGAGACGCCGACAGAGACAAAGAGATGTCCTACCAGGTAGCCCAAAACCATGTCAATGTTCTTTTTGGAGGTTCCTCCTCTTTTGCTTCTAAGCGTCAGTTTAAGACATTTTACCGTGAGGTAAATCAAGCAGAGGCTCCCCTTGGTGAACCTCAATATCCCCGTTGGTCGGAAACTCCTTTGACTTTTCATCGAGCTGATTGTCCTGTTGGGCTTACGCGACCATTGAGACTACCTTTGGTCATTACCCCAATTATTAGCAATGCTCGAGTTGAAAGAGTTCTGATCTACGAGGGTAGTTCCTTGGACATTCTATTGGTTAAGGCATTGGATGAGATGCAGATTCCTCGTTCAAAAATTAAACTCATAATTCATCCATTTTAGGGATAATTCCTGGTCCCTCAATGATGCCGATGGGACAGGTGGTTCTACCACTAACACTGGGAGAACTAGATAACTTCCGAACAGAATTGATTACTTTTGATGTAATTGATTGTGATTCAGCATATAACGCTATTTTTGGCAGGCCAACTCTCTCTATGTTCATGGCAGCGACGCATTACACTTATCAGTGCGCCAAGCTGCCGGGACCCATAGGCGTTATCTCAGTTCCAGGCAGTGAGAACACGGCATTAACTTGTGATCAGTTATCCCTGGAGTTAGTGGATCAGCTTCCCCTTCGGGACGTCAAGATTGCGACCATGGCTTCTGATACGATCAAAGTTGCCCCGCGGCCAGATGAAAAGTTAAAACTTGTTCCATTGTACCTAGATGATCCGTCTAGAACAATTCGGGTGGAATCAGGCCTGGACGACAAACAGGAACTTGAGCTCGTTACTTTCCTCTGGCCTAATGCAGATGTGTTTGTGTGGAAACCATCAGACATTCCTGGAGTCTCAAGGGAGGTAATTGAGCACATGTTAGCAAGTCGACCTGGACAGAGACCAATAAAGCAAAAGCTCAAACGCTTTGCTGTTGATCGGCAAGAAGCCATCCGAGTGGAGTTAGATAAACTCCAGAAAGCAGGATTTATTCACAAAGTCGATCATCTTGAGTGGCTTGCAAACCCGGTCATGGTCCTAAAGTCAAATGGCAAGTGGCGCATGTGCATTGACTACACCAGCCTAAACAGTGCCTATCCGAAGGATGAATTTCCCCTTCCTCGCATCGATCAGTTGGTGTCGACGATTCGGACTCGGAGTCCTCAGCCGAACTTATGCAGAATTTGTAATAGTGAGACCTTTCAAGATGACCCTTCGGGAAGGTATGCTGAACAATGGTGAATAGGAGCACAGAGAATTTAGACAGGTTCGGGCCCTCGAAGGTGGGAGTAAAAGCCCTACGTCCTGTTGAGATTTCACTAAGTATGGTAAAAGGTTTACAAGTGGAGGAAAAAGTCCTCACAGGCGAGGATTTTTCCTGTAAAAGTGTACAAAGATAAGCTAAAGAAGACTTATAAACATGCTATATGAGGTGTGCCGTAGACTTGGCTAACTTGGATCTCTCCTCCCTTTCTTGATTGATGCTTCATGCCATCCTTTTATACTGCTTGAAAGGGTGCCATGTGAAGAAAAAACTGCATCAATCAGTTGTACGGACGGTTGGATGCGGTTTTTGAAACTGCTTTTAACCTCCACGTAGGTTAAACACGTGTTATTTATGGATAACTGTACGTGTTAACCTCCTGCCGGTTGATTCTCCACGTGTAGGAATCTTCAGGATACTTAGAATATCCTGTCGTATGGGCAACCGAATAGATAGATCCCAAGTATCCTGATCGGCAGATGTTCTGACCGCGGGATTCGGCTGACCGCGTAATATCCCGAATGTGTAGTTCGCGTATAGCCTACAAACTTCTGACCGCGCAAGGCCTACGGTCTGACCGTGTAAAGCTGTGACTTGATCGCGTAAAGCTTGCGACCTCGTGGTGATGCCTCTCAGAATAGCTTGAGTTCGCATCTCTAGACACATGTCTGGTTCGAACCTGTCTTGAACCGGAAGTTTATAAGAAGTGACCCGGGTGTCAATCCTCGTCAGCTAGCCCCCAAATTCGAAGAAAACGAAGAGACGTGTTTATTTCGAATTTAAAAAACCGTGCATTGGATTTTTAACCTGGCCCTTTAACTTCTCCACTTAGTGGCGCACTAAGTGAAAACGGTTGGTTTTTCAAGACGGGTTCTGACATTACGTGACGGGCAATGATGGCGCCGTAGAGATTTTTATCTCGAGGTAAAATTGTAAATGTCTTAACGAAACTCGAGGTGTCTGGGAGGCGAACCGTCGACCTGGCGGCTATAAATACCAGACCCCTGGACATGTAAAGATTTACAATTTCCCTCTCACGCCTAAGTCTTTTTCTTGTTACCTGGCCTCCTTCCTTTTTCACTTACTCCTCCCAATGGCAGATCACGAAATCATCGAGATTGAGAGAGATGAAGGGGAAATTGTCGAACAAGGGTCTCAATCGAATGAAGTCCTGTCTCCCTTAAGGAAGAAAACCAAGGTTGACGAAGGATCTTTCAGTGGAACAAAGGTGAAGAATGTAGCGAGTTTCTTTCTTCCTTCAGTTCCTTTGACCCTCCCCGTTCATGCCTCTCGGCAAGTTAGGCCTTTATCCTTAGAGAAAGATCCCTTCACATCCAATTCTCCCATCCTTTTGGGTGATCAACATCCTGGTCGGCAAGCGGTGACTATCCCTCGACCAGATGATTGCCATATTGGGTTGGCGAAGCAATCTTCTTCTGGGAATGTTGCACTTCCACCATATGATGATCTTCCTCCCAAGATGGGTGTATCAACGGGTTATGCACCGGGACAGGTAACAATTCTTCTCCCTTTTTGCTGATAATTTTAGTTAATATGACTAACTTTTGCAAAATGCAGGAGGTAGGAGGCCCCAGCGATCAGCCTTCTGCTGCTCCATCTCTTCCTTCCGGACAGACTCTTCTGGAAGAGAAGAATGCCCTGGAGAAGAAGACCGAGGAGATGGCCTCGAAGATTCTGCGTTTAGCAGAATGTCTTGATCGATCCCGAGAAGAGGCGCACCATTTCCGTCGAGAGAGGGACTTCGCTCAGCAACAGCGAGAACTCTCTGACTTGATTAGGGACAATAGTGCGTCTGTTGTTAGGGACGATATAGATAGACTTAGAGTAGTTGCTAGTTCCTTGGGGGTTGTCAGTGTAGATCCTACTGACAACAATATGTCCCTCGGGGAACTTTGTAAACTTCTTTCGGAACAAGTCGATGCTTTTATCGACCGTATTCCTTTTGTATGTAAAGAATGTAATAAATAAAGTTTCTTTTATTCATATGAACATTCTTCATACCTTCTGTGCGAAATTATGGCTAAAAGCTTAGTCCGCGACCATTCATACACAGGAAATTTCAGTTCTGCGATTAGAATCGCGCTCTAAAAAGTCACCATGACCTGTCCTGATGCTGCGATCAGACTTAAGGCCGCGGTTTGAACTGAATTGCGACCAGAGTTGAGCATCCGGTTAGACTATTACTTCGATTAGAGACGAAGTTTTAGCCTAGAACATGATTTCGATAAAACCATAACCCAATTAGAAACACTTCAGTACGTAAAAAATTGGGTTACGTGATTTTTTCGAACAAAATGTTCAAAGTATAAAAAGGAAAAACGTCCTCTGAAAAGTACTGGAAATTTTTCAGTCCTTTTACACTTTTAGTTTCCAAAACAAAGAAGTCTTTTTGTTTCAGATCCGACGCCTGAGTACTTTATCGGGTCCATCAGAGACAGTATCCATTATGGGAAATGAATAAAGCATTTAATGGAACGTTTGAAACTAGCCGTTTACTCATTAATGCGTCGCCTTGGGTCTATAAAAAAGCAGGAGGTAGCTTCTTGAGGAAGCCACCCAGCCGCGAAAAAACCCTTAGAATTCCCGCCGCTCAAAACCCTCACTTTCTTCAGCCTTCATCTTCCCCAAATCGCCAGCTTCCCCTTTGATTCTACACCATAGATGGCGTCCTGGAGCAGATCCATTCATCATTCTGAGGAGAGCCTGATGGCGCTTGAGAAGGAGGAGATCCTTTCTCCGCGGCTGCTCATTAACTGGCGACCTGCGGAGAAGGACCAAGAAACCCCAACTGTCCAAGAAGGCGAGTTGGTGGTTTTCGAGGAGTATTTTCGTTGCGGGTTCCGATTCCCTGAGAGTCGGTTTCTTAAGGATATCTTTGAACATTACGGGTGGGAACTGATCAACCTCCACCCCAACGCGATGCTGATTCTTGCAGTATTTCAGCATCTCTGTGAAGCCTTCGTCGGAGTATATCCCAGCGTGGATCTTTTCCGACGATTCTACTTTTCGGCGTGGTCGAAGAGCACCAACGCCGCCGGATGCATCTACTTCCGGCTGAGGGACAAAAAGGAGTATCCCTCCCCACCCCTGCGAGACTCAGTGCACGGGTGGCACTAAAAATGGTTTTACTGCACCCCGCCGACCGAGAGCGGGCTGTGGTTTGAGAACTCGCGGCCGGAGAAAACGAGCGAGTTGGATACTCTCCCGGCGATGAACGCGGAGTTCATGAAGCATGCTGAGGTGATCCTTCACTTAGTCGAACAAGGGCTGACGGCACGTGACGTCATCCGAGACTTTGTGAAGAATCGGGTGAGCCCCCTACGTGAAAGAGCTCATCCGGCTTGGGAGATCAAGTCCATGGCGGACACTACCCTGGACTATAACGAAGGTACTCATTTCTGACATTGAAATCCTTTTGTCATTTTTGAAATGTATCAATTTAACTCATATCTGGGAACAGTCCTGCCCTCAGCTGAGATTGAGAGGCGGACTAACTACCTCCTCAGGGCGTACAATGCCGAGGTAGAGGGCCCCAAGGGATCGCCTCGCCCCCAAAGCTTGATTCATGCTGGCGACGACCTTAAACAGGAGCGCCGAAAGGTAAACTCTCCACTTGGCCTCTGTTTTTCAGGTCTCATGTATGTCCAGCACTAATCAATCCCATTGGAATGAGAATAGCTCCTAGGGAGGTTTGCGGATGCAACATTCCCAAGTGAAAATGTCGGCTCTCTGAAGTAGCCGACGGCGAGGAACTTGAAGAAAGTCTCTCAGAGACCCAGGACAAAGAGTCCTGCCTCTAAGAAGACCAAGCTGAACCCTGGAGAGGGGTCTTCACGAAGCGTTCCTCGTCTCGCAAGAAAGACTGCGGTAAGATATCGCATTCCTACTACTTTTTCAGGCGCGACATGGAATCACTTCTTCGTCGTACAGGGAGAGGGGAGCGAGGAGGAAGAGGATGACGTTCCTCTGATCCTTCGAAGGAGGAAGATCGCGGATCTTCCATCCAGCGATGCCCCAGGCTGCCCCGCAGAGACCACAGCTGCCGAAGAAGTGGCCGTGGTTGACCCTGCGACCACTGAAGATCTTGTGGTCGCAGGTGACCTTCCAATTCCTGAAGCCCCCGAGGCTTCAAGGTCAATCATCTCTGCTTCCCTGGTCGAAGGGACGACCAAGGTAAAGGATCTTTTCGATCATTCCCTCCATGGCTCTTTCTGCGCATTTGACAAGTTAATGTTCATACAGGAAGGAGAGCTTCCCCCTGGGTCCACTGGGGATTCCAGGGAGGAAAATCCTCCTCCTCCGCGGATAGAGGAGGAGGTAGACGAACAAAGGCCGGTTGTGACGGTTCCAGCAACTCAGGAATCGTCAAGGCCTTCGGATGAAGCCCCACCAATTAGCCCGGTAACCCAGGTAAAGACCTATGTGTTTCTACCTGTTCCCTAAGAATATGCCTGTAACATGATATTTCCAGGGGGGTGCTGTCTTATTTACCATAAGGAAGGCAAGAACCGGAGACGGCTCTCCTTCACAAGGGGAATTTTCCCAGAAGTCTCAGGAACGAATGGGATTTCGAATAAGGTAAGAACTCTTACTTGACAGTAATCTTAGATAAAAGCTGTCTGACCCACTCTTCCTGTTAGGCAAAAGAAGACAGCGCCTACACCTTCAACCGCCACTGGAGAGGTTGAAGCTAGGGCTGATGAGGGAGCCTCTAATGAAGAGCGCTCTACTCCCGTGGTTCAGGAAGTCGTCCGGACCGCGGGAGGTGAAACAAGTACAGGGACTAGGTCCCCACCAGTAGCCTCTGGGGGTGGCGTCCGGCCGGCACTCCCATCAACTGTCCCCGTGGCAGGCACTTCAGGAGCGCTAGCCAGGATTCCTGCTAGCATGGATGATGCCGCTTTAAATAAATTTATGAAGGTATGATGACCCCTGTTTCGGCGTTTGAAACGCCTTTAGAGTATATTTAACTCTCTTGCTTCGTGTCACAGGGCTTGTCATGGGTGACGAGCCAGTCGCATGCTGCAATGGCTAGCATGGCGGCTGTTCAAAAAGATCGTGACGGCTTGCGCAAGTGAGGATCGTCATTCTTCTGTTAATATAAGTAGGCTTTAATTGTGACTAACCTGATTTTGCTGCAGAGAGGTTACGTTTTTGAAGAAAGAGTTAACCAAGATAAAGCTGAACTCAGTTACAGAGTTCCAGAAACTACGGACTGAAATCAACAGACTTCAGTCTGAGAATGCTGGTAAGTCGATTCCCTAACTTGAGAAGACTTAAAGACGTTTCTTGTTAATAACCTCTTTTCTTTGTACAGCGCAAGCAGGTCGCATTAAACAGCTCAGCCAGGACAATATGCTTCTCGAGTCCTCGCTCAACCATACTGATCAAGTGGTCAAAGAGTTGAGCCTACTGGTCTTCGAAAAACTGAAGGCCATAGCCAGCCTTTTGAATACCAACGTGGTAGAGTTGAGGAAGGATGATCCAAATGTCAGTGATTGGGCATCACTGCTCACAACTCAAGCAGAATCACTGCTCCAATATCTCCCTGGAGATTTACGGCGACGTGAAGAGACAATCAGGACGAGAGTCTGATCAGCGGCTTCTGCCGTACTCAGCCGGGTTCGACTTCACCATGGCCCAGATGCGAATCTGAGCGCACTGGTGGGACCGGTTGAGGTCGAGAGTGAAGAACTGCTTGACGCCGTTATTGAAGAAGTTAAGCCCTTCGTTGACAAGCTCTTGGCTGAGCTAAGGATCGAATGATCCTTATATTTTGTAACCAAACAATTGTAATTACAATGCTATGTATGTAAAACTATTTTTCCAAAAGAAAGTGCATATTCACATCATAAGTTTCATACTATAAGTATATTCCTCTAGCCCCCGCCTCTGTTTTGTGAATACTGAAGTCTTAGTATTTTAAGCAGAGGGGAAAACATAAGTATGATGACCAGGGATATGCGCTTCAAGCCAATGATCAAGATTAAAATAACATTTTAACCTTATTGCAAACTGATAGCCACCCGGATGACCGAAGACTAGCCAGATAGTCCCGTGTGCGTTGAGAAACGGCTTATTTAGGAGTAACTTATCTGGAAGTGATCATGAGATTGACCAGCGAATCCGGTTGAAAAATGCTGTAATAACCTAACCGCCAGCGATCAGCCCCCAGGTCGAATTTGTATAATTTGGGCTTAAAGAAAAACACTCATTGTATGAAAACAAGACATGCTTTTTATGAAAAGATGCTAATTGAACAGGAAAAAAGTTATTGGAATACTTACACGTAAAACTTGCGAAGTTGATCGATGTTCCAAGTATTGGACAAAATCCGACCATCCTCCATGGCTAACCGCGCAGATCCTGGCCGCGGCACTGAGACGACAGTGTATGGTCCCTCCCACTTTGGGGAGAATTTATTGCGGTTAGACTGGTCTTGAATTTTTCGTAAAACCAAGTCGCCCACGTTGAGATCACGTGGTCGCACCTTTTTACTGTGATACTTGCGTAGAGCCTGCAAGTATACCGCGGACTTAATCAAGGCGCGATCACGCCGTTCTTCCAGGAGGATGAGATCTCGCGATCGCTGTTCGGATTGATTGACCTGTTCGAATTGATTCGTGCGAACAGATCCAATACTTACTTCCATAGGTAACACAGCCTCAGCTCCATAGACCAAATGGAAGGGTGTCTCACCGGTGGCTCGACTAGAGGTAGTCCGTAGTGCCCATAGAACAGTATAGAGCTCGTCTGCCCAAGCCCCCGAGCGGGTCTTGAGGCGATCAAAAACACGTTTTTTGATACCTTGCAATACTTGCCCATTGGCCCGTTCTACGGCACCATTGCTTTGTGGATGTGCCACGGAAGCAAAGCACACCTTGGTCCCAATCTGATCGCAGTAGTCTAGGAAGAGACCGCTAGCGAACTGAGAACCGTTGTCTGTGATGAGACGGTTTGGAACACCAAATCGTGCCACAATGTTCTTGTGAAAGAACTTTTGTGCGGCTGATGCAGTAATATTTCGTACTGGTTCGGCCTCAATCCACTTTGTGAATGTGTCAATGGCTACGAACAAAAACTTGTATCCATTGACCGCTTGTGGCATAGGACCGACGATGTCCATTCCCCAGATCGCGAAAGGCCATGCGAGAGGAATAGTTTGCAATGCATAAGCAGGTTGATGAACCTGTCTTGCATGAAACTGACACTGTGGACACATCTTGACCATAAGCTTGGCATCATCGAGTGCCGAAGGCCAGTAGAATCCCTGTCGAAAAACTTTTCCGACCAGTGTTCGGTATGACGCGTGTGCACCGCATACACCATCATGTATTTCTTTCAAGAGGGATTTTCCTTCCTCCTGAGATATGCAGCGCATGAATACTCCTTGAGTACCCTTTCTGTACATAACCCCATCAATGAGTTTGTACAGACGCGCCTTTCGAATTAATCGATCTCTTTTGGTTTCGTCCTCGGGTAGGGTCCCATGTTCAAGATAGACCCTCAATGGATGAGTCCAATCTTGTTCCTGACCGAGGCTGGCAACGAAGGCTATTGCCGGATCATCCTCGACCGAAGTCATGATCGAAGGATGGTCCAAGTGTTCAATGAACACTCCTGCCGGAGCGGATGAGCGTGAGGATCCAATTTTGGATAATTGGTCTGCGAGAATGTTGTCCTTTCGCGGGATGTATTGGACTTCGAAGTGACTGAAGTGTTTTTCCAATAACTTCACTTCCCCCAGGTAATGAGCCATTGTCTCATCGGAGGTGCTGTACTCCTTGTTTACCTGGTTTACGACCAGCTGTGAGTCCCCCCTCACCACTAATCGACGGACTCCGAGGAATTTTGCTGCCCGGAGCCCTGCAAGAAGACCTTCATACTCTGCTGCATTGTTGGTTGCAACAAAGTGTAGTTGAATGACATACTTAAGCTGTTCGCCCTGAGGCGTAACTAAGACCACTCCAGCCCCCGAGTGTTGAAAACTACGGGAGCCGTCAAAGTACATTGTCCAATAATCGGGGCACTCCAGTTCCTTTGCCAACTGCACGGGTGGCTCAGGGTTGGTCCATTCGACCACAAAGTCGGCCAAAACCTGAGACTTAACCGCCGTGCGAGGGGTGAAATGGATCTCAAAGGCACCGAATTCGACCGCCCATTTGGCGATTCGACCAGATTTTTCTGGATTTCGGACAATATCCCCTAAAGGAAAAGAGGAGGGTACTGTGATCTTGTGTGCTTGAAAGTAATGTCGTAGCTTACGGGAAGCCATCAGTAGTGCGTAAAGTATCTTCTGGACCTCAGGGTAGCGCTCCTTAGGACCATGAAGTACTTCGCTCACATAGTAGACGGGTCTGTGTACTCCTTCCCTTTCCGCGATCAGAACTGCGCTGACCGCGTGCGGGGTGGCCGCCAAATATAGAAGTAATGGTTCTTCCTTTTCAGGAGACACCAATACCGGCGGACTGGAAAGGTATGTTTTTACCTCCTGAAACGCTTTTTCGGCTTCGTCGGACCACGTGAAGTTATGATGTTTACGCAAGGCTTTAAAGAAAGGTAGTCCCCTTTCGCCTAATCGCGATATGAAGCGACTTAAAGCCGCCATGCGACCAGCCAGACGTTGAACATCCTTCATGGTCGAGGGCGACCTCATTTGTTCAATAGCTCTGATTTTCTCAGGATTAACTTCAATGCCCCTGGAACACACAAGGAAACCAAGAAGCTTTCCTGAAGAGACCCCGAAAGAACATTTCTCCGGGTTTAATTTTATTCCAAAGCGATTCAAGTTACAGAAGGTTTCAGCAAGATCGTCCAAATGAGACAATCTTTTGGTGCTCTTTACAACCAAGTCGTCTACATATGCTTCGAGATTACGCCCTATCTGGGAAAGAAAGGTCTTTTGCATCAAGCGCTGGTACGTGGAACCAGTGTTCTTGAGACCGAACGGCATTCTGACGTAGCAGTATGTGCCGAACGGGGTGATGAAGGCAGTTTTCTCTTCATCGTCTTCTGCCATGCTAATTTGATGATATCCCGAGTAGGCATCCAGAAAACTCATCAGTTCGCAACCCGCAGTGGAGTCAACCAGCTGGTCAATGCGGGGAAGGGGAAAATCGTCCTTCGGACAGGCACTGTTGAGGCTAGTATAGTCGACGCACATGCGCCACTTGCCATTTGACTTGCGGACCATGACCGGGTTGGCGAGCCAGTCCGGGTGATTCACCTCGCGGATAAACCCGGCTTGCAAGAGTTTGTCTAACTCTTCTCGGATGGCTTCCTGTCGGTCGGTGGCAAAACGCCTGAGCTTTTGCTTTATTGGTCGTTGTCCAGGTCGAATTGCTAACCTGTGCTCAATTACTTCCCTTGGGACACCGGGCATGTCGGACGGTTTCCACGCAAACACGTCTGCGTTAGCTCGGAGGAAAGCAACGAGGTCGAGTTCCTATTTGTCATCCAGGGCTGACCCAACCCGAATTGTCCTGGATGGGTCATCTGGGTACAAAGGAACTTGTTTGAGTTTCTCATCTGGTCGAGGAGCAGCCCTGATCGCATCGATGGCGACAGTGGCGACCTGAGCGTCCCGGAGGGGAAGTTGATCGACCATCTCCAAAGATAGCCGGTCGCACGTGAGTGCCACGTTGCGACTACCTCGGACCGAAATGACACCTTTGGGGCCAGGCAATTTCCCGCACTGATAAGCATAGTGCGTTGCCATCATGAACTTAGCAAGAGTCGGCCTGCCAAAGATTGCATTATAAGCTGAATCACAATCGATTACATCGAAAGTAACCAATTCTGTTCGAAAGTTATCTGGTTCTCCCAGAGTGACCGGGAGGACCACTTGTCCCAATGGCATCATGGAGGGGCCTGGGATTATCCCATAAAACGGATGGATTATGGGCTTAATCTTCGAACGAGGAATTTGCATCTCGTCGAGTGTCTTGACCAATAAAATATCAAGGGAACTTCCCCCATCGATCAGGACCCTTTCGACTCTCGCGTTACTGATGATTGGGGTAATAACCAGAGGTAACCTCAATGGTCGAGTTAGCCCCGCAGGATAGTCAGCGCGATCGAACGTCAAAGGCATATCCGACCAACGGGGATATTGAGGTTCACCAAGGGATGTCTCCGTTTGGTTAACCTCTCGGCAAAAAGTTTTAAACTGCCTTTTGGAAACGAAAGAGGAGGAACCTCCGAAAATGACATTAACATGATTTTGAGGTACCTGGTAAGCCATTTCTTCGTCTCCATCGACGTCTCTAACCCCGCACGCCTGCTCTTTGGGCGGTAAGGTTGGCATTGGCCCAGCTCCTTGGTAGAAATCATCCAGCTGTTTCAACCAACTCCTGCAGTTTTTGAGATCGTGGCCTGCGGAATTGTGGAGTGGACACCACCTTTTGCCCTCCTGCGGATTAGTTGATTTTTCTGGCTGGTCGGAATCCCGGCCACCAGAAGCAGTTTTA
The DNA here is from genome assembly GCA_019359835.1 of Pharus latifolius. Lineage (NCBI taxonomy): Eukaryota > Viridiplantae > Streptophyta > Magnoliopsida > Poales > Poaceae > Pharus > Pharus latifolius. The sequence continues at coordinate 17,367,470 of CM033324.1, read as the reverse complement.
CTTTTAAAAGAAGACTTATTACCTTTGGTCGAAGGAGGTTTTTCCGCGACCGTGACCTCACGGTACTGTCCAGAGCGGTTCCTCTTCGACTTTTTTGACTTCCCGCCCGGTGAAGACTCCGGCTTTTTGCTTGAATCCTCTTTCTTGGCATCCTTGAAGCCTGGTTGGGGCGGTAGGTCCCCCTTGTCAACCATTCGGTTCCATTCGACTGCCTCGGCTGCATCGGAGTATCGATCAGCCATATCGAACAGATCGGCCACTGATCGAGGAGGGTGGATAAGCAAGTCTTCAGTGAATCTCCGGTATCGAACGGCATGCTTAAATGCCCTGATTACGGAGCCATCAGATATGTTCGGGATGGTATTTCTTACCCCGACAAACCTCTTGACAAACTGCCGAAGCGTTTCGGTCGAAGTTTGCCGCAATCTATGCAAGTCGTCCTCCTTACCCGGCTTTTGGTAACAGTTTTGGAAATTGCTGAGGATGGCATCGCATAGCATTTCCCAATTATAGATAGAACCCTCAGGCTGATTGAACAACCAGGTTCTAGCCGGTCCTACGAGGACCGTTGGCAGGTAGTTGGCCATGACCTTGTCATCGCCTCCTGCTGCTTGGATGGCAGTAATATAGATCTGAAGAAACTCGGATGGGTTCTGAGTTCCATCAAACCTCTCAATGGCCCCTGGTCGAAACTTATCGGGCCAAACGATTGCTCGTAGGCCAGGCGAGAAAGCTTTGCAACCAACGTAAGGACCGTGAACCGTCCTGCGACTTTCGGTCGGGTTTCGAGCAAACTCACTTAATGGCGAGATTACTCGGGGTCCCAAATGAGAATGAACGGGAAGTCGATCCCTACCACGAGAGTCCTGCATTCGCCGATATTTGTCCTGTCGGGACGGTATAGGCGGCGGGTAACTCCGCCGGCCAGAGCCAGAATGAGGACCATCTCGTTCATGGGAATGCGTCACTGAGCGGGAAGAGGCTGTCGGGGTCGCCTCGGATGCGACCTCATCCAGTCTTTCCGCCAGGATCCTGAAAAAGGCCGGTCTCTGCGCATCCGTGACCGTAGGAGGAAAATTGCGCATGACTTCCGCGATAGATCGCAGTCGACCATGGGTACTTCTCCTAGGGGCACCAGGTGTTATTGTTTCCTCGTCCACTGGGAAATGCTCCGGTGGTAAGGAAGGAGTCTGGTCACATCTACGACCACGCGACCGTCGAGAAGAACTCGGGGCAGCATCGTAACGAGCCTGCGCATCTTGAAGAGCCTCTAGGGCAGTTCTGCGCAGTTCGTTGTTTTGTTGCTCGAGATCTTGCTCCTCCTTCTGTTTGCGATCTTGTTCTTCCCTGGCAGCCTGTTGATCGGGAGTTTCCTCCGACAACGCAGCAAACTGCCTAGGGAGAGAGGTCGCCGATGGGGAGAACATCTCGGTTTGTTCCGAGTCGGACTCAAAATCAAAGAGACGGTGGAGGTTATCAGGGTCAAACCTTCCTGGGCTAATTTCAGGGTCTCCATCATATTTTCCCTCAGCGGGATCGTACGATGGGCCGGACTCATCACCTAGCACATTAAGAACCTCTGTGGGTTCTGACCTTGTGCCAGTTACCTCCTGGTCGATTAACATGACTTGGGGAGATGATTCAGCCTGGGGAAGATTCTGGCCTTCGACCTCTTCCATCGGAACAGGATCACTTGGAGAAGGCATTGGGATATGAGCATAATCCTCGAGATCGAAATCATTCTCGGAATCATATGCTCCAGCCATGTTTCGGCGAACCTCCGAATTTCAATTAGGACGCCTTGAGAAAGGCCCCACGGTGGGCGCCAGCTGTCGACGATTCGAACTCGGAGTCCTCAGCCGAACTTATGCAGAATTTGTAATAGTGAGACCTTTCAAGATGACCCTTCGGGAAGGTATGCTGAACAATGGTGAATAGGAGCACAGAGAATTTAGACAGGTTCGGGCCCTCGAAGGTGGGAGTAAAAGCCCTACGTCCTGTTGAGATTTCACTAAGTATGGTAAAAGGTTTACAAGTGGAGGAAAAAGTCCTCACAGGCGAGGATTTTTCCTGTAAAAGTGTACAAAGACAAGCTAAAGAAGACTTATAAACATGCTATATGAGGTGTGCCGTAGACTTGGCTAACTTGGATCTCTCCTCCCTTTCTTGATTGATGCTTCATGCCATCCTTTTATACTGCTTGAAAGGGTGCCATGTGAAGAAAAAACTGCATCAATTAGTTGTACGGACGGTTGGATGCGATTTTTGAAACTGCTTTTAACCTCCACGTAGGTTAAACACGTGTTATTTATGGATAACTGTACGTGTTAACCTCCTGCCGGTTGATTCTCCACGTGTAGGAATCTTCAGGATACTTAGAATATCCTGTCGTATGGGCAACCGAATAGATAGATCCCAGGTATCCTGATCGGCAGATGTTCTGACCGCGGGATTCGGCTGACCGCGTAATATCCCGAATGTGTAGTTCGCGTATAGCCTACAAACTTCTGACCGCGCAAGGCCTACGGTCTGACCGTGTAAAGCTGTGACTTGATCGCGTAAAGCTTGCGACCTCGTGGTGATGCCTCTCAGAATAGCTTGAGTTCGCATCTCCAGACACATGTCTGGTTCGAACCTGTCTTGAACCGGAAGTTTATAAGAAGTGACCCGGGTGTCAATCCTCGTCAGTTGGTCGATTCTACAGTGGGTTGCGAACTAATGAGTTTCCTGGATGCTTACTCAGGGTACCATCAAATTAGCATGGCAGAAGAACATGAAGAGAAAACTGTCTTCATCATACCATTTGGCATCTACTGCTACGTCAGAATGCCATTTGGTCTCAAGAATGCCGATTCCACGTATCAGCGCTTGATGCAAAAGACCTTTCTTTCCCAGATGGGGCGTAACCTCGAAGCTTACGTTGATGATTTGGTTGTAAATAGCTTGAAAAGCTTGAATCACTTACATGATCTTGCTAAAACCTTATGTAATTTAAACAAACATGGAATAAAATTAAACCCAGAAAAATGTTCCTTCGGAGTTTCTTGTGGCAAACTTTTGGGTTTCCTTGTTTATTCGAGAGGGATTGAGGTTAGTCCTGAAAAGATTAGAGCCATCGAGCAAATAAGATCTCCTTTGACTATGAAGGACATCCAAAGCCTAACAGGTCGCATGGGAGCTTTAAGTAGTTTCATATCACGCCTAGGCGAACAAGGACTATCTTTCTTTAAGGCTCTTCGCAAACACAATAGTTTTACCTGGTCGGACCGAAAAGGCCTTACAAGAGATCAAAACTTATTTGTCTAGTCTACCAGTATTGGTTTCTCCGAATTTAGTGGAAGCACTACCCTTTTATTTGGTGGCCACCCCTCACGCGGTCAGCGCAGTCTTGGTCGCAGAAAGAGAGGGTGTACAACAACCAATCTATTATGTAAGCGAAGTACTTCACTGTCCAAAGAAACGGTACCCTGAGGTCCAGAAGATAGGTTACGCACTTTTGATGGCTTCCCGTAAGCTACGACACTACTTTCAAGCGCACAAAATAACCATGCCTTCATCCTTCCCGTTGGGAGATATTATCCAGAACCCGGAAAACTCTGGTCGCATAGCGAAGTGGACAGTGGAACTGGGAGCATTTCACATCCATTTCACCCCTCGCGTGGAAGTTAAATTCCATATTCTGACAGATTTTGTGGTCGAGTGGACTAATCCCGACCCCCTGCACAAGAATCCACGGATTTACAATGCACCGACCATTAGACGATGTATTTCGATGGTTCTCGCAGTTTTCAACACTCAGGGCGAGAGTGGTCTTAATCACGCCTTAGGGCGACCAACTCAATTATGTCATCCAATTACACTTTGTTGAGACAAAAAAAGTGGCATAGTATGAAGGTCTTATTGCAGGCTCCGGGCAGCCAGATTCCTCGGAGTCCGTCGATTAGTGGTGAAGGGAGACTCACAGTTAGTCATAAACCAGGTAAACAAGGAGTACAACACCTCCGATGAGACAATGGCCCATTACCTGGAGAAGTGAGTAAATTGGAAAAACACTTCAGTCATTTCGAAGTCCAATATATCCCGCAAAAGGACAATATACTCGCAGACCAATTATCTAAAATTGGATCCTCACGCACATCCGTTCTGGCATGAGTGTTCATTGAACACTTAGAACACCCTTCAACCATGACTTCGATCGAGGATGACATGGTGACAGTTTGTGTCACTGACCTTGGTCGAGAAAAAGATTGGACTCATCCATTGCGGATCTATCTTGAACATGGGACCTTGCCCAAGGACAAAACCGAGAGTGATCAGTTGATTCGAAAAGCGCGCCTTTATAAACTCATAGATGAGATTTTATACAGAAAGGGTACTCAAGGAGTATTCATGCGTTGTATGTCTCAAGTGAATGGTAAATCTCTCTTGAAAGAAATTCATGACGGTGTATGCGGTGCATACGCGTTATATCGCACACTGGTTGGAAAAGCATTCTGACAAGGGTTTACTGGCCTTCGGCACTTGATGATGCCAAGCATTTGGTCAAGACATGCCCGCAGTGTCAATTTCATGTAAGGTAAGTCCATCAGCCTGCATATGCTTTGCAAACTATTCCTTTAGCATGGCCTTTTGTGGTCTGGGGAATAAACATTGTGGGTCCTATGCCCCAAGCGTACAATGGGTACAAGTTTTTGTTCGTAGCCATTGACATGTTCACGAAGTGGATTAAAGCCAAACCAGTCCGTAACGTTACCGCCGCTGCGGCGAATAAATTCTTCCATAAGAATATAGTCTCCCGATTTGGTGTTCCAAGTCATCTCATTACCGACAATGGTTCCCAGTTCGTCAGTGGTCTCTTTTTGGACTATTGCGATGATATTGGGACCAAAGTTTGCTTTGCTTCTGCAGCTCATCCACAGAGCAATGGTACCGTTGAACGAGCCAACGAGTAGATATTGCAAGGCATTAAGAAACGCATTTTCGATCGCCTTAAGATGCGCTCAGGGGCTTGGGCAGATGAACTCTACTCTGTCTTATGGGCCTTACACACTACTTGTAGTCAGGCCACGAGTGAAACACCTTTTCAACTGGTATATGGTGCAGAGGCGGTATTACCTATGAAAATTCGTATTGGTTCTGTTCGGGTAGATCAATTCGATCAGATTGACCAACCCGAACAACGTACCCAATATATTACCCTCCTTGAAGAGAAACGTGATCGGGCACTGATCAAGTCTGTGGTGTACTTACAAGCTTTGCAAAAATATCACAATAAAAGGGTGCGGCCTCGTAGTCTTCACGTGGGTGACCTGGTTTTACGAAAATACAAAACCAGTTCAACCGCAACAAATTCTCTCCTTAGTGAGAAGGCCCTTATACTATAGTTTCAGTACCGCGACCACGGTTGGCCCGATTAGCTATGGAGGATGACAGGATCTTGTCCAATACTTGGAACATCGATCAGTTACGCTATGTGTAAGTTTTCCATTTCTTTTATCCTTTTCAATTAGCATGATTTATTAAAAATTATGTGTACTTTTCTTCGAATTATGTTATGGTTGTTTTTCTTTTGCCACACCCATATTGAGCCATGCTCGGGGGCTAGCCACCGATGACCATCCGACTATGATAACCAGGATGGATTCGCGGGCCAATCTCATGGTCGCATCTAGATAAGACATCCCTACATAAGCCGTTTCTAAATGCACATGGGACTTACTAGCATGTTTCTGATCATTCGAGTGGCTGCCTATTTGTAATAATACTTGGTATTATATTCAGATTAGTATCGTCGCAACCAGATGAACGTATCTAGGTTGTGACATTTCTTTGTAAAATCGTTTCTAAGCGTATGGGAAACTCAATAGATATTTTTGATCGTCAAAAACCCATATTTCTACTAAGATGATAACACTAAGGTCTCTAGTAGTTATAACCTCAGGAGGGGGCTATGAGAATATGGTTGTAACGTCAAATGAAATCAAGTACACACTTTCAAAAAACCTAAGTCATGCATTTGCATAGTATAACTGTATATTTACAGATACCGTAAAAAATCAGAGGATCATTGTTCAATACAATAAATCATGATAAGTCCATTTCTTTCAAGAGACCTTCTACAAGAGGTTTGACTTCTTCAGAAATGGCTTCAAGCTGGTGGTCACTCTCGATTTCTGCATCTCCCACCACCGGATTCAAATCCAAATTTGAGCCGTGGTGAAGTCTTAACTTGCATAGAATGGAAGAGGCTACAGATCTTACGTTGGTCTTCATTGCCTCTTCTTGCCATTTTGTATCTCCAGGGAGATACTCGCGAAGCAATTCAGCTTGTGCCGTGACCAGTTGGCTTGACTCGCTGAGGCTTGGTTTGTCCTTTTGAGGTTCGACCACATCGGCCTTCAGCAAAGTCGCCACCATCTTCAGTTTTTCGAAGATGTCTGATTGAGCACTACTGCAGGACGAAATCGTCGCCTTTAAGGTTGCATTCTCCTTGCAGACAGTGTCAATTTTTGAACTTTGAAGCTTGATGGTCGCCCGAAGATCATTTCTCTCTTTTGAAATAAGGCTTATTTGATCCTCTTGTATTGCATGAGCAATATAATTGATTTTATAGCAGTTCATGCAATGAAATAATTCCTTTTGGTCAGAAATGAACTTACATGAAAGCTTTAACTGCGCCTCATGGAGTTCCTTTTCTATAGAAGAGAATCTCGTGGCTACAGCTTCTTCCTGGTTCTCCCGATCAGGTATACACTTTGCCAAAGAGGCGTTTTCCCTGCGACAAGGAAGATAACCATTATATTTAGACGAAAATCAAATTGAGATAAACAAGTTACTGAAACTTATCGGTGTAGTCGGCTGATCTCCTGTTGTGTGACCTCAATATGTTTGGTCAAAGTTTTTGATTTGGTCGCCAGTTGGGTTAGATCCTAAAGCACAGTAAAAGCTTGTCACTTAAACTTGAACATTCCTAAGTTTGCCGAATTTACGGAGGTGAAAGAATTTTTACTTAAATCTACAAAATCGCTGAAAGAACTCCTCAGCGTGCTCTCAGGTTCGGTTAGAGGCTAAACCTCGAGGTTTGTTTTTTCCTTGCAACAGGGGCAACAGATGGTTGTTCTTGCTGATTCGCCCCTGTGGTCAGGATTGCAGTTTCCATCTCTTGAGATTGGATGTCTGCTATGATTTCCTCTATAATGGCTTGTGAAGATATCTCAGCCACTGGAGTCACCTCTGTTCCCCCCACGACCTCCATGGTAATTAGTGCGCCGATGTTCGGTGAGGTCGACGGGACACTAATCACAGGATCCCTACGCCTAAGTATCACAACTTAGAATATCTCTTGTTGATAGCAAGGAATTGACAGGCGGTGATATCCTTACTTTATACAGAACCCATCCAAGACTTGGGTTTCGAAGATGAGCTCTGGGGAGAGAGAAGTCCACTAGATGCCCCTGTTGAAGCATTATCAGTTGTCCTTGTTTCCTTTTCTTGAACAGGACAGTGTTTTCTTCTCCTTGCATGTTCATAACATTAGTATATGCAGGGAAACAAAAACTTAAGGACTGTGAAACTCTTACCGCAGCAGTCCCTTCGGTAGTCGAAGGAGGAGTTACCAACCCTGAGGCCGCGCATACCCCAGGGATGGGGATCTCCTCCGTGACCGCAAGACCTTCTGCCGCCACGTGATCCACTGCCGCTGTTCTTGTCTCTGCCAAGGACGACAAAACATCGGCAATGGTAGGAGAGGTCAACCTCTCTGGAATGATAATCTCGAGAGGGTTTGATGCCTTCCTCTTGCGACGGATGAGAGGAACTTCGTCTTCCTCATCCTCGCTCCCCTCACCCTATATGACTAAGAAGTAACTCCTATCCGTACTTGGTATAACAGGGGGAATAGAAAACCTTAGCGCAGTATTTTTTGCGATTGTTTCCTTCTTCTTTGAAGAAGCCCCTCCTAAGATCTTCTTGGATTTTCCAGAGGCCGGCTCATTCATCTTCTTCTTCAAATGGGTTCTTTTTACCCTCTTCACCACTGACCCCCTAGAGGATCCAGCGTAATCACCAGGACGCTTTCTCCCAATGGTTCACCCCTTCCATAGCTGCATCATTTCAAGAATTCGATTTGATGATCAAAATCAACAAAGCGCTCTCAAAAAGACTCCACAAAAGAAGTCATACCTTTTGATGTTCTTGTTTCAAATCGTCGATACCGTTGATTAAGCTCTGAGAACGGGGTGATCCTTGAGCTCCTTCTGTTGTGGCATTATAGGGCCGCAGAAGGCTATTTGTCCAATTCTCGATCTCGGACAGAGATAAAACTACATCACAAAAAAAAGTGAATTATTTGATACGACATTCTTCATCAAGTGAAGTCGTGTCTTTTGTAGACCAGAGGACATACCTGTATTGTAGTCTAAGGTACCGTCTGCCATGGATTCCACTTCCCACGCTGGATGTTCCCTCTTCCGTAGGGGGCTCATCCTATTCTTTACAAAGTCGCGAATGATATCTTGCACAGTTAATCCTTGCTGGACTAAGTAAAGAATTGCTTGGGCCTGCTTCTTCAATTCTTGATCTAAAGTAGGAATGGTGTCCATCTCGCTGTCCATCTCCGGTCGGTTGTTCTCAAACTAGAGACTACTCTCCGATGGAGGAGTGCAGTAGAACCATTTGTGGTACCACCCGTGCACCAAGTCCTGCAAAGGAAGAAAGGGATACTCTTCCTTCTCCCTAATGCGAAAGTAAATACAGCCTGCGGCACTGACACTCTTGGACCACGCCGAGAAGTAAAATTGTCGAAAGAGATCCACGCTGGGCAACGCTCCGACGAAAGCCTCGCACAGGTGCTGGAAAACTGCCAAGGTCAAAATGGTGTTGGGGTGCAAATTCACCAACTCCAACCCATAGTGCGCCAAGTTTTCTTGCAGGAACTTGCTCTCGGGAAATCGAAACCCGCAACGCAAGAAAGCCTCAAAAATCACCAGCTTGTTCTCTTGAACGACTGGGGTTTCCTCATTCTTATCTGCCGACCGCCAGTTGATTAGCAGCCGCGGGGGAAGGATCTCCTCTCTCTCGAGTGCTATCAGGCTCTCCTCATTGTGATGAATTGATTGGCTCCAGGATGCCATCGACGATGCGATCAGTGTAAAGGCGACTGCTTTTTGGAGGCAATGAGAGCAAGGTGCGAGAAGAGGGGTTTGTGCTGTGAGAATGGCTAAGGCAAAAGAGGGTTTTGGTTTTGAAGCTTCTCATACAAGCCACTCCTTCGTTTTATATGCCCGAGGCGACTACTCGCCAGGTTCATTATTTTAATAATTTCCCATACCGGGTGTCTTTTCTGTTGGGACCGGTTACGATATCATTTACCCTGTTGAAAATCTGAAACAAAATGTATTAGTTGAAAATTAATAAAGAACATTTTATTTCACATTCAGGGGCTATGGTACTAATAATTATGTGAGAAATTATTTCAGGAAAAGAACTTATATTTTTCAGCACTGTCATGATCCTAAAAATGAAAATGCTTTTAGGATCGCAGTACCACGACTGATCGCAGTGCTATTCTGCGATCTTGCTATTGTTTGTGACCTTAGTGCTAATGGTCTCAAGGTTGTTCTGTGACAGCGATGTTCCTTATGACCTCAGAGCTATCTTGAGACCGAAGTCTGGAAGTGGTTTCGGATGAAGTCATATTATCTATGTATGTTCTGATCACAGAAGTATATATTTTTCTGTTGTCATTTTTCACACAGAGGACACCAATTGAGGATTATAAGTTATACATGATCATTCAAGAAGTCAAGTATGTGAGAAAAAGAAATTCTTTATTTCTTACAATCCTTACAAACAAAAGGGATACAGGCAACCAAAGCATCGACTTGATCCGAAAGTTATTGACAAAGTTCTCCTAGGTACATGGCGACATCAATGGGCTCAACACTGGCTGCCCCAAGAGAACTAGCGACGTCTCTAAGCCTATTGACGTTATCCCTTATTAAGGGAGTACAACTATTCCTTATTGTGTCCGAGAGGTCTCGTTGCTCTCAAGAATGATTTCTTTCTAACCGAAGCTTACGCGCCTCTTCGCGAGCTTCATCATTGCATTTTGCCAGGTGCAGAATGGCCGAGGACATCTCCTCAGGACGCTTCTTCAGCACTTCTTTTTCTTCTCCGAGGGTTCTGACCAAGTCAGATTTTTCCCTCAGAAGAGCCTGGATCTCAGCAAGCTGATCGCTGGGGGCTCCAGGGGTCTTCACCTTCTGTACATTCATGGGTTAGTTTCAAAAACATATGACCAACAGAGAGGATGAAGATGATTACCTGAGGAGCAGAGGAGAAAGCCAAGCTTTGAAGGGGATTTTGTCACGGAAGTGCACGACTTCCTCCAGAAAGTTGATCACCCAACAAAAGAGGAGGACCTGGTCGCAAGGGTGTAAGAATTTCCGCTGAAGATTGGAAATTAGAAGGATTGTTGTGGATCTCCAAAGGTGGAGATGAAGATGTAACTGGATGGGTTGCAGGGGCAGAAGAAAGTGGCAGTGTGGTAGCCTGGATATCAGCTCCCCTTAGCATTTTTGTTGCAGCTCCACTGGAGGATCCTTCGTCATTTCTGGATCTCTTCTTAAGAGGGATCAGTTCCTCAAGCACCTGTGAGTTCCAATATTCATTGCTTTGAAAATGTTCAAACTATAATAGGAAAGATTGATTGTTGGGGGAAATCTCCGTGGGACTAAGTCCAGGTAAGTTGGCTCCCGGGACCTGGTCTCCGGGGCCTCCCCGGGCGCCGCCTTTTGGCCCCCGGGACTTGGCCTCCGGCGCCGTCCTGGGAGCCGCCATTTGCCCAGGGACATGGCCTCCGGCGCCTCCCCGGGCGTCGCCTTTTGGCCCTCGGGACTTGGCCTCCGGCGCCGTCCCGGGCGCCGCCATTTGCCCGGGGACATGGCCTCCGGGGCCTCCCCGGGCGCCACCTTTTGGCCCCCGGGACCTAGCCTCCAGCGCCGTCCCGGGCACCGCCATTTGCCCGGGGACATGACCTCCGGGGCCTCCTGGGGCGTCGCCTTTTGGCCCCCAGGACTTGGCCTCCGGCGCCGTCCCGGGCGCCGCCATTTGCCCGGGGACATGGCCTCCGGGGTCTCCCCGGGCGCCGCCTTTTGGCCCCCGGGACTTGGCCTCCGGCGCCATCCCGGGCGCCGCCATTTGCCCGGGGACATGGCCTCCGGGGCCTCCCCGAGCGCCGCCTTTTGGCCCTCGGGACTTGGCCTCCGGCGCCGTCCCGGGCGGCGCCATTTGTCCGGAGACCTGGCCTCCGGGGCCTCCCCGGGCGCCGCCTTTTGGCGCCCGGGACTTGGCCTCCGGCGCCGTCCCGGGCGCTGCCATTTGCCCGGGGACCTTGCCTCCGGGGCCTCCCTGGGCGCCGCCTTTTGACCCCCGGGACTTGGCCTCCGGCGCATGTCCCGGGCCTCATCGCCCTCCTCAAGGTAAAGTCTCGAGTTGTTTATCACGTGCAGGTCACGCGAGGAGAGCCTCGGGAATCAGCGACCACCTGTCAAGCATCCAAGACGTTTGACTGGGAGAAGGACGTTCCTACCCCTCGATCCGACGGTGGCTTCCGTGGTAGTTTAGGTTTTTTGCTTCTTTTTGGGGCTATAAATAGCCGTTGTACCCCTCAGTTGTAAGCAAGTGATTCATATTGATTGGAATAGCTAAACTCACAGGTGTGCTCCGGAAGCCTCTCCCTCGGAGAGAGCCTCCCCAGCTGACTCCGGTCGGAAGCACGCCGACAGGACTAGGGCCCCCACCGGGACCCGAACCTGTATAAATCCTCGTGTCAATTCTTGTGTTTTTCCGGTGGGGGAGGACCGGTCACCCGGTCAGCCCGAGTCACGTAATCTTCGCTAGGATCGTTCACAAAACCTGCCGGGGTATTCGCAATACCACGACAGTTGTCGCCGTCCGTGGGGACTTGTGACAAGACGCCATGGATCCCCCAAGAACAAGGGCTCGCACCCTTCCCGGTGACGCCGGTCTCGGAGACCTGGCGCCGCCTGTCCGGGACACTGCTGTCCCGGCGCTTCCGCCCGGAGGCGGCCTGGCCCAGGTATCGCCTCCCTCCTTTCCTCTTAACCTAGGTGCTTCCACCTCCAGGTCGTTCCCGGTGACCGCGGGGACCTCGGCCTGGACCAGTCTCCCCCCGACGGCTCCCCCGACTCCCCGGGACGCCATGCTTGAGGCTCTAGTGGAGGGCCAGCTCCGCGCCCAGCGCTCAATGGATGAGCTGCTCAGCGTGTTGGCGCGGCCTCCGGCCCCCACATTTGCGTCGCACCCGTACTCGGGGACTATGCCCCCGTTTATGGGTTACCCAGCGGCCCCTTCGGGCTCTGGGGGTCTGTCCGCCCCGTATGACCCTGCCGGGGGGTTCCCTCCCCCTACGGGATATACGTCCAGACCCTTCCCGGCACCTGGGCCCGTCCCGGTGCCGGGAGGCTACTTCATGCCAGGGCCCTTCGTGGCACCAGGGGGGTACCCCGTCCCAGGCCTATTCCCGGGGCCGGGAGCCCACTTCATGCCGGGGGTTTTCCCTACGCCGGGAGCCAGTCCCGCCCCCCGCGTCACGTTTACCGCACCGGGGGCGGTCGACAGAGCAGCTCCCGTGCCTCAGCGGACTTCCCCCCGCATGGGCTCCCCGGTTCCGGACGTCGCCGCGGGGGCTCCCCCCTCGCCGGTTCCGGATGTTACAGGGGCTTCCCCTTTTCCGGTTCCGGTCATTGCCACTGGGGCCCCCTCCACTTCGGTTCCAAATGTCGCCGTGGGTGCCCCCTTCCCGGTTCCGGATAATACAGGGGCTTCCCCCTTTCCGGTCCCGGGGGTCTTCGCAGGGGGTTCCCCCCAGCCGGCCCCGGAAGCCTCCGGGCCGATAGCTACAGTGCATAAGCTCCCTCCCTCGGCGGAACAGGTCCGTTTCGCCCGGGGGGAGGTCGAGCGAATGCATTCACCCGAGCGCGGGGAAGAACTTCCCCCTGGCCGTGGGCATCGGGGGCCTCGCTCTCGCTCTGGTCAGGGGAAGAGACCCGCGGAAGACCCAACCTCTCCGGAGAATAGCCCGGACGTCCGGGAACTCAGCCCCGGTCCGAAGGAGAAGCGTCGCCACCGCCACTCCAGCGGACCTCTCGGACCTCTCCCAGACTCAGACAATGAGGGCGTGTCCCCCGTCAAAGAAGATAGCGACCGGGCCTCTCCCCGGGAAGTGCAGGGGGCTAACCAGCCCCTGTGCCGAAGACTTCGCAGCATCCGGTGGCCGCGGCCCTACCGCCCTCCGCACATCGAGCACTATAACGGTGAGGCAGACCCTTACGAATTTGTGCAGGTTTACTCCACAGCCATTTCCGCGGCCGGGGGGGACGAGACGGTACAATGCAACGTCTTCCCCCTTTACCTCACCGACATCGCCCGCTCCTGGTTCTACAACCTGAAGGCCGGCTCCATCAAGTCTTTCACGTAGCTCAAGAGGGAGTTCTGCGCGAACTTCCAGGGGAACTATGTGCGCCCCCTGGACTCCTCGCAGCTGTACACTGTCCGGCAGAGGATTGGGGAGACCATCAGAAGCTTCTTCAAGCGCTTTGCTCAGGTGAAGAGCAAAGTGGCCCATGTCCCCAACTCCATGGTCATCGAAGCCTGGAAAAGCGGCATCCTCCCAGCGGAGCTCCACCTAAGGCTCTCCCGGAGCTGCCCCTCTTCCGCCGACAAGCTCTTCAACGTACTCGAAAAGTACGCTCGGGCGGAGGAAGACGACATCTGGAAGAAGACCCAGGGGGCTCCCGCCCTCGCTGATCGGGGGGCCAGGGATCCCCTCAAGCGCCCTAGGCAGGGGGGCGTAACGAGCCACGGCCTCGGGACACCTTTGTCCTCGAGGGCGGAGGTGGCTCGCGCAACCCCCCGAGGGGCAACCGCCCCATCCCCAAGCCGAAAGTCCATGGGGGAGGACAGTCTTCGCGCGGCCGGGAAGGCCCCGCGGGGATAAGGCGGGAAGGACCGTGGTGCAGCTTCCACGGGTCCAGTACCCACGCTACCCGAGACTGCAGCCAGCTATTGCAGCACTTCGCGGCGTTCCTCGACCAGCGCGGGCAGGGGGAGGGGACTCCGGCCTCCTTGCTCCCTCGACCAGCTGTTCCGGCCCTTCCCACTCCCGCGGGGGGTCAGCAGACGCAGGAGGGGGAGCCTTCAGAAGCTCTCCCCTTTCAAACTTCTCAGCGCCGCATCAATGTCATCATGGGAGGGTCCGCCTCTGGGCGGGACTCTAAGTGCCAGCATAAGGAGTACGCGCGCGAGGTCAAGGTTGTGGGGGTGCTACACGCGTCCTTGCCACCTAAGTGGTCGGACGTCCCCCTCACCTTCACGGCGGAAGACGCGCGAGGGGTTCGCTTCCCCCACGACGACGCGCTCATTGTCTCCGCGACCATCTACAACTGCCACCTGGCCCGTATCCTTGTGGACGGCGGGAGCTTCGCCGACGTCCTATTCCTGAAGGCCTTCAAAGAGATGCAGGTGGATGAGAAGCTCCTGCAGCCCGCTGCCGGGCCCCTACAAGGTTTTGTCCCGGGGAAGGCGATCCACCCCGTGGGCAAGGTAGATCTTCCTATGACATTTGGCACCCCGGAGAACTACCGGACCGAGCTGGTCCGCTTCGACGTAGTGAAAAGGAGTCGTGCAGACCATCCAAGAAGAAAAAATAAAAACACAACGAAAGAAGAAGCAAGCGAGCAGCTTTATTCATCGTCAAACCCGGAGGACATCTTCCCCCTCCAGTGGGCTTCGAAAACGGTACAACCCGGGTTCTAACCCGGGGGATCCTCTACATCCTAAGGCTCCTACGCCTAATACTCCCGGAGGCTCTCCGCTAGCTCCCGGGCCAAGTCTGGGTATAATGCGCGCACGCGGCGCCGAGCGTCCCGGAGCACACCTTCGGGCCATAACTCGTATCCCGCCGGCGGAAGTATCCGGAGAGGAGGTATCATCCGGAACCCCGGACGAGTAGGGGACAATTCGGCGAGATGATTGTCAAAATTGTCCAAGTGCCACTCCGGACGCCACCTCAACCGGATCGGCTCCCCGACGACGTCCCCGCCGCGCTCCCCGGAGATGAGGCTTACCAATATCAAAGCCACTTGGGCGTCCCCCGGGGAGCCCCTCCCGGACCTTCGCCCAGGAGTACCCTCCCGGGAACCCTGGTAACATTGCATTTAATTTGAGATTTAGAAAAATTTCTAACTCTATTGCATTCCAAAATATTTTTTTACAAGTGCCCGGGGCTTCCTCTAAGAAGCTACCGGTATCAAAACCCTAAGAAAACAAAAGGGGTCCTATCTAAAGACCCGGGGGGAGACTCATACTCTTTCATTGGCGTCCTCCCCCCGGGGGGCTTGCTCCGATGCCGGGGCCGGGGCGTCCACTTCCAGAGGCACCGGTGCCAGGAATCTCACCCGGATGATCCGGTCGTAGAAGCCCCCGACGAGCTGCTCCACCTCCCGGCGCGAGGGCTCGAAGAACTCGGGGAAGCTCCGCGGGATGCGGCCCCCGATCGCCCGGGCGCCCACTCCCCGATGCTCTACAAGCCCTGCCTCGGCAGCAACAACGGGGATCGCCCGGCCCCGAGCCCGGGCGTCAGCAGCCTCCGGGATGACGGAGACCTGCGTGTTGAGAAAACGCACGGCCTCCACGAGGGTCGCCGGGGGCACCTCCGAGCTGCTCCCGGAGCCTAGGCTTACGCCAAGGCTCTCGAGGGCCGAGCGGACGGAGCGGCCTGCGTCTGTCACCGCCCGGACGCTCGTGCCCTCGAGCTCCCGGAATGCCTCCTCCCTCGCCTTGGCCTCCTGCCGAAGGCTGCCATTGACGGTCTCGGAGACGTGGACCTGGGCCCGGACCCGGGCCAGTTCCCGGAGGGCTTTGTCGCGCTGCCCCAGGTAAGTCGCGGCCCTGTCCTCCGCGTCCTTAAGCAGCCGACCGATCCGCTGCTCAAGGCCCCAGGTAACAGCCGCCGCCTACAAACTTTAGAGTTAGAAAAAACTCAAGTACAGGGCACGAAGGAAGACGTCACCGACTCGGGTTACCTGGGCATGGAGAGATTGAAGCCCCTAGAACGATCATGGAGCGTTCCCTCCGCAACGAAGGCCTGCACCTTCCGGGTCTGCAGGCCCTCCGTATAGCGGGCGACCTCCCCCGCGGAAAGCAGGGGGGTCTCCCGCCCGGCGCCGGTTTCGTCGCGGCCAACGGAGGGTCCCCAGACCTGGGCGTCCGGCAGCGTCGTTGGCGTCTTCGTCGCCGAGGAGGTGGCCTCCGTGGAAGTAGCCGGGGAGCTCTCGGAAGAGCTCACCGCTCGAAAAGGGATCATCAACCCTTTCCCCTTCCCGGGCGGGAGGGCCCCCGGGGCCCCCACTTCCGGCGGGACCTCGTAGACCGAGGGGCTCCCCCCTTCGTCCACGGGCCACTCCATCCGCGAAGGCGAGGCCTTCGCGAACGTCACCTCCAGCTTCTCCGGCTCCAAGGTGGCCGGGGGTGCTGGCGGGGCCGCTATCGAAGGCGGCGACGGGGCGTAGTTCGCCGAGTCGGAGGCCGCCCCGTTCGCGGCCGGTTCCTTCCCCCGAGCCTCAACGGGGCTCTTCGGGGGAGGGGGTGTTGCTTCCTTCCGGGCCGGCGCTCGGGTGCGCTCGGTCCCGGGGGTCTCGTCCCGGGGCTTCGCCGGTGTCGCCGACGCCGTCGTCGACGAGCCGGGGGCTTTTTGGATTCTGGCCTTCTTAGTCTCAAAGCCCCCGGCCGCGTCCTTCCCCCGCTTGTGTGACCCGGGGGTGGGGAGGGGCTTCCTCTCCGGGAGCTTCAGCCCGTAGGCCTCAGCCACCAGGTTCCGGGGAGGACCCTCCCCCACGAGGCGCATGACACGCTCGTGCTCGTCGGCGAAGTACCTCCCGAGGAGGTTCTCCGCCTTCTCCTGCGCCGACGGGTACGGCCGGACTACAAGAGGTAATGTCGCGCCCCAAAACTGGGACTACGACTACTCCTGTAGAGACCTAGCTCACTGCAGCTAGTCCCATATATGCATAGCATACACATACCCTTGACGTCCCAGGATAAGTCAAGCACAGGAGTATATCACATTGCAACAAAGTAACTTACAAAATAGTTAAGCAGTGTGGCCTGCTGGCCTTGATATTACATAAGAAGATTACAATGCCTTCACGGCATTCATGGTTTAGAAAAATAACATCTACACAGCAGAAGGTAGGTGACCCACCCACAAAGAGAAGTGGACAGCAGAACAACACACATCAGGGAAATGACGGGACTGACGCTCCTCCTTCTGGATCCACAAAGTACTCCATGCCCTCATCTTGATCAAGGTAGGTTCCATCTATTGAGTTGAATGTTGCAAGGGTGAGCACTTACGTACTCAGCAAGTCATAGGTAAGAGTAGATACATATAGTAGTGATGATATGAACCTAGACTAGTCAAGAATTATGGATATTTGTAAAATAATCTTTTTCTTTCTCATCTCATCTTATTTCAGCTCATGGCAGCACTTTTCATAATATAACATCATCAATCATGTTCACTAAATTATAGTACTACCGCGACACGTCGACACACGACAGCCCACAGCAGCACTCCTTATCATGACAACACATGTCATTTGGGTAATCTTGATTAAAACATATTTTATTTAGAAAATAATACTTGTGTCACACCCCGTGGATTTAATCCACCGCAGCAGACTCCTATAAACCCGGGAGCTCGGAGTATTCGAATACGTTTTTAACTCTGCAGAGAGGTACCAATTTACCCGCAAGATATTCCACTTTCAAGCCCATCCTATCATAACAAAATGATTAGACCCCTCCTCACAACCATGTGTGAGTGGCAAGGTGGAGATAACAAGAACTTTTGTTATGTCTCACTCACAATTCACCCCCGACCCTGTGGCTCTCAGCGAGACACAGTTGTGGCAGGTTGTATCCAAACCTCCACCCCTACATATGTTTCCATTACTGGATCAACGTGCGAGATCACCTTCAGTGATATGTGTGGGAGCCGTACTCCGTGTTTATCATGCATCACTACACAATTCCAGCAGGGGTGTCATGTGCGATTCACATAATTACTTGTTCAGGCCTGTCCCATACCAGGCTTGCGGTTAGCACGTTGCTCATGCCACTAGACGCACAACACAAGGTTCTAGTCCTTATATGCCAGTGACCAGACCATCCACAACCCTGCACCTTCAGTGCCTGCATTCCTTTGCAGTCTAGCACCTCCAGTGCTACCACCATTCCATACCATTTTCTGATCACGGCTAGGGGTTTTATTTCATGAATATAAGTATATAAATACATATAATGGTTCATGGCTCAAAACTTGTTTATTTCACATTTCACAGATAACCAGTCTAGTACTGCCAATTCATAAATCAACCATTTTCAATCTTTCACATGCAATATTGCCTATATTCAAGGTTATATTATAGCAACATTTAAAATATAGGTTCAAGATGACCAAGGATATGACTTGCCTTCCGCGTCGTAAGAAACAGCAGTTGATGACGGGTCAACAGCGAAGTCCTCAAATTCAGCTTCTGAATCTGCTCGACGACAAACCAAACAATACACACAAATATTACTTATATATATTAAAATGATTTAGGATCTATATGCAGATATGCTTTACAAGAGTGACTAAACGATACTGGAGATAATTGAGATTGCAAGCTGAATTGAGTCAAGATCTAGGGTTTCAAGGAATTGGCTAAGAATGGTGTTAAATGTTCTTAGGATCTCAAGGTTATAATAAGAACATCAGTTTGTGGCTGGTTTGATCAAAAACAGCGAATGTCAGCGGATTGACATTCGGATCAAGATTCTGA
Organism: Pharus latifolius; assembly: GCA_019359835.1. Lineage (NCBI taxonomy): Eukaryota > Viridiplantae > Streptophyta > Magnoliopsida > Poales > Poaceae > Pharus > Pharus latifolius. Next base: position 17,348,562 of record CM033324.1, on the reverse strand, counting down.
CATAACTTCAAGGAAAACTAGAGAGTTTATCTCAAGTTATGACAGTAGAAGAAAATGTAGATCATAACTCTACAAATTCAGTGGGCAAAGTGGCTTTCAAAATGCACAATCAGAAGTGGGTAAACAAGGCCAATGCCATTGGCTGGCATGCACTGAGATAGTGTCAAAAACTAGGTTTTAGCATAACATGCATTTCAAGGGCTCAAATCAAGTTGTGATAGAAGAAGAAAAATGTAAATCACAACCTCAGGAATTTAAGAGACAAAGTTATGCCCAAAATGCACATCTGGAAGGGAGTGAAAAGGGCTAATGCCACTGACTGACATAGTCTGGCATTGATCTTGACATGGCCAGAAACTAGGGCTTGGCATAACTTTTGATCTAGAGCTCCAAATGATGCACCACTTTGTCTGGGAGGTAGGCAATGATAACAGGAACAAATCATTCAACAGGATCTAGGGCAGAAGATGGCTGGAAGGTGATGAAATTCGAAGGAGAAGTGTGGTGGCGACACGGCACAGTGAAGCCACTGGACAACAATCTTGGCATGGCTATAACTTGAATTCTGGGCAGTTTCAGAGATCGAGCTAGAAGGCAAAAATGTTTAGGAGGTTGAGGCACACCTGAATGGCAAGGTAGATGAAGCTGAAACGGCCAGGAATAGGTTTCCGGTGAACTGCGCCGGAGAAGAAGACACTGCCATTTGGGGGTTTTCGATTTAGGCCGAATGAACTCGATTCCAAGCTTGGGAAGTGAAAGAGAGATAAGAGGAAACTACCTGCACGATCAATTTTGCCGGAGGATGGCCGGAGAAGCCTGGCGACGATCGCCGGTTTCTGGAGAAGCTCAAAATTGGGGAAAGCTTCGGTTGAAGCTCAATCGGGAGATCTTGATGCATAGGCTTGCTGGAAATGAGTCACTGATCATCTTCTTCCACAGGATCGAAAGCTAATTCGGGCTGAATTAAGCTACATTGCAGGAACAGGGTAATCGGCAATTCCGGTGATCGCCGGCGTTAGAGGTCACCGGTGAGCAATTAAATGGTATAGCATGATGAGTGAGATGAGAGGAACTCACTGGTGCTGTTAATTTGGCAGGAGATGCTGTGGAATGAGCTGGCACCGTGAAGCTCCTTGCTGGACTCGCCGGAGAAGACGACTGCAGCGAGAGAATTTGCAAAATTGGCTAAGTCCTGGTGAAGAGGAGATGATACAAGGCACTGGTGGTTTAAATAGAGCAGTGGGCGAAGCTTGCAAGGATTTACAGCATTGAATTTGTGTCAGATGACAAGATTTTCCGGGCGCAGAAGCAGCAACGGCGAGCGGCGACGCGACTGTGCACTGGTGAGGTGACTGCTGATCAAACCATTGCTTCATCGGGACGCAATGCTGTTGGGCGGTGCAAGGCAGTGGCGACAAGGGCTGGCAAAGCACAGCGACGTGGCAAGAAAATGCTGACAATGGTCGCGCACGGGAGCAAGCTGTTCAACGGCGCTGCCACGGCGAAGGCTAGGACACGGACACATGCGCACATGCAGATTCAAGTGAGCACGAGCTCAGGCGAGGCGAGGCGTGGCCGGCGGCGAGCAAGCGCGGCGCAAATGCACGGCGATCTCTGGTCGTGCACAGCAGCTGCTGTCCTGGTCGAATTTGGGCTTAATTGCAATTTCCAATTCTTGATTTGGACTGCACTGTAAATCTGGAGATTTGGAAGGTTTGATCTGGAATTGATTCTGCTGTTTTGGTATACTTAATTCCATAGATGATTTGGCACAGCTAGAAGATAAAGTTTGAGACATTTGGATGACTTTTGATATGAACTGAAAACATAGTAGATTAGGGTAAAATAAGTCCGAAACTTATTGATCTCGAATTCTGGGATTTAGGGTTTGATTTTGAGATATTCATAAAAGAGGAATTTGTGTTGAAAAGTATTTGGGAGATGTTCCCTGAATTAGATTTGAATTTGCAGATGATTTGCAACATTTTGCCTTTTCTGGCTTTTAGAAAATCTGGAAAAAGGACTGATCTGCGATACTGTTGGACTGATTTGCGAAAAAGGTTCAGATGGTGAAATCTGGCTGCCAACTTTTTGGATTAAGGTATTGGCATACCCTTGATCATAATCCAGGAATAATCTGGTCTGAACTTGGCTAAGATTTTGATTAAATCTGAATTTCTGAAACTTAGGGTATTTAGGTAATAACAGATATTCTGTTTTCGAAAACAGAAAAGAGTTGATAAATCTGGAAGTTAGAGATGGAATTAAATCTGGCTTTTGAAGACTTTTAGGTTAAGGATAACTGATAGATCAAAGCTGGCAAGTCAGATCTTGACTTGGGGTCACAGGATAGATTTGGAGAAATTAGGGCTAGAACAGAATAAAGCTGAGGCTGATTTGGTTGATCTAGAAGAGACATATGCATGCATGATTTTTAAGAAAGAAACTTTTCACCCCAAAACTCAGGATGTTACAGGTAAAGAGTTAGTCAAATTTTCAAAAATTTGTAAATGCAATAAAGCAGGTTACCGGGACTTACGTCGGGTCACCGGCTTGACCGGGGGCCGCTGCTCCGTGCCCATGCCGGTCCCCATCCTCCCGCGCGTGAAGGGGGAGATCCTCAGGAGCATCATCTCCTCGGCGGCGTCCCACATATAGCGGGTCTTCCGGGAGATGATCACCTTGCCGAGGAGCTCGAGCTCCTCGTCCGTCTACACCAGAGGCTTCGGCGCGGACGACCGGCTGTAAGAGGCGGGCTCCGGGGCGTACGTCACCTCGTCGTCCCGGACCCGGAGGTAGAATCACCTCTAGATCCAGTCGCCCTAATGGTCCCGAGAGGCTGCCGCCGGGTAGTCGGCCACCCGAGACGGCAGCATCTGCACCATCACCGAGCCGAAGGGGGACTTGGGCGCCCCCTTCACCAGGTGGGAGCTCCGCGCCGCCGGCTCATAGAAGTACCGGAAGACACGTAGGGTGGGCTCCCTCCCGGTCGCCGTCTCGAATAGCCAGATGAAGATCCCCATCCGGACTATGGCGTTCGGGGTGAGGTGGTTGAGCGCCATCCCGTACTCCTTCAGGAACTCCCGGAGCATGGGATGCACCGGGAGCCGGAGCCCCGCCTCCAGGAAGGCCTCGAAAGGCCACGACCTCTCCGGGCCTGGGGTGGGGGGCTCCGTCTTTCTTCACGGGGACTCGAATGCCCCCGTCCTCGACGACGCCGCGTTCGACCATGGACTGGGCGTCCTCGGCCGTGAACTCGGACGCCCAGAGGAAGTCCGGAGCGACTTCCTCCGGGGGCACCTCGGTCGTCTTCGCTCGACCCTTCGGTGCCATTAGGTTTGTTTTTCCGGTGACTAACTATTCAGGAGGCTACGTCTAAAGGTTCCGGACGCTCGCTACCGGGCACTAACTACCGGAAGAGGGCTACCGGGAGAGAGCTACCGGGAGAGCTAAGCGCGCTAAGGCTGAGGTTTGGAATGAACTTCCGGGCACCCCCCAAGGCCCTATTTATAGGGTTGAGCCATGGTCTAGATGGGCGCCACGTGGCACCCCGCGGAGCAATCTGGACCGTTGAAGTTCAAACCGTGCGCGGGAAACGAAGGGACTGGCGCGCGAATTGAGGCGCCAGTTCGAACCGCGAGCGCATTTATGGCGAAGCGGCGCGGACTTAAGCGCGGGGCACAGAAGCCGAAGCATCACGGCTCCGGTAACTTGGTCCGGAGATTTTCCCGGTAACATGTACCATACCCACCGGGGACTGGAGCATCGTCCCCGGGGGGCATGGGGGGCTGCTGTTGGGGGAAATCTCCGCGGGACTAAGTCCAGGTAAGTTGGCTCCCGGGACCTGGCCTTCGGGGCCTCCCCGGGCGCAGCATTTTGGCCCCCGGGACTTGGCCTCCAGGGCCTCCCCGGGCGCCGCCTTTTGGCCCCCGGGACTTGGCCTCCGGCGCCGTCCCGGGCGCCGCCATTTGCCCGGGGACATGGCCTCCAGGGCCTCCCCGGGCGCCGCCTTTTGGCCCCCGGGACCTGGCCTCTGGCGCCGTCCTGGGCGCCGCCATTTGCCCAGGGACATGACCTCCGGGGCCTCCCCAGGCGCCGCCTTTTGGCCCCCGGGACCTGACCTCCGGCGCCGTCCCGGGCGCCGCCATTTGCCCGGGGACATGGCCTCCGGGGCCTCCCCGGGCGCCGCCTTTTGGCGCCCGGGACATGGCCTCCGGCGCCGTCCCGGGCGCCACCATTTGCCCGGGGACCTGGCCTCTGGGGCCTCCCCGGGAACCGCCTTTTGACCCCCGGGACTTGGCCTCCGGCGCATGTCCCGGGCCTCATCGCCCTCCTCAAGGTAAAGTCTCGAGTTGTTTATCACGTGCAGGTCATGGGAGGAGCGCCTCGGCAATCAGCGACCACCTGTCAAGCATCCAAGACGTTTGACAGGGAGAAGGACATTCCTACCCCTCGATCCGACGGTGGCTTCCGGGGTAGTTTAGGTTTTTTGCTTCTTTTTGGGGCTATAAATAGCCCTTGTACCCCTCAGTTGTAAGCAAGTGATTCATATTGATTGGAATAGCTAAACTCACAGGTGTGCTCCAGAAGCCTCTCCCCCGGAGAGAGCCTCCCCAGCCGACTCCAGTCGGAAGCACGCCGACAGGACTAGGGCCCTGACCGGGACCCGAACCTGTATAAATCCTTGTGTCAATTCTTGTGTTTGTCTGGCGGGGGAGGACCGGTCACCCGGTCAGCCCACGTCGCGTAATCTTCGCTAGGATCGTTCACAAAACCTGCCGGGGTATTCGCAATACCACGACATTGATAAAGGTTTTCAGAAGAGAACTCCCTTCTGAAGGTCCTGATCAATCTTGAATCCTGTCTCTATTTCTTCATCATCACTCTCAATAATCTTCTTGGAGTCTCGGTTAACCATTAACATGATAATATATGAGGGAAAGTGAAAGTTAAGAGTAGAAACACGCTCTAAAAAACTTACCCAAAGGAAAGCTGGTGAGTTTTAGGATCAAAAGGCTTCACTATTTATAGAGCCTGGAGGTGATGGTTCGCTTTCGAGGACGCCTCGAGTTCTTAAAATGCACTTATGGCTTTTTACCTTGGTTAAACGAGTCAATAAAATCATGATTACCTGTCAAGAAAAACTCAAAGGTTTTCTCGAGAGATAAACCATCGCACGGCGAAACAGTGCCAATTGAAGAAGTTGAAACGTCAGGTTACATAATTCGATTTAAACTAAATTTGAAGTAAATAAGTTTTTTCATTTCTTCAAATTTGGGGGCTAGCTGACGAGGATTATCACCTGAGCTAGTTACTTAACATATATCGGGTTGAAGTCTAGTTCGAATCTGATATGTGTCTGTGTGTCTTAGCATCCACTATGGTCGTAGGTGGACAGCTTCCTGTACATTAAGGGGCTGTGGACACAGAGCCAGTTTATGGTCGCGGTACTTGTGCAATCATGAGGTCATAGGCAATGCGTGATCAGAAGGTCGCTGACTACACGAGACCAAGATAACCTGGTGATGTTTAAGCTTTTATTGGACACATCCCCAGGATCAAGATGACTTCTACCATGTGTGAAGACAACCGCCAGGGAGTTAACATGTACGATTATCTATGATTGCATGTGCTCAAATGGCGAAGAGGTTGGGTGCGGTTATATAAACTGCATTATGACAACCGTCCAGAACTGCTTTGCATTGGCATCCTTCCCTTCAGTATAAAAGGATAGTTGATGCACGATGTAAAAGGGGGACCCTCAAGAGAATAACCAACAACTTTCGAAGACTTAGAAATAGTTAGTTAGACAGAAGTAGAAAAGGAGACTATCGCCTGTGATAATCGCTTCTCCCTGTAAACTCTTTTCTCATACATAGTGAAATCACAACAGGATGTAGGGCTATTACTCCTACCATCAAGGGCCCGAACTTGTATAAATCTTTGCGTCCCTATTTTCATTGCTTATCCTAACTTACCTGAGGGCACATTGAAAGGTCTCACATACAACTCACAAATCTGCGTAAGATCAATAAGGGACTCCGAGTCCAAATCATCGACACAAAGTTTTCACAAAGGAGTGATTGGCTAACAAAGGATGATGACACTTCTTTTTGTATTTTAATGGTTTATGTGGACTCACACAAAACACAAATTGGAATCAAACCTTAAACGATAAACGAACAAAAAGAAACAACGCGAAGGGAAAAACAAAAGACCAGCAACTAAACTTGGTTCTAATGGATCAAAACTTAGCAAAACTCACCACGATTTTCAATTGAACTATGGCAAAGAATAATATTTTGTGTGCCTTTTCTAGATAGGAATGAAAACAACAACTATAGTAGCTAAAAGGTAAAATCCTACCATGTCAACCTTGAACTCTGATACCAACTGATACGGATAGTTCCATGGTTTGGCCTGATCTCCACAGCGTAGGATCAGAGGTAACTGGATCCATGCAACCTGATGAATGACACTGCCAATCACCGTCTCTATTATGGAAACCTGCGACACTCGATTCACCCAATCACATGCTTCGATCCCTTTGTCTACTCACTCACGTGGAGCAAACGTGTTATTACAATCACTGAGGTAATCACAAGAATGACGGAGACAAGAATCGATCTCAGATAATTCCAAATTCTAAGGGGGTGGAAATGCTTCACTCAAACCGTATAACAAAGAAGTGTTTTATTCTGAAAATTCTCATTCTGCTTATCACAATATAGCACTTGCCTATTTATAGGTTATAAAAGCTCCTTGCTAACTCATCATGAGTTGTCATGGTGCACTTTACAACTAGTTTATTACTCAATATAGGTTGTAAATTTCAACTTTACAACTCATTTGTTTTTTACCAATAAAGTTGTTGTAAAATTCGATTTTACTATTGTTAGTTCTTATCTAAGCAAGAAGATAGCTAAGTGATGACATCAGTGTTGATGTTGACATATGCGATGACCTCATGTGTAGGCCTTGCATATTTTTGGAATACCCTTATCTTCTTCTGTTCCTTCTTGTAGTTGCTTGGCTCCTTCTTCATGGTACCTGACCACAATTAGAGTAGAGGCATTAGGTAGTAATCCATTCTAATCTGTATTAAAACATTGCTCCTTAATGACCCGGGAGGATCTTCAGGTCTTGATCGCATAAGGCTCCATGATCATAACCTTGGTTTGGTTCGCGACCTTGAAAAGTAATTCGTTCTCTGTTCGGAATTGTAATCCGATCCAAGTAGATATAACTAAGCTTATCTGTTTAGGGTTAGTTAGTTATATAAGTCTAATATATTTTAGGTTCTTAAGTCTGATACTTGTTCGGAAAATATGGGACTTGGCGTATGTGCATCGCCTACCGAGCACTAAACAGGATCACCATCAAGAACCGGTACCCCCTTCCTCGTATTGATGACCTGTTAGACCAATTAAAGCATGTTGTTGTCTTCTTGAAATTGAATCTTAAGTCAGGATATCATCAAGTCAACATCGGAGAGGAGGATACGTGGAAGACCACATTCAAAACACGACAAGGTCTATTCGAATGGCTGGTCATGCCGTTTGGTCTCTGCAACGCCCTGGCAACTTTCATGCGTCTTATGAATAACGTATCAAGACAATTCATCGATGACTTTGTGATCGTTTACCTCGACGACATACTGGTTTGTAGTCGTTCGTGGGATGAGCACCTCATTCATGTCGAAAAGGTGTTCGAACAGTTGCGGCAACATCGACTTCGCCTCAACCGTAAGAAATGCGAGTTCGGCCAACAAACTCTACTTTACCTAGGATTCATGGTCGGCAACGGTACGTTGCAAATTGACTCGGATAAGATAAAAGTGCGCGAGTGGCCACGACCGCGAACAGTTACGAACGTGTGTAGTTTTTTGTGAGCATGCCAATATCTTCGGAAGTTTATCCAACACTTCTTGATTGTGGCTTCTCCGTTGCATGCATTGACCAGGATCGATCAGAAGTTTGAGTGGACAGGGAAATATGAGGACACATTTCTCTTGCTGAAGAGGAAGATCAGTGAGGCGTCTGCGTTAGCTTTGCCGAATCTCCAGAAACCATTCGAGCTAGAAACCGATGCCTCAGCTTATGCCATGGGCGCTGTGCTGATGCAAGAATGTCGACTAGTGGCATATCACTCTGAGTTATTCCAAGGAGCTTAGAACAACTACCCGACTTATGACAAAGAGTTGTGTGCACTACATCAAGCTGTAAAGCATTGGCGGTGTTATCTCTTGGGTAAAGAGACTGTTGTCCACACCAACCATCAACCGTTGCAATATTTGCAAACTCAGTCCAAACTACAGCAAGCTCGGTACATGAAGTGGATGTCGTATCTGCAACAGTTTAATCTGGTGATTAAGTACAAGAAGGACTTACACAACAAATTGGCGGACATGTTGTCGCGAACACCAGTTACGACCTTTTGTTTATCAGCGTTCATGCAGATCGAACCCTCATGTCATGATGACTATGCCACTATGTACAGTGAACACCCTGATTTTCAAACAGCACTGACTGAGCTCGAAACAGAGAAACCTACAGAGTTCGTTTGTCAAGAAGGACTCTTGAACAAGGGAAATTTAATTTGCATACCTTGTGGAGCACCTCGAATTCAATGGTTGCGAGAAGTGCACACATCGAAGGTTGCTAGTCACTTTGGGGTTACAAAGACGTTCCAAAATCTTCACCGACATGTGTTCTGGCAGTGTATGCAGCAGGACGTGGCTAATTTTGTTCGAGGCTGTGGTCTCTGCAGCATCTCGAAACAGGCAAACCAAGAATTAAGTTTGTACACTCCTTTTCCAGTTCCATCACGACCATGGGAGAGAATATCCATGGATTTCTTGGGAGGATTGCCTAAGACCCGATGTGGCAATGACTATCTATTCGTGGTCGTTGATCGGTTCTCCAAAATGATTATTCTTATACCTTGTCGAAAGACTATCACGGGAGAAGAAGCAGCTCGGGTATTCTTTCAAAACGTTTGGACACACTTCGGACTACCGACTTCTATTGTGTCTGATCGCGATACCCGGTTCCTGAGTCACTTTTGGCGATCGCTCTGGACGATGATGGACACCAAGCTAAATAGGAGTTCTGCTTTTCATCCACAAACTAATGGTCAAACCGAGGTGGTAAATCGCACAGTTATTTCATCTTTTGAGAGGATATAACTCAAAGCACCCAAAGACCTGGGATGAAAGCATACCGTACCTGCAATTTGCTTTTAATCGAGCAGTGCATGGTTTGACTGGAAAGTCGCCGTTTGAGGTCTGTTTAGGATTTCTACCACAGAGTCCATTCGACATGGAGTTTGTGATCCCTACCTCAGCACAGAACAGCAAGGAAGCATCTGATCAGGATTGAGCACAAAAGTTCCTGGAAGGTATTCAACGACTCCATCGAGAAGTTGAACAGAACTTGGTGAAAACTCAACTCAAGTACAAGCCGCGACATGATCGGCACCGAGTTGATGCGCAATTTCAAGAAGGTGATATGGTATGGTTACATTTGAGTAAGGAGAGACTTAAAGGTGAAGGTAAGAAACTCAAACCCATTCGTTATGGTCCTTTTTGGATTTTGCGGAAAGTGGGTAATAATGCTTGTCAGCTCGAGTTAACTCCATACATGGATATTTACTCGGTTGTCAATGTTGAGCACCTCAAACTCTTTGAGCCTTCAATGCTGGATGATGAGCTAGATACTATAGTACCATCTGTTGAAGACTTGATCTATTAATGAGATGACCCTTTACGTGAAGATGTGATTCTGGAGAAGAAGGTGACTGCCACCTGCAGTGGCATAAATGAGACTTTTCGAACCAGTCGGAAAGATCAATGAGCACGTGTGTGCGGAAAAGTGGTACACTAGAGAACATGGACAAACCCAATTTCCACATCTCTAGTTTAATTGAGAGGTCGCAACAGGGGTTGGCTCCTTCTCAACAAGGGAGTCATGATCTGGGAGGATCTTCAAGTCCTGATCGCATACGGCTTCGCGACCTTAACCGTGTTCAGAAAGGTTTCGTGACCATGGATGGGTCCGCGACCATGGATTGGTTCGTGACCATGAAAAAGAATTCATTCCCTGTTCGGAATTGTAATCCGATCTGAATATATATAACTAAGCTTATCCGTTTAGGATTACTTAGTTATATGAGTCTAATATGTTTAGGTTATTGAGTCTGATATGTACTCATATGATTGGACTATAAATACCTTGTAATACGACAAGTTTAGATCGTCGACTACAATCGAGTCTAGATTAAAGTCATAGACACATAGTTCCTTCGACGTAGGCGAGTGCGACCAAATGTTCGACGTGTAAAACCCTCTTTGAAATAAACAGTTGTGGAATTACTTTGAACTGTGTTTTCGATCAACCTTTGGGCTTCGGTATGTCTGAGTAAGACTCCGTTATTCCGCAGATTAGAATCTGGGTGAGCCTAGTGCGAAAACCAAGACTAAGTCTCAAACGGATCATGTCATGTGAGGGAGCCTCCCCACACATGGTGGTACGCATTTGCTCGACCTCCTCCTGGATAAAGCGGACCTGATCCGCCGGGGGAGCCCTCGGGGGCGGCCCTGGGGGACGAGGGAGCTCATGCACAGCGGTCACGAGCTCAGGAGGTACTACAGGGGTGTAGGTGGAACCCACTACCTGGTGGTCCCTGGGAGTGCCGCCCGGGACCGGAGAGGGGGGGCCCTCACAGGGGAGATACAGCGGCGGCTCGGGAGTTGTCCGGCGGGCTGCTTCCGGCGCGATGGACGTGACCTGTTGGCCGAAGCTGGCTCCCGGCCTTGGGAAAACCCCTGGTACGGAGTGAACCAATGGCATGGGGAAGGCTCCGGGGACAGGATAAACCCCCGGCATCGGGAACACTCTCGGGGTCGGGAAGGCTCCAGATGATGGGCCCGCCGGGGAGCGTAACCCTAGGTGGAATCGTAGGTCCCAGGAGCGACCGGGCCTCCGAGAGTCAGAGGGGCTACCGGCTGTCCCATAAACGGGGGCATTGCTCCCATGAATGGGAACTGCGGCGCATAGATGGGGGCCGGCGCTCGCGCCAGGACGCGAAGGAGTTCATCCATCGAGCGCTTGGCGCGGAGTTGGCCCTCCACAAGAGCTTCAAGTAGGGCGTCCCGGGAGGCCGGGGCAGCCACCGGGGGAAGGCCAGCTCCCCCCAGGGCGCCCATGGTCACCTGGCCGAACCCGGAGGCCTGCCCACTGGAGACTACCGGAAGGGTTAGAGGTGGTACCTGGGTTTGGTTGTGTCTGGGCGCGAGCACTGGGACGGCCGCGCTTTGGAGGGGTGGCCATGGCAGTTTGTCGCGAAGTCCCCACGGACGGCGCCAACTATCGTGGTATTGCGAATACCCCGGCAGGTTTTGTGGAGGATCCTAGGGAAGAAAAGACGACACGAGCTGACCACGTGACCGGTCCTCTCCCGTCGGGCAAACACAGCAAGTGACACGAAGATTTATACAGGTTCAGGTCTCAGTGGAGACTCTAGTCCTATCGATGTGCTCCCAACAGGAGTTGGCTAGGGGAGTTCTTTTGTGGGGAGAGTGCTCCAAAGCACACCTATTCCTTTTTGTGTATTGATACAAAATGAATTGTCCTCAGTTACATGAGAGGGATACAAGGGCTTATATAGGCCCAAAAGATGCAAAAAGACAAAACTACCCTAGCCGCAACCGTCAGATCGAAGGGCACTAGTGTCGTTCTTTCGGCCAAGGGGGCTGGATGCCTGACAAGTGTCCTCGCCAGTTCCCAATGTGCTCCTTGCGTGACCCTCACGTGACCCTTGTCCCCAGGCTCCGGGGCTCAGGTCCCCGGGAAAATGGCGGCGCCCTGGACGGGGTCACCGGGGGCCTCGTCCCAGGGACAAGGGTCACCGGGAGCCTTACCTCTTACCTGGACTTGATCCCGCGGAGATTTCCCCCAACACATAGGATATTCAACATGATCAAGAAGGCCGTGACTTGCCTTGATTTCCCGCGACAGAATCTTTTGCAATGTCTTCGATCGGCTGCTCCTCGATCTCCGAATGAGCGGATCCTAAGCGGGATAAGAACACCGAATCTATCAATCATGCATAAGTATGAGACTATAAAATGCAGTTCTAATTTCGAGTAAGTCTAGGTACTGTAGCCCAAGAACTAGATTTGATTAAGGTTGGAATGCTGATGTTTCGAAAACAGAGTAAGAATTTGATCCGAAAGTGATGGGAGTGAGATCCAAGACTTGGATCTGAGAGAAAACTATGGATCTGTAAGGTTTGGGCTGAGACGAATCAAACGGTGCAGACGGATCTTCGATCAGAAGCCTCTACACTGGATTCGACAAGATCGAGACAAGAGCACAACACTGCTTAACATAGTGGATCTAAGACCTAGACATCGGATGGAAAAACAAAACATAGATCTTCGAAGAAAACGATGAGATGAACAAAACGACAGGGTCGATTTTCAATCGGAGCATCACAAGGCTGAGAATGGCATTGCATGTCAGTGACACAGACACACAAACACACATGCACACACTATAGCAGTGTCTGGGGTTGGCACTGGACACGGTTGCTGGCACAGGCGACGCACAGGCACGCCGGTGGCTAGCCAGACCATGGCTGGGGCTGAGCTTCAAGGTCTGTGGAGCGGGGACAGAGGGGGAGGCGTAGGATAGAGATGGGGAAGGCGGCGCTCGGCCGACGAGCTCCAGATCGGCAACGAAGTTCACACTGCTACGGCCGGCGACAGAAACGACGGTGAAGCAACCAAAAATAGCAGAGGAAATGTCTAGGAGTATGCTGGAGGTATGGGAAATGCGATGGTGGGGTTGGATTGGCCGGCGAAGCGGCCAAGAGGGCTCTCCACAGCGAGGTGGCACGGCACACCGCGTGCCGCGACCAGGACGACGATGGCAGCTCACTGGAGACGACGAGGTGTCGGGATGGCACGGGAAGGCGATGAGAACGCTGGCGATTGTAAAACAGGAACGAATCGACAAATGGCGGCCGGGATCGACTGATTGTCTCATTGCTTGAGGACAACCAAAGATTTAAACTTGAGGGTGTTGATAATTGTCATATCTGTGCATATTTTCCACATGTTTAACCCCTCGATCATGCATGTTGGCAGAAATCTCCGCAAGATCAAGTCCAAGTAAGAGGTGAGGCCCCCGGTGACCCCAGTCCTAGGCGCCGCCATTTACCCAGGGACAAGGCTCCCAGTGACCCTCGTCTCGGGTGCTGCCATTTGCTGCTTTTGCCCAACGGGAGAAGACCGGTCACGCGGTCAGCTCGAGTTGTCTTTTCTTTGCTAGGAACCTTCACAAAACTTGCCGGGGTATTCGCAATACCATGACAGTTGGCGCCGACCGTGGGGGCTTCGTGATGAATCACCACGGCTCCCCCAAGAACGAGGGCTCGCACCGTACTCGGTGACGCTGGTCCTAGTAACCCGGCACCACCCCTCGAAAGCATGGTCGTGTTGGCGCTCCCGTCCGGACACGGCCAAACCTAGGTACCTCCTTTGACCCTTCCGATAGTCTCTAGCGGACAGGCCCCCGTGTCCCACCCGGTGACGATGGACGCCTCGGGGGGAACTGGCCTCACCCGGGTGGCTCCTCCGGTCTCCTGGGACGTGCTACTCGAAGGTCTTGTGGAGGGCCAACTCCGCGCCCAGCACTCGATGGACGAACTCCTCCGCGTCCTGGTGTGGCCGCCGGCCCCCATCTACCCACAGTTCCCATTCATGGGAGCAATGCCCCCGTTTATGGGGCACCCGGTGGCCCCTCCGACCCTCGGAGGTCACGTCGCTCCCGGGGACTGTGATACCATCAGGGGTTACGCTCCGGTGGGCCCGGCATCTCGAGCCTTCCCTATCTCAGGGCCGTTCCCCATGCCGGGGACTTACCCCATCCCCGGAGCCTTCCCCATGCCGATGGTTCACTCCGCGCCCAGGGTCTTCTCGAGACCAGAAGCCGGCTTCTCCCTGTCGGTTGTGCCCGTCGTACTGGAGGTGGCCCGCCGGACCGCTCCCGCACCGTCGCCGGATCTTCCCCGTCTGGACCCCCACTCTCCAGTTCCGGGCGGCACTCCCGGGAACCGCCCGGTAATGGATTCTGCCCACGCCCTGGTTGCACCTCCTGAGCTCGCGGTTGATACGCTTGAGCTCCCTCCTCCCCCGGGGCTGCCCCCGAGGGCGCGCCCGGCAAATTAAGCCCGCTCCACCCAGGAGGAGGTCGAGCAAATGCGTACCACCAGATCTGGGGAGGCTCCCTCGCACGAGCACCTGGAGCCTGCCCCGGGTCGTGGACGTGGGGAACCCCACTCCCGTTCTGACCGGGGCAAGAGATCCGCTGAAGAACCGACCGCTGCTGGGGGGTGCCCGGACGTCCTGGAGGTCAGCTCGATTAACCCGGAGGAAAAACGGCGCTACCGCCATGTCGGAGGACCTCTTGGGCCCCTCCCCGACTCTGATAACAAACGCGCGTCCCCCGTCAAAGGGGACAACGACTGGGACTCCCCCCGAGAGGTGGAGGGGGCTAACCAACCACCGTCCGCTGCACATCGAACTCTACAATGGTGAGGCCGACCCCTACGGGTTTGTGTAGGTGTATTCCATAGCCATTTCGGTGGCTGGGGGGGATGAGACAGTCCAGTGCAATGTCTTCCCCCTCTACCTGACTAGGATCACCAACTCATGGTTCTACAACCTGAAGGCTGGTTCCATCAAGTCCTTTGCGCAGCGAAAATGCGAGTTCTTCGCAAACTTCCAGGGGAACTATGTGCGCCCCTGGATTCCTCACAGCTATACACTGTCTGGCAGAGGACGAGGGAGACCATCCACAGCTTCTTCAAGCGCTTTGCTCAGGTCAAGAGCAAAGTAGCTCACGTCACAAACTCCACAGTCATTGAGGCGTGTAAGAGCGGGATCCTCTCCGGGGAGCTCCACCGAAGGCTCTCCCGAAGCTGCCCCTCCTCCGCCGACGAGCTCTTCACCATAGTCGAGAAGTATGCTCGGGCGGAGGAGGATGACTTGCAAGAAAAACCAGGGACTTCCCGCCCCTGTCGACCGGGAGACTAGGGACCCCCTCAAATGTCCCAAGAGGGGCAATCGTAGCGAGCCACGGCCTAGGGACAACTTTGTCCTCGAGGGCGGAGGCGGCTCGCGCGATGCCTCCAATTACAACCGCCCCTTCCCCAAGCCGAAAGGTCGTTGGGGGGGGGAGTAGTCATCCGACGGTAGTGAAAGCCCCGCAGCAGGAGGCAGGGAAGGCCTATTGTGTACCTTCCACAAGTCCAATACCCACACCACCCTGGAGTGCCACCAACTGCTCCAACACTTCGCTGCATTCCTCGACCAGCATGGGCAGGGGGGGACCCCTGCCTCCTTGCCCTCTCAGTCGGCCTTACCGGCCCTTCCTGCCCCCGTGGTGGGACAGCAACGACAAGCGCGGGAAGGGGACCCATAAGAAACGCCCCCTTCCAAACCTCCCAAAGGCGTGTCAACGTCATCATGGGAGGGTTCGCCTCTAGGCGGGACTCTAAGCGCCAGCGCAAGGAGTACGCGCGTGAAGTAAAGGTAGTGGGGGTGCTGCATACGTCTCGGCCACCCAAGTGGTCGGACGTCCCCCTCACTTTTATAGCAGAAGACGCGCGTGGGGTTCGCTTCCCCCATGACGATGCGCTCATCATCTCCGCCACCGTCTACAACTGCCACTGGCACGCATCCTCGTCAGTGGCGGAAGCTCCGCTGACATCTTGTACCTAAAGGCGTTTAGGGAGATGCAGGTCGACGAGAAGCTATTGCAGCCCGCAGCAGGGCAGTTTAGGGAAGACGATCCACCCTGTGGGGAAGGTGGATCTCCCTATGACCTTCGGTACCCTGGACAACTACCGGAGAGAGATGGTCTGATTCGACGTGGTGGACCTCCCCTCCTCATAAAACGCAATCATGGGGAGGACCACGATCAACCACTTGGGGGCCGCAATCCACAGAGCTACCTCTGCGTGAAGATCCCTGAGCCTCACGGCGTAATCACCGCCCGAGGAGACCAAGACTTGGCCCGCGCTCTATATGAGTGCGCCGCCGCAATGATCGGGAGCATCAACGTGATCAAGACCTCGGGGGGAGAGGCCTCTTCCCCGACGCCCGACGCTGCCGCGGTACCTTCCGAGAGGTCCCTCCCCAAGCCGCGTCCGGAAGGGGAGCTCCAGAAGGTCCCGCTGTCCCCAGACGATGGAGACAAGACCATCAAGATCGGGGCGGATCTCCATGAGGAGCACGTGGAGCAGCTCGTAGCTTCCCTACGCAAGAACTCTGGCTTCTTTGCCTGGAAGCCTTCCGACATGCGAGGCGTCGCCCGAGAAGTCATCGAGCATAAGCTTGCGGTGACCCCCGGTCATCCCCCGGTCAAACAGAAGTTGAGAAAACTTTCCCTTGAACGCCAAGAGGCGATCAAGGTCGAGATTACCAAACTCAGAGAGGCGGGGTTTATTCGGGAAGTCTTGCACCCTGAGTGGCTCGCGTACCCCGTCCTCGTGAAGAAGTCAAACGGTAAGTGGCGAATGTGCATAGACTTCACCGATCTCAACCGCGCTTGCCCCAAAGAAAACTTCCCACTACAGCGGATCAACCAGCTGGTCGACTCAACCACGGGGTTTGAGTTGATGAGATTCCTGGACGCGTATTCGGGCTATCACCAGGTCTGGATGGCGGAGGAGGACGAGGAAAACACGAGTTTCATAACTCCCCTCGGAACCTTCTGCTACGTGCATATGCCGTTCGGGCTGAAGAAAACTGGAGTGACCTTCCAGCGACTCATGACGCTGGTCCTCAAGGACCAAATCAGCCGCAACATCGAAGTCTACGTCGACGATGCAGTCGTCAAAAGCAACCGCGCGGCCACCCACATCGACAATTTAGCGGAGACTTTCCGCAACCTCCGCGCATGCAGGTTGAAGCTCAATCTGGAGAAATGCGCCTTCGGTGTGCACGGGGGGAAACTCCTAGGCTTCCTCGTGTCCTAGCGGGGCCTAGAGGCCAACCACAAAAAGATCTGGGCACTTCTAGATATGCCCCCGCCGCACTCGATGAAAGACATACAGCGGCTCACCGGTCGTTTGGCCGCGCTAAGTCACTTCGTCTCGCGGTCGGGGGAACGTGGCCTCCAATTCTTCAAAATCCTCCGGGGCCTCGAGGGGTTCCGGTGGACTCCAGAGGCCCAGGAGGCCTTCGATGACCTGAAGAAGTACCTCACGAGCCCCCCAATGCTCGTGAGCCCGTCTCCGGAAGAGCCCTTGCTCCTTCACCTCGCCGCGACCCCAGTCGCCGTAAGCGCAGTACTGGTAAAGGAGCAGGACGGGCAATAGCGCCCCGTGTACTACATGAGTGAGGCCCTCCAAGGGGCTAAAACTCGGTACACGGAGATGGAGAAGATCTGCTACAGCCTTTTAATGGTGTCCCGAAAGCTTCGTCACTACTTCCTGGGACACCCGATCACTATCCCGTCGTCCCTCCCTTTGGAGGAGGTATTCCGGAACAAGGAAGCCACTGGCCAGATTGGAAAGTTGTGGGCAGAGCTTTCCCCCTTCTCCCTTTCCCTCACTGGGCGCTCCGCCATCAAGTCACCAGTCCTCGCTGACTTTGTGGCGGAGTAGACCCCTACCTCCGAGTCCAGGGATGAAAGCCTCCCTGAACCGCCCTGACGCAGTGACCATTGGACGCTCATGTTTGATGGCTCCTTGTGTCTCACTGGGGCCGGCGCGGGAGTAGTCCTCCGAAGCCCCGAGGGGAGGGAACTAGAGTACGCAGAGCGGCTCGAGTTCCCCGCCACAAACAACGTCGTCGAATAGGAGGCTTTGCTCCTTGGGTTGCGCCTCGCGTGCTCCCTGGGGATTCGTCGCCTCCTCGTGAAAGGAGACTCCCAGCTTGTAGTTTGCCAAATGGACAAGTCCTACTCGTGCCATGACGCAAACTTGAGTCTCTACTTGCAGGAGGTACGCAAGATGGAGAAGCACTTCGACGGCCTAGAGGCCCGGCACATCCCGCGGAGGGACAATGACTGTGCCGATGCCCTGGCTCGGGGAGCAAGCGCCGGGCAACCGCTCCCTAGGGGGCTTTTTTGGAGATCATCGCGAAGCCCTCGGTGGCCTCCCCGGACGTGGACAATGGGTCCTGTGTCCCGAAAGTCGCCGAGATCGCCCGAGTCTCATCTTGGATGGACCCCATTATCTCCTTCATCAAGGGGGAGGGGGACCCTCCCAACGAGACTGAGGCCAAGCACCTTTGAGCCAAGGCTCGGGCATACCTCCTGCTGGAGGGAAAGCTTTACAAGCAGGGGGCCTCCGCCTTGCTCCACTGCCTTCCACAGCCGGAAGGGCTCCGGCTCCTCGAGGACATTCACTCGGGAACTTGCGGGTCTTACCTGGCCCCGCGCGCCATCGTGGCCAAGGCCCTTCGCCAGGGTTTTTATTGGCCCACGGTGATTTGCGACGCGCGGGACCTTGTCTCCGTGTGCGAGGCCTGCAGAAGGTGGCCAAAGGTTCCAACCTCCCCTCCGTAGCGCTGCAGACTATCCCCATCACTTGGGCCTTTACGCGCTGGGGGATGGACCTCCTAAGTCCCATCCCCGAGCACCTAGGGGCTACAAGTACGCGGTGGTCGCGGTCGACTATTTTACCAAGTGGGTAGAGGCCGAACCTCTTGCCAGCATCATGTCCCGAGCAGTACAGCGGTTTTTCTGGAAGAATATCGTATGTCGTTTCGGAGTCCCCCGAGAAATCACTGTCGATAACGGGACCCAATTTGACTCGGTATATTTCCAGGAATTCTGCGAAGGCTTGGGGCTCACTATCAACTTCGCCTCGGTAGCTCACTCCCAGAGCAACGAGGCCGTCGAAAGGGTCAACGGCCTAATCCTACAGGGGTTACGCCGATGACTCGAACAAGCCGCCCCCGAACGGGGTGTGTGGGCGGAGGAGCTCCCTAGCATCCTCTGTTCCATGCGTACAACCCCGAGCCAGGCGACCGGACGCACCCCCTTCTCCCTCATGTGCGGGGCCGAGGCGGTTCTTCCCCTGGAGATTGGCTTCCGGTCACTGCGGGTCAAGCTCCTAGATGAAGCTACGACCGCAACGTACCAAGCCAAAGAGGTGAATCAGCAACTGGAGGTCGACCTCGTCGAAGAGGAACGCGACCGAGCGCTCCTCCGCCACGCAATCTACGAGTGCAAAATGGTGCGCACATAGAACCAGCGCGTCCGCGAGAGAGCTTTCTGCCTGGGGACCTTGTCCTCAACCGCGGAACTGACCCCCAAGCCCAGCGCAGGCTCTCCCCCAAGTGGGAGGGCCCCTACAAGATCTCAGCAGTCCTAGGCTCGGGGGCTTACAAGCTCTCCAATCTTCAAGAGCAGGAGTTGAAGCACATGTGGAACATACGCTTGCTTCGCAACTTCTACATCTAGCCTACAGGCTCGCCCCCTGCCCTGGAGCGGTTACATCGGAGGGGAGGGAGACATTGTATTCACCATTCCCTCCCCCATCGCGATCTTGCGGGGGGAGGCGTTGTATCTCAACTCCTTATTAATACAACTGGTTTTTCCCCAGCTTGGGCTTACTGCAGGTCCCTACATTATTGTCTCTCATGGTGATGCCCTCCTCGTGAGGATGCCCTCTCCGTGAGGAAGTGGGATATCACGACCCAAGAAGTCCCTACAACGGGAGTGCCACTCCCGTAGGGTGGCTTACGATCACCCCTCGTGGATTGAGGGTGTAAGCGGCAACCCGGTCCCCAAGGACCATGGTAACGAGTCAATTTGAGAGACTAGTCGCCCCTCAAACACTCAGACCTGTCATCGGGCACATCCTCCTACAGGAGTCGATTTTCTCCTCAGTGTGACAGAATTCTCGGATATTCTTTCTCGGAGATCTCATCCCCGGCTCCCCGTTTTCACGGTGATCGGAGGGTTTCTCACTGGGATTTTTGAAAAATCGTTCCCAGAAGTTTTTTCCCGGCCCCTCGTTCTCACGGCGACCAGGACCTTTGGAAAATTTTGGAGAATTTTTACCCCGGGCCTTTCACTTCTTCATAGCGCGCGGAGCCACGCTCCAACCCACTGTGAAGGGGGGGTAACTCGTGCCTGGGGATTACCCTTTTCTGGAACACCCTTTGAGAATTCGCAGAACAAGTAAACAAGCAAAGTTAGCTTTATTGAAATATCTAACCAGACGACACCTTCCCCCTCTGGTGGGTATCAATACACTAAACGCAAGATACGACCCGGAAGGCTCCTACACCTAATAATCCCGGAGGCCCTCTGATAGCTCTCGGGCCAGGTCTCGATACAAGCTTCGTATACGTCGCTGGGCCTCCCGGAGTAGGTCTTCGAGCCAATATTCGTAGCCCACCGGTGGAAGTATTCAAAGCGGCGGAACCCTCCCACGATGATTCAGCACGATGATTGTCGAAGTTGTCTAGGTGCCACTCCGGGAGCCACCGCAATCGGATTGGCTCCCGGGAAACACCCCTACCACGTCCCCCGTAGAGAAGACTTAGCAAAATGAAGGCAGCTTGGGTATCCCCCGGGTGACACTCGCCGGATCCTGGGGGCCACACCTCTGGGGAGGCTCCCCGCAACATCGGGGCGTCCCTAAGGTTGCGCTCAAACCTCGGGGGCTCTCTCCCGGGTGTAACCTCCCGGGGCACCTGGTAAATTCAATTCAAAATACTTAGCAAAAAATTCATTCTATTGCATCAAAATGTTTTTTCATACAAGTCTCTGGGGCTTCTTCTAAGAAGCTACCGGGATCAAAAAATCCTAAAACAAAAAAGGGACCTATCTAAAGGCCTGGGGGGAGGCTCATACTTGTTCAATGGCGTCCTCCCCCCGGGAGGCCTCCGCCGGAGCCATAGTGTCCACCCTCGGAGGCGCCGACATCGGGAATCGCACCCGAATGATCCGGTCGTAGAAGCCACCGGCGAGCTGCTCCAGTTCTCGCTGGAGTGGCCCGAAAAACTAGGGAAAGCTCCATGGGATCCGGCCCCCGATCGCCCGGACAGCTACCACCGGGATCGCCCGGCCCTGTGCTCGGGCATCGGCGGCCTTCGGGATCACAGAGACTTGTGCGTTAAGAAAACGTACAGCCTCCGCGAGCGTCGCTGGCACTGCCTCAGAGCTGCCGCCCGGGCCAAGGGTCACCCCGAGCCCTTCGAGGGCCAAGCAGACGGAGCGACCCGCGTCCATCACCGCCCGGGTACTGGAGACCTTGAGCTCCCGGAGGGCATCCTCCTTAGCCCTCACCTCCCACCGGAGCCGGTCGTTGGCCTTCTCAGAGACGTGGAGTTGAGCCCAGACTAGGGCCAACTCCTGGAGCGCATCGTCCCACTCCTCCAAAAGGCGGCGGCCTTCCCCTCCGCCTCCTTCAGTGCCTTGTCAAAGCGCGCCTCAATGCCCCAGGCAAGGGCCGCCCCCTACGAATGCGAGGGTTAGACAAAGCCCGAGAAAAAATGAACCATCGGTTCGAGAATGAACCTGGATGTGGAGCGACTGCAGCTCCCCGCAACGGTCGCGGAGCATCCCTTGCGAGAAGTAATCCTGCACCTTACGGGTCTGGAGTGCCTCTGTGAACCGGAAGACCTCCCCCGCGGAAAGCAGGGGGTCTCCCTCCCAACAGCTCTGGAAGCAACAGCACCGGGTCGTCCCCCCTAGCCGCTGAAATGGCCGGCGAGTACACCTGCACGAATTCATAGGGGTAGGCCTCACCATTGTAGTGCTCGACATGCAGCGAGCGGTAAAGTTGCGCCCACCGAGTGCACCGGAGGAGGCAGCACAGTTGTTGGTTGGCCCCCTCAACCTCCCGAGGAGAGTCCCGGTCACTGTCCCTTTTGACGGGGGACGCGCGCTCGTTGTCGGAGTCGGGGAGGGGTCCCAACAGCTCGTCGGTGCGACGGTAGGGTCTCTTCTCCTCGGGGTTAGTCGAGCTAACCATTTGCACGTCCGGGTACACTCCGGAAGTGGCAGTAGCCTCCTCGACCGGGATCTTCTCTCAGTCGGGCCAGGAACATGGCTCGCCACGACCGCGAGCTGGGGGGAGTTCCAATCGGTAGCGGGAGGGAGCCTCCTCAGATTTCGCTGTACGCATCCTCTCGACCTCCTCCCGGCTGAAGCGGGTCTGATCCGTCGGGGGAGCCCTTAAGTGCGGTCCAGGAGGAGGGAGATGATGCGCATGGGTCACCAGCGTTGACCTAGAGAGGGCCCCAGAAACATGGGCGGCCGCGGGCGTGGGGAAGGCTCCCGGCCCGAGTGGGACCCGAGGGTTCCCGGCGCAACGGCAGCCGCTTGTGGGGGTTCCGGGCCTTGTGTCCGATAGCCCCGGGATGGGGAAGGTTCCGGTCATGGGCTGGCCTCCTGGTGTGGGAAACATTTACAGCGTGGGGAAAGTTTTGGGCGGGGCCAAGCCCTCGGGTGCGGGAAACATTCCCAGCGCGGGGAAGGCTGCAGGGTGCCCCATGAAGAATGGAGGCGGTGCCCCCATAAACGGGTATGGAGGCAGGTAAACAGGAGCCAGGGGTTGCGCTAGGACGCGCAGCAACTCCTCCAGAGTGTGCTGGGCACGAAGTTGGCCCTCGACCAAAGCCCCCAACAAGGGATCTCCGTAGACCAGGGCAGAGTGTTGGGGAGCGCTAGGCCCCACAAGCACGGCCATGGTCACTGAGTTGCAGGTGGGAATCCTCCTATCGGAGACTACGTGAGGAGAAGATGATTCCTCACCACTAGTGTCCCCGGTCGGTAGGGTCGTGACAGCATCATCTTGCGGAGGTGGAGTCGGGTCGCTGGGACTGGCACCAATAGAAAGGGAGAGGGCCTGAGCTATCGTTCTTGGGGGAGCCATGGCGATTTGCGACGAGTCCCCATGGACGGCGCCAACTGTCGAGGTATTACGAATACCTCGACAGGTTTTACGGAAGTTCGTAGCAAGTAAATAGTGATGTGAGCTAACCGTGCGACCAGTCACCTCCCTCCAGGGAAACACAAAGATTGATACAAGGATGTATACAGGTTCAGGCCCAGTGGGACCCTAGTCCTGTCGACACCCCCCGTACGTGAGTCCGCTGGGGAGGTTCTCTTTGGGGAGTGGTCTCTAAGGGGTGCCTATTGCTTAGTGTGTATTGAACTAGAATGAGCCGATCTCCCTATCTGCCGCCGTCGGATCGAAGGGCACCGACATCAATTATCTAGCTCAAGGGCCCGGATACTCGACAAGTGTCCTCATTAGTTCCCGAGGGGAACTTCCCCCTGGGGCCCCGATCACCGGGACCGTCGCCACCAGGTGGCGGTGCCAGAGACACGGGGATGCTTGTCCCCGGGGCTCCTCTGCCCAGGACCGTGGTCAATGGGTCGCGGCACCCAGGATGAGCGGGACGCCTGTGCACGGGCTCCGCTCTCCGGGACCGAGGTCACCGGTTGGCAGAGCCCGGGATGTGGGGATGCCAGTTCCTGGGGCCCCGCTCACTAGGACCGAGGTCACCGGGTGGCGTCGCCCAGGACGTGGGGGTCGCCTGTGCCCAAGGCTCCGTTCTCAAGGACCGAGGTCACCGAGTGGCAGCGCACGAGATGAGTGGGATGCCTGTGCCCGTGGCTCCGCTCTCTGGGACCGAGGTCAATGGGTGGCGGCGCCTAGGATGAGGGCACGAAGGCCCTCGGAGCTCTGCTCACCGGAACCGCGGTCACCGAGTGGTGGCGCCCGGGACGAGGGGACGAATGTCCCTGGAGCTCCGCTCACTGGGACCATGGTTACCGGATGGCAGTTCTCGGGACGAGGGGAACGCCTGTGCCCAGGGCTTCGTTCTCCGGGATTGAGGTCACCGGGTGGCGGCACCCAGGACGATGGGACGAAGGTCCCCGGAGCTCCGCTCACAGGGACCATGGTCACCTGGTGGTGGCGCCCGGGACAAGGGGAACGCCTGTGCCTGCGGCTCCGCTCTCTAGGATCGAGGTCACCTGGTGGTAGCGCCCGGGACAAGGGGACGTTTAGGTCGGAGATTTCCCCCAACAGTTAGTATTTTTATTCCATTTTGAATTAGATTCAGATTAGAATTCAAGTTTAATTCTTCTATCTTTTGTACATACCACCATCTATAAAAGAGAGGCATGGTCATTGTTTTTAATATACAAGATATAAGACATTGATATTGAAATTTCAGATTGAAGCCTTAGTTTTAGTTGAGAGTTGAATCTCTTCATCGTTTGTTCTTGTGATTTCCATCGGAATTGCTTGAACGATCTTTGTGATTACCCTATCTGTGCGCCAACTCCGTGTGGATAGGTAATTAAGAGTGTCATTGGGCGAATTGATTGATATGCACGTCCTTGCTCTGCAAGTGGTTGGCTATCTTTTTTCGTCAAGCCAAACTAGCTATCTAGGTATCTTCAGATACTAGTTATCCAAGTTCTACGTCGTGAAGATCAGGCCACCCTCCCTGAATGCGTCCTTCACTGGCGTGTTGATATCAGCTGGGGATCCCATGGCCATAGGAAAACTTGCGGTCACCAGGGATGTTGCCAGCCCTGAGGCCAGAACTTCCACAACCATGGTCGCGAAAGACTCTGCGGCCATAGTTTCAACAGCCTCAGATCTGGTCACACCTCCTTCAAACACATAAGGAGCTGTTGCGGCAAGAACATCATACTCCACGATGTTTACTCCATTGCATATATCAATCATCTTTTGAATATGCAAGAACAGGAGTCTACTGTCCTGTTTAAGAAGAGGAAAACAAGGATGAGCCCCGATGACACCGCAACAAGGTCGCTTAGCGCACTCCTATCTCCAAGGAGTACTTCACTGAACCCCAAAAGTGGGATGAGGCTCCGAATCAGATAAGGATACCACGTCTTACCAAATCCTGATTTTGAAATCATCAGTATTGCAAATTGTGATTTTTCCAGGAACCCTACGCCTGGCACTCTGCTGACCCCACCAAAACCCAGCGAAACACCTATCGTGGAAGTCGTGAGAAATGCAGGCACAAGTGCAATGGCTGAGATGGCTCCTCAAACCATTGTGCAAGAAATAGTTGCGGACCTCCAATCCAAACAGATGGAAACCGCACCATCTGTCTTGACCGTGGGAGCCAGTCAGCAAGAAACAACATTTGTTGCACCCGTGGTCGAGGAAAGGATTGGTCTTGTGGTTCAACCTTCAAGTGAACCCGAGAGCATGCTAAAGACAACCTTCAACAATTTCTTAGAGGTAATTAAAAAACTTTTTACCTTCTCTGAAGTTGAAGATCTTAGGAATGTTCAGGTTTAAACAACATGTTTTACTATGTTTCAGGATCTGACCCAAATGTCGACCAACTCAAAAGCTCTAGTAGAAGAAATTGAGGTCGCACAAAAGGAGATCAGCCATCTACAACAATAAGTATCCATACATTGCTTATATTAGCCTGAACGTCATCCAAGTATAATGATTACCTCTCTGGACGCAGGGAAAATTCCTTATTGACGAAAAGCATGGCTGATCGACAAGGTCAAGAAGAAACTGCGGCCGTAAAATTTTCTTCTATAGAGAAAGAACACAACGAGGCACAGAAAAGGCTTGCCTGTAAGTTCACTTTCAGCCAAAGGATGTTATTTTCTTACATGAACTGCTATTATCTCATTACTTTGTTCATGTAGCACAAGAGGAACAGATAAGTGTTCTTTCCAAGGAAAGAGATGACTTCAAGCAAAAGTGTGCCCAGGTTGATACTCAAAACGGGCAACTTTGCGCAACCATTGAACATCAACGTGCAACCATAGAATCATTCAGAAAGAGTAGCGAAAGTGTCTGCGTGGAGAGGAAAACCCTAAAGGCGACAATCTCAACATGGAGTGGCATTTAGTCAGAAGTTTTCAAAAAACTGAAGATGGTTGTGGATTTACTGAAGGCTGACATCATCGATCCTCAAAAGGAAAACTTAAGCCTCGGCGAATCTTGTAAGTTGGTTGCGGCTCAAGCCAAATCACTCCTCGAGTACCTCCCTAAAGATACAAAGAGGCATAAAGAGGCATTGAAGACCAACGTAGGATCTGTGGCCTCTGCCATTTTGTGCATATTAAGACATCACCACGGCCCAAATTTGGATTTGAATCCAGTGGTGGGAGATGCTGAATTTGAGAGTGAAGAAGACAAACCCTTGATCGAAAATCTCTTGAAAGAATTTGACTTATCATGATCACATTGTAATGAACAATGATTCTATTTTTGAATTGTTCTTGCACACATACAATTATAATATAAAATATGCAGATGTATGCATTTTTCTTTTGGAAAAAAATATACTTAATCTCATCTTATATTATGGCCGTATTTCCATAGCCCCCTCCTGAGATCATATATACTTAAGACATTGTATTATAATCCCAGGACAAATAAAAAATGATATGGGTTAAAGATGATCAAGAAATACCTAGTGAGTTTCTTATCCATTAAGAAACTGTTTAGAAAGAAATGTCTCAACTAGATATCATCATCTGGTCGCATCAATACTGATCTTAATATAATGCCAAAGTTTATTACGAACTGACAGCTCCTCGAATGATCAGAATCATACTAGTAAGTCCTGTATGCGTTGAGAAACGACTTATTTAGTGATGTCTAATCTAGATGCGACCATGAGATCGGTCAATGAGTCCGCCTTGGTTACTATAATAAGATGGTCATTCGCGACCAGCCCCCAAGCGTAGCTTGATAAAGAGAGGACAAAGGTCAGGAATTAAACCATAATGTAACGCAAAAAAAGGTACATGTTATTTTTAACAAAATCATGGTAATTGAAAAGGAAAATGGAAATGGAAAAACTTACATGTAAAACTTGCGTAGCTGATCTATATTCCAAGTATTGGACAAGACCCTTCCAACTTCCATCGCCAATCGGGCTAATCCTGGTCGCGGCACTGAGACCAAAGTATAAGGGCCTTCCCACTGAGGAAAATAGAAATGACTGAAGTGTTTTTCCAATTTCCTCACTTCTTCCAGATAATGAGCCATTGTCTCATTGGAGGTGCTATACTCCTTGTTTACCTGGTTTACAACTAGCTGTGAGTCTCCCCTCACCATTAATCGACAAACTCCAAGGAATTTGGCTGCTCGAAGCCCAGCAAGAAGACCTTCATACTCTACTGCGTTGTTGGTCGCAAAAAAGTGTAGTTGAATGACATACTTGAGTTGGTCGCCCTGAGGCGTAATTAAGACCACTCTAGCCCCCGAGTGTTGAAAACTATGAGAGCCATCAAAATACATCGTCCAATGGTCGGTGCCTTGTAAATCTACAGATTCTTGCTTAGGAGGGTTGGGACTAGTCCATTCAACCACAAAATCTGCAAGAATTTGAGATTTAACAACGATTCGAGGGGTGAAATTGATGTCAAACGCTCCAAGTTCCATTGCCCATTTTGCAATGCGACCAGATTTTTCCGAATTTTGGATAATATCTCCTAATGGAAAGGACGAAGGAGCAGTAATATTATGTGCTTGAAAGTAATGTCGAAGCTTTGGGGAAGCCATCAAAAGAGCGTAAAGTAACTTCTGGACTTCAGGGTAACACTGCTTTGGCCCATGAAGTACTTCACTTACGTAATAGATTGGTTGCTGCACACTCTCACTATCTGCAACCAGAACTATGCTGACCACATGAGGGGCCAGGTAAAGAAGTCAAGGTTCCCCCGAAACCGGGGAAACTAATACTGGTGCGCTAGATAAATATGCTTTTACCTCTTGAAAGGCTTTTTCGGCTTCATCCGACCAGGTAAAACCATTGTGCTTACGGTGAAACTTAAAGAAAGGTAATCCTCGTTCGCCTAACCGTGATATTTTAGGCTCTGGATATCCTTCATGGTCGAAGGAGATCTCATTTGCTCAATGGCCCTGATTTTTTAGGATTAACCTTAATTCCTCTCGAATAGACAAGGAAGCCCAAAAGTTTACCAGAAGAAACTCCGAAGGACTATTTTTCAAGGTTCAACTTTATTCCATGCTTATTCAAATTACAAAAGATTTCAGCAAGATCATCTATGTGACTAGAACTTTTGAAGCTCTTTACAACCAGATCATCTACAGAAGCTTCTAAGTTACGCCCTAATTGGGAAAGAAAGGTCTTTTTGCATCAAGCGCTGGTACGTGGAACCAGCTTCTTGAGACTGAATGGCATTCTGACATAGCAGTAGGTGCCAAACGGTGTGATGAAGGCAGTTTTCTCTTCATCTTCTTCTGCCATGCTAATTTGATGGTAACCATTTGACTTTAGGACCATGACCGGGTTCACAAGCCACTCAGGATGATTGAGTTCACAAATCAATCTTGCCTTCTGGAGTTTATCTAACTCCAACCGGATGGGTTCTTATCGATCGACAGCAAAGCGTCTGAGCTTTTTCTTTATTGGTTGCTGTCCAGGCCGAGTAGCTGGCCTCTGCTCGATTACTTCCCTTGGGACCCCAGGTGATCCGTTTGAGACCTAGCCTTGGTTTTTGCACTAGGCTCGCCCTGATTCTAATATGCGGAATAACGGGATCTTATTCAGAAATTTCGAAACCCAAAGTAATTGCACAACTCTTTATTTCAAAGAGGGCTTTATATGTCGAACGTTAGACACACTTGCCTACGTCGAAGGAATTGTAAGTGTCTAAATCTCAAATAAGTTCTATGACTCTTCGATGATCTAAACTAGACCTATTACAAGGTATTTATAGTCCAATCGTATGAATACGTATCAGACTCAATAACCTAAACGTATTAGACTCGTATAACTAACTAATCCTAAACGGATAGACTTAGTAATCTATATTTGGATGGGATTACAATTCCGAACAGGGAACGATCGTGAAACCTTTCCGAACACGGTTAAGGTCGCGAAGCCGTATGCGACTCAACCTAAAGATCCTCCCGGGTCATGACTCTCTTGTTGAGAAGGAGCCAACCCCTGTTGCGACCTCTCGATCAAACTGGAGATGTGGAAATTGGGCTTGTCCATCTTCTCTGGTGTACCACTTTGCCGCACGTACTCGTTGACCTTTCCGGCCGATTTGAAAAGTCTCATTTGTGTCACTGCGGGTGGTAGTCACCTTCTTCTCTAGAATCACATCTTCGCGTAGTGGTTCGTCTCGTTGATAGACCAAGTCTTCAATAGATGGTACTATAGTATCTGGCTCATCATCCAGCATTGAAGGCTCAAAGAGTTTGAATCCTTCCCAAGGTCGCAAACCTTTCCAAAGTCACAAACCTTTTCGTGGATGCGAATCCATTGTGAACTCGACTTGAGATCCTCCCAAATCATGACTCCCCTGTTGAGAAGGAGCAAACTCCCGTTGGTGACCAACTGTAAAGATGTAGAGAACGACTGGGAGCCTTGGAACAAACACACGATGAGCAATGCTACAATCATCAGATCGAATGTATGGATAGGCGCTCATGGAGCTTGGCACCTCTGTCATGGATTGCGTCCTTGGCCACTCGCGGATAGCCTTCCCCTTGTCGAGGTTGATACCATCACCGATCCCAAAGCTAGGATTGCGAAGTTTGAATAGTGGCGTCGTAGAGACAAGTTGCATGTCATTTTCGACTAGTCGTTGTGGTGATCGACTATGTACCTCTGCGAATAGCGCGTTGTTTTCTTCCGGCAAGCTTGCTAAATAACCACCACTTTCCATACTCCATGCAGCACAATCCTCTTGGCTAATTGGATGCATCATGCTCAGCACACACTTTGAGTATGCATTGACAATCCGTTTCGCCTGATTTGCTATCAACAAGTTCTTGGTGTCGACGTGGTCATTTTTGCTGATGATGAATTTCGTCCCATCCTTTGTGAGGTCGTATTCTTGAGCTCTTCGGTGGTAATGGGCATCACGATCGTACAAGAACGGACTTCCAAAAATCACTTGGCAAATATCGATGGGGATGACATCGCATTGAACCTCGTCAATGTAACGAGCAGATATTACAAACTTCAACACACACTGATTCGTAATCTGTTGGTTCAGGTCGAATGTAGACCAACCTAGCGGATATGGTCGCGGGTGTGTGGCTGTCTTCAAACCAAGTTGCCGAACCAGTCCAGCGGACACCAGATTCTTTTGATTTCTGGGATCGAATATCACTGCGACCACTTCGTGCTTCACCTGGATGTTGATGGTGAACAAGTCGTCCGTTGGGTGATGGTCGTTCGGTGGATCCGAACCCTTCCCCTTCGGCATTGCCATCAAAGACAAGGTCATATCCGCCTCATTAACCAAATTCACTCAGACAACTTCTTCGTCGGGTGAATTCGCAGTAGCCGTGGCTGTTCTTTTCCTTGGTCCATTTTTCTTCGGTCGAAGTTCAGGATGAAGATTGTAGCATTTGTCCTTGGTATGTCCCGCGACTTGACAATGTTCACAAAAGGCACCCGTGCCCAATTTTGAAGCGTTGTTCTTCGGACTCGACTTTTTCTTTGTCAAGGTCGCATTTTCCTTCGTGCTTTTGTCGCTACGGGATTTGTTCTTCTTCTCGATCGCCATAGCAGTTGTGCTCGCGGTCGTGATGTCTTGGACACTGAACAGACTTAGCTCAGTACTGATCGATTTCTGAAGTCCAGATGTGTACTGAAATATCTGAGGATCGGACAGCGAGATGCCGATGACCATTGCTTGTCGTTGAAACTCTGTCGTATAGCCTTGGACAGTCTGGTCGCGCCGTTGGTACAATCTGTGCCAACGCTCCCATCTCTCCTCACGGTAACCCATCGGATAGAATTCTTGTCGCAGAAGTCGTTTGAATTGACCCCACGCAAGGTCGTCAGCTTCACCACTAGCGACAAGGGCCTTCCACCAAGTCTTGGTGTGGTCCTTCATCTTCAAAGGTGCGAACTTCACCATTTGAGCACTACTAAACCCTTTCAGGTCAAAGTAGGTCTCAAGTTGATCGATCCAAGAATCCAGCTTCTCAGCATCGATCACCCCATCATATTTGGGTATTTCAATCTTAGCGCCGACCTTGAAGGATCCGACAGCTAAAGAGGTGTTGGCGAGGTCGTCGGTCTTATGGTCGCATTTGTCTTCATCTTCGTCTGCCCTGCGCAAGTCTTCACCAGTCTTCACACCTATAACCTTCCTTGCTTCAGGAGGTACAATAATGGCATGCTGCTTAATCCAAGTAAGCACAGATTCCATGTCGGTGGAGAGCTTAGCCACTTGTTCGGCTAGGTTAGCTTGAACGGAGGTATCGTCAGACATTGTCGGAGACGCGGCTGTAGGAACCGTCAATTGATCGCCTGGAGTTTCGCCAGAGGTTTTGTAACCCTGGCGAGTCTTCACCATCCACAAGATAGTAAAGTTGCTCTGATACCAACTTGATCCGTTTGAGACCTAGCCTTGGTTTTCGCACTAGGCTCACCCAGATTCTAATATGTGGAATAACGAGATCTTATTCGGAAATACCGAAACCCAAAGTAATTGCACAACTCTTTATTTCAAAGATGACTTTATACGTCGAACGTTAGACACACTTGTCTACATCGAAGGAATTATAAGTGTCTAAAACTCAAATAAGTTCTATGACTCTTCGATGATCTAAACTACACCTATTACAAGGTATTTATAGTCCAATCATATGAATACGTATCAGACTCAGTAACTTAAACGTATTAGACTCGTATAACTAACTAATCCTAAACGGATAGACTTAGTAATCTATATTTGGATCGGATTACAATTCCGAAAAGGGAACGATCGCGAAACCTTTCCGAACACGATTAAGGTCGCGAAGCCGTATGCGACTCGACCTAAAGATCCTCCCGGATCACCAGGCATATCGGATGGTTTCCATGCAAACACATCTGCATTAGCCCGGAGGAAAGTAATGAGCTCGAGTTCCTATTTATCATCCAAACTTGATCCAATCCGAATGATTCTAGATGGATCATCTGGGAGCAATGGAACTAACTTCAATTTTTTATCTGGTTGTGGGGCAACTTTGATCACATCTGAGGCTGTGGTCGCAACTTGAACATCCCGAAGGGCAAGTTGATCCACCAATTACAGAGATAACCGATCACAAGTAAGAGCGTCTTCCGGCTACCTCAGACCGAAATCACACCTTTTGGGCCTGGTAGCATGACGCATCATGAACTTAACAAGTGTTGGCCTACCAAAAATAGCGTTACACACCGAATCGCAATCAATTACATCAAATGTAATTAATTCTGTTCGAAAATTATCTGGTTCTCCCAATGTTACCGGTTACACAATTTGTCCAATCGGCATCATTGAGGGACCAGGAATTATATCATAAAACGGATGAATTATGGGTTTAATCTTTGAGCGAGGGATTTGCATCTTGTCAAGTGTCTTGACCAACAATAGATCCAAAGAATTGCCCCGTTGATCAGAACCCTTTCGACCCTAGCATTGCTAATTATAGGGGTAATGACCAAAGGAAGTCGCAATGGTCGTGTAAGCCTCTTGGGACAATCGTCCCGGTCCAAGGTTATGGGAGTTTCTGACCAGCGAGGATATTGAGGCTCCCCAAAGGGAGCTTCAACTTTATTTACCTCACAGTAAAAAATTTTCAACTGACGCTTAGAAGCATAAGAAGAAGAACCACCAAAGATAACATCGACATGATTTTCGGGTACCTGGTGTTGGGGGAAACCCCGAACACTTACTGGGAGAAGTCCCGGACACCTGCTGGGGACTGGGAAAATCCTGGAGGGCCGGAGAAAATCCCGGAGGCTACCGGGGAAAATCCCGGAAGGCTACCAGAGAAAATCCCGGATGCCTCCCGGGAAAAGCCACGGAGGTCTCTTGCTCGAAGTCACGTGCGGGTAGCATGACAAGCGCCTCGGGAACTAGCGAGGACACTTGTCACGCATCGAAGCCCTTCGGCCGGTGAAATGGAGTCAACGCCCCTCGATCCAACGGCTATAGCTAGGGCATTTTGGTCATTTCACGTGTTTTGGGACCTATATATACCCCCTTGTATTTCATTTGTAACCGATTCAACTCATTTTTAACACACTCAAACAACAAGCTCCCTTGGAGACCTCTCTCCCCGAGAGAGCGCCTCCCTAGCAGACTCACGTCCGGAGGGTGCCGATAGGACTAGGGCCCCCACCGGGACCCGAACCTGTATAAAAATCACTGCGTTAATCTCTGAGTTGCCCGGCGGGACGTGACCGGTCACTCAGTCGGTTCACGCCATTGTACACATTTTACGCATGTCCGAAGAAACATGCCAATGGTGTATTTTATACCACGACAGTTGGCGCCATCTGTGGGGAAGCATGACGAATCGCCATGGCTCCCCCAAGAATGACAGCTCAAGCCCTCTCCCTTTCCGGTGGTGGTGGTCCCAGCGACTAAACGCCGCCCCCGCAAGATAGTGCTGTCACGACCCTACCGTCCGGGGACGTCTGGGGAGAGGTACCAATTTCTTCTCCCGTAGTCTCCGGTAGAGGTGTTCCCATCTCCAACCTGGCGACCGTGACCACACTTGTGGGGCCTAGCACCCCCAAGTCTCAGTCCCAGTCTCCGAAGACCCCTTGCTCGAGGCTTTGGTCGAGGGCCAACATCCTTGCCCAGGACACCTTGGAGGAGTTATTGCGCGTCTTAGGGCTGCCCCCGGCTCCTGTTTACCCGTCCCCATACCCGGTTATGTGGGAACCGCCTCCGTTCTTTATGGGGCACCCGGCTGCCTACCCGGCGCAGGAAATGTTTCCCGCGCCGGTGGGCTTGCCGGTTCCAGGAGCCTTCCCGGCACCGGCAATGATTCCCGCGCCGGGAGGCCGACCCATGCCCGGAGCGTTCCCCGTTCTGTGGGGTTGTTTGGAACCGGGTCTGGAACCTCCGCAGGCGGCTGCCGTCTCGTCGAGAACCCTCCCCACACAAGGAGCTTTCCCCGCGCCCACAGCT
Organism: Pharus latifolius; assembly: GCA_019359835.1. Lineage (NCBI taxonomy): Eukaryota > Viridiplantae > Streptophyta > Magnoliopsida > Poales > Poaceae > Pharus > Pharus latifolius. The sequence continues at coordinate 17,314,618 of CM033324.1, read as the reverse complement.
GCACATGTGCCTAGAGACCTCCCCAGGTCGATGCCTGGGGCAGCTCCGACGTCAGAGCTGGTGGTCTCTCCATGGACCCTCCCTGCTTCGACACCCGTTGCCGCCCCAGACGCTCACCCGACGCTAGTCCAGTCCCATGCGCTGGTGTCATCTTCTGGGCCGGCAACCAATGCGCATCAGCTCCCTCCTCCCCCGGGGCCGCCCTTGAGGGCTCCCCCGGTGGATCAGACCTGCTTCACCCTGGAGAAGATCAAGCGAATACGTACTACAAAATCTGGGGAGGCTCCTCACCGTCATCGATCGGAACTCCCACCGACTCACGGCCACAGCGAGCCACACTCCCGGCTTGACCGGGGAAGAGACCGGTCGAAGCGGCCACCGCCACAACTGGGGGGTACCCGGAGATCCAAGAGGTTAGCTCGACTAACCCCGAGGAGAAGAGACGCTACAGTCGCGCCAGCGGACCGCTGGGACCTCCCCCTGACTCCAACAACGAGCACGCGTCCCCTGTCAAAGAGGACAGCGATCGAGAATCTCACCAGCCGCTGTGCCACCACCTCCGGTGCATCCGCTCGCCACGGCCCTACCATCCGCCGCACAATGAGCATTAAAACAGTAAGGTCGATTCTTATGAGTTTGTGCAGGTGTACTCCACAGCCATCCCAGCGGGTGGGGGGGATGAGACAGTGCAATGCAACGTCTTCCCCCTCTATCTTACCAGAATCGCCCGGTCATGGTTTTACAACATGAGGGCCGGTTCGGTCAAGTCCTTCGGGCAGCTCAAGCGCGAGTTCTACGCGAACTTCCAAGGGAACTACGTGCGCCCCCTGGATTCATCACAGCTCTACACCATCCGTCAGAGGACGGGGGAGACCATCCGGAGCTTCTTCAAGTGCTTCGCCCAGGTTAAGACAAAAGTCATTGCGGCGTGAAAGTGTGGGATTCTCCCCGGGGAGCTCCATCGGAGGCTCTCCCGGAGCTGTCCCTCCTCTGCCGATAAGCGCTTCACCATGCTCGAGAAGTACCCTCAGGCAGAGGAGGATGACCTCTGAAAGAAGAACAAGGGGGCTGCTGCCCCCGCTGACCGGAAGGCCAAGGACCCCCTCAACAAGTGTCCCAAGAGGGGCAATCCCAGTGAGCCACAGCCTCGAGACACATTTGTCCTCGAGGGCGGAGGCGGCTCGTGCGATGGCAACAAGGGAAACCTACTCTATCCCAAGCCGAAAGGGCATGGGGGGGGGACGTCCCATAGCCGGGAAGGCCCCACGATGGGAGGCAAGGAGGGCACAGCCAACTTGTGGTGTGCCTTCCACAAGCCCAATACCCACGCCACTCGAGAATACCACCAACTTCTCCAACACTTCACCACATTCCTTGACCAGTGTGGGCAGGGGGAGGGAGCCCTACCTCCTTGCCCCCACCGCCGGCTTTGCCAGCTCTCCCTGCTCCCTTGGGAGAACAGTAGAGACAAGCACAGGAAGGGGGCTCAGTCGAAGAGTTGCCTTTCCAAACCTCCTAGAGATTCATAAACATCATCACTGGGGGATCTGCCTCGAGGCGAGACTCCAAGAGCCAGCACAAGGAGTACACGCGGGAGGTAAAGATTGTGGGGTTGCTACACACATCTCGGCCACCAAAGTGGTCAGACGTACCACTCACCTTCATAGAAGAAGACGCGCGCGGGGTTCATTCCCCCATGATGACACGCTCATCGTCTCTACCACCGTCTACAACTGCCAGCTAGCGCGCATCCTCATCGACGGCGGAAGCTCCTCTGACATCCTGTACCTGAAGGCATTCAGGGAAATGCAGGTCGATGAAAAGCTGCTACAGCTTGTAGCCGGGCCCTTACAAGGCTTCGTCCCAGGGAAGATCATCTACCCGGTGGGGAAGGTGGACCTCCCCATGGCCATCAGCGCCCCGGACTACTATCGGAAAGAGATGGTCCGGTTTGATGTAGTGGACCTCCCCTCTTCATACAATATGATTACGGGGAGAACCACGATCAATCGTTTGGGGGCGGCGATCCACCAGAGCTATCTTTGTGTGAAGATCCCTGGGCCTCGCGGCGTGATCATCGCACGAGGCGACCAGGACGTAGCCCGTGCTCTTTATGAGTGTGCAGCCGCAATGATCGGGGTGTCATCCGGACGCAATGGGAGACTCCCGCCAAGCCGCCCTAGAGCAACGTCCATTGGACGCTCATGTTCGATGGTTCCTTGTGTCTCGCCGGGGATGGAGCAGGGGTAGTCCTCTGGAGCCCCTAGGGAAGGGCGCTGGAGTACGTAGCAAGACATGAGTTCCCCACCACGAACAACGTCGCCGAATACGAGGCCTTGCTCCTTGGGCTACGCCTCGAGTGCTCCCCAGGGATCCGCCGCCTCCTAGTCAAGGGATACTCCCAGCTCGTGGTTTGCCAAATGGTCAAGTCATAGTTGTACCATGACGCAAACCTGAGCCTCCACTTGGGGGAAGAGCGCAAGATGGAGAAGTACTTCGAGGTCCTGGAGGCCCAGCATATCCCCCAGAGGGAAAACGACCACGCCGATGCCCTGGCTCGGGCGGCCAGTGCCCAGGAACCTCTTCCCGGGGGCGTCTTCCTAGAGATCATCACGAGCCCTCGGTGACCCCTCCGGGAGCAGACCCCGAGTCCTGTGACCCGGAGGTCTCTAAGACCGTCTAGGCCACGTCCTGGATTGATCCCCTCGTCTGCTTCATAAGGGGGGAGGGCGAGCCTCCCAGCGACACTGAGACGAAGCACCTACATGCCAAGGCACGGGCATATCTCCTACTGGAGGGAAAGCTCTACAAGTGGGGGGCTTCCGCCGTGCTCCGCTGCCTCCCGCGGGCAGAACAACTCCAGCTCCCCGAGGACATCCACTCAGGGAGCTGCGGGTCTCACCTAGCCCCACGCACGATCACAGCTAAGGTTCTCCGCGAAGGCTTTTATTGGCCCATAGTGGTCCGCGATGCGAGAGACCTTGTCTCCGCATGCGAGGCTTGCCAGAAAATGGCAAAGGTCTCCAAATTGCCATCCGCGCCGCTACAAACCATACCCATCACTTGGCCCTCCGCGTGAGGGGGAATGGACCTCCTCGGTCCCTTCCCCCCAACGCCAGGGGGCTACAAGTATGCGGTGGTCGCAGTGGACAATTTCTCCAAATGGGTGGAGACTGAGCCCTTGGCCAGCGTCACCTCCCGAGCAGTACAGCAGTTTTTCTGGAAGAATGTCGTATGTCGCTATGGGGTCCCCCGAGAAATCACCATCGACAACGGGACCCAATTCGACTCGGCATACTTCCAGCAGTTCTGCGAAGGCTTGGGGCCTACCCTCCATTTCGCCTCTGTAGCTCATCCCTAGAGAAATGGAGCCGTTGAAAGGGTCAACCGTGTGATCCTATAGGGATTACACCGGCGACTCAAGCAGAACGCCTCTAGGCGGGGGGCATGGGCGGAGGAGCTCCCAAGCATCGTCTACTCCATGCGCGCGACCCTGAGCCGAGTAACAGGGTGCACCCCCTTTTCACTTATGTACGGGGCTGAGGCACTCCTCCCCTCGGAGATCAATTTCTGGTTGCTGCGGATCGAGCGCTTAGACGGAGCTATGGCTGCAGCGTAAAAAACCAACGAAGCGAACCAGTGATTGGAAGTCGACCTCATCGAAGAAGCGTGCGACCGAGCGCTCCTCCACCACGCCTTTTACGAGCATGAAATGGCGCGCGTGTACAACTAGCGCATTCGCGCAAGAGCATTCTGCCTTGTGGACCTTGTCCTCAAGCTCATGACTGACCCCCAAGCCCAGGGCAAACTTTCCCCCAAGTGGGAAGGCCCACACAGGATCTCTACGGTCGTGGGCTCGGGGCTTATAAGCTCTCCAACCTCGAAAACTAGGAGCCGAAGCATACTTGGAACATAGACTTGCTCCGCAAGTTATACGTCTAGCCTCCGGGCTCTTTCCCTCCCCCATCGCGACTTCGCAGGGGGAGGCACTGTACTCACCACTCCCTCCCCCACCGCGGTTCAGCGTGGGGAGGTGTTGTATTCACTATTCCCACCACGTCGCAATTCCACGAGGGGAGGAGTTCACTAGTACAGAAATGCAGTCTTCTATCGGTAAAAAACACCCTTCTACTATCGGTTTTTGTACCGATAGAGATAGACACGATAGAACAAGACTGGACATTTTCTATCGGTAAATAACCGACAGAAGAAGTTCACTATTCTATCGGCATATTATGAATCTACCGATAGAAAACCCGTCGTAGTCTTACGTCCAGCGGCAGGGAAAGTACCATTATTCTAACGGTTAATTACAAGATTACCGACAGAAAAAATCATAATATTCTATCGGCATATTAGGAGTGTACTGATAGAAAACTCGTCGTCAGCGGTTGGAAAAGTACCACTATTCTAACGGCTAATTATAAGTTTACCGATAGGAAAAATCATAATATTCTATCGGAATCTTACAAGTTGACCGATAGAAAACTCGTCAATAGCGGATTGAAAAGTACCACTATTCTAACGGTTAACTACAAGATTACCGACAGAAAAAATCATACTATTCTATCGGCATATTAGGAGTGTACCGATAGAAAACTCATCGTCAGCGGTTGGAAAAGTACCACTATTCTAACGGTTAATTACAATATTACCGACAGAAAAAAGCTTAGTACTCTATCGGATATGTATGAGTTCACCGGCAGGAAAGGTCACACTCTTCTAACGGTTAATTTTGATTGTACCGATAGAAAAAAGTACAGTAGTCTCTCGGTTGTTGATGAATTTACCGATAGAGCATTCACATATACAGTACTTTATTTGCATTCACAATACAGTACATTCACATATACAGTACAGATGCAATACAGTATAGATTGGATACATAATACAGTACAGATGCAAGGTAAATTCACAGAACAAATTGACACATTAGGCAGTTATTCACATTTATTCACATATGTATGGACAAATACAGATTGCAATCCAATGTGGACATTTATTGATCACATATATATATTTATTCACATGTATATGAACAGTCTATGCAGAGTACACAAAAAGGAGAAAATTGTCATGCTGAATGGTTGGGCGCTACTTCCTCCATGACATATTGTGCCCAGATTTGTCGAAGATATATAATCTTTGCATTTTCATATTGGTCTTTCGACATGGCGATCTGCAAGCATGTGTGCATACTGAGTAACTAACTTCGATCCTAATTTAGAACGTGACACCCATTTTTGAAATTTGAGTTAGCTATCGATGCTTACCTGGGGGAATCGGGAAAAGTTTGTCTGCACTAGGTCGTACATGTAGCGCAGCACATAAAACCCGCATTCCCACGATTGCGGCTGCTGATGGCACTGAGATAATTGCATATGCGAAGACATGTTAGCTATATATTGTTTCCATAAACTAATTAAGCATAAACAAAAAGTCTCGTGAGTACCTCATATTCTTTCCAAGCTAGTACGGAGCCCTGCGGTGCGGCATGCCTCCCTCCAGCGGACACATATTTATCAAAAGCCCTGCATTTCAGTTAGTATTGCCAGTTAATGTATTATCATTAGCTAGTGAGGTCAAAATATAAATCAAACATATAAGTTACTTACGCCTCCATATTCCCCTTGAGCACATATTCCATCGATAATCTGTCACGCATCGAATCGAGGTAGTACACCTCGTTCCTCGGCGGACAGATCACGATGAGGATCCAGTGGCCCCTGCATTGTACGTAAAAGAGGACCGCTAGCTCAAAGTACATCTCAGGTGTAACATACAAGATTGAGTTAAATTAGTACGAAATGCACTAACCTTTGGTGGTACGGCACCAGAATGAAGTCCCTGTCCTGTTGCGCCATCAGCGCGCTGGATATGTACTGCTCAGCGTGCGCGGCGTCCTGCTCTAGCATCGTGAGGCTTATTTTCTCTGGGTCAAAGAAACCCACCTTGTCACACGCAGCCTCCGATGCTAGCCTGTACATGCACCTGCATGCGAAGGACGAGATTAATATTAATTTCACAGAAAGTTACTCAGTATTCAAATGAACTGCAACATTAATGCAGAGTTAGCAAACAGAGTTAGAAAACAGCAATACATAGCATCAGCAAACTCACAGGACTCCAGTCCGTATGATGGACATATCGAGCTCCCGCCAGTTGTAGAGGTCGAACAGATCCTCGTGTGCCACGGATATAGTCCCGGGCTCACGGTGGAACTGCCCAGGCCTGTAGGGAACTAAGAAGTTCAGGCTGCGCCGAGCTCGATGTAGGTACCAGTCGTGGAGGTCTCTGGTTGATCGATCCAATTTCCGCAAAGATGCCTCCGACAGGAGTGGGAGCGCGTTCGTGAACGTCCGCGGCAGTCCCTGTCGCCCTTTGCCCTTGCCTTTGCCGCCCTTGCCTTTTGCCGGGGACTGAGCGCGTACCTTCGAAGGCAAGGGCGAGGTGATGGCGGCTTTCTTCCGAGGTGGAGGCGTGGATGCGCTGGGTGGGGTCGAGGCCGTCTTTGATGTGTCCAGGTTCGCACGAGATCGGCCCTCATGCCCCGAGCTGGGGGCGTAGTCCCCTGGTAGCCCCGCGGCAGGCCACTTCAATTAATGAGCACGTATGTCAGATTATGCAAGTTGAGTGTACTGAGTAGGATGTAATCTAAAATGTGTAGGATTTACCGGTTGTATTACAAGACACTTCTTGGGCCACTGTACGTAGGAGCCCACTGCCTCAGCAAGTGTCTGCAGTTCCTCTGTTGGGACTGGCAACGGAGAATCGTTGTAGCCCGGCATGGCCATGTCCACCTGTACCTTTGCGAAACCCAACCGCAGAGGTACACAGTGGACCCGGACATCCGGCCCAGACGGATATACGAAGCCGTGTCCAACCACTTCCTGCCCGGCGCCTACGTGATTCTGTAGGATGCAGCCCTCCGGCCCCTGCAAATTTGTAACAATTAAAATAGGTTAGCGAAACAACTCTAACAGAATGGGAGTGGCATCAACTTAAGTGCACAGATGAAGGCTTGCGGTACCTCAAGTAGATCCACTGGATCCGCGAGTACCTTCGAAGCGCAACTGCTTATCCGACCCCGCGGGGTACCGTCGTCCTGGGGATCCGCATCTGCACTCTTGGCCAGCAATGTTTCTCTCAACCGTGCAAACTCTTCCCTCATTTGTGCGACCTCGGTCTGCACCTCAAACTGTACCTCAGCCCGTATCTCAGCCCGCATCTCCGCCCGTATCTCCTCCCGTACCTCAGCCCGTATCTTATCGGAGAGGTCAGCTTCCTTTTCCTTCCAGGTGCGGGCCTTCTTCCTCGGTGGAGCCGGATCTACGAAACCGGCCTTCCACGACACAATGGCTCCCACGGCCCGTGTCCGCCCGGGATGCTCCTTATTTCCTAGAGCCCGGGTGAGGATGTCGTTCTCCCTCTGCGGGGTAAACAATCCCTCCACTGCCTCCTTCTCAAAAGAGATCTGTTACATTTGAAGGTACCTTGTGAGACAAATTGCCTTATATACACTTGTGCGCACACAATTTACGAGGTTAGCCAACTTACCATTCGCCTCACAACGTTGGCGTCCCCAGGGGTTGCGAACTGCACAGACCCCGTGGACGACACGGACCCCCTCCCCCTCCACCATCGCTTGCACCTCTCATCCCGGATCTCGGAGAGCGGCAACTCAGGGGTGTCGATCACAGGATTTTGTTCGTCTTCCTTCTTCCACTGTTCCTCCTTCCCCGCATAGCCCCGGGATCCGAGCCGATGCAGGTGGTCGTTCCTCTTCTGGATTGCCCTATTCTTCTCGCTAAGGGCCTTGAACTCCTCAGTCCCCTTCTGCTTGGTGAATTCCTCCCATACCTCCTCCGATATGAAGGGGTACTTCTCGCAAGGAGATTTCCCCACAGCTAGGAAGTTACTGACGAGCCAGCTCTTAAAGGTTTTCCATGTTCCGTTCATGTCCTTCAAGCAGGCAGTCCTAGGTGTATCGTCGGGGATGTTCCACTTAGCCTGTTTCCGAAAAATGCATACAATTAATCACGAGTTAGTTAAACTTTAGTATAAGCCAAGAGAACGTGATTACGAAAGAGTTCAGCGATTTCAGTTCATTTAACCTTCACTTCCGCCCACAACCTATCCCTCTCGTCCGCCGTCACGTCCTTCCAGCTCTGGACGGTGATCTTCACTCTTTCTTTCGCCAACAGCCCAACGTAGGCCGCGTACCTCCCAGCATTCTTTCCAATCGGCCTCCCAAATTGGTTGAACTCACAAGAAAGATCAGTGCGTTTGGCCAAACGCCCCAACGTCGTCGCGCCTCGCCCCACCCTCTTGCGCTGGGATGTAACAGCCCCATCTTCAGTAGTTACGATGGGGTTGGCCCTAGTCGAACCACTAGTACCATCCGATGAAGACGACGACATGTCTTCCCCTACAAAACCTTCAACAAACCATATATATGGCAATTAATTCGCCTTGGAGTTCCATAACTCAGCCCAGGACTGGAGACTAACTAGGGCGGCAAAAGGGAAAATAATACAAAAAGAAAGACATGCATAAATTACTTACTGAACTCTTCAAAAATATTTTCTATCGGTAAACACATGAGCTGCCGATAGACCATAACAATTACCTCCACACAAGACAATTTTTCTATCGGCAAACACGTGAGATACCGATAGAACATAACAATGTTCTCTACATATGGAATTTTGTTGACAAGCCACCATTCACTGTCATCACATAACATTCTCGATGATTTGCTACACTAATATTCATGGGCCAGCATTATTATTTCACACGTAAATATGCACACAAGCATCTAAGTGCCACTGTGCATAATCTTTAGCCTAGCCTGTATGTGAGTCATCAGGACTTCACAGCTATTAGGTTGGGAAAAGTCATGTATATAGGCATTTGAAACATATACATCGAAGACCCATCCACATTGCCATATATTCATACGAAGTGAGTACAAATTCCCAACCAAACTAGTACATTGCATGGCTCATGTCCTTCCAGATCCAAATTAAGTTTTACTAATTGTGCAGAAAAATTTTCTATCGGTAAACACATGAGCTGCCGATAGAATATGTGTAAGAACACCTCCAACATATAATCTGCATTACATGGCAGTTGGATACAATTGATCACACATACAGCAGTATAGAGAAGTTAAAATCTCAAAACAGGTTCATTACAGCACTGGAACATATTATGTAAACCCTAATTAAAATCAACATTGCCTGCGGAATGTACATAAGCCAACACAATAGGGAACCCTAGTGTAATTGCAAAACTCGAAGAATTAGTACGTGCAAAACACTAGGATCAAATAAAGAAGATGCTGGAAATAGAACGACGAATTAGGGTATTTACGGCGGCGATCAGTTCTGGTGATGGAGAGGCGGTGTAGAACGCAGCAGCGGCGGGCGAAGGACGAAAATAAGAACCGGTGGCAGTGACGAACCAGTGTCCAGCCGGCGATCGTCGTGTGGGAGAGAGGAAGTGAGTGCTCACGGCGGAGGTTGGGGTTTTCTTCGCTCTCGAAGAGACGCAGTGCTCTAAGGTGGAACTGTTCGAGTGGAGGGAAACTAAAGGGCCGTGTACGAGTAATAAAGTAGCGGAGGAACTTTTCTATCGGTATAACAAAATGATACCGATAGACTTATGTAATTTTCTATCGAAACAACAAAATAATACCGATAGAAAAAGTAAATTTCCCGGAAAAATATTCGAATTAGTGGATGCATTTTTCTATCGGTATAAACAATAAAATCCCGTGAGACCAATTTTCCACAGAAAATTTTTTAAAGTGCTTGAGATTGGGTGCCATTTTTCTATCGGTAAAAACAACAAAATACCGTGAGAGTAATGAAAAGGTGCCCTTTTCTATCGGTATAAACAAAAAAATCCCGTAAGCCCAATTTTCCCCAGAAAATTTTTTTGATTAAGTGCTTGAGATTTGTGTGCCCTTTTTCTATCGGTAAAAACAACAAAATACCGTCAGAGTAATGAAAAGGTACACAATTTAACATCAAACAGACCGTGGTTGAAAGCTGCAGAATGTTAAAGAAAGAGGGAAGATAGCCGGAAAATTGGAAAATTGACATAAAAAGAAATTGTTCATTCATTGTTGTTTTATCACTTACAAAAAAAAATAAAACCCAAATTGCTAGGTCAAGGGGTGGTCTTAGCCCTGGCTGCATGTAGAATAGAGTCAGTTAGACTTGCAAACAGGACGCAGGACTCCTCTAGCGACAAGTTGTCCCTAGGATCAACTACTACCGCGTCAAGAAGGCCTGCGACCTCCCTCAGCTTCGCTATGGTATCCTTCATAGTCAAACCGCAGCCAGCGATGGTCATATCCGCGGCTTTCTTCTCCTCGCGAAGACGCCTCGTCCTCGCCCTAGCATTGTCACCATCCGTCTTCATGCGCTTAATACGCTGGAAGAGATCGTCAAGGTCAAGCCGTAGCTGAGTGTGCTTGTCTGTAAGGAGCTTGTGCTCCTCCTGGAGGGCCCTCAGGTCAGCCTTCACTTTGGCAGTGTCTTCGACGGCTACCATTCCCTGTGCAAATCAACAGGTCAAGAATGAACTGAACATGGATTAACAATACAGGGGTAAACCGAGGAGATTTAGAGTTCTTACCGGGGAGGCCGTGGATGACGATCCCATGGAGGTTGCCATTGTGAAAGAGAAGATGAGGAGTCGAACCGTTCGAGAATTAGAAAAACAACAAAATACCGCGACGCATGGCGAGGTACTTATAGAGTTTCCAAGGCGACGCATGGCGACACGTTTGAGAATTCAAAGCGGTAGAGTCTTATTCTATCGGTAAAAACAGGAAAAAACCGTCAGACAACAATACCGTGAGACAAACGAATTTATTCTAACGGTAAAACAGAACAATACCGATAGAAAACGTTTGGAAGTGCCTGAGAGAAGATGTCCTTCTCTATCGGTATAAATAACAAAATACCGTCAGAAAAAAGGGATTTTTGCTGAACTTAATTTGAAGAGGCTGCGATGAGATTTTTGCAAGTGCTATTTGAAGGGAAGAATTAAATATTTACAGGATAAAGGTACTGTACATGTTAGAACTCATGCTGTGGAGTAAAATTGAGATGTATTAATGCTGTGAACTAGCTTATCATTAAATTCTAAAGAAAAATGTACTGCCTGATGTATTAATGATAAGTTCCTCACCTTGCTGCAGAACTTGTGGGCTGTTTGCTTGGCATTTATCCCTGAAATAGAAATTAATCATCAATGGTTCTCAACCCATAATCCTTCTTCGTAGTCATCTCGCAGATACGTTGTTTCGTCGATATCTTCAGTACGGATAGATTGAATGTCCTCTAAAAATGGAGGTATTTCATCGAATTGGTTATACTCCTCTTCGTCGACAACATCTTCGACCCCAACAATACGTCTCTTGCTGTGGAGGACAACATGCAAGTTTGGATTGGCCGGGTCAACGATGTAGAATACCTGTGTGGCTTGCTTTGCAAGTATGAATGGATCGTCTTGGTGTCCGGCTCTACCAAGATCGACGAGAGTAAACCCGTAACTGTCAACTTGAACACCTCGAGGGATTTCGACCCATTGGCATCGAAACAGGGGAATCTTAAGTAATCCGTAATCGAGCTCCCATATTTCGTCAATAACACCGTAATATGAGTTCAGCGCCCTTACTGACCTGGCATCCTCGGAAATAGCAAACAGTGTCACTCCGCTACATTGCGTGCTACTCTTGGCGTCTTGAGCTCTTGTGTAAAATGAATACCCATTGATGTCGTACCCCTGCCAAGTCCCTACAGTGAATCTTGGGCCTCTAGCCAACCATGTCACAGTTTCACTTACGGAGCCCTCGGCAACTCGCGTGACTCTTTCTTGGATCCACTCAGCAAATTTCCTGTTATGTTCTCTACTTACCCAAACGTCTGACTTCGAAGGATTCTGTGACCGTAACATTACCTTGTGCTCGTGTATGTATGGCTCGACCTCCGTCATGTGTTGTAAGACCCAAAAATGTGATTTTGCGTACACATCACGAGCGGGGACGATAGCTTTGAATCCAATCGTTCCAATTCCCTCAAGCCTACCCTCGTGTCGGGACCTAGGAACACCAATTGGGTCAACCCCGGCCATATAATCTGTGCAAAATTCAATCACCTCCTCGGCGGCATAACCTTCCATGATACTCCCCTCGGGTCGACGACGAGTCCTTACGTATCCCTTCAATACACCCATAAATCTCTCAAATGGATACATGTAGCGCAGGCACACAGGTCCACAAAACTTAATTTCTCTGATAAGGTGAACAATCAGATGGACCATAACATCAAAAAAGGATGGAGGGAAATACATCTCGAGCTGACAAAGAGTTGCAACCACGTCGCGTTGCAAAGCGTCCAGTCCATCAGGATCAATTACCTACGAGGACACAGTTGCGCCAAATATTCATATCAGAAAAATCTTCTAATTAAGCTCCACAAATGGAGGTAGTGAACTTATAGTACGAGTGCACGTACTTACCTTGCAAGATATTGCGTTGAAGAAATAACATAGGTTTGTGATTGTCTCTCTGACTTTAACTGGGAGAATGCCTCTGATAGCAATGGGAAGCATCTGTGACATCAAGACATGACAGTCGTGGGACTTCATGCCAACCAGTCTTAGGTCCTTCATAGACACAAGTTTTTTCAAGTTCGCGGAGTACCCACATGGAACTTTAACACCGTGCAGGCACCGACAGAGTTCTGTTTTTTCGCTCTTCGACAACGTGTAGCAGGCCGGGGGGAGGTATGTACGCTTTCCATTCTCTAAAGGTGCAAGCTCAGTCCTTATCCCCATTTCCACCATGTCACGACGAGCTTTCACACCATCCTTTGTCTTTCCCGGAATGTTCAACAACAAACCAATCAAACTGTCACAGACATTTTTCTCTACATGCATGACGTCAATGCAATGTCGAACTTGTAAGTGCTCCCAGTACGGTAGATCCCAGAGAATCAATCTCTTCTTCCAAACATTTTTTTCTCGAGGTTTAGAATGCTTACCGAACTCAACTTTGATGTCGTTCACGCGTGAGTAAATCTCCTTACCGGTCAGAAACACTGGAGCTGATCCCTTCTCAGGCTTCCGGTTAAATGATTTCCTCTTCTTACGGTACGTGTGATGCACCGGAAGAAACCTGCGGTGACCCATGTACACTGTTTTCCGGTAGTTTCGTAGCCACATGCTCTCAGTTTCATCTAGGCAAATAGGGCAAGCCTTGGCTCCTTTCGTACTATACCCCGACAAATTACCGTAGGCAGGAAAATCATTTATGGTGCAAAATATCAGGGCCCGCAAGATGAAATTCTCTTTCTTGTATGCATCCCACACCTGCACACCCTCGCTCCACAATTTCTGTAAGTCCTCGATTAAAGGTGCTAGAAACACGTCAATATCATTTCCGGGTTGTCTGGGTCCTGAGATTAGTAACGCCATCATGATGTACTTGCGCTTCATGCATAACCAAGGAGGAAGATTGTAGATGCATAAAAGAACCGGCCAAGTGCTGTGCCGGCTGCTCATATTACCATGTGGGTTCATACCATCTGTACTCAGCCCGAACCTTACATTCCTAAGTTCACCGCCGAACTCAGCAAATGTTCTGTTGATGTTTCTCCATTGAATAGAATCAGCTGGGTGTCTCAGTTTTCCGTCTTGTTTCCGGGCTTCAGCATGCCAACGCAAGTGCTTCGCGACTTTCGGATTTGCAAACAGCCGCCTCAATCTAGGTATCACAGGCAAGTACCACACAGTTTTTGCCGGGGGCCCTTTCCTTACCTCGTGACGTTCACTATCAATCCGGTCCCTACGCGTATACCTCGATGCGCCGCATCTTGGACAAACATGCAAACTGGAGTACTCGTTACGGTACAACACACAATCATTTGGGCATGCGTGTATTCTTTCGATTTCCATTCCCAACGGACACAACAGTTTTTTGGCTTGGTAAGTAGATCTTGGCAACTCATTTCCCTCTGGAAGCATGTCCGCTAGAAGATCTAATAGTGCCGTGAAACTCTTATCACTCCAACCGTTTCCTGCCTTCAAGTTATATAATCTCAGCACAGCAGACAGTTTTGTAAATGTTGCACATCCAGGGAACAGAGGCTTCTCAGAGTCAGCAATCAGTTTCTCAAATTCACAGAAGTCATTTTCGTTGTAATCTTCCTCTACATCACGTAACATCTCATCTAGATTGTCATCATCATCATCTACGTGCACATCGGAATGAACATTACCAAAATTGGGATGATCATCGATATTATTGCAATCCACATCCGAGTCGTGCTGATTGGTAGTAGTGGTGCTTGTTTCCTCAAGATCTTCGCCATGCCATATCCAACGGGTGTATCGCGCGTTAAAACCACGACGAATCAAATGACTCTTAATTTGATCAGAGTTGCTAAACCTCTTCAAGTTCATACAATCTGTACAAGGACAGAGCATATTTTTCTCTCCCTTCATCTCCTTTTGTTGCTCAGCAAATTTAATAAACTCATTCACACCATCCAAATATTCAAGAGTAGTACGTTTTATTCCATACATCCAATATTTCCTGTCCATCTACAATTAACAAAATTTAACGAGTAAGCCATGCATGAAACCTGCCCGATTAAGTTATGTATATGTACATGTACAGCCTCTTACAACAGATACATGTGTTGAACCCTAGCCTAACGAAATTAACACTAATTAACCTAGCTAACTACACAATACAAGCTAATTAGCTCCTAAAACATGACGCATTTCCAGCTACCAAGCTCCCAAGCTTAGAGCTACAAACTTGGAACTACACAATACAGCTAGCTTGCAAGTAGAGAGGAAGGGAGATCTAGAGGGAGAGAGAGATAAGTGTCGACGATTAAGCATACCTTAAAGAGAGGGGCGCAATCAACTTCCCTCCAGCCTGCGCTGATCACCCTAGCAGTGTAGCTGGAACTTTCGTCACAAACAGAGGGACACAGAGTGCAACAGAACAAATTAAAGAACAGCTCAGCAATGGTCGAGTGGGGTTTTCCTTATAATGGACATTTTTCTAACGGTAAATACATGAAATAACCGTCAGACTAACTTAGGTAATTTGCCGCTCACATATTCTATCAGTACAAACACACACATACCGTTAGAGAATATACATTACTGAGCAAATATATGTGTTTTTCTATCGGTATATATGTGTACTTACCGTTAGATGATTCATGACACTCGAGCATTAGTTTTTGTATCGGTAAATATATGCATTTACCGTTAGACTATGCATGACTGAGCAAATATATGTATTTTTCTATCGGTAAATATGTGTACTTACCGTTAGAATATGCATGACTGAACAAATATATGTATTTTTCAATTGGTAAATATGTGCATTTACCGTTAGATTATGCATGACTGAATAAATATATGTGCTTCCTATCGGTAAATATGTGTATTTACCGTTAGAATATGCCTGACTGAACAAATATATGTATTTTCCTATCGGTATATATGTGTACTTACCGTTAGAGGAGGTACTGTTACCAAACTGGGACAAACATGCACATGCCATTTCTCACATTCAAGGAATCATATCAATGTAACATCAAACAGATCTTACATGAAACGGATCTTAACTAGAAGATAAAGCAATATATTTCAAGAAATGCTAATTTGTGGATTAACTAGGAGACACAAAAATACTTTTCGTAGGTAGTTGGGACTTCATCTTGCCAAAGAAATTACAGATGCCAGTTCACAAATTCAGGTACAAACATACACATGCCAGTTCACCAATACAAATTCAGGTACAAACATACACATGCCAGTTCACAAATTGAAGTGCATGTCTGAAACAGCAGTACAAATACACACCTACCTACCAATACAATTAAATACACAAATGCTCCCTGCACATTCAAGTTCATGTCCCAATTAGCAATACATGATACACAAATATACAACAATATACAAATACAACAATTCACACATTCGATGTATATTACAAAAGCCACGTCTGAAATTAACAACAGATCACGACGAGGACCCAGTGGCCCATACATGCATTTTACATAAAAGGGAACCTTTGCAGGTTGCCACAATGCAACTACCGACTACAAGTTAGACCTGATACATCACAAATCCATTCATCCAAAACAGCAAATGTCTGAACCACATTGGACTTAACCATAGGAGTTCAGTTCGAAGACGCCCGAGGAGCTGGAACTGCCGTCGACATACATTTGTACGTATTGGTGATTTCCTCGGACTCAAACTCGATCAACTCAACTCAACTCAACTCAACTCCATTAACAAAAAGAACCTACCTTCCAAGATGTTGTTCTGTGTAGTGATGGTGTAGAATGGCTGTGCAAATAACAACAATTCTTCTTCTCCAAGCAGGTAAGCATCTGGCCACAAGCTGGTGCATGCAAAAACATGTAAGATGCTTTCTATAGGTCCTGATTTGAGAAACACGCCGGGCTTAAGCATCTTCTCGACCGAGCCAACCAAGATCTCGCCCTTCACGTCCTTCCAGCTCTCGACGGTGATCTTCACCATTTCTTTCGCCAACAAGCCAACGTAGGCAGCGTACTGCGATGAAGAACCGTGAAATACGTTGCCCCTCACGAGCATCATCCAAGGACCTGAACAGATCATAATCATATTGAAAAGAAGACACATCAAAATGAAGGATACAAAAAAAGCAGAATTATTGCCATAATCGGATTAGAATAATCTAACAATATTGCAGAAATTTTACGTACCTTCCTTGGGATGCCGACGTCTAGAGGGCGTCGATCGAGGTGCGGAGGTGCAGCGGTCCCCTGTAGAGGTGCGCCGGCCGTCCATGGAGCTTACGGGTTAGGACTACGAGCCCCAGATGAACTGTGAGAATGAAAGAGACACTACTACAGAAATGCTTTTCACTATCGGTTAAAAATCCACTATACTATCGGTTCTCTTACCGATAGTGGTCGGCACGATAGTAGAGGGCAGCACACTTCTATCGGTTCAAAAACCGTTAGTAAAACATCTACAATCCCAACGTTCACTAATCGCTATCGACTATTTCTTCTATCGGCTCGGTTTTAAACCGATAGTATTGTATAAGTTTTTTCTATCGGCTCGTATAAAAACCGATAGTATTGTTTAGGCCTTTTGTATCGGCTAGGATCTAAACCGATAGTAATCTAAACATTTTTTTCTATCGGCTCTTATATAAACCGATAGTATTGTTTAGGCCTTTTGTATCGGCTAGGATCTAAACCGATAGTAATCTAAACATTTTTTTCTATCGGCTCTTATATAAACCGATAGTATTTTGTCGACACATTTAGTACTGGAAACTTTATTCTATCGGTTGTTATATATAAACCGATAGTATTGTGTGGACACAGTCAGTACTGGAAAATTTATTCTATCGGTTATATTATATAACCGATAGTATTTTGTAGACTCGTTTAGTACAGGAAACTGTATTCTATCGGTTTCTAAATATGAACCGATAGTATTGTGTGGACACAGTTAGTACTGGAAACTTTATTCTATCGGTTGTAGTATATAACCGATAGTAATATTAGTTTTTCCTATCGGTTATGTAGTTGCACGGTTAGTACTAAATATTTACAAATATACATACAGCAATACAGAGATACATACAGCAATACAGAGATACATTGGATCATTCACAAATACACCAATATTTACAAATATTCACCAATATTCACATATTGAATTTGTTCACAAATACACTAATACAGTAATATACACATGCATTTGACAGACTAAATTTATGCACATATTGATCGAGTTTATTCACAAATACATCAATGAATCTATTCACATATATTCACATATATTCACAAATCAATGAATCAACACATTCAATATATATTCACAAATACAACAATCAACACAAGTCAGTTACTATCGATCGTTGATAGCCACTTCTTCGATGACATATTGAGCCCAAATTGTTCGCAGCTCCTTCAATTGAGACAACTCATATTGCTCTTTCAACATGGTGCTCTGCATATATGCGTGTATGAAGTTAGGATCGTACGTCACATCCAATTAAAGTTCGACTTTGAGTCAGGAAAAATAGTTACCTTAGGGAATTGGGCAAAGTTTCTCCTGATCAGGTCATACATGAATCTCATGACATAGAAGCCACATTCCCACGATTGTGGCTGCTGATGGCACTGGAAAAATTGCATATGCAAAGACATAAACCCACATTAACTCGAAAGAACTAATTAAGCTTAAATTAAAAGACTCATCATGAGTACTTCCATCCGTATTAATTACCTCATATTCTTTCCAAGAAATTGTTGTGCCCTTCGACGCGTCATGCCTCCCTCCAGCACTAGCATAATTTTTGAAAGCCCTATATTTAATTTAGCATTGTCGATTAATATCTTATCATTAATTAGCTAGTCAGAGAAAAATTTAAGACAACTATGTTACTTACGCGTCTATGTGCCATGTGAGGGTGAAAACATGCGCCACCTTGTCGCTCATCGAATCGAGGTAATAGACCTCATTCATCCATGGGCAAATGACGGCGAGGACCCAGTGGCCCCTACATTGCATATATAAGCGAACCGTTTCATACATATGTTAGGCGTAACATACAAGAATGAGTTAAATTAGTAGGAAATGCACTAACCTTTGGTGGTACGGCGCAAGGATGAACTCTCGGTCCTGCTGCGCTAGTAGTGCCCTTGATATGTATTCCTCCGCATGTGCTTGGTCGTGCTCTAGCATCGTGAGGCTTATTTTCTCTGGGTCGAGGAAACCCACCTTGTCACATGCCCTCATCGACGCCAGCCTATACATGCACCTGGATGCAAAGTAGACATTAGTAAGTAGTGCATACAAAAAGTGATTGGATTTATGAAACGAACTGTGATAACTTCAGACAACAGCACACTCACAGGACTCCAGTCCGTATGATGGACATATCAAGCTCCCGCCAGTTGAGGAGGTCGAACAAATCCTCGTGGGCCACCGATATGCTCCCGGGCTCACGGTGAAAATGGGCTGGCCTGAAGTGAACCAAGAAGTTGATGTGGCGCCTAGACCGGGTCAGGTACCACTCGTGGAGACTTCTGGTTATTTGATCCATATTGCGCAGAAGGTACTCCGACACGAGTGGGGACCCGTTCTTGAACGTACCCGGCTGGCTTTGTTTGGCCTTGCCTTTGGCCTTGCCCTTGCCTTTGGGCGGGGAGCGAGTGTATACCTTCGAAGGTTGGGGTGTGGTGCCGTCGGCCTCATTTGATGGCGAAGGGTTTGAGGCCGTCGGAGGAGGCATGGGGGCCGATGGAGTTCGCTCACGCGTTGTGGCGGGGCTGGTGTCCTCAGGAAGTGTGCTGGTATCCATCGTCCACTTTAAGTACAAACGCTTAAATTAGATTTTGAAAATTAAATATATTAACTGAGTTGTAAGCTAGAATGGCTAGGGTTTACCTCCTGTAGTCTAACACCCTTCTTGGGCCACTGTATGTACGAGCCCAATGCCTCGCCAATTGTCCGCATTTCGTCCGTTGGGACGGGCAACGGAAAAGAGCTGTAGCCCGGGAGGGCCATGTCCACCTGTACCTTTGCGAATCCAGGCTCAAGAGGTACGCAGTGGATCCGGACATCCTCCCAAGACTGGTATACGACCCCGTTTGCAACCGCAACAGGTTTGTCGCCTATGTTGATCAATAGGGTACAGCTCTCCGGCTTCTGCAATTTGCAACAATTATAACAAGTTAGCGAAACAATTCTAACGTAACGGGAGTGGCATCAGCCGAACTGCATATATAGCTCAAGAGTTGCAATACCTCGATCAGGTCCACCGGATCCACGTGAACCTTCGAGCCAACACTACTCGGCCTGGCAGCGTCGACCTCGGCAGCTGGATCTAAACCCTTGGACTGCACAACTCGGCTTAGGCGTTCATATTTCTCGTTCATTTGAGCGAACATGTCCGCGAATTGTGCAGTCACATCTGCCCGTATCTTCTGAGATAGCTCCTCTTCCCTTTCCTTCCAGCTGCCAGGCTTCTTCGCCTTTTGCCCGGGGTCCGAGAAGCCTTCCTTCCATGGCACCACAGCCCCCACGGTTCGCGTCCGCCCTGGATGCTCCTTGTTCCCTAGAGCCCGGGTAAGGATGTCGTTCTCCCTATGGGGACTGAACAATCCCTCGGTCGCCTCCTTCGAGCAAGAGATCTGTTACATTGAAAGCTCTCCATTGTGAGGAAGAAATATATACAAAGTTGTGCGCACACTAGTGATCATAGTTAGGCAACTTACGAGTCGCTGCACGACCTCGACGTCCCTGGGGTTTGGGAACGCCACAGTCCCCGTGGCCGACACGGTCCCTCTGGCCAGCCACCAACGCTTGCATCGCTGATCGCGGATCTCGGAGAGTGGTAGGTCAGGGGAGTCGACGAAATGCGACGCCTCGTCTTCACCCTTCTTCCACTGCTCCTCCTTCCCCGAATAGCCGCGAGAACCGAGCCGGTGTGGGTGGTCGTTCCTCCTCTGGATTGCCCTGTTCTTCTCGCTGAGGGCCTTCGTACCAGAAACAAGAAAATTAATGCACCACTGCTTACTGCATACAATGGTGTAACCAAGCAAAGGAACCATTCATACCTTGAACTCAGGAGTCCCCTTCTGTTGGGCGAATTGCTCCCATACCTCCTCCGTTATGAAGGGGTACTTCTCGCATGGAGATTCGCCTTTAGCGAGGAAGGTACTGACGAGGACGCTCTTGAAGGTTTTCCACGTGTTGTTCATGTCCTTCAAGCAAGCTATCTTGGGACCATCGTCCGGGATGTTCCACTTGGCCTGTTTCAAATATAAGTAGGACTTACCTAATCTCTAGGATAAACCAAGGGAATGTGATCACTCAAGAGTTCAGTGATTTTGATTAATTTTACCTTCACTTCCGCCCACAGCCTATCCCTCTCGTCGGCCTTGACGTCCTTCCAGCTCTGGACGGTGATCTTCACCCTTTCCTTCGCCAACAAGCCAACATAGGCAGCATAGTGCCCGGCGTTCTTCCCGATCGGTCTCCCGAACTGGTTGAATTCACAGGAAAGATCCGCGCGTTTGGCCAAACGACCCAACATCGTCGCGCCTCGCGCCTTCCTCTTGCGCTGGGACGAGGCAGCGCCATCTACGTTCGCCCTCGCCGAATCACTAGTATCAGCCGAGGAAGATGCCGACATGGCTTTACCTAAAATACCATAAACAAACCATCCAATTGATATGAAGAAAGGTACATGACAAAGTAATTCACAGAATATTCAGATGAGCAGTGCAAACTAACAAATACTATATTTCCTATCGGTTTTAAAAGGAAAACCGATAATACTAAGGTCTATATTCAGGAAAATTTAAAAGATTAGCAGTGCAAACTATGCTAATCTCTCTGCTGGAAAATAAAGTCTATTAAAATTTAAATGAACCTAAATTTGAGATGAAAATTAGAAAATGGGAAGTAATTCACAGAAAATTCAAATTAGCTGTGCAAACTATGATGGCACTACTATTTACTATCGGTTTTCCAAGTCAAACCGATAGTAATCAAGTTAGCATTAGGAAAAATTTCAAAAATTGCTCAGCAGGAACATAAAGTAATTGCTCAGCAGGAACATAAGGTATGTTAAAAAATAAATGAACCTAAATTTGAGATGAAAATTAGAAAATGGGAAGTAATTCACAGAAAATTCAAATTAGCTGTGCAAACTATGATGGCACTACTATTTACTATCGGTTTTCCAAGTCAAACCGATAGTAATCAAGTTAGCATTAGGAAAAATTTCAAAAATTGCTCAGCAGGAACATAAAGTAATTGCTCAGCAGGAACATAAGGTATGTTAAAAAATAAATGAACCTAAATTTGAGATGAAAATTAGAAAATGGGAAGTCATTCACAGAAAATTCATATTAGCTGTGCAAACTATGATGGCACTACTATTTACTATCGGTTTTCCAAGTCAAACCGATAGTAATCAAGTCAGCATTAGGAAAAATTTCAAAAATTGCTCAGCAGGAACAGAAAGTAATTGCTCAGCAGGAACATAAGGTATGTTAAAAAATAAATGAACCTAAATTTGAGATGAAAATTAGAAAATGGGATATAATTAACAGAAAAATCAGTTTATGGTATTTACTATCGGTTCTGAGTAAGAAACCGATAGTGAACTACACTGTATGCTATGATTTTCATCAATTCTGTCATTCTCATAGCTATCAAGTTTGTAGTTCATGAATTTTGTAGTTCATGTATTAACTTAAAACGCATACACCTATTGACGGTATCAATGAATTGATCATGCAAGGAATTAACAAAGACCGCTCCCCAATAGCCTCTCAACTATAGCCTACACGGCAAATCCGGGGAACAAACACACAGACTCAAGATGATCGTCTCTCTCTCAAATAACCTCAAAGCCTAAACAACCAACCAATTTTAAGTTAATACAAGAAGGGTAGTCAAACCAATGCTGGAGAGAATTCAAGATAACAACTGATCAATCAGCTGTCTAGAATACGACTTGCTAATTTGGACGACACAAGTAAGGAGAGAACTGAAATAGAAACTTCAATCTCCCACCAACTCAGAAGAAAGCCAAAAGATCATATAATCAATTTCATTTCTTCACTAGCTCTACTTCAAGCAGCAATCACAGAATGCACAAGCAGTAGATAAACATTCAAATACGCAAGTGACTAAGAGCCAGACAAAGCAATCAATGACAGAATAAGACTTCAATTCATAGCTTCAATCACCCCAGTCCTGTCCATTCATACAGAAACAACACAAATTCTAGAAATTGAAGAATGGCGTAAGGCTCAGTCACTGAAATATCCAATTTAGCATTGCAGTTAGTAGCCAAAACACAGATTTTTGACACCAAAGTCTACACATAGTTCTAAATTTGCAATTAGATTAACTAAGAGCTTAGTTCCATACAAAAAGAACCCCAGTTTAATGCAAATGCAATTCAAACTATCTTCACCGAGCTTATCGGTTCATCCAATATTCAGGTTTGTTCTTTACAATCATCACAGGAAACAATTTCAGATAGGTGTATACCGTTCATGAATTTTACTCTAGGTTTCTATTTGTAATCCATGGAACGGGATATGAACCATTGCATACAGAATTAAGCAATACACGCGAGCGATTTGGTCAAGAACACTTACAGTGGATCGTGGAGTGGCCGGAGGCGGTGGCGCAATGCAATGCCGGAGGCGGTGGAGAACCAGTGGCGCAGAGGAGCGAAGAAGCGAACGTCGGCGATTCTAGGGTTTTCCGCGCGAGTATTTTTCGATTTGGAATGTGATCAGTTGCACTGGAGGGAAAATCGTGCAGGTTATAACCTATTAAATGAATATTTACTATCGGTTCATCACCACAAAACCGATAGTACAAACATGTAAGTTAGGGTTTTCGTAACACAGTGTAAATCACTATCGGTTGTAAACAGTAAACCGATAGTAAACTAAGTACAGGGGATCATAACACAGTGTAAATCACTATCGGTTGTGAACAGTAAACCGATAGTAAACTAAGAACAGGGGAGCATAACACAGTGTAAATCACTATCGGTTGTGAACTATAAACCGATAGTATAGTTTAATTTCATATCGGTTTCACAGTTATAACCGATAGTAAAATACAATTTCATTGACCCTAAAGGATTTCCCTTAGAAGAATTACAGAGGATCTCAGTACATCATTTTGTATTGTATTTACTATCGGTTATGACAGTAAACCGATAGTATATGTTAATTTCATATCGGTTTGGAGGTTGAAACCGATAGTATAATACTGTTAAATTGATCTAAAGGTATTTCCTGAGAACAAATACAGATGGGTCTCAGTACATCATTTTGCACTTGTAAAGACACCTGAAACCCCATGCAAATGGCTTGCAATAATTTTGAAATAAAATAACAATAAAGACCAATCATGGAATGAAAATTTGCAGTTTTCATATATATTTGTGAAAAGAATCAATTATTGCTCAAATCAAGTATATACTCCAATTGAAATGAAAATTTGCAGAAATGATTCTCAATGCATCACGTATGTTTTCCCAAAGAATTTTTGAAAATTGATTTGAACATTCTTCGATCCAAGTAATATACGTCACTTACATATTGCAAATTAGTCAAGAATGGTTGTCCACCCATAATCCTTCTTCGTGGTCGTCTCGCAGGTAACTTGTTTCGTCAATATCTTCGGTAGGGACAGATTGAAGGATTCCATCTAAAAATGGAGGTAGTTCGTCGAACTGATCGTACTCTTCTTCATCCACAACGTCTTCGACCCCAACAATACGTCTCTTACTGTGAAGGACAACGTGCAACTTTGGGTTGGCCGGGTCAACGATGTAGAACACCTGTGTGGCTTGCTCAGCAAGTATAAATGGATCATCTTTGTGTGCGACTCTACTGAGATCGACTAGAGTAAACCCATAATTGTCGACTTTAACACCTCGAGGGATTTCGACCCATTGGCATCGAAACAGAGGAATCTTAAGTAATACATAATCGAGCTCCCATATTTCCTCAATAACACCGTAATATGAGTCGAGTGCTCTTACTGCCCTGGCATCCTCCGAAATAGCAAGTAGTGTCACTCCACTACATTGCATAGCACTCTTCTCGTCCTGAGTTTTTGTGTAAAATGAATAGCCGTTGATGTCATACCCCTGCCAAGTCCCTACAGTAAATCTAGGCCCTCTGGCCAACCATGTAACATCTTCATCTACATCGCCCTCAGAAGCTTGCAGGACTCTATTTTCGATCCACCCAGCAAACTTCCTATTATGTTCTCTGGTGACCCAAATCTCTGGCTTCGAGGGATTCTGTTTCCGTAACATTTCCTTGTGCTCGTGTATGTATGGCTCCACCCCCGTCATGTGCTGTAAGACCCAAAAATGGGCTTTTGCATACAGATCACTAGAGGGGACGACTGCTTTAAATCCAATCGTTCCAATGCCCTGAAGCCTGCCCTCATGCCGAGACGTAGGAACGCCAATTGGGTCAACCCCGGACATATAGTTGGTGCAAAATTCGATCACCTCCTCCGCGGCATAACCTTCAATAATACTGCCCTCAGGCCGATATCGATTCCTTACATATCCCTTCAAGATACCCATAAATCTCTCAAATGGATACATGTAGCGCAGGAACACGGGTCCACAAAACTTAATTTCTCTGACAAGGTGAACAATTAGATGGACCATAACATCAAAAAAGGATGGAGGGAAATACATCTCCAGCTGACAAAGAGTGGTAGTCACATCGCGTTGCAAATCGTCCAGTCCATCCATATCAATTACCTGCAAGGACACAGTTGCAGCAAATATTCAGATCCAAAAAATCTGACAAGTTCCACGAATGGAGCTAATTAACTTGCTAGGAGTACACGCTTACGTACCTTGCCAGATATTGTGTTGAAGAAATAACATAGCTTTGTAATTGTCTCTCTGACTTTGACTGGGAGAATGCCTCTGATAGCAATGGGAAGCATTTGTGACATCAGTACATGACAATCATGGGACTTCATACCAACCAGTTTCAAGTCTTTCATGGACACAAGTTTTTTCAAGTTCGCAGAATACCCGCATGGAACTTTGACACCATGTAGGCACTGACAGAGTTCTGTTTTTTCTCTTTTTGACAAAGTATAGCAGGCCGGGGGGAGGTATGTCCGCTTTCCCTTCTCCAACGGTGCAAGCTCAGTCCTTATGCCCATGTCGAGCATGTCACGGCGAACGTTGATGCCATCTTTCGTCTTTCCTGGAATGTTCAACAACAAACCAATCAAACTGTCACAAACATTTTTCTCTACGTGCATGACATCAATGCAATGTCGAACTTGTAAGTGCTCCCAATATGGCAGATCCCAAAGAATCGATCTCTTCTTCCAAACATTTTTTCCTGGAGGTTTAGAACATTTACCGAACTCAACTTTGATGTCCTTCACGCGCAAGTAAAGCTCCTTACCAGTCACAAACACTGGGGCTGATCCTTTCTCAGGCTTCCCATTGAATGACTTCCTCTTCTTACGGTAGGCGTGATGCATCGGAAGGAATCTGCGGTGACCCATGTACACTGTTTTTCTGCAGTTCGATAACCACATGCTGTCAGTTTCATCCAGGCAAATAGGACAAGCCTTGACTCCTTTCGTACTATACCCCGACAAATTTCCATAGGCCGGGAAATCATTTATGGTACAAAATATCATGGCCCGCAACATGAAATTCTCTCGCTTATGTGCATCCCACACCCGCACCCCTTCGCTCCACAATTTTTGTAAGTCCTCGACTAACGGTGATAGAAACACGTCAATATCATTCCCGGGTTGTCTGGGTCCTGAAATTAGTAACGACATCATGATGTACTTCCGCTTCATACATAACCAAGGAGGAAGATTGTAGATGCATAAAAGAACCGGCCAAGTGCTATGTCGACTGCTCATATTTCCGTGTGGATTCATACCATCCGTACTCAGCCCAAACCTTATATTCCTCACTTCGCCGCCAAACTCACCGAATGTTCTGTTAATGTTTCTCCATTGAATGGAATCAGCTGGATGTCTTAGTTTTCCGTCTTGTTTCCGACCTTCAACATGCCAACGCAAGTACTTCGCATCTTTCGGATTTGCAAACAGCCGTTTCAATCTGGGAATCACAGGCAAATACCACACAGTTTTGGCCGGAGGCCCTTTCTTTACCTCATCACATCCATTGTGATAAATTTTGTCCCCATGCTTATACCGCGATGCACCGCATCTTGGACAAACATGCAAATCCTCGTACTCGTTACGGTACAGAACACAATCATTTGGGCATGCATGTATTCTTTCGATTTCCATTCCCAACGGACACAATAGTTTTTTGGCCTGGTAAACCGATCTTGGCAACTCATTTCCCTCTGGAAGCATGTCCGCTAACAGATCCAATAGCACCGTGAAACTCTTATCGCTCCAACCGTTGCTTGCCTTCAAGTTATATAATCTCAACACAGAAGACAACTTTGTAAATGTTTCACATCCGGGGAACAAAGGCTTCTCAGAATCAACAATTAATTTCTGAAATTTAGCTAAATCGTTTTCGCTGTAGTCCTCTTCTACATCACGTAACATTTCATCTAAATTGTCGTCATCTACATGGACTTCCGAATGAACATTATCAATGTTTTGATCATGATCATCATTACTGCAATCCACTTCCGGGTGCTGCTGAGTGGTAGCGGTAGTGCTCGTTTCCTCAAGATCTTCACCATGCCATATCCAACGGGTATAGCGTGCGTTAAAACCACGACGAATCAAATGACTCCTAATCTGATCAGAGTTGCCGAACCTTTTTAAGTTCATACAATCTATACAAGGACAATGCATATCTTTCTCTCCCTTCTTCGCCTTCTCTTGCTCAGCAAATTTAATAAATCCATTCACACCCTCCAAATACTCAACAGTAGTACGTTTTATTCCATACATCCAATATTCTCGGTCCATCTACAATTATTTCACAAAATTGACAAATCAAATAAATAATTAATGACTCAGGGCATGCATATATGAATGAAACATAATTAGCTAGGCCATATGTGTGTACATGCATGAGCTGTTTAATTACATTAAATGGATTTGTATATATGAAACCCTAATTAACTTGATGCATGCATTAATTGGAAGAGCCAGCTAGCTAGCTGCTTAAATTCAGCAAGCTATAGCTAGCTAGCCAACCCAGCCTTCTAGCTAGCTTGGAGATACATGTATCTAGTTTAATGAATTGCAAGTAGAGAGAGAGGGAGAGTGTGAAAGAGTGATAGAGAGAGAGAGAGGTGATGAGAAGATAACAATACCGAGGGGGATGGAAATATGATCAACCTCTCAGCTAGCTTCTCCAGATCACTCTAGCTTGGAGTTGTGCGCGGCTGAAATGATTCCAACATGTAGAGCGCAGAGCAGGGGTCGACCTAATTAAGCTGTCCAATTTTACTATCGGTTCAACAACATTAACCGATAGTAAAATAAGGTCCCCACTGTCATAACCATTAGTGTATATGAAGTCATTTTACTATCGGTTTGTGTTGTTGAACCGATAGTAATATTTAGTATATTGTATCGGTTAGTACAGTGATAACCGATAGTAAAAAGTCAGTGATTTCACTATCAGTTACCCGAGAAAAACCGATAGTACTATTCAATATATTATATCGGTTAATACAGTACCAACCGATAGTATAAAGTGAGTAATTTTACTATCTGTTACGAACAAAAAACCGATAGTACTATTGTAATATATTATATCGGTTCGTACAGTAATAACCGATAGTAAAAAATCAGTAATTTCACTATCAGTTAAAAATGGAAAACCGATAGTACTATTTAATATATTATATCGGTTTGTACAGTAATAACCGATAGTAAAAAGTATTTGCATTTCACTAACGTTGGATTAGTGTATAACCGATAGTAAAATGATGGTTTTCCGCCGCTGTCGTCCTATTCTATCGGATTTTTCCTAGATTGCTTACAACCGTTAGAAAATAAGGGTTAGTGGAATGCACTTCTGTAGTA
Source organism: Pharus latifolius (assembly GCA_019359835.1). Classification (NCBI taxonomy): domain Eukaryota; kingdom Viridiplantae; phylum Streptophyta; class Magnoliopsida; order Poales; family Poaceae; genus Pharus; species Pharus latifolius. The sequence continues at coordinate 17,285,983 of CM033324.1, read as the reverse complement.
GTGAGACATACCCGTGTATTTATACAATTATATATTTTCTATCGGTAAGAAAACAGAATACCGTTAGTAATAAAAACATCTGTAGAAGCCGAATGGTTCTATCGGCACTATAAATATTACTGATAGGAATTTTTGTACATACTCTATCGGTATGTACGTACATTACCGATAGAATATTACTAGTTGTAGAAGGCCAACAGTTCTAAGATATTTTTTGCAATATTCTACCAGTATAAACATTCATTACCGATAGAATAAAACTATTAGAAGATGAACAGTCCTAAGCAATTTTCTATATATTCTAACGGTAAAAGAATCCATTACCGATAGAATAAAAATATTTGTAGAAGGTCAACTATTCTATCGGCGAACTACATATTGCCGATAGGAATTTTTAATATACTCTGTCGGTATATTCATACAGTAGCGATAGAATAAGTCTAGTTGTTGAAGTCGACCAGTCCTATCGGCGCACAACATTCTTCCGTCAGTACTTATGCATCTCTTCTAACGGAAAATATGTTCATCACCGCTAGAGTAAATCATACTATTTATTCTATCGGTAAGTTTCTTAGAAACCGATAGGGAAAATACATCCATCGGGCTTTTATGTCCGCGAGGCACATTTTCTATCAGTTTTGTGCTGTTTCGCTAATAACCGATAGAAGATAGGGGTTAGTAGACTGCATTTCTGTACTAGTGGTTGTATCTATTTTCATTAATACAAATGGTTTTTTGGTCAACTCTGGAATTTTTGAAGATTCTTATCGTTCCACTCCAAGGTGATGCCATCTGCGAGGATGCCCTCCTCGTGACGACGTAGACTATCGCAGCCTAGAAGTCCCTACGACGGGAGCCCCACTCCCATAGGGCTGCTTACAATAACCCCTCGTGGACTGAAGGGGTAAGCGGAAACCCAGTTCTCATGAACTGCGGTAATGAGTTAATTTGAGAGACTAGTCCCCCCTCAAAGACTCAAGCCCGTCATTGGGCTCATCCTCCTCCGGGAGTGAATTTCCCCCTCTGAGGGTCATGAAATTCTCAGTTGTCTCGGAATTCTTGACCGGCTCCCTGTTCTCACGGCGACCGGGGGAACTTTCTTCCGGGCCTCGGGATTCTTCGAGTGGGAAGTTCTCAACTAGCTCCCTGTTCTCACGGCGACTGGGAGAATTTCTTACCGGGTCTCGGGATTTCTTGACCGGGAAGTTCTCGACTGGCTCCCCGTTCTCACGGCGACCGGGGGAATTTCTTACCATGTCTTGGGATTTTTCGACTGGCATGTTCTCGACCGGTTCCCCGTTCTTACGGCGACCGGGGGAATTTCTTACTGGGTCTCTGGATTTTTGATCGGGAAGTTCTCGACCAGCTCCCCGTTCTCACGGTGATCGGGGAAATTTCTTACCGGGTCTAGGGATTTTCGACCTGGAAATTCTCGACCGGATCCCTGTTGTCACGGTGATCAACAGAATTTCTTTCCAGGCGTCGGCATCCTTAGGCTGGGAATTTTTCGACTAGAGCCTGGGATATTTCCGACCAGGGGATATCCCCGACCGGCTCCCATTCTCATGGCTACCGGGGAAAATTTTCGACGGCCCTGAAAATTTTCGATCGGAAAAATCCACGGTCAGTTCCCGGAATTTTTGACCGGGGGCTATGTAACCCTAGTATGTATCGACGTCTGGGCTTTTCGTTCCTTACCCACAGCACATGGCGCCAAGCTGCACCCCACTGTGGAGGGGGGGCATTATCCTGGACCCGGACGAAAGATAATTTTTGGACAATTTTCAAGACAACTTAAGCAAACTGAAACAAGTCTTTATTGGTTGAACCGGTGGGCTAAGGCGTCTCCGGGACAACAATGCTTGAGCACATACAAGATACAACCCGGGGAGTTAGGCTCCAACGGCAAGCTACCCCGGAGGACAACCCCCTCCGGTGAGCAACTACACCTAGTAATCCCAGAGGCCTTCTAAGAGCTCCCTGGAAAGATCCTTGTACAAGCTTCTTACGCACTGGAGGGCTCTCCGAAGGAGATCCTTCGGCTAGTACTCCTAACCAGTTGGGGGGAGTATCCGTAGCAGAGGGACCTTCCTGGACCCCGGCCTTGGTGGAGACAACTCAGCACGGCAATTTTGGAAGTTGTCTAAGTGGCACTCCAGGAGCCACCACAACCAGATTGGCTCCCAGATGGCGCCCCACATCACGGAAGCATCAAGAACAGGCCCGGGGGCTAGATCGCTAATTGCTCCCCCGGCGGCCAAACTTAGCAAAATGGAGGCTGCTTAGGCACTCCTAGGGCTACACCCCCCGGAGGCCATTCAGGCACCCCCCCAAGCTATGTTTCCCGGAGGGCACTCGGGCACTCTCCGGGCTACGCCTCCAGGGGTGCAAAAACCCTCCAGGAGCAATATCTAGAGATACCCGCTTGCAAGAGGAAGAGACTTATCAAAAAGAGATTTTCATTTCAATTAACCAAAAGACTTACAAGTTTTCAGGGCTTCTTCTAAAGAAGCTGCTGCGAGCAAAAAGTCTAACAAAAGGAAAATCTGATCTAACCGGGGGGGGGGGGGGGCACTTATACTTGCCCGTCCTTGTCCCCCGCCCCCCGGGGAACCTCCGCTGCTGCTGTCGCCTCCTACGCTGGACGCGCGCCACCCGGCTCCAACGCGCCGATAATCTGGTCAAAGAGGGCCCCGGAAAACCCCTCGAGTTCCACCCGCGGGCGCTTGAGGAAGTTAGGGAGCTCCGGGGGACCAACTCCCGAATCACCCAGGTGCCAGCCCCACAGTGCTCGAAAAGAGCCACCGCCAGGGTGATGACTAGGACGGCGAGGCCCCGCGCCCGGACGTCCGCCGTCACCAATATGAGAGAGACCTATGCATCATGAAAATATGTGGCCTCCCTGATCGACGCCAGTGCCGAGTCAGGACCTGCCCCCGCCCCGAGCTCGACCCCAAGCTCCTCCAGGGTGGAGTGAATCATCCTACCCTCGGAGAGGACCGCTCGGGCCCCCGAGGCTTCATTCTCCCGAGCGATCCCCCGCTCTACCTGCAGCTCCCTCCAGAGCCGGGAAGCGGTGTCCTCGATGGCCACGAGCCGAGCTTGGACCGCAGTAAGTTCCCCGAGCGCCCACTCCTTCTCGAAACACTCGGAGGCTAGGTCCCCGAGCGCCTTCTCCTTTCCGGAGCACTCGAAGGCTGCCATCTCCTTGGCAGCCCAGAGGCGCGCGATGAATCGCGCCCGAAAGACCCGGGCCAGTGCCACCGTCTAGAAGGAAAAAAGTTAGAAAATGAAAGCAAAGGCAAAGACAAGATGTTGGCGACTTACCTAGAGTCCAGAGGAGATCACCCTCTCAAAGTCTCCCGCGTCGCCCCCCAGGTCACTCCGCCGGGAGACCTCTCTGCCCAGCAAGGCGCCATCCTCGGGGGTCCCACCATCGGAGAAGCCGAAAGTTAGGTCCATCGGCGGGGCTGGGACCCCAGGACCGATGAAAAGTCCCTTGCCCCTCCCTGGTGGAGGGGGAGCCGCCACTACCGGCTGGGTCACTGAGGGGCCTGCCTCTGATGCCAAGATCGAGGCCTTCGGCGAGCCCCCCGGCATCCTGAACCAGATAGAAACCTCACCTGGCGATCGCTGAGTCTGGACCCCCACGGAGGTAGGGGGTGGCAAGGGGCTCGGGGCGTACATCTCTGAGTCAGAGCCCTGGCTCTCCCTGGCCATGGTGCCACCGGAGCGCCCGGAGGAACCGTCCCCCAGGGGCGTACCCACCTGGCGGAGAGCGGCTAGTGGCCTTACTGGGGTAACACCCGGCATGCCCACTGGCGTCGTGATCGGGATCTCCGTGGGCGAAGCCGGAGGCGACCTCCGGGCCCTCATGGGGGCTCTTTTGAGCCTGAGCCTTCGCGGGGATCTTTTGCGCCCGGGAGCGCTCCGAGGACCCCCCGGCCGCTTCCTCTTCCAGCTTCTGTGAAGCGGGGGTGGGGAGAGGCTCCCAGGCCGGGAGTCTCAGCCCAAACTCCTCTGCAATGACGTTCTAGGGAGGACCCTCCCTGATAATGCGCAAGATCCGCTCGTGCTCATCTCCATAGTATCACCCGAGGAGGGTCACCGCGATCTCCTGGGTCCAGTAGTAGGACCGAACTGCAGAAAGGAAAATGGAAGGGTTAGAATGATCCGGGAGGATCTTCAGGTCGAGTCTCATACGGCTTCGCGATCTTAACCTTGTTCAGAAAGGTTTCGCGACATGGTTTGGTTCGTGACCTTGAAAAGGAATTCGTTCCCTGTTCGGAATTGTAATCCAATCCGAATAGATATAACTAAGCTTATCTGTTTAGGGTTAGTTAGTTATATGAGTCTGATATGTTTTAGGTTCTTGAGTCTGATACGTATTCATATGATTCGACTATAAATACCTTGTAATAGGTCTGGTTTAAATCATCGAGTCTAGATTGAAGTCTTAGACACATAGTTCCCTCGACGTACGCGAGTGCGACCTAACGTTCGACGTGTAATGCCCTCTTTGAAATAAAGAGTTGTGCAATTACTTAGAGATTTGTTTCGATCATCCTTTGCATTTCGGTAATTCTGAGTAAGATCCCGTTATTCCGCATATTAGTATCTGGGCGAGCCTAGTGCGAAAACCAAGGCTAGGTCTCAAACGTATCAAGTTGGTATTAGAGCAATTTTCCTATCTTATGGATGGTGAAAACTCGCCAGGGTTACAAACCTCCGGCGAAACTCCAGGTGATCAATTGATGGCTTTTATAGCCGCGTCTCCGACAATGTTTGACGATACGTCCGTTCAAGATAACCTAGCCGAACAAGTGGCTAAGCTCTTCACCGACATGGAAACCGTGCTTGCTTGGATTAAGCAGCAGGCCATGATTGTACCACCTAAAGTAGGAAAGGTTATGGGTGTAAAGACTGGTGAAGACTTGCGCAGGGCAGATGAAGATGAAGACGAAGGCGACCACAAGACCGACGACCTCGCCAATACCTCCTTAGCTGTCGGATCTTTTAAGGTCAACACTAAGATTGATATACACATATATGATGGGGTGATCGATGCCGAGAAACTGGATTCTTGGATCGACCAACTTGAGACCTACTTTGACCTGAAAGGGTTCAGTAGCGCTCAAAAGGTGAAGTTCGCACCTTTGAAGATGAAGGACCACGCCAAGACTTGGTGGAAGGCCCTTGTTGCCAATGGTGAAGCTGACGACCTTGCGTGGGGTCAATTCAAATGACTCTTGCGACAAGAATTCTATCCGATGGTTTACCTTGAGGAGAGATGGGAACGTTGGCACAGATTGTACCAACGGCGCTACCAGACCGTCCAAGACTACACTACGGAGTTCCGGAGACAGCAATGGTCATTAGCATATTGCTATCCGACCCTCAGGTATTTCGGAAATACACATCTGGACTTCAGAAATCGATCAGTATTGAGCTAAGTCTGTTCGGCGTCCAAGACATCACGACCGCGAGCACAATTGCTATGGCGATCGAGAAGAAGAACAAATCCCGCGGCGGCAAAGGCACGAAGGACAGTGCGACCTCGACAAAAAGAAAACTGAGTCGGAAGAAAAATGCTTTGAAGCCGGGTATGGGTTCTTTTTGTGACCATTGTCAAGTCGCGGGACACACCAAAGATAAATGCTACAAGCTTCATCTTGAACTTTGACCAAAGAAAGAGGGACCAAGGAAAAGAATAGCTACGGCTACTGCGACTTCACCCGATGAAGAAGTTATCTGACTGAATTTGGTTGATGAGGTGGATACAACCTTGTCATTGATGGCAAGTTCGGATCCACCGAACGACCATCACCCAACAGGGGACTTGTTCGGCATCAACATCCAGGTGAAGCAAGAAGAATCTGGTCTCTGCTGGTCTTGTTCGGCGACTTGGTTTGAAGACAACCACACACCCGCGACAATATCCGCTGGGTTGGTTTACATCCGACGTGAACCAATAGATTACGAGTCAGTGTGTGCTGAAGTTTGCAATCTCTGCACAGTATATCGATGAGGTGCAATGCGATGTTGTCCGTATCGATATCTGTCAGGTGATCTTTGGGAGTCCGTATCTGTATGGTCGAGACGCTCACTTCCATCGGCGTGCACAAGAGTATGATATCACCAGAGACGGAGTTAAGTTCATAATCAGTAGAGACATCCACGTCAACACTTCAAACTTGATTACCGCAAATCAAGCCAAACGAATTGTCAATGCCTGTCACAAGTACGTGCTTGTCATGATTCGACCAATTGTGCTAGGTGAGGGTACTCGACCAGTGTTGTTGTTGGCGTGCCGAGAGAATTCTTGTCATTTGTCGGGACTGCAAGAGAAATACAGTGATCTGTTCGAGAGTACACAGGGTCGTTCGCCAAAACATCCAGTCGAGCACGAAATTCAGCTTGTGCCTGATGCGACACTGCCCAATCTGAGTATGTATCGCAACTCAGTATTGGAGAATGAAGAGATCAAGAGACAAATTGGTGTGTTGCTGAACAATGGTGTCATTCAACCGAGTAGTTCACCTTGTGGATCTCCTATGGTGTTAGTGCCAAAGAAAGTTGGGACTTGGCATATGTGCATCGACTACCGAGCACTGAACACGATCACCATAAAGAACCAATACCCCCTTCCTTGTATTAACGACCTGCTAGACCAATTGAAGCATGCTGCTATCTTCATGAAATTGGATCTAAAGTCAGCGTATCATCAAGTCAGCATCCGAGAGGAGGATACATGGAAAATCACATTCAAGATGCAACAAGGTCTGTTCGAATGGCTGATCATGCCGTTTGGTCTTTGTAACGCTCCGGCAACTTTTATGCTTCTTATGAATGACACATTGTGACAGTTCATCGATGACTTTGTGATCGTTTACCTCGATGACATACTGGTTTATAGTCGTTCTTGGGATGAGCACCTCATTCATGTCGAAAAGGTGTTAGACCAGCTGCGGTAACATCGACTTCGCATCAATCATAAGAAGCACGAGTTTGGCCAAGATCAATCAGAAGTTCGAGTGGACAGGAAAACATGAGGATACGTTTCTCTTGCTGAAGAGGAAGTTCAGCGAGGCGCCTGTGTTAGCTTTGCTGAATCTATAGAAACCTTTTGAGCTAGAAACCGATGCCTCAGGTTATGCACTGGGTGCAGTACTCATGCAAGAAGGTCGACCAATGGCATATCACTCCGAGTTATTCCAGGGAGCTCAGAAAAACTACCCAACATACGATGAGGAGTTGTGTGCACTGCATCAGGCCGTGAAACATTGGCGGTGTTCTCTCTTGGAAAAAGAGACTGTTGTCCACATCGACCATCAACCGTTGCAATATTTGCAAACTCAGTGCAAGCTACAGCAAGCTCGGCACATGAAGTGGATGTCGTATCTGCAGCAGTTTAATCTGGTGATTAAGTACAAGAAGGGCGTACACAACAAATTGGCGGACATGTTGTCGTGACCGCCAGTTACGACCCTCTGCTTATCAGCGTTCATGCAAATGGAGCCCTCATGTCATTATGACTATGACACTATGTACAGTGAAGACCTTGATTTTCAAACAACACTGACTGAGCTCGAAACAGGGAAACCTACATAGTTCTTTCATCGAGAAGGACTCTTGTACAAGGGCAATTTACTTTGCATACCTCGTGGAGCACCTCAAATTAAATGGTTGTGGGAAGCGCACACATCGAAGGTAGCTGGTCACTTTGGGGTCACAAAGACATTGCAAAATCTTCACCGACATGTGTTCTGGCCGCGTATGCAGCAAGATGTGGCTAGTTTTGTTTGAGGCTGTGGTCTCTGCAGCATCTTGAAACCGGCAAACTAAAAATTAGGTTTGTACACTCCCTTGCCAGTTCCATCGTGACCATGGGAGAGCATATCCATGGATTTCTTTGGAGGATTGCCTAAGACCCGACATGGCAACGACTATCTATTTGTGGTCGTTGATCGGTTCTCCAAAATGATTATTTTTATACCTTGTCGAAAGACTATCACGGGAGAAGAAGCAGCTCTGGTATTCTTTCAACATGTTTGGACACACTTCAGACTGTCGACTTCTATTGTGTCTAATCGCGATACCCGGTTCCTTAGTCACTTTTGGTGATCGCTCTGGACGATGATGGACACCAAGCTAAAGAGTAGTACTGCCTTTCATCCGCAAACTGATGGTCAAACCGAGGTGGTAAATCGCACAGTCGTTCATCTCTTGAGAGGATATAACTCGAAGCACCTGAAGTCCTAGGATGAAACCATACCGTACCTGCAGTTTGCTTTTAATTGAGCAGTGCATGGTTCGACTGGAAAATCGCCGTTTGAGGTTTGTTTAGGATTTCTACCACAGAGTCCATTCTACATGGAGTTTGTGATCCCTACCTCAGCACAGAACAGCAAGGAAGCATCTGATCAGGATCGAGCACAAAATTTCCTAGAAGGTATTCAACGGCTCCATCGTGAAGTTGAACAAAACTTGCTGCGAGGTCAACTCAAGTACAAGCCACGACATGATTGGCATCGAGTTGATGCTCAATTCGAAGAAGGTGATATGGTATGGTTACATCTGAGTAAGGAAAGACTTAAAGGAGAAGGTAAGAAACTCAAACCCATTCATTATGGTCCTTTTCGGATTTTGTGGAAAGTGGGTAATCATGCTTGTCAGCTCGAGTTACCTCCATACATGGATATTTACTTGGTTGTCAATGTTGAGCACCTCAAACTCTTCGAGCCTTCAATGCTGGATGATGAGCCAGATACCATAGTACCATCTGTTGAAGACTTGGTCTACCAATGAGATGAACCTCTACGCGAAGATGTGATTATAGAGAAGAAGATGACTACCACCCGCAGTGGCACAAAGGAGACTTTTCGAATCAGTCGGAAGGATCAAGGAGCACGTGTGGCGAAGTGGTACACCAGAGAAGATGGACAAGCCCAATTTCCACATCTCCAGTTTAATCGATAGGTCGCAACAGGGGTTGGCTCCTTCTCAACAAGGGAGTCATGATCCGGGAGGATCTTCACGTCGAGTGGCATACAGCTTTGCGACCTTAACCGTGTTCGGAAAGGTTTCCCGACCATGGTTACGTTCGTGACTTTGAAAAGGAATTTGTTACTTGTTTGGAATTGTAATCCGATTTGAATAGATATAACTAAGCTTATATGTTTAGGGTTAGTTAGTTATATGAGTCTAATACGTTTTAGGTTCTTCAGTCTAATACGTATTCATACAATTGGACTATAAATACCTTGTAATAGGTCTAGTTTAAATCATCGAGTCTAGATTGAAGTCTTAGACACATAGTTCCCCCGACGTAGGCGAGTGCGACCTAACATTTGACATATAAAGCCCTCTTTGAAATAAAGAGTTGTGCAATTACTTTGAGCTTTGTTTCGATCATCCTTTGGGTTTCGGTAATTCCGAGTAAGATCCCGTTATTTCGCATATTAGTATCTGTGCGAGTCTAGTGCAAAAACCAAGGCTAGGTCTCAAACGGATCATAGAAAATGCCTCCCTTGGAAAAGAACAAGTCCAGAGACTTAGGCTCTACCACCGCCATCCTAGGCGGCCGGTGCGCTGCGGACACCCCCTTCCTAGCAGGGATCAAAAGGCGCCACCTAGAGGAGTGCCATCTCCTCCGCGAGGTCCCGCATGGACCTCCGGAACTAGGCCTCCGCCATCATGGTGAGGAGGTCCATCTCCCCCTCGGTCCACTCCGGGGTGATCGGGCCGCCCGACTGGCAGTACGAAGAAGGCTCCGGGGAGTACGTGACCTCTGGGTCACCCACCCGGAGGTAAAACCACCGCCGGAGCCAGTCCTCCCAGTGGTCCCTGGAGGCCTGCACCGGGTACTCGTCAATGCGGCCCGGCATCAGCTGGACCATGATCAAACCGAAGGCTGACCTGGGCCCGCCCCTCATCACCAGCGGGCCCCTCGCCGAGGGCTTGTAGAAGGCCACCACCTCCCCCTCCTAGGGGCTCGGCGCCAGCTCCTCCGGCCCAGGGACCCTGATGTCCCCAGCCGCGAAGAACCTCCACTCCAAGAAGGCCTCGAAGTCCCTGGAGGAGAACTCATTGGCCCCGAGGAAGTCGGAGGTCACCTCCTCGGGGGGCAGCTCGGACGCCTTGGTATAGCTCTTCGGCGCCATCAAGATGGAAGGAACCCCGTAGGCCAAAGGGGTCACCGGAATTCAAGCTACTGGGAATGAGCTACCGGGAATGAGGTCACTGGGAATGAGCTACTGGGAATGAGATCACCAGGAATGAGGCCACCGGGAGTCAAGCTACAGGAAATAAAAGCGCCGGGAAGCAAGCTACAGAGAACCTAACTACTAGGAGAGTGGATTTTGTGGGCTGAGGTGAAGTGTCTCGGACCGAAGGCCCCCCCACCCCCCCAGCCTATTTATAAGCAACGGAGGGGACCCCGGATGGGCGCCACGTGTCCTCAGGCCCATCTGGGCCATTGATTCCAACCATCGCGTGGGTATCGAAGAGTCACACGAAGATCGATGCACTGGACGACACGCGCACGTGAATCAAGGGTTCACGCGGCAAATGGCTCGGGAGCCGAAGCGTCGCGCACGGCCCGTGGCGCATCCCGTAAGGTGAAACGTCGCCCAGGGCAAGTCCTACGCATACCCTGGAGGGCCACTTCGTGTCCCCGGGGGCCTGGGGGGCTGCTGTTAGGGGAAACCCCGGACACTTACCGGGAGAAGTCCCGGACGCCTCCCGGGGAAGATCCCGAGGGCTACCGGGGAAAATCCCAGAGGACCACAGGGGAAAATCCCGGAGGCCTACCGGGGAAAATCGCGGAAGGCTACCGGAGAAAGCCACAGAGGTCTCTTTCGCGAAGTCACATGCGGGTAGCTGAGGAGCGCCTCAGGAACTAGCGACGCACTTGTCAAAGAATCGAAGCCCTTCGGCTGGTGAAATGGCATCAATGCCCCTCGATCCAATGGGCATAGCTAGGGCATTTTGGTGTTTTGGCATGTTTTGGGGCCTATATATACCCCCTTGTATCTCATTTATATCTGATTCCAACTCATTTTTAACACACTAAAAGAACTGGCTCCCTTGGAGTCCTCTCTCCCCGAGAGAGTGCCTCCCTAGCGGACACATGTCCGGAGGGTGCCGACAAGACTAGGGCGCACACCCGGACCCGAACCTGTATAAAAATCACCACGTCAATGTGTAAGTTGCCTGGTGAAAGGTGACCGATCACTCAGTCAGTTCGCGCTGCTGTACGCGTGTTACACACGTCCGAAAAAACCTGCCGGTGGTGTATTTCATATCACGACATCTGGTAAGACATCTCTTCATCTCCATCAGCGTCTCTAGCGCTTGAAGAAGTTTTGGATAGTTTCTCACATCTTTTACTTGATGGTGTAGAGCTGTGATGAATCTGGGGGCCAACTCTCTGGGAGCTCCCACATCTTTTACTTGATGGAGGGAGATGATGCGTGTTAGGAATCACGGGGACACGAACTTTTGTCGGGTGCAACGGGGGCGCGGGTGTCGGCTGTCACATCCTCATTTTAATTTTCCCAAAAAGCTTTTAAATATAGTTTCATCTACATTCCATTGCATGATCATGTAGAGGCCTTAATATTTCTTTTTAGGCAAGGTAAAAATCATGAACAAAACTCTAAATAAATTTCAAATAAGTGTTTTAACTCATTTCTAATTAGGTCAAAAACCAAAATCACATGAAATGATAAAATATAGTTTTAAACCCTAATTGACATGTGAAAATGAAAAATCTCTAAAAAATTGTAAAAATCAGGAAAATCTAAGATTAATTAAATTCTTAGTGTTTTGCAACTTATAGACCTTTTGTAAAAAGAATAATTACAGCTAGGTCCTATAGCAAATTATTTAAAATACAAAAAGGAAACCTTGTTGCAATTAAAATAAAAGAGTTCAATTACAAATAAGTCTATGTAATGAAGAATCTTATAAATGAGGTTGATGTAAGATTGGCCCACTCTTCCGATGAAAACGACAAATTCGATTTGATGGTTGATGACTTTGACGATGCGGCTACCAACCGAACACGACGGGATGCCAAGCAATCGCTAAACCACCACACTGAGTTGTTATCAACCGTGCCAAGAACGCGGTTGACCTGAGTACGACGATCAATTCCCTATGAGTAACCGAAGAACAAGAAAGAACGAGGAAAAGCAATCTAAAATTGCAACTAGGCCTAAAGCACTCAAAATTTGAGGTTCTGTAACTCGATTCAATTGGTCGACCAACACAAGAAAAATCGAGGTAGTTTCACACACGGGGAAAACTAAACTAAACAAACTTGAGGAAGAAACAAGAAGTTTGGGGAAATATATGAGAAGGGGCGGTAGCCCAGGTGGCACACAACCCTAAACACACTACATGGGCCATGGGCCCAAAGTGGAGGCGACGTAGCACCTAAGAGTCCAAGGCAGGTTCTGTCCACCGACTTATTTTGATGATTGTAGCCGACTCAGAAGGAATTTGGAGATGGGGCTGGGTCCATTGGAAAGAGGACAAAGTAAGCTTTCCATCAAGTGCACGCAAATCCCAAATGGACTCCGTATGCAACTTGTATGCCCATTTGAAGGCGGACTGCTTCTGGTGGCCAAACTGGACTCCAACACGTACACAGCTTGGAACTTGGCTTGACTTGGTGAAGAATTGCTTCCTTACATATCCATGTCATGGTTCCTAAGTACAAGAACATCATTAAGTAGCAATCTATCCTCCACAGTGTAATGATGGAACCCGAGGAACAAACTCACCTGATAATTCAACTATCGCGCACGTACTGGTGTAATTGGGCGAAGTCCTTGCATAGGAGGTGATAGTGGTGAAGTGGTGCGTGTATCCGTAGCAGTGATGTCCTCATCAGAGGTTACAAAGTGGTCCTCAAAAAAGAAGAAAATATTTTTAAAATTTTTCCACAAAGAAGTCCTCAAAATTTAATAAAAGGTTTCGAATTTAATAAGATTGTCATGATTGCATGTTTGAAAAATAATAAAATATCTTGAAAATTTTACTAAATGAATAGTAAATTGACTAAAACACCCCTTTTCAGAAAACCCCACTTTCCCTATAGGCCACAAGTTTTTACAAATTAAAAAGAGGCCCTTTGCATGTAATTTTGGACTCTTTTATTGTAAAATTACTATTTTAACTCTAAGAAAATTACTAGCACTACAATAAAATGACCGTAATACCCTCACACAACTGTTAGCCAAGTTAGAGAAACTTTCCACCTCAATAGCCACCTCATGCCAAGAGATAAACATGAAAATAGTTGAGAAAAACACCGAAATTCTGTGGTAAATCCACTCTAACCTCCCAGTCAAAGTTAAAAGGGTATTTTAAGCACTTTGATGTGAGCAAAACATTCAAATTTTGTTTCCTATAGCCTGGAGACACCCTTTGCCAGCTCCAGACATTACTAGACAAAACCAGAGCGCGCCCAGACTTTGCTAGAGCACACTCTAGCTGTGTCCAATGTTCGGCCATAGCCAAACACCATGCTCCAGTCGCTGTCGGTGAGTCCCACTTTGTTTCCTAGCTTCCGCATGCCTCCCTGGTGCTCCATGACCAACAGCCATGGCCAGATCACTGCCGGCCACCATTCCTATCATATTTACTATTTCAAAAGCAGACTCGGCATCGTCATCCAACCGTCATGGCCGTGCGCTGGAGGAACTGACCACGTCACTTTGCTTGTTTAGCCCTAATCGTAGATCTGTTTTGTTAAGTTTTCGGTGCCGTCGTGCTGTGTAAGTGAATTTCTCTACTTGAGATCCTATGTACATCACCGCCAACATCAAGCTCAAATTCTCAAGGCTTTGATCGCCGCCGGATGATTCCTCTTGATGCAAACATCTCCAGTGAATGCTTGCCCAGATTGGGCCACTGGATTGTTTAGGCGTGGCCACGATTGGGCTGTCCACGGCGAACCCAACGCTGCCTCCCTATTTCAAGCCGTCGTGCTGTTGCTATCCTCTCTGGTAAGCTCACCACCAGCTAACACATTGCTAGTACCTTTTGTGGAGCCTAGGTATGCTCCTAAGCATCGTCTGCACAAAAGATAATGGCTATACCGTAGCATAGCTATGCTCGTGGCCGTTGCTTGCAGCACCACGCGGCCAGCCATTCTCTCGTGATGCCAATTCCTGATCATTGCGCATGAGGGTTTAGGTCACGGCGCTATGTGTGTAAGTAATAACCGCTAGCGAATAGTTGAATGTTGCGCACTTGAGGGTCGAATTCCACAAGGAACAAGCGTATTCGTCTTTTAGGTTAATGGGTTATTGATTAAGTCTGAACGATTTGAGGGGTTGTTTTTCTACAACTAAATATTCTACTAAAGCTATCAATTTAGGATTTAAAGCAGAAAAGAGCAAGTATGAACCTACGGTTTAAGAAACAGAAAGGAAAACCTAGTGTTTGGGGAATCCCATAACCATCAGACATAATTCTATCCAACATCTAAGAATTGCAAGTTATTTTCAATTATTTTTAAGACAGATTAAATTTCCAGTATGGTCGCTAGTACAATAGTCAGAGTATCACTTCCACTGTTACGTTTGGCGAGAGCCTCTCTCCTGTTCAGGATGTTGCGTCAAAGTGGTAAGGACTAAAGAACTCCCGTAAATTCTTGCTAAGGCTCAATTGTTACGTCTGTTGCTGCAACGAGAATTTAGGGTTTAGATGAAGAAGACATAAGGAACTAACTGTAGAACTAAAGATCGAGATCGAGAAAGAATTATGCCTTGCGGATTAGGTCATCCGTAACCCTAAAAGTGAATTACTCGCAAAAATCCATAAAAATTTAGAAATAATAAGAAATAAATAAAAACTTACTTGATTACTTCAAAATTAAGTCTGCCATCCTTGCCAGCTTACAAACGCAGGAAAAATAGAGAAGGGGGTTCACCTAAACTAAACTAAACTAAAAATAACCTAAAGATAGCATATGAAAAGCATGTAAAAGCATACTAATTGAGCTAAAAGCTTCTCTATTTATGATACAATGGGTTAAGTTGCCCAGATATAACTCTTTGACGTGCAGGCGACGAAATCAAGCTTCAAACAGTGCGAGAATAGACAAATCCGAGTCAAAACTGATCATATTCGATGAAAATATCTCTGGAAACTGAACCGAGCACGACCTGTGGGGACCAGGTCGTGTTCCAAATTGAGCATTGGTCATGCCCTCCATCGTGCTGGGCTCGGTCAAATAACAACCAGGCAACAATTGTGTTCAATCGGGACTTTGTTCGACTAAGTGTATTCGAGCGGGATTTGTCCGACCAGGAGTCTTCGTGTTCAATTATGGCTCTTTCTCATTCAATTGTGTTCGACCATGGCTCTTTCTCGTCCAATTGTGTTCGACCAGCTGATTTCACCCGTGGAATATTCGATCAGGGTTCCTTTTTGTCCAGTTTGGTGTCATTTGTTGAAATTGGTCCAAACGAAGTTGAAACGTCCTCAATTTTGCAGGTTCCATCCTTGGACCATGACAAACACAGCCGTGAAAGCGGATTGTAAAAATATGCATAATGTTGTGCTAAAGGGGCTTTCAGCATGTTTTCAGCACATTTTCAATAGCAAACTTAGGGTAAAAGTACTACAATTTAGCACTTATCAAATTCCCCCAAGCTAGCATTTTACTTGTCCTCAATGATGAGGACATCACTCCTTCGGATACAACCTCAACTGATGAGGACATCACTCCTTCGGATACAACCTCAACTGATGAGGACATCACTGCTACGAATACACGCACCACTTCACCACCATCACCTCCTACGCAAGGACATGGGACAATTACACGAGCACATGCGCGACAGTTGAATTATCAGGTGAGTTCATTCCTCGGGTTGCATCATTACACTTTGGATGATAGATTGCTAATTAATGATGTTCTTGTACTTAGAAACCACGGCATGGATCTGCGAGGAAGAAATTCTCCACCAAGTCAAACCAAGTTCCAAGCTATGTACATGTTGGAGTCCAGTTCGGCCACCAGGAGCAGTCGGCCTTCAAATGAGCATAGAAGATGCATACGGAGTCATTTTGGGATGTCCGAGCACTTGATGGAAAGCTTACTTCATCCTCTTTCTAACAGATCTGGCCCCATCTCCAAATTCTTTCTGAGTCGGCCGCAATCATTAAAAAAAGTGGACGGACAGAACCTGTCTTGGATTCTTAGGTGTTGCGTCGCCTCCAATCTGGGCCCAAGGCCCAGGTAGCATGTTTAGTGTTGCGTGCCACCCCTGGCTGCCGCCCTGCTCATATATTTTCCAAACTTCTTGTTGATTCCTTAAGTTTTGTTTAGTTTAGTTTTCCCATGTGTGAAACTACCTCGATTTCTCTTGTGTCAGTCGACCAATTGAATCGAGTTACAGAACCTCAAATTTCGAGTGCTTGAGACCTATTTGCAATCTCAGATAGCTTTTCCTTGTTCTTGCTTGTTCTTCGATTACTCACAGGAATTGATCGTCGTGATCAGGTCAACCGCGTTCTTGGCACGGTTGATAACAACTCGGTGTGGTGGTTTAGCGATTGCTTGGTGTCCCATCATGATCGGTTGGTAGCCGCATCATCAAAATCAGCAACCATCAAATCGAAGTCCTTGTTCTCATCGGAAGATCGGGCCAATCTTACATCAAACTAGGGGAACAAATGAGATAACCTCAAAAGGATCCCCCCAGTCCTAAAGTCTAAAATACCATCAAATTCATGTAGGATGAAATTGTAGTCCTCGTTATCGAATCTGAATTTTACGCTTTCAGATTGGCCGGGAGGAACGCTCAAGGTGTTTTCTTTGGAAGAGGCTAAAATCTCCCAAATGACTTTGAGAAAGGTCAGAATCGGCACCCCGACAAGTGTATTCTAGACCACATTATGAATAAGGTTGAACACATCATCCTCAACCCTTAGAGCATGGGAATCTAAAAACTGGGTTGGCCATAACGGTCTCTTTTTGATATGTATGAAGTGAGTAAGATGATCAGGGTTAGTGAAAAAGATGTGTGGAAAATCAAGATTGAAATAGGATTGAGAAGACATATCTATTTGGTGCTTTGTCGTTTTCTTAACATTGCATGGAGGCGTCATCATTGGCGTAGAAGTTGCAGTGCGAGGAGTTGGAATCCAGATCAAATTTTTATTGGTCGGATTTGGAGATTCGGGGGCTGTTTGTTGGAGATTTTTGTGGTGTTTGTAGATGAATAATGGTGTTTGTAGCTGTTGGGGAAGGTGGAAGAAGAAGATGTTGAATATAAGCCCATTTAGGGTTTAGAGTTTTGGTGATGAATGACAGCGAATAGCTAGAGCTAACACGTTTATTAAGAGTGTTTTTAGTTTCAAATCAAAGCATGATGAATTTATGAAAAAAGCGACAAGTTGGGAACCCTTAAACCACATGAGAGATGGCTGAGGTAAAGATGAAGGCTAAGGTTCATTTTCTAGTTTCTTTATCAATCTTTAGTGATTAAGTCGACTGGATAAATCTCTTCAGTTTTAGTTTTATCGATCGTACTATTAAGAGAGGTGTAGCCTACATGGTCTATCTAATACCTTGGAGCCCAAAGTGCATATCATATAGTTTGGATGCAAGCTAAACCTTCTCTCCAAAGTAATGGTCACAAACTATGTGGTCTCATGTCCATGGTCGCAGACTCTGTGGTCGCGTGTCCATGGTCGCAGACTCTGTGGTTTCATGTCCATGGTCACAGAGTTAGTGATCTCATGTCCATGGTCACCGAGTCCGTGATGTCAATGTCTTTGGTCACAGAATTTGTTACTGGTAGTACAAGACCTAGTCGAGATCAGCTCTGTACAAAAGCTGGTCATATCAGATTGAACTTGGTTGTGGTCGTACTAGTCCAATATTGGTCGTGCCAGTATCAAGAACTAGTTGTGCTCATATCTAATCAATGTTGGTCATCTCAATACTGAACTTGGTCATGATCGCACCAGAATTGTTCCTGGTCATTTTCAGTTCAGCATTATTACAACCATATAAAATTCACTTGTGCAATCTAGCAGTTCGCCTGAAAGTGCACCAAGCTTTCTTTCACAAGCTTGAGTCAAACAATCACTGACAAGTGCATTTAATGCCCAGTAGCCAGTGTGAGTTTTTGTTTGAAATGGACAAACGGCTACTTTTTGATTGGAGGGCTTTAAATACAACTCGTGTGGCATTCACTCATATGCTTTTTACACTCAGTCATTACTGCTAGTTGCTGCTAGAATTACAAAGAGCTTAGAGCATTCAAGTCTCATTCATTCACATACTTGCATCTGGAGCTAGCAAAATTGCATTCAATTCATCTGTTGCATTGAAGAGCTAGCCTAGAGAGTGAAGTGCATAGCATCTTAAGCTTCTTGTGTAGAAGTAAAGCAAGTGATTATGCTATACTTATTACTCTTGGTGATTGCCGTCACCTAGACGACCCATAGAGTTTGGCAATCTCTCCATCGACCGCTATTGTCGGAGAGGCCCGGTACTTGGGTGTGAAGGCACGATGCCCGCCTATCCGAAGAGGAGAAGAGAAACCGTTAGTGGAACTGAGGTGGTACTCTTGTGTAGAGTGCTTCAACGAGGACTAGTGGAAATCGGCAAATTTCCGATACCTCGGGAAAAGCTGATCGTGTCATCAATTATGTCTTTTTCACTTTGTTACTTGAGTTTTACTTACTGCTATTAATTTGATCTTCGGACAGAACACTTGTTATCTGCACCTGTACTTGAAGATGTTAATTGTGTTTAGAATTTTTAATATCTCCTATTCTGGTGTGACACTGGGTGCCCGATCTTCTGAAAGGTACGTGATAGATCGATTGGTGGAGCTTCGACGTAGAACGATCCGGCTTCAAATCAGGCACGATCTGAACCCCGCAATCGCAACACCACTACTCCGTTGGTTATCAATCTCGCGTGAGCGTGATTGACCTCACCAAGAAGGCTTATCCCTGCTGCGAATCGAGAACACAAGCAAGAACACGGAAGAAAGCAAACTGAATTGCAAATACGAATGATTAATCTCACAAGTTGGTCTCACAAACCGATCAAGCGGCGAAACTGTTCGAAGACAGAATAATCTAAGCAAAACCCGCCTAACTCGGATGACGGCTACTGAATATAAGGTGTTAGGGTCGGCCAAGGAACCCTGGACGCGCCCTAATGGGCTCCAACGAGGTACATGGGCCAACGGCCCAAAGACGGTGGTGCAGCACCCTGACAGATTCTGGATGCTGACTTGTTTCGACGATTCCCATTGGCTCCAGTGTAATTTTGAGGTGGGACCAGTTCCATTGGAAAGCTTATCTCCTTAGATTTCCAACGGTATATAAACCGTCAAAAACGGAGTCCGTATGCGTCCTGGGCGATGATTTTAGTGCAGACTGCTCCTGGATTCCGAGGTGGACTCGAACTTCGAATTGGTGACGGGATGGTCTTCAACTCCAACTCAAATTCGACGTGGTTGTTGGCCTCCTTTGCTTCCTTGCGGATGGGCTTCACCTCCAACTCGAATTCGACGTGGTTGTTGGCCTCCTTTGCTTCCTTGTTGGTCTCCATGCCTGCGGTGATCCTCTCCATGATTCCTAAGTATAATAGCATCATTAAATAGCAATCCATCCTCGAAAATACAATGCAATTCACTTAGGAGCGAGTTCACCTGTTGAGGAAGTAGTCGTGCTCGAGCTCTTGTTATGGGACCTTCAAGGGCCGGTTCAATGCACGTATCTGAAGATATGATGTCCTCATCAGACTCCCCTTCTTGAATTTGAGTCGTCCTCGACTCAAGCTCACTTTCGTCTCCCATGTATGGTCGCAAATCTGCAATGTTAAATGTGGGACTAACCCCAAAATCTGCAGGCAGGTCTAACTTATATGCATTGTCATTTATCTTTGCAAGAATTTTAAAAGGACCATCAGCACGTGGCATTAACTTAGACTTGCGCAATTCTGGAAATCTATCCTTTCTCAAATGCAACCACACTAAATCACCAGGTTCAAGTTTTACGTCCTTTCTACCTTTACTACCAGCAATCCTATATTTTTCAGTCATCCTCTCAATATTTTCCTTAGTTGCAACATGCAACTTAAGAATAAATTCAGCACGTTGTTGAGCATCACAATTAACTCTCTCATCGGTAGGTAAAGGCAAAAGATCAATTGGAGCACGAGGAGTAAAACCATATACTACCTGAAAAGAACTTACCTTGGTGGTGGAGTGAACTGCTCTATTGTAAGCAAACTCAACATGCGGTAGACACTCTTCCCACATCTTCAAATTCTTCTTTAGGACAGCTCGCAACATGGTTGATAAAGTTCGATTAACGACCTCTGTCTGTCCGTCAGTTTGGGGATGACATGTAGTAGAAAACAGCAACTTTGTCCCCAATTTGTTCCAAAGCGATCTCCAAAAGTGGCTCAAAAATTTCACATCGCGATCTGAAACAATAGTAATAGGCACACCATGCAAGCGAACGATTTCTCTAAAAAAATAAATCAGCTATGTTTGTGGCATCGTCGCTCTTATGACAAGGAATAAAATGTGCCATCTTCGAAAATCGATCCACTATCACAAAAATACTATCCCTCCCCTTCTTGGTCCTAGGCAATCCTAAAACAAAGTCCATCGATATATCCTCCCAAGGCGCGCTAGGAACAGCTAGAGGCATATAAAGACCATGGGGATTAAGACAGGACTTAGCTTTGTTGCATGTAGTACAGCGTGTGACGTAGCGCTCGACGTCGCGCCGCAGCCATGGCCAAAAGAAGTGTGTGACCAGCACCTCCTCCGTTTTCTTCACGCCAAAATGTCCCATCAATCCGCCTCCGTGTGCTTCCTGCAACAACAAAAGATGAACCGAGCTAGCTGGAACGCATAGCTTGTTAGCACGATATAGCAAACCATCATGCAACACATATTTATTCCAAGTTCGTCCCGCTTTGCACTGAGCATAAGCATCTTTAAAATCAAGATCAGTGGCATACAAAGCTTTGATCGTTTCTAGGCCAAAAATTCGGCAAGCAAGTTGTGACAACATGGTATATCGCCTAGATAAAGCATCTGCAATAACATTGTCTTTTCCTTTCTTATGTTTAATGATGTATGGAAACGACTCTATGAATTCAATCCATTTAGCATGTCGTTTATTCAGATTAGCTTGTCCTCTAATGCACTTCAAAGATTCATGATCAGAATGTATGACAAATTCTTTAGCCCAAAGATAATGTTGCCAAGTTTGCAAAACACGCACTAAAGCATACAATTCTTTATCATAAGTCGAATAATTCAAAGATGGACCACTCAACTTCTCACTAAAGAAAGAAACGGGTTTACCTCCTTGTATGAGCACTCCTCCAATGCCAATGCTGCTCGCATCACATTCTAGCTCGAATGTCTTGTCAAAATCAGGAAGTTGTAGCAAAGGCGCCTGTGTAAGCTTCGCTTTGAGGACGTCAAAAGCATGGTCGTGCACTGGTCCCCAACGAAAAGGAACTCCTTTCCTTGTCAATTCGTGGAGAGGTGCTGCAATGGTGCTGAAATCCCGCACAAATCGCCGATAAAATCCTGCAAGACCAAGAAAACTGCGCACCTGCGTGACAGTCGTCGGAATCGGCCAGCTAGTAATGGCTTCAATTTTCGCCTCATCCACCTCAATTCCCTGTGAAGTGACAACATAGCCAAGAAACGAGACTCGATCGGTGCAAAAGGTGCACTTCTCAAGGTTACCAAACAAGTGTGCATCACGCAAGGCAGTAAAAACAGCTCGTAAATGTTCAATATGTTCATCATGTGACTTGCTGTAAATGAGAATATCATCAAAGTATACCACCACGAATTTGCCAAGAAAAGCACGCAAAACTTCATTCATCAAACGCATGAAAGTGCTAGGTGCATTAGTTAAACCAAAAGGCATGACTAACCACTCATAAAGCCCGAACTTAGTTTTGAAAGCAGTTTTCCATTCATCTCCCAAAGCCATTCAAATCTGGTGGTACCCACTACGCAAATCAATTTTTGTGAAAATAATAGAACCACTCAACTCATCAAGCATGTCATCTAACCTAGAAATAGGATAGCGATATCGAATGGTGATGTTATTAATGGCTCTACAATCAACACACATGCGCCAACTGCCGTCTTTTTTAGGAACCAAAAGAACAGGAACAGAACAAGGACTAAGGCTCTCACGTACGTACCCACGGTCCAAAAGGTCTTGGACTTGTCGCTATATCTCCTTAGTTTCCTCGGGATTGGTCCTGTAAGCAGCACGGTTTGGCAAGCTCGTCCCTGGAATCAAATCAATCTTGTGCTCAATTCCCCCACAGGTGGCAGCCCCGGTGGAAGCTCAGAGGGAAACACATCCTTGTACTCCTGCAAAAGGTTAGCAACAGCGGGGGGCACCGAAAAAGACATGTCCTCAAGCGAAAACAATGCCTTTTTGCAAGCCAAAGCATAGCATATCCCATTAGGCTCATCAATTTCAGCAAGATCAATTTTATTTGCAAGCAAAGTAGGAGTTTTCAATTTAATTACTTGCTGATTTTCAGATTGTAACAGGTTCTTTTGCTTATCATTACGCGTCCTATCCTTTTCATATTGCACAATTTCAGCCGGGGACATAGGAAGCAACGTAAGTTTCTTTCCCTTATGGATAAGAGTGTACTTATTAGCTCGACCATGGTGAGTTGCATCAGTATCAAACTCCCAAGGACGCCCCAACAAAAGGGCACAAGCATCCATAGGTACGACATCGAAATCAGCAAAATCGTGGTAGGAGCCAATAGAAAAATGCACTCTTGCTGTTTGAGTTACCTTGACCTTGCCGCTGTTGTTGAACCACTGAATGTGGTAGGGATGGGGGTGTGCTCTCGTGGTCAAGCCAAGCTTCTGGACCAAGTCGGTGTTCACCAAATTGTTGCAGCTGCCGCCATCAATGATGGTGCGGACGCGGCAGTCCTTGACGATGAGGAACATGTTGAACAAGTTGTGACGCTGCAACTTGTCATCCGTCTCAACTTGGGCACTCATCGAGCGCTGCACAATGATGGTTCTGTAGGTCTCCGTTGCTGCGGTGCCAAGTACCTCCTCATCACTGCACTCCTCGTCCTCTTCTTCGCCTGCAACGTTAGTGGCGAGGGAATATTCATCTTCAACATCAGAAGCACTAACATACCCGCCATCAGCCGTAGCAATATATGCCCTTTTGCTAGGACAATCTTTCTGTACATGACCCATGCCCTTGCAGCGGTGGCACACGATCCCTGTAGAACGTCCCGTGGAAGCCACCGAAACGGAGCTCGCTGCCGGTGCCTGCAAAGTCACAGATTTGCGTACCTCAAGAGGTCGCGAAGGTGATGAAGATGGTGCTGGACGCAAGGCGCTCTTGGAAGGGACAGGTGGCTGCACAGTTTGGTTGTCGCGACCAGATTGCGTAGTCCAAGGAACAAAGTTGTTGGAGAAGTTGTTCCGCTGTCTCTGGTCCGCTAAATGTCGTCCCTGCAATTCTTTTTCTGCCAACATAGCAAGCTGGAACAAACGATTGACAGTAGTATATTCTTTGTAGTCAACAATATCCTGAATTTCACGCCTCAACCCCCCATAAAACCGACAAATTTAATCTTCGGTTTCCTCTTGTATCCCACAACGTATCATGCCCTTTTGTAGCTCAGCGTAATATTCCTGGACAGACATATTACCCTGCTCTAAGCACTGCAATTTCTTACACAAATCATGTTGGTAGGAAGGAGGAACAAAACGTTCACGCATAGCTTCTTTTAACCTAGCCCATGTGTCAGGTTGTAAGCGGAGGGTAGCAAGTTCATTCCACCAGATGATAGCAAAGTCTTTAAATTCACTAGTGGCTTGCCTAACTCGATGTTGCTCAGGAACTAAGTGAGAATTAAACTTTTGCTCAACAGTCATCTCCCAATCTAAGTAAACCTCAACATCATAGGCACCCTGAAAAGGAGGGATGGAAAATTTCACCTTAGCAAAAGGATCATCATCGGCACGACCATGATGGTGGTTGTGATTACCTCTCATATCATGCTGATTGCGGCGAAGGCGTTGACGTAGTCGTGCCTCTTGTGTCGTCCGTTGGTTCACCTCTCCATTGTCGCCATATTCAACGTCTTGGTCATCGTCATGGAGGGGTGGCTGTTGTGGCTCCAAAGCTTCAATTCGTCTAGCAAGGGTGGACACGCGTCTGTCGAGGCCCTCAAGCTGATGCTGTGAAGTCGTGGCATGTTCACTGAGCATCTTGGCCAGCCTCTCCTCCAAACCGCCCAACAAGTCCCTAAGCTCGCTGTGCAGCACACAGTCCTCAGTAGAAACCATGTCCTTCCCGTTGGAACTTTCTGTCATTGTGAGCAAGACAACAAAAGATAACAGAAAATATTATCCCTAGCAACTACTAGGTTATGGGGAAGTGGGATCACACACTCTCCTGCGTCTTACTAAGTTCTTACTAGGTTCTTACCAAGGCGACAGGTAGCACAACTCAGAGGTATACCAACAGTATGTGAAGCGATTGCAAAACCCAATCCGTACCTGATAAGAAGTATGTGGAGTTTGGATATGCAATATTTAGTAGCAAGGAATATGCAATCATCGAAATTAGAATAACAAAGCTGAATAAATATCCAAAGTACTTGTCAAAGTTGCTGGCCTAAACTCGTTCTCAGACCTAGCTCAAGCAAGCAAAACGAATGACGTAACACTGTCGATACAAAGGATGCAAGCACTTCTGATTTTTGTTTTATTTCTTTTTTTTCCTTGGTTTTTTTTCTTTTTTTTCTTTTTTTTTTATCTTTGTGCGGCTTCTTTTTTATGCACTTGCCTTTTTCACCTTTTTTTTTAAATATCAATAGTGCCGCATATGAGAGATTACAAGATATATACACAAACACTCAATTTTCTCTCATTGGAAAAAACAGATCTACTATGCAGAAACTTCCTATGCTGTTTTCGGATTTTTTTGGAGGCCACAAACGCTAAAACGTATAACAGCAAAGTTGTAGATCGTTTCGTGCTGATCAATTTGCATATATGGAACACCAATTTTGGATAACGGATCTAGGAGATATGGGCCCCGCAATACAGTCTGTGTATGAAATCCGAAATCAAACAGATTCACTTCCAACGCGATTTTGGACTAGAAAACGGCGTTTCTAGAACTTCTCACAATGGACAAAGTTGTAGAGAATTTTCTGAGCTACAATTTAGACTCTGAATTTGTCCAATTTGGAGTTCAGACGAAGGAGATAAAAGCAAAATACCGAACTTGACAGATTGACACCCGATTTGGACGCGGCGGCGACGACGACGACGACGTGATGGCGTTAGACTCGACGTCAAGATGCAAGACTCAAACAAGATCAAGAACTTCTCTCAACCAGCAACAAGACGATGACGATGGATACAAATTCAACAACGCGAAACTGAAAATGAAATCGCGAAGGGCACAAAGTGGCTTGGACCATGGATATGACGGCGAACTCAAATATTTTTGTGGGGCAATTTTCTGGACTCTAGGTGAAAGATGAATAATGAACAAAGGGGATACAAGTATACCTGACGGGCAAACGAGGCTCTGATACTACTTGGTGTGACACTGGGTGCCCGATCTTCCGAAAGGTACGTGATAGATCGATTGGTGGAGCTTCGACGTAGAACGATCCGGCTTCAAATCAGGCACGATCTGAACCCCGCAATCGCAACACCACTACTCTGTTGGTTATCAATCTCGCGTGAGCGTGATTGACCTCACCAAGAAGGCTTATCCCTGCTGCGAATCGAGAACACAAACAAGAACACGGAAGAAAGCAAACTGAATTGCAAATACGAATGATTAATCTCACAAGTTGGGGTCTCACAAACCGATCAAGCAGCGAAACTGTTCGAAGACAGAATAATCTAAGCAAAACCCGCCTAACTCGGATGACGGCTACTGAATATAAGGTGTTAGGGTCGGCCAAGGAACCATGGACGCGCCCTAATGGGCTCCAACGAGGTACATGGGCCAAGGGCCCAAAGACGGTGGCGCAGCACCCTGATAGATTCTGGATGCTGACTAGTTTCGATGATTCCCATTGGCTCCGGTGTAATATTGACGTGGGACCAGTTCCATTGGAAAGCTTATCTCCTTAGCTTTCCAACGGTATATAAACCGTCGAAAACGGAGTCCGTATGCGTCCTGGGCGATGATTTTAGTGCAGACTGCTCCTGGATTCCGAGGTGGACTCGAACTTCGAATTGGTGACGGGATGGGCTTCAACTCCAACTCAAATTCGACGTGGTTGTTGGCCTCCTTTGCTTCCTTGCGGATGGGCTTCACCTCCAACTCGAATTCGACGTGGTTGTTGGCCTCCTTTGCTTCCTTGTTGGTCTCCATGCCTGCGGTGATCCTCTCCATGATTCCTAAGTATAATAGCATCATTAAATAGCAATCCATCCTCGAAAATACAATGCAATTCACTTAGGAGCGAGTTCACGTGTTGAGGAAGTAGTCGTGCTCGAGCTCTTGTTATGGGACCTTCAAGGGCCGGTTCAATGCGCGTATCTAAAGGTATGTTGTCCTCATCATATTCATCCCCCTCTAGTCGACATCCTTCAACCAACACGTGGTATCGGAGCCAGTCTCTCATTTTTAAGACTTTACCATCTTGAGAGAGGATGTCTTCTATTGAAAAAACTTACAATGGGAAGGTTCCCTATTTCAAGGGTGAAAACTATACGTACTAGAAAATTAGGATGGCAATGTATCTAGAATCAATTAGTTTAGATGCTTGGAGGGTCACCAGAGATTGTTTCAGAGCTCCTCTTGACATGGAAGACCCCACACCTTTAGAAACAAAAAACCTCCAAGCTAATGCTCAAGCAAAAAAAATGCTATTTTCAATGTTTAGATCTAAATGAGTTTAATAGGATAAGCAATCTTGAAACCTCACATGAAATGTGGAAAACCTTAGAAGATGTAACACCCTGAGTTTAGGGGTAAAAACTTCCTTTTTCATGAACATCATGCATGCATGTATCTGTAGTAGTAGCAAGATCAGTCAGACTCTAATCTATCACAAGCCCTAAAATCTCAAAATCTTTTCTGTGAACCCAAATCAAGATCAGATTACTCAGATATGATCTATCAGTTACTCTGAGCATAAAAGCCTTCAAAAGCCAGATTCAATTCCATCTCTAACTCTCAAATCTTGCAATCTATTCTGTTTTCGAAAACATGATTCTAATTAATATCCTAATTACCCTAAATACTCTGAACTCAGATTTAGCCAAATCTTGACCTAATTCAGACCAGATTATTCTTGGACTATGATCATGGGTATGCCAATACCTTAATCCAGAAAGTTGGCAGCCAAATTATATTATCTAAGCCTTTTTCACAGATTAGTCCAAATTATATAGCAAATTAGTCCTTTTTCGGATATCTAGAAACCCAAAAAGGCTAAAATCCTCAAATCAACTCCAAATTCAAATCTGTTTCAGGGAACACCTCCCAAATGCTAATTAATACAAAATCTTCTTTTATCAGAATACCCAAATCTCATCCTAGATGCCAGAATTTGAAATCAATCGAAACTCAGATCTTAATTTACCCTAAAGTACCCTATTTTCGGGTTATATCAAAAACCATCAAATCATGCCAGATTTTACCAAATCTCTTGCTGGATGAGTATAAGGTATAAGTTTATACTCATCTATGAAATTAGATTATAAATTATCTATCTCTAAATCAAAAATTACAAATCAGTCCAAGATGCAACTAAAGAATCTTGCAAACAGGTCCCTGGTTCGACCTCACCTACTGTTCACGACCGGAGCAACCAAATCAGTAGCAGCAGTTCACAACCAGTGCTCATCATCGACCTCGGCCAGCGGTGCACAGCGATCTCGACCGCAGCGCAGTGCTTGCTTCGACCAGCGCCGTTGTGAATGCGACCGCAACCAGGAGCACTTGTCGTCGTGTTTTCGCCGCCGATCAGCGCCGCTCTAGCCCATGTTTTTCGCAACCGTGTTTGCATGCACACACGTATTTGCACCTTAGCTACTGCCGTGGCAGTCCCTGTCCAGCTCACCAGCAGCTTGCACAGCTTCGTTGCTCGCCGTTGCTTCAACCCGAAGCCTTCTCCTTCACCAGCTCAAGCATCTTAGCTCCAAGCAGTGAGCTTTGCTTCGCTTTGCTTTGCCTATAAATAGCAACCTCAGAGCAGCTTCTTCATCTTTAGGAGTGCTCTCCAATGCCCTTCAAGCAATTAAACCGTATTTCTTCTCTGTTGTCGTCTTCTTCGGCGAGCCGCCGAGGAGGTCGACGACGCCAGCTCGCCTCGCTTCACCAAACTCCAAATTGAAGCCACCAGTGAGTTCCCCACATCTTATTATCTGTATTGTATCATTTAATTGAAGCCCCGTGCACCTCATCGCCGGTGATTGCCGAAATTGCTAAAACCCCTGTTCCAGCTTTGCAACTCGATTCAATTCGAATTAACCTTTGATCCAGTAGAGTAAAATGATCAGTGAACTTCATTTAGCAAGCCAGTGAATCCAGATTTTGAAATTAAGCAAAAATCGAAGCTATCTCCAAGCTCGAGCTTCACCAGTCGCTGGCGCTCGTTGCCAGACTTCTCCGGTGATGCTCCGGCCAATTTGATCGTGCCAATAGCTTCCTTATACCTCTTAGATACTCCGCGAGCAAGAAATTAAGTTCAATCGACCTATATCAAAAATGCCCAATTCCCGTGTCATCTTCTCCGGCTCCGTTCACCGGAAAAATGATTACGGCCGATCCAGCTTCAACCACCTTGTCCTCTAGATGAATCTCAATCTCCTGAGCAATTTTGTCTACTAGCTTGACTTCCAATTCAGTCTAAATTAGAAGTTATAGCTATGTCCTAATCTCTGTCCAGTGCCAAGATTTGAAACTTCAGCCACCGTGTTCTTCACCAGTTTTCACCAGTTTTCGGCCATCTCCTGCCCTAGATCCTGTTGAGTAAATTGTTCCTGTTATCAAAGCCTACCTCCCAGACAAAGTGGTGCATCAATTGGAGCCCTAGATCAAAAGTTATGGCATGCCCTAGTTTCTGGCCATGTTAGTCCAATGCCAGTCTATGCCAGCCAGTGGCATTAGCCCTTTTCACTTCCTTCCAGATGTGCATTTTGAGCATGACTTTGTCCCTTAGACTACAGAGGTTGTGACCTACAGTTTCTTCTTTTGTCACAACTTGAGTTGAGCTCTCGATCAACCATTGATCCTTTGTCAACGCCTTGAACTGAACGTCAACCTGAAGACATTCGTCGATTTTGGGCAAACCAGCTATGAACTTAATGTCATTTCCTTACTCTGGAACCCTAAAAGTCCCTAGCATCTATTTTCAGCCCTAATTCTATGAGTTAGCACTAATCAGCTTCTAAATCCAATTATTCCAGAATCATCGAGACATTTCATCTTTGCATTATTTCATGTAGTATAATAATGTATTGAAAAGGTTGTGATTCTTGGTTGCTTGTTTGATCTTTGCTCAGAGTGGGAGCCAGAGTTCGAGGACTTCACTGTTGATCCGACATCAACTGTTGTCTCTTACGACGCGGAAGGCAAGTCATAGTCTTTATCATCTTGAACCTATATTTTATGAATTGCTATGATAAGACCTAGAATATAAATAGTATTGCATGAGAATGGTTGAATTATGAATTGGCAGTACTAGGCTGGATGCCTATGAAATGTGAAATGATCAATTAGTGGCGGCGCGCAAAAACAGGGAAAAGCTCCAATGCAAGCTCGGATTTGAAATCCAAGTGCATAGGCTTGCTAGGGAGGTTCTATTGATCATATAATTCTACTAACAGAAGAGCTGATTAGGGCTAAATCAAATAGTATTGCCGGAATAAGGAAATTGGGAATTCCAGTGATCACCGGCGATGAGATGCTCTGGAAGTAAATTAACTACTACTGCACGATGAGGGAGGAGAGAGGTACTCACTAGAGAAGCTGAATTGGAGAAAGGTGCAGTGAATCATGCTGGCGTCGTGCTCCTCCTCGTTGGCTCGTCGGAGAAGACGAAGACGAAGAAGCTGGGGACTTAGTTGGTTCTGGTGGAGTGAGAATTTCTCAAGATGGTGGGGTGTTTAAATAGGCCAATGACAGAGCTTTCAAGGAGGGAACAACAACGATCTTTGCACCGGGATGAGACTTAGAATGGCTGGGCGCAGAAGAAACAGCGGCGACGATGACGCGACGGCGACAACGACTCTGCAACTGCTCAATTTGTCGATTCATCGGGACTTGGCGCTGGCCGGTGCAAAGCGAAGGAAAAGGTGACAATGCTGGCACGACATGGCGACGTGGTGCGAAGCTCCTGACAAAGTGCTGCTACGGTCGCTGCTGGTTGCTGCTGGTCGCGTGTGCGGTTGCTGGTGGTTGTTGGTGCTGCCACGGCGACGCTCTTAGAGCGGACACGTGCGCACATGCATGCACAAACGAGCACTAGCACAGGCGAAGGTGAAGCTGGCCGCCGGCGAGGAGACACGGCGAAGCCTGGCGCTGGTCGAAACTGCTGCTAGGAGCTCTAGTCGAAACAGGGATTGGACCTAATTGCAAAATCTGGATTTTGGCTTTGGACTGATTTGGAAATTTTGGGATTTAGGTGATTAGGGCTGATTTGAACTTCACAAATCTGGTGAACTTTATTCAACAGATGATTTGGCAAAGATAGAAAATAAGATTTGGAACATTTGAATAGTTTTCAGATAAAATGAAAATAGAGTAATTTAGAGTATTTTAAATTTGGATTTTGTCAAATTTGAAATTCTGGGATTTAGGATGAGATTTTGATGTCCTCACAAAAGAAGATTTTGTATTGAATAACATTTGGGAGGTGTTCCCTAAAACATATTTGAATTTGGAGTTGATTTGTGACTTTTAGCCTTTTCAGGCTTCTGAAAAATCAGAAAAGGACTGATCTGCGATACAATTTGGACTGATTTGTAAAAAGTGTCTAGATGATAGAATTTGACTGCCAACTTTTTGGATTAAGATATTGACATACCCTTGATCATAATCCAAGGATAATTTGGTCTGGATTGGGTCAAGATTTGATTAAATCCAAGTTCAGAGTATTTAGGGTAATTAGGATATTTAATTAAATTATGTTTTCAAAAACAGAAAGGTTTGACAAATCTGGGAATTATAGATGGATTGAATCTGGCTTCTGAAGACTTTTATACTCAGGATAAATAATAGATCATATCTCGAAAGTCAGATATTGATTTGGGCTAACAGGAAATATTTTGAGATTTTACGGCTTAGGATACAATAAGTCTGGGCTGATTTTACTGATCTTGAAGAGACATATGCATGCATGACTTTTTATGAAAAGAATTTTCACCCCAAACCCAGGGTATTACATTTTGATCCCGTGCTCAGATGAAAAATCAGATTACATATATGAAAAGTTGACAGCAAGGCAGACATGATGATGTGTACAGATTTTAAATTTGAGGTTCCTAAGGAAATGAATGCCATAGGCATGTCGACTGGAGTGACATTGGACGCGAACTGGCAATGCTTGGATTGGCA
Organism: Pharus latifolius; assembly: GCA_019359835.1. Classification (NCBI taxonomy): domain Eukaryota; kingdom Viridiplantae; phylum Streptophyta; class Magnoliopsida; order Poales; family Poaceae; genus Pharus; species Pharus latifolius. The sequence goes on along the minus strand of CM033324.1, from coordinate 17,254,357 downwards.
TGTTAGGGTTTTCTTCAAGGCTACGCTTAACAAACAACTGAAACATGGTTAGGGCTTCGGTTACACAGCTAAGACTCTAAGGTGAAGTCTATTTTTGGGTAAGATGTGAACGCCACGACATTCGGACGTCGACATACGACATTCATCTGGGATGACATAGCTGAAAGTAGGCCAAGACGAGGTTTTCTTGTGAGACGATAATTGAAGAAAATGAAGAACATATTTCTAAGAACTTGGTAGACAAAGTGGAATTTGATTTGCACGCATGAAAGTGACGAAATGAGGCAATTGCCATTGGTTGGCACAAGGTTGGCATTAGAATGGCATTGTCTAGACAATGCCTGTGCATACCTGAATTCTAGGGCATGGTTGTTTGAGCGCATTTGACCTTGGTTGCTTCACCAAGCTTGTTTGGGAGGTAGGCGGGGATGAGGCGAACTCAACCGTACCGGTCTCGAGTAGCGAGATGGCCAGACAGTGACAAACGGCGATGAGGAAGCAAGGTGGTGACACAGCGAAGTAGTGCCACTGGACAGTTTTTAGCATCATATTTTGGAGCACTTTTGCGTGGTACCAAAAAGTGATGTAGTGAGGTAATATGTATAGTTTGGTTAAGACGCACTTGCTAGACAAACTAGCATTGGTGGAGATGGCCGGCGACGACTGGGCGGCACGCTGGTGGCATGCCGAAAGAGAGTAAAAATAACCAATTTGGTTTTTTGCTTCGCTCTTTAGTTACTATGGTGTCTAGGTGCTTTGCACTGCTATTCTTGACATCTTCGTGCAGTTGGCTTGGACAGCGACAAGGCGATGGCAACCGGCGGCGAGCTAAGCCAAAGAGGAAGAGTAAAAGAAATATTTCAACATCGAGGACTCATGACACGCGATGAATAGGATAGATGGTACCTGGGATTAATTCATAAGGGCTTGAATCTGGTGTAGCTACGGGCGATTGATCAACGGTGGCGCTGGCGAGGACTTCTGCGACGCAGTTGAGGAAGAAGATGGATCGATTTGGGCATTTCTGATGTGGGTCATCGGAGCTCAATTCTCTGGCATGGGAGCAAGAGGGATGCAAGGGGGTTCTTATGGTGCAGTTAATTTGGTCGGAACTTCGCCAGTCAGAGCTGGCGACGACGAGGTGATCTAGCGGCACAGGGCAACATCAGCTTCATCAAATAGCATCGAATCCTTAGAAAAGTTGAGAAGGAAGATGTTTCTACAGTGGATACAAGGATTTCACTCTATGGATTCGATCTGTTTTGGTGGCCAGAGTATAGTCTATTGGGGCTTACAGAGAACATCACCGATAGTGAGGAAAATGTGAACTCATGGCGATTGAGGACATCAGAGCTCATGAAGCTGCTTGAGGAGCTTGGAGGGAACTAGAGTGGGAGATTTGTCAAAAGGATTTGGCCGGGGGTGGCAGGAGTTGCTGTGACGACGACGCAGCTCGTTTTGGTAATGAACAGAAGAAGAGAGGAGAAGAATAGTGGGTGTGTGCGTTGTTCTGATCCCCCTGTGCAATGTGATACTTTATGTGTGTGTGTGTGTGTGTGAAGAATTGCTCACCTAAGTTTGGAAAGAATTTGCTGAACTTTTCTATATTCTTGCTTGATTGTTATTTCTGTAGGTGACCTTCTGGAGGAAGAGGAAGGAAGAAGATGAACAGAAAGAAGAGGGAGTGCTATGGTTGAACTATGTGTATGTGTGTTTCTTGCTAGGTACTGAAGTGAGTGGTGAGAGCAATGGCAATGAGTTTGGAACTAATACTTGAATTCGTTGGTGCATGGGGAAGGAGAAGGTAGCAGCTGAATTGACTGGAGAGGGTAGTGTTGGCTGCAACAAGTTCTGGGAACTTGTTGCTGCTGAGAGGAGGAAGGAACAAGGTGGTTCATGTGTATATGTGTGTAGGTGGTGTGCTGCCTGAAGAAGGAGGCTGCCCTGATGCCTGTAGCTGCCTCTTGGAACTTGTAGTGCTTAGGGACTTGGAGTATGAGTGAAGGGACAAGAGAAGGAAGGTTCAATGACTGGAATTGCACAAATGTTTCTTGTTTGAAGTGCTTGCTGTGAGTAGGATACTGTTGAGCATGAGATTTGTGTATCTGAAGCTTGAAGGTGATGTGCTGCTGCACTGTGTGTTTGCTGTTGCCTTGCCTGAGGGGAAAAGTGTGCATGTGTATGTGTTTTGATCTAGGATGTTGCACTGTATGGTGTATGTGATTTAGTGGTATTCATGTGCATATGTGTGTCAGTTTTGGAAGGAACTGAATTTCATGAGTCTAAATTTTTCACTGAACTAAATAGGAGTCTTGCCAAAAGGACTGTTTTGCGATTTTGAAAACTTGTTTTGGTAGCTTAAACTGAAATTGTTTGATGATTCAAAGTTTCTTTGTTTTTTGTCCTGGATTTACTCCCTAAGTTAGGTTGTAAAGAATGGAAATCCAATTTAGGTTGCATTGATGTTTCTCTATTCTGATTGGGAATCCCCTTCATGCGATTGGAACAAGCAAGCTGAGTTTTTTTTGTAGCAACAGTTCACACATTGAAATCCATCAGTTGCTCTTGCATTTCTGTTTGGTAGCTCCCCCTCTTCCAATTTTGGGAGCACTTACTTGTGCTGGCTTGTGCTGACTTCAAATCAGTTTTGGTATTGGTTGAAGAGTGAATACTTTATTTTTGCATTGGCTCTTTTAGTTCTGCCAGAATCTTAGAAATTCTAGTTAGTTTTTTTTTAATTGCAACACATGAGATGATATGTTATTCTAAATATAATGCTAACTTTGTTTCTCTGAGTTTGAATTGCCTTCTATGTGTTTTTTGAGATTGCATCAACATATTTAAGCAGTTCGAGCTACCTTGTCGATTGAGTTATAACTAGAGAACTTAATGTTAAAATGGTGCAGATCTAGAATCGAGTAACTGAATTAGTCTATCAATTGAAAAATTAAATATGCGTTGTGTTTGCCTATAGCCGAATTGAGTCGTTGTTGCCTTGCATGAGTACTCCTATTCTATTTTGATTGTTTCTGAGGCGAAGTGATTCAGTTGGAAGCATCGTTCTTTTGAATTCTAGTTCAACACTACTGGCCTAGGACATGATTACAGAAATTGATTTCTGATAGTTGTGTTCTAGTTGGTGAGGCTCATTGAGGCACACGACCTTCTTCTCCCCTTTCCATTCTGATTTCTCTCTGATTCAATTTTAAGAAAGACTTATCTCGCTAATCTATTCCCACAAGAAGAACGACATACTCACCGAATGCACCGTCTCCGTTCTGTTTCGGAACTCGCTTTAGGGTTGCATCAAATTTTGGTGCCGTTGCTGGAATTAGTTAACTTAGGTTTTCTATCTAAAATTTAATCAATTTTGTTTTTTTTGGGTTCTCTTTTCATTTTGGTTTTTTCGTTCCCTTTTCTCTCTTTTGTTTCTTCTTTTTGTTTTGTTTCCTTTTGTCCTTTCTTTCTTTCTTTTGTTTTTCCTTCTGTTTGGTTAACATCTAACTACTGACTTGTTTCCTCTTGCCATTAATTGTGCATTGACCTCTATTTCTCTCAGGTGACTTGATGCATGCGATGGTCCCGTAGTGATCCTTCTCTTTTCACATTTTCTTTATGAAAGATGGCACAATAGAACCCCCCCCCCCACCTCTATTGCACGATCTTTGGGCTTCGACAAATCAAGGAGCCATGCTCAGCGTTATCTAACTTGTGATCCAAGTGAACAATTTCGAGTTGAAGCTGGCATTAATCACAATTGTGCAACAGTCTCATTTTGGAGGATCGCCTACTAAGGACCCAAATGAGCACATTCGGACTTTCTTATTATTGCAATACTTTGGAATGCAATGGCGTATCCAATGATGCTATTCATTCTAGACTGTTCACATTTTCTTTACGAGATGATGCACGTGCTTGGTATCATTCTTTGCCCGCAGGTACCGTGATGACGTGGGAGCAGCTACTCAATGCCTTTCTGGAGTGGTTCTTTCCACCGTCGAAGTCCGCGGAGATCCACGCACAAATTAATGTACTTCTATAGCAGGAGGGTGAGAGCCTCTACCACGCATGGGAGCAATATCAGAAACTGTTGTGCATATGCACACATCACTGTATGGAGCGATGGCTTGTGCTTCAAATCTTCTACAAAGGTATGTCTTTTGCTACCTAAGCATCTATTGATGCAGCTGTAGGTGGTGGGATCATGAACAAAACCCTCAATGATACTTTTATGCTCATCGAAAGCATGGCATCACACCGCTTTCAGTGGTCAGGTGATAGAGTTTCATCCTAGTCGAGTATGCATGAAGTTAATGTAAGATCGAGGATGCCGACTAGAGGGGGAGTGATTAGGAGGATTTTAAATTTTCTCCCCCACTAATTAATTTCAACAAGATAATTGATTGAACTAGATTATACAATGAGGGTTAAAACAATTTAATCAACTAATTGCATTCAACTATATGAAATATTTAACAATACATACAACAATAGTGATATAAGCAATTGTGTCAAGATGAATATAAAGCAAATAAGAATTACACAATTGACCCAATATTTTTACCGAGGTCTTGGAGACTCGCCCGGTCTCCCCTACTCCTCGTTGAAGCGCTCGCTCGGAGCCTCGCTTCTATATCCACGTAGGATATTTCACTAGGGTTGCTCCTTCTCCACACCGGATAGGCGAGCACCACACCTTTAAGAATCTTTTGCCGGCCTCTCCGACAAACTTCAATTGGAGAGATCGCGACTCTCCTCCGGCACCGTCTAGGCGAAGGCGATCGCCAACAATAACAAGCCGGACACACTCACTTGAACAAATCGAGTGATAGAAGCTCAAATATGCAAATGATATGCTCAACACTCTAGCACTAGCAAGCAAATGGTGATTCAAATGCACTAAGCACTCTTAACTTCACACACTTTGCTTTCTCTCACAAATCACTCTAGATTTGGGCTCAATTCTAGCCTCTAAATGCAATAACACATATACAACTCAATTGGCTAGGTTTCCAGCTGAAGAATGAAGTCTTTGAGCACCCAAAAATGAAGCCAAACACGAAGTATTTATAGCCTCAAAGAAAAACTAGCCGTTTGCAACAAACTGAACCAGATTTGTACAGGCCGGACATTGTCCGGCCACTTCAGACAGTGTCTGGTCAGTTGAACGAAAAACAGCCGTTGCAACGTGTTAGTTACCGTTGGGCGAAATTTGTGAAGGCCGGACAGATACTATTTGTCCAGACAAAAACCCCAGACAAAAGAATATGTCTCTATTAACTCTCAGCTCAAATAACTTGTACAGGCCGGACAATGTCCGGCCATTTCGGACAAAGTCCACCCATGACGGACAAATGCCCCGAACGGATGCATTTGTCTCTGTTTCATTTATGTGCTTAAAAAATTTGTACAGGCAGGACATTGTTCGGCCACTTCGGACAGATAGCCCCGGACAGATGCATTTGTCTCTGTTTCATTTCTCAAAAGGCTGAAAAAATTTGTACAGGACGGACATTGTCCGGCCATGCCCGGACAAAGTCTGGCCACTGCACACTGACAGTAAAATAAGCATAACGTTTGATCCAGAGATCTGATTGAGGTGATTCTTGGCTTGTTGGAAAGATAACTCAGATCTCTACAATCTTTTCAACAGGACCAAGACCTAGAAAGGTCTAGAAACTTCTAAAAAACATAGAAACGTTCCTGCTGTCAAATTGTCCAATCCAAAAATCATCTCAAATGCAATTTAGGGTATTTGCACATACGGATTTGCCGTTTTCTCGCGGATGTGATTGCTGTCACTCAGCAACGATCACGACCACACAGGTCTGACATCCTATCGAAAATAGGTGATCGATAGGGTTTGGTCGAGCATACGCAAGCGAGCCGAAGACTGGTACGACCAGTCCGAACTCCTACGACCACGCCCAAACCCTAAACAGAAAGCTGCCAAATAAGCGACACGACCACGACCACGTATCAACACTGATACGATCAGAATATGCAAATACAACCAAGACCAGCTCTAGATAAATAAACCAATTTAAACAGCTGGCGATTACGACTAAGTGCAGTTTTCAAAACATTTAATCTAATACACATGAACTACACTTAGACTCACTAGCAATACAAGACACTAGTGCAAGATGATATGAATGCATCTGAGCTTCCGCACTAGATAGATTCAAGCTACTAGTTTCCGACCCCTCTTAATAGTACGGTCAAACTAGTAAAAAGAAACCTATCAACCCGGTCTGTCTCCAAACACCGAGACTGGTAAAACCCTAAGAAAACAATCCTTAATCTTAGATTTTACCTTAAGTGGACTTTGACCTCGTGAAGCTCGATTGCTCGACGCTCGTCATCGCAAAGCTCGTCCTTGCTAAGCTTGACCTTGCTCGGGATGTCTCATATCGTCTTCATCCTCCTCACGTCCTTGCTCGCTTGTATGCTGCAATCAAACTGAGACTACAATACGTACACTCAATGCACAACATTAGTCTCATATATAAGTCGTCATTAATCACCTCCAGAAAAACCACTCCACACAGGAGTTAGCTCAACAGTTTCTCTTTCAAATGACATGACAAACTATATTCAACGAGTAGCAAATGAGTATAAGATAAAATACAATCATATAGATCGTAGATGATAAACACATACGCACATGATCTATACTACTCATATCATGATATCAATCAACCTAGATAACCAAAGTGATGAGCCCCCCCTCAATATGTGCATCGATATAAAATCCACAACTTGAGTCATCAGTCTCAAGATTTAACATATTACATTTTGATCAATCAATCAGCACAAGCTTGATACAACCACCGAGCTCCTCCTCTACCTAGCATCAATATCAAACCCACAACCGAGGAAACATCCATTAGGGTTTACTGATAATCAATTTGATTCACTTGTGCTAAATCAGAATTTATCTAAGTTGTCATTTGATCAACAAATCTGACATTCTCTAGATTAACTTTGATCATCATGGATTTATCCAAATCGTCATTAATCATCAAAATCTAGATACTTAGATCTACCTAAATCCAACAATCTCCCCCTTTTTGATGATTGATACAACACCTTTTATAATCTTAATAAATCCAAAACAGATTCTTCAGCTCCCCCTCAATATATGCAAAAATATATCAGAACTGAACACAATATCTAATTATATGAGTTGAGAGATATAAATGACAATTGAGCACAAGTTTAATCAAGTCATCTTCCAAAATATCAACTATTTCAATTTTCTCTAACTTAAATATCTCTCCCAAATAATGATATCAAATAATATCTCTCCCCAAATATCATTATCATTCTCACTTTTCTTCTATCATCTTTCTCAGATATCAATATCAAATCTATCAAATACCAATTGTACCAATTTGATATCTATCTCTCCCCCTTTGTCAATTAACTCAACTAACTCTAATTCTCCCAAATTCTCTCAAAATCTCTTCCCTAAAGCTTTCCCTAAAGCTTATCTCTAAAACATTCTCTCTCAAATACTATTTCTCCCCCTTTGTCATCAAGTACAAAAAGGAAGGGTTGAGAACTTAAATTTTGAGAAACAATATTTTCTAGGGCATGAGATTTTATATGAAATGGTTTTTATGCAAAAGCATGATTTCAAGAAGGTTTGTTTCAAGGGATTTTGAAAATCACATTCAAAATATGGAGAAGATATGAAAACAATCAACACATAAAAAATGTATCGATGACATTCAATCCACTTCTAGTCATTCAAAAACTAGATGCATCTAATTTGATGTGAACATATTCGCTAGATGCATATGTGCCATATCTTGATTGATCTCAATATCCTCTTTATGCCACAAGGTCTCTTATACAATTATGTCACATATCAATATATTCTGATCAAGAGTTTTGAAATAACTTACTCATCATTTTTACGACAGGTTCAATATTCCATAAGAGTGGCATCCATTCGAAAGCAATTTGATAATCCAATGTTTCATCCATAAGAATTTAAGCATAACAGCCATCGGATGTGCTTTTGATTTGATCTTTACAATTTAAGTAATCCGAATCCACTAAATTCAATATTTGTACTCTTTGGATATCAAAGATCTATCTAGGATTGCATTTCAATTACCTAAGCATGCATTTTATGGAAATCATATAACATTCTCTAGGAAATAATTAGAATTCAGCATATATGCAATCACTAAATATGTTGACGGGATAAAATGCGGAAAAATAAGGCGAAGCTACCAATAAAGGATTGATATGGTTTAGAATTGACCGCTTTGTCGTGTTTGTCCATGTCGAGATGTTCGTTTGTAGCCATGAGATTTGTAATATCATCACAATTGTGCACCTCGAGGCTCTTAAACGAATCCTTCACATGCTTGCATTCACTCTTGAACATTCCGTTCTTGAGTTGCTTGTTTTGTCATGCATGGAAGCAATTTTACTCATCCATCATCTTCATCTCAATTTCCCTAAACATCATCTCACAAAAATTCTTGATAGGGGATTCATTAGTATAATCAAAAATCATGTCATCAACATGTATTCGACACACAAGAATATGATGTCTAGATTGAAAGTTTGATGATGATTGTGTCGAACTTCTCATTTTGAAAATCATTTGATATAAGAAAGGATTTTAAGCTTTTAAACCAACTCAATTGGATACAATAGATTCAATCCTCAAAAATTCACTTCTCAAAAATTCACTTCTTTTGGCATTGAACACAAAAAGACATACAAACGAGGAATATGCCAAAAAGAGGTTTGTCGAAGCATTTTTAGGTCATCAAGATAGGAGAAAAGGATATGACCTAATTAGGAGTTCAAATGTCCAAAAAGAAACTCAAAACTCAAATTCATTTGAATTTGCTCCAAAATCATGAAAATAATCTTTACTTGTTATTCAAAAACACAATTAGAAGATTTTCAAATCTCAGCAAAAGATAATGAAGAATTTGCAAAATATGAGGAGAAATGAAAGCTAGGATCTCACAAAACAAGAAGTAACAAGAAACAGCTGAAAAGTTAAACAACCATCCAGTTTGCACACAGGCCGGGCAAAGTCTGCTAGGGCCGGACAAAGTCCGAAATGGGCGGACAGAGTCCGGCTCTGGGCGGACAATGTCCGGACAGTTCAGTTAAAACTGCTGAAACTTCTGAAATTTGTTATTTTTACAATTTTGCTTCAAAAATTGATTCAAGTTCCATAATAGATTTGAATAACAAGTTAGGAACTTAGTTGGATACCAATTGAATGAATTTTATTTGAAAAAGATCTTGAATTTGATTCCTCAAAAGTGATTTGGGGTAAAACGGGTAAAACAAAAGTGATTTTCTCGTAAAACTTCAATTCTTGAAGAAACTCGGATTTTTCTGAAGTTTTGGACTTAGATGAGTTTGAAATACCATTTCAAACCAAGACATGGAAGAAAGTTTAGTCCAAATAGCCAAAATCACAAAAATGCACTTTTGGGTATTTTCGGGTCGATAGCCTTTTTCGGGCGACCTAGGATATGTGATAATTTGAAAACCATAGGCCTTTTGAGAATAAGTTCAATAAGAGCTATCTTTGGGTGAGTCAGTTCTAAATGTTTCATGTAGAAAGTTTTTATCAAATCTCAACCCATCTTGTTTTATGGAAATAAATCATTTTGGGCTAAAACAAGATCCCGAAGACTTCAATTTTGTCGAAATTTTGTATTTTTGCTCGAAAGCCTTTTGTTTCACCTTCAAAACCTTTGAAAACATATTTGAAACGTATTTGTGAAGGTTTTGTGGTAATTTTGAACATTTTGAAAGTTTTGAGCTCTTTTTACCTTTTTGCTTGAAAATAACCCTTTTTAAAAAACATACGCATAATTTGATATGTGTGCACAATTAGGGTATACAAGGATTCAATGACTTTGAAGTTTCTCCCCCTAAATGTGTCATCCAAGTTTGGTCATGAATAATGTGCAAGAGATGAAAATGATTTATTTGAAAATCAAGAGCTCAACAATAATCCAAAAGGACTCAAATCGAGAAAACATCCAAATAACCACCAAAACTCATGAAAAGTTTCATAGAGATAGAACACATCAACAAAAGAACTTTCCATGAAGATCCAAGATTCAAATAATTTAGTCATTTGAAGGAATTGAGAGATTGACATCCAAATAGACTAAAATTTTCTTAACCATGTTGGCTTCTTCATAATCATCAAAACATACGCAAACAAGTTCCAAAAATTCCAAAATAAATTTTGGAGATAGATAATGCAATGAGGAACAAGATTGCCTTTATAGTGAAGCCAAAAAATGATCCAACAATAAGATATGAAAAAGACAAATGTTGGTCAGGTTTAAAGTTTCAGATTTCAGGTTTCAGAATTCATTTTACACTTTTAAATGCACCTGGAAATCTATGCAAATGACTTCCAATAATTTTGAAATAAATTATCAAGAAAGAACAATCATAGAGGATAACATTACATATAGAAACTTTCTCCAAATAGTCAACCCATAAAAATATATGAAAATGACAAATCAGCCCAAAACCATGAGAAAACTGAATTTTTCAGATTTCATTTTCAATTTGTGAAAAGAGTCAATTTTGCTCAAATCAAGTCCAAATGAGATGAAAATTTGCAGATATGATTTTCAATTCATCAAGTACATTTTCCAAAAAGAATTTTCGAAAAAGGATTTTTCAAAAAAAAGTTATGGTCAAATGAACCTTGTGTTAAGCAAGAAGGTTGAAAATCGACAAACTTTTGCAAATTGAGTTCAAATTTGATTTTCATTGGATTTTTGACATGAAAGGGCTTACATGAGTTTTTCAAGTCATTTTGAGCCGAAATTCACAAATAAAGACCATAGAAATGGCCAAACTCATATTTTGCATATTTAGGGTATTTCAGGTTAAAGCAAGTTTTTCGGTGAGATTCAAATACCCATAACTTTCAAATGAGAACTCTTTTGAGAAAATTTTCAATTTCAAACTTCTTCGGATTAAGAGTATCTAGAAGTTTTGTAAAGCAAGTTTTGGCAAAAACCAAATAGATTTTGATTTGTGTTCGAAAACGATTTTGTTGAAAAACAAGATACTCGAAGATCCTTTTAAGACTAATTTTCAATAGAAATACTTTTTAACATCATTTCTTCATCCAAAGCCTCTAAAAACCTTTTAAATACGTTTTGAAGACCATTTAGATAGAAAATGACGATTTTTGTCCTTTTGAATGGAAATTTGCCTTTTTGACCAATTAAGCTCATTTTTGAAAACATATGCTTGCAATTTTGAAAAGTCTTACATATGGGGTGCAATAGACACCGGAAGCATTTTAAATTATAACCCCCAAATGATGCAACACATAAGATTTAAATTTTCATACTTTTGAAAAATTAAGCATATGGATTTAAAATAACCAAGAATAAGAGGAGAATATGCAATGCAAATGTTTTAGTTTAACACATCAAAAAGATTTAAGCTCTTTTCGGTACCCAAACCATACGAGGCCCTCTAGCCTTGTCGCATAGGTCTTTTGGTACCCAAATAGCTCTATCTTTAGGTTTTTGAAAATGAAAATGAATAGGTTTTGCAAATAAACCCTTTTTAGAGCAAGAAATTAAATAAGAGCTAAAAGATACATTTCTAAAAGAGCTAGATCCATATTCATACGAATGTTTCCCTTTCACATGATATGAAGAACATGAAGTTCGAGAGGGCTTTTTAAAAGAGTTTGTATGAGTGTAATGAGGAATATGATACCACTTACTAGTTGAGTACGCATGATTTAATTTTCCCTTTCTAAACGATTTTTTATGATCTAAAGGGGGTTTTGCAAGCATGGCACAACTCAAATGATTTCTAGTAAGATTTTTACTCAATCTATTTACTTTACTCCTAAGTTCATCATTTTGAGTTTTAGACGTTTGATATGATCCCGTATTAATATATGAATAAGAACAAGACGGCATATCATCACAAATAAATTTACTCGAGGGCATAGCACAAAAATCACTAGATGAGTTAGGCATATCAAATAAGGAGCTACTAGAACTAACACCATGGCATAAAGATAAATTATTAGACAAATCATGGTATGAGTTACTAGTATCATTCATACAATCATGTGAATCAATAATTAAATCATTCGACATGTTATCACATGAAGTACTAGTATCTACAAAGCTAGCATGTGGAGTAGAAGAGTGTGACTCTAAAGATGGATCAATAGAGGAGTCACAAGCAACTCTAACATCTAATACATATGTTGAGCTAATAGAATTCTTGGCAAGCAAGGAGTCATAAGAATTTTTCAATTCTTGATGCTTCACTTTCAAAGATGAGTAATCATTCTTTAAAGTACTAAGATTTTTAGTCATATTTCCAAGCAAGCCTTTTAACTCTATAATTATATCCATGAGCTCATTATTAGAGAGGTTAGAATTTGATACCGTCGAGTTGGATGCCGAAGGGCATATAGAATCATCTTGAGATGAAAATTCCGACTTTGACCCTTTCTTTCTACCTTTTCTTGAGCTCTTCTTGCTCGGTTTAGCCTTTGTCTTGCTAGGGAAAACCACATCATCTTCGATTTTGAGCTCGCTCAAAAACTCCCTATCCTCCGCATTGAGATCATCGTCCTCGATATGCTCGGAGGTGGAACACATGTCCTTTTCTTTGGGCATTGTCTCAATTGACATAAACATGTCAATGAGCTTGCTCGGTGAAGTGACGGAAAGGTCACTACTCTCAAGATTGGTGATGAAGTCTCCATAGCAACCCTCCGGCAATACCTGGAACAATTTTCTACAAATATCTAGATCGAAAATGTTAGCCCCAAGGGCTTTGAGCTCATTTGTGATATTGATCAAGCGATCATATATGGTGGAGAGTGTATCATGCTCCAACATCACAAATGCCTCGAAGTCCCGCAATAGCAAGCGCATCTTAACATGCTCAAAACTAGATGTGCCGACAAATAAAGTCTCAAGAGTTAACCAAACATCGTGAGCGGTCAAACAATCACTCACTAGTTCTAGCACATCATGACTAAGTGATTCAAGAAGCACATTTTTAGCCTTTTTATATAATAGAAGAGTATGTTTATCCGAAGATAATGAGCTATCCATACCCTTTTGCACTAATTTCCATAATTTCAATTCAATGCCTCAAGATGAGTACTCATCATAATTTTCCAACGTGTATAATTTGAGCCATCAAATTTAGGAGCAATCAATCCAAATTTCTCTAGCGAATTCATCCTTTCTCTCTAGCGGTTAAGCCGATAAATGAGAGACCTTGCTCTGATACCAATTGTAAGATCGAGGATGCCGACTAGAGGGGGGTGATTAGGAGGCTTTTAAATTTTCTCCCCCACTAATTAATTTCAACAAGATAATTGATTGAACTAGATTATACAATGAGGGTTAAAACAATTTAATCAACTAATTGCATTCAACTATATGAAATATTTAACAATACATGAAACAATAGTGATATAAGCAATTGTGTCAAGATGAATATAAAGCAAATAAGAATTACGCAATTGACACAATATTTTTACCGAGGTCTCGGAGACTCGCCCGGTCTCCCCTACTCCTCGTTGAAGCGCTCGCTCGGAGCCTTGCTTCTATATCCACGTAGGATATCTCACTAGGGTTGCTCCTTCTCCACACCGGATAGGCGAGCACCACACCTTTCAGAATCTTTGGCCGGCCTCTCCGACAAACTTCAATTGGAGAGATCGCGACTATCCTCCGGCACCATCTAGGCGAAGGTGATCGCTAAGAGTAACAAGTCGGACACGCTCACTTGAACAAATCGAGTGCTAGAAGCTACAATATGCCAATGATATGCTCAACAATCTAGCACTAGCAAGCAAATGGTGATTCAAATGCACTAAGCACTCTTAACTTCACACACTTTGCTTTCTCTCACAAAGCACTCTAGATTTGGGCTTAATTCTAGCCTCTAAATGCAATAACACATATACAACTCAATTGGCTTGTTGGGGGAAATCTCCGCGAAACTAAGTCCAGGTAAGTTGCGTCACATTTGCCCGAGGACCTGGCCTCCGGGGCCTCCCCGGGCGCCGCCTTTCGGCCCCCGGGACTTGGACTCTGGCACCGTCCTGGGCGCCGCCATTTGCCCGGGGACATGGCCTCCGGGGCCTCCCCGGGCGCCACCTTTTGGCCCTCGGGGACATGGCCTCCGGAGCCTCCCCGGGCGCCGCCTTTGGGCCCCCGGGACTTGGCCTCCGGTGCCGTCCCGGGCGCCGCCATTTGCCCGGGGACCTGGCCTCCGGGGCCTCCCCGGGCGCCGCCTTTCGGCCCCCGGGACATGGCCTCTGGCGCCGTCCCGGGCACCGCCATTTGCCCGGGGACCTGGCCTCCGATGCCTCCCCGGGCGCTGCCTTTTGGCCCCCGGGACTTGGCCTCCGGCGCCGTCCCGGGCGCCGCCATTTGCCCGGGGACCTGGCCTTCGGGGCCTCCCCGGGCGCCGCCTTTCAGCCCCCGGGACATCGCCTCCGGCGCCGTCCCGAGCGCTGCCATTTGCCCGGGGACCTGGCCTCCGGTGCCTCCCCGGGCGCCGCCTTTTGGCCCCCGGGACTTGGCCTCCGCCGCCTTTTGGCCCCTGGGACATGGCCTCCGGCACCGTCCCAGGCGCTGCCATTTGCCCGGGGACCTAGCCTCCGGTGCCTCCCCGGGCGCCGCCATTTGCCCGGGGACCTGGCCTCCGGTGCCTCCCGGGGCGCCGCCTTTTGGCCCCCGGGACTTGGCCTCCGGCGCATGTCCCGGGCCTCATCGGCCTCCTCAAGGTAAAGTCTCGAGTTGTTTATCACATGCAGGTCACGCAAGGAGCGCCTCGGGAATCAGCGACCACCTGTCAAGCATCCAAGACGTTTGACCGGGAGAAGGACGTTCCTACCCCTCAATCCGACGGTGGCTTCCGGGGTAGTTTAGGCTTTTTGCTTCTTTTTGGGGCTATAAATAGCCCTTGTACCCCTCAGTTGTAAGCAGGTGATTCATTGTTATTGGAATAGCTAAATTCACTGGTGTGCTCCGGAAGCCTCTCCCCCGGAGAGAGCCTCCCCAGCCGACTCCGGTCAGGAGCGCACCGACAGGTTTAGGGCCCCCACCGGGACCCGAACCTGTATAAATCCTCGCGTCAATTCTTGTGTTTGTCCAGCGGGGGAGGACCGGTCGCCCGGTCAACCCGCGCCGCGTAATCTTCGCTAGGATCGTTCACAAAACCTGCCGGGGTATTCGCGATACCACGACAGTTGGCGCCGTCCGTGGGGACTCGTGACAAGACGCCATGGCTCCCCCAAGAACAAGGGCTCGCACCATTCCCGGTGACGCCGGTTTCGGAGACCCGGCACCGCCCGTCTGGGACTGCTGTCCCGGCGCTTCCGCCCGGAGTCAGCCTGGCCCAGGTACCGCCTCCCTCCTTTCCTCTTAACTTAGGTGCTTCCACCTCCAGGTCGTTCCCGGTGACCGCGGGGACCTCGGCCGGGACCAGTCTCCCCCCGACGGCTCCCCCGACTCCCCGGGACGCCCTGCTTGAGGCTCTAGTGGAGGGCCAGCTCCGCGCCCAGCGCTCAATGGATGAGCTACTCAGCGTGTTGGTGCGGCCCCCGGCCCCCACATTTGCGTCACACCCGTACTCGGGGACTATGCCCCCGTTTATGGGTTACCCGGCGGCCCCTCCGGCCTCCGGGGGTCTGTCCGCCCCGTATGATCCTGCCGGGTTCCCTCCCCCTGTGGGATATACGTCCGGACCCTTCCTGGCACCCGGGCCCGTCCCAGTGCCGGGAGGCTACTTCATGCCAGGGCCCTTCGTGGCACCAGGGGGGTACCCCGTCCCAGGCCTATTCCCGGGGTCGGGAGCCCACTTCATGCCGGGGGTTTTCCCTACGCCGGGAGCCAGTCCCGCCCCCCGCGTCGCGTTTACCGCACCGGGGGCGGTCGACAGAGCAGCTCCCGTGCCTCAGCAGACTTCCCCCCGCATGGGCTCCCCGGTTCCGAACGTTGCCGCGGGGGCTCCCCCCTCGCCGGTTCCGGATGTTACAGGGGGCTCCCCCCTTTCCGGTTCCGGTCGTTGCCACTGGGGCCCCCTCCACTTCGTTTCCAAACGTCGCTACGGCCGCCCCCTCCCCGGTTCCGGATGTTACAGGGGCTTCCCCCTTTCCGGTTGTAGCTTCTAGGCCCCTATAGAGTGTTTTAATAATTAATGACAACTACAAATGCTATACTAACGTTACCTGCCTAGTTGTGTCAAGAAGATTCTTAAAAGACAGGTTAATGAAAGGCAAAGAAAGAGCATCATGATGAAGAAAGGGCATTGATCAAAAGGGCAAAGGTACGAAATAGGATCTTTTCCATTTTTACCGGTCTAAGGTGATTAGAGAAGAATTTTGACCGGATTTTAGGATAGTTACCGTACTATTAAGAGGAGCATGTGGTGTATCACAAAATACTTCATCTATGTGCCACAAATCATAAAATCAACTTGCATTGCATACTAGAAGGTCACATCCTTTGAGAATGCTTATTTCAGCTCATTTCTGTCTCAGTCGGTCTGACCGTCGAGTTGTAAACTACGGTCTGACCGATTGGCCGGTCTGTCCGTAGTAGAGACCAAGGTCAGACTCCTGGAACCTCTTGTTTTATCCTTCTGGTATTTTGAGCTATTACAGTCTGACCGTTTGTTAGACCGGTCTGACCGCAAAATCGGTCTGACCGTGTTTTTGAACTGCGGTCTGACCGTTTGGCCGGTCTGTCCGTATATATCGGCCTGACCGTATAAGGTGTCCAGAAACTATGTCGTCTCTGGACAGTTTCACGGTCTGACCGAAATATACTCCAGTCTGATCGTATGTGTGCCTGACAAGGGCAGTTGAGCATTTATTGCGCCTGTTTAATGCCGTTGCAATTGCGGCGGTTTGACCGAGCTTGTGCCTGCGGTCTGACCGCCAGGTGATCTTTTTCTCCCAACGGCCTGTAACGGCTATATTAATTGTGGGGGGTATATATACTCCCATGCACGGCCCTGTTCAGCACTTTTGGCATAATCTTGAGCATTTTCATCATCCTTGAGAGCCTAAGCTAGTTTCATACACTCTAGGTTTCAAATTCTCAAATTTGTGAGAGTGTGCATTTGAGATCTTCTAGTGCATTGCATTTAGATCATTGAATCAATCGTGTGGCACTAGAAGAAGGCAAAGTGATCATCACCGGCTTGTTACTCTTGGAGTTTGCCGGCTCCTAGACGGCTAGGAGAAAGGTTTTGAAGAGCTCTTCAAGGAAGATTGTGAAGAAGCTTCAAAACATCTTGTGAAAGGTTGAGCACGCCTTGCCGGAGCGGTAAAGTGCATTCTTAGTGAAATCGAGGTTTGGATAACTCATCACACTAGTCCAGCTCAAGATCTAGGTCACTTCTCGAGAGAAGGTTGACTAGATAGAGGAGCGATTAGAGATTTGAGTTTGCCTCAACGTGGATTAGGGGTGATCGGCAAATCACCGAGACCACGGGATATATCCTTGGGTTGAAATTGCTCTTTGTTCATCGTGTGTTATTTAATTTGCTCTCATTTACTACAAATTGTTTGATTTATTGTAATTTGCTAAAATCGCCTATTCACCCCCCCTCTAGTCGATATCCTAGATCCTTTTCAATTGGTATCAGAGCAAGGACTCCATTTTAGAGGATTTAACCATCCCGGAGTAGGATAAAGATGGCTAGTGAGGGTCGGATCAATATTGGTAAACCACCACTCTTTGATGGATCTAACTATACTTATTGGAAAACTAGAATGATGGTCTATCTTAAAGCCATGGATGCAAAGATTTGGAAAGTGGTGGATGAGGGGTTTGCAATTCTTGATAAAGATGACATGTCCAACTTAGATAGAGATAATGCCTTAGCTAATGCTCAAGCCATGAATGTTCTTTATAGTGCTCTAAATCTAGGTGAATTTAATAGAATTTGTAAACTTGAAACGGCCCATGATATTTGGAGAAATCTTATGGATATTCATGAAGGAACCTCGATGGTCAAGGATGCTAAACTATTTATCCATAAGGGCCAATTTGAAAAGTTTGTCATGTTGCCCAATGAAGATGTATCGGAGATGTTTAACCGATTAAATAACATTGTAAATGAGTTAAAAGGGCTTGGTATGGATGTCACAAACGTAGAGTTTTGTCATAAGTTTCTTAGAGCTTTACCTTCTAAATATGATACAATTGTAACCTTACTTGTGCGTTCGAACTTGAAGAGTGTGACTCCGTTGGAAGTCTTGAGTGAGATTCTCACTCATGATATATTCAAGAAGTCTCAAGAAGAAGTGAAAGATGAGGCTTCCGACTCCAAGAAGAAGAACATTGCACTCAAAGCTCAAGTCTCCAAAAGGGAAGACAATGAAGAGGAAAGTGATGAGAGAGACACCGATGAGGAAATGGCTCTCTTCGTGAGAAAATTCAAGCGGTTCATGAAGAAAAGATATCAAGGGAAATCTTTCAAGAAAGGACAAACATCCAAGAGGAATCCATTTGAAGAGAGAAGATGTTTTGAGTGCGGTGAAAAGGGTCACATCTCCACACAATGCAAAAATAAGGAAGAAGAAAAATCAATGAAGAAGAAGAAGTACGAAAAGGAAGGAGAAAGCAAGAAAAAGGTTTTCAAGAAATATTATAAGAAGAAGGATGGACAAGCTTGCTTCATTGAGTAGGATTCGGATGCTTCAAGTTCCGATTCCGATGATGAAGATGAAGCGTCACCCAAAGGACTCGCCGGGGTAGCTATCAAGGAAGCCCCATCTCTATTCTCCACTCCTCATTGCCTCATGGCTAAAGGAGAATCAAAGGTATCTTGTGATGAAAATGAATATACTTATGATGACCTAGTTGAGATGATCACTGATTTTGATGACTATATGAGTAAGGAAAAAGAAAAATTCAAGGAATTGAAGAAGAGATACAAAGCTCTTCAAAATTCCTATGAGGAGCTAAACACATCTCATGAGAGTCTCAAAGAAACTCATGAGATGCTCAAGGAAGCTCATGACTCTCTAATTACTCATAAAGCCAACAAATCGAGTAATGACATAGGCATCACTTGCAATATTTTGAATGATTTGCCCATGATGTCTACTTCTAGCATATCTACTTCTTGTGAAGACTTAAATGAATTCCCTACTAGACCTAAAATTGAAGATAATGTGCTTAGTCTTGAAAACAACGAACTTAAAGAAGAAATTGAAAAACTAGCCAATGACCTAGCAAAATGCTATGTAGGAGAATCAAAATTAAGACATCTTCTAGATAGTCAAAGATTTTCCTTAAGAAAAGAAGGACTAGGTTTCATTCCCAAAAAGGGTAAACATGCTTTTGTTCCAACTAAAACCATTTTTGTAAAAGAAAAGGGATATTGTAACAAATGTAAAAGTTTAGGTCACATTGAAAAGAATTGCCATGCTAACAAAAGCATTTTATCTCCTATATTCAATTCTTGCTATGTATTGAAGAAAATGACAAATGGTGATATTAAAGCCAAATTTGTTGGAACCCCGATCATTGGTGCCAAAAAGAAAGCCATTTGGGTCCCAAAATCCTTGGTAACTAACCTCCAAGGACCCAAAAAGGTTTGGGTACCTAAAAGGACCTAACTTTGTTTTGTAGGTAAATTACAAGGCGGGAGGACAACATTGGGTGCTCGATAGTGGATGCACTCAACACATGACCGGTAATCACAACATGTTCTCCTCACTAAATAACAAAGGTGCGGAATATGACAAGATCACGTTTGGAGACAATGGTAAAGGAAAGGTAAAAGGTTTAGGTAAAATTGCCATCTCAAACGACCTCTCCATATCTAATGTATTGCTTGTTGAATCTCTAAACTTCAACCTCTTATCCGTAGCTCAACTTTGTGATCTTGGATTCATATGTGCTTTTTATCCAAAAGAAGTGATTATCACTAGCATTGTTGACAATAAGTTGATTTTCAAAGGTTTTAGACATGGCAACCTCTACTTAGTTGATTTCAATTCAAATGATACTAATCTTGGTACATGCTTGTTTACAAAATCTTCTAAAGGTTGGCTATGGTATAGAAGGCTTGGGCATGTTGGAATGAAACAACTAAATAGACTAGTTAAACATGATTTGGTTGTTGGATTAAAAGATGTAAAGTTTGAAAAAGATAAATTGTGTAGTGCTTGCCAAGCCGGAAAACAAGTTGCAAACTCACACCCAACTAAAAGCACAATGTCAACTTCAAGTCCACTTGAACTATTGCATATGGATTTATTTGGTCCAACTACTTTTGTGAGCATTGGTGGCAATAGTTATTGTCTTGTCATTGTAGATGATTTTTCTAGATATACATGGATATTCTTCTTACATGATAAGTCAATTGTGTTTAACACTTTCAAAAGCTTTGCTCAAAGGGCCGAAAATTAATTTAGCTTCAAGATCAAGAAAGTGAGAAGTGACAATGGCTCCGAATTCAAGAATACCAAGGTTGAAAATTGGTGTGATGATAAAGGTATCAAACATGAGTTTTCGGCCAAGTATACACCGGAGCAAAATGGAGTAGTCGAACGAAAGAACCAGACATTGATAGATATGGCAAGGTCTACGCTTTCGGAGTACAATGTTTCGGACACTTTTTGGGTCGAAGCAATCAACACTGCGTGCCATGCATCAAATCGTCTTTATTGTCATCGACTACTAAAGAAAACTCCTTATGAGCTTCTCATTGGAAGGAAGCCAAACATTTCCTACTTCCGTGTGTTTGGGTGTAAGTGCTATATCTTGCGGAAAGGTACACGCTTATCTAAATTTCAAAGTAAATGTGATGTAGGATTTTTGTTAGGATACTCATCAAATAGCAAAGCATATCGTGTCTACAACCAAAACTCCGGTTTGGTTGAGGAGACACATGATGTTGAATTTGATGAGACTAATGGCTCTCAAGAGGAGCAAGAAAATTTGGATGATGTAGGTAATGAAGGGTTGAGAGTGGCAATGAAGAACATGACCATTGGGGATATCAAGCCTAAAAAAGATAGTGATCAAGATGAAGATCCATCCACTCATGCTATCCCCTCTTCATCAACTCCTCAACACGAAGATTAAATAGTTGAAGTAGTCAATGTGGAAGACTCCTCTCAACAACAACCGGAAGTACCTTCTACCTCTACTTCACAAATCCCGGTTGACCATCCGAGAATTCATCACTCAATTTCCAAAGATCACCCCGTCGATCAAATTGTTGGTGACTTGTGTAAGGGTGTCCAAACTTGTTCTCGTCTTGCTTCATTTTGTGAAAATTACTCCTTTGTTTCCTCTTTTGAGCCCACACTTGTAGATGAAGCTTTAAAAGATCCGGATTGGGTGAATGCTATGCATGAAGAATTAAACAACTTCACCCGCAACAATGTTTGGGAATTGGTAAAAGAACCAAATCCGGATGAGCATAATGTCATTGGAACCAAATGGATTTTCAAGAATAAACAAGATGCAAACGGAGTGGTAGTAAGAAACAAGGCAAGATTGGTGGCTCAAGGATACACTCAAGTTGAAGGTTTGGACTTCGGTGAAACCTTTGCTCCCGTAGCTAGACTTGAGGCTATTAGAATCTTACTTGCTTTTGCTTCATCTCATAATATTAAACTATATCAAATGGATGTCAAAAGTGCATTTTTAAATGGAAAAATTAATGAGTTAGTATTTGTTAAACAACCTCCCGGATTTGAAGATCCTACAAAGCCAAATCATGTGTATAAACTCTCCAAGGCTCTTTATGGTCTTAAACAAGCACCTCGTGCTTGGTATGAAAGACTTAGAGACTTTTTAATTTCAAAAGGCTTTAAAATTGGGAAAGTTGATACTACATTGTTTACTAAGAAAATTGGAAATGATTTCTTTGTATGTCAAATTTATGTTGATGACATCATATTTGGATCTACTAACCAAGATTTTTGCGAGGAATTTGGTGATATGATGTCCAGGGAATTTGAGATGTCTTTGATAGGTGAATTAAGTTTCTTTCTCGGACTACAAGTTAAACAACTCAAGGAAGGAACTTTCATCAGTCAAAACAAATATGTGAAGGATCTACTCAAGAAGTTCGGACTTGAAGAAGCAAAACCAATCAAGACACCAATGGCCACAAACGGACACCTTGTCTCTGACGAAGGAGGTAAACCGGTAGACTCAAAGCTTTATAGATCCATGATTGGTAGTTTATTATATCTTACTGCTTCTAGGCCCGATATTATGTTTAGTGTTTGTATGTGTGCAAGATTTCAAGCCTCTCCTAAAGAAAGTCATTTAATGGCCGTTAAGCGCATTTTGAGGTATCTAAAATATTCATCTAGCATAGGGTTGTGGTATCCTAAAGGTGCAAAATTCGAATTAATTGGATATTCTGATTCCGATTATGCGGGATGTAAAGTGGATAGAAAAAGCACCTCTGGTAGTTGTCAACTATTAGGAAGATCTTTAGTATCTTGGTCCTCTAAGAAACAAAACTCTGTAGCTTTATCAACCGCCGAAGCGGAATATATTTCCGCGGGTAGTTGTTGTGCACAATTGCTTTGGATGAGGCAAACATTGGTGGATTATGGAATAAAATTTGAAAAAGTGCCTCTTTTGTGTGATAATGAGAGTGCGGTGAAAATAGCCACAAACCCAGTTCAACACTCTCGGACCAAGCATATAGATATCCGACACCACTTCCTTAGAGATCATGTTAGCAAAGGTGATGTGGTGGTGGATAATGTGAGAACCGAAGATCAATTAGCGGATATATTAACTAAGCCCTTAGATGAAAGTCGTTTTTTGCAAACTTCGAAATGAGCTTAACGTCATTGATATATCAAATGTGGCTTGAATTGTTGGACTCATATTGAATGTGCTTATATTATCTCTTGGTTGCTTAAACTTTCTCTTTTAGAGCTTTTTAGGCTCCTTTATCGGCAATTGAGTGAAATGAACCAAAAACATGTTAAGTTGTAAGAAAAATACTTCCCCTTTTGGTGACATTGCCCATATTTTACTTATAATTATCTTATAGTTATATATGTCTCTCTCAAAATCTCTTGAGCTTCAAATCAATCAAAATCTTCCAAGAAATTCAGTCCTTCCAGCGGTCTGACCGAACCATATGCGGTCTGACCGAATGCATCTCCAGAGAGCATCTTAGATTCCTGCTTCCAGCGGTCTAACCGGTACCCTTTCTACGGTCTGACCGAATTTTCATGACCAGAGACCTTTTTAACCCGAATCTCTTGTCCTTTTTGCCTTTCTTCCCCACTTCTGTCTCTTTCACGTGCGCCTCAAATTTTTGGATTCTTCCTCTCCGGTCAAACCCTCATCAAGCTCGGACAAACCGTGGTTCAAAGATCATCATCAAATCATGTCTTCTAGGTACATTGCTCAGATTCCTCTTTGTTTTTCATTTTCTCTTCTGTTCATCTAGAGGTTTAGGGCAAATGTGATGAATCTGGTCCAAATCTATTTTTCTCTTGAAATTGATTCATCCAGTTGATGCAATGAGTAGTCTCACACATATATCTATCTACATTGCACCCTAGAATCAACAAAATCCCAGAAATCATGCCAAACCCTAACTCTACGGTTGCGCCGGTCTGACCGCCCCTGTTTCGGTCTGACCGACTGCACCAGCAGAGCCAAGATGTACAGTTCTGTTATCATCTCTTTTCTCGTCATGCTTTCCTATTTCTTGTATCTTACCTGCTGTATATCTTCCAAATCGTATAGTAGTCGAGGTACTCAAGGCGCTGCCTCCATTCGGACCAACAAGAAGAAATTGGCTAAGCGGCCGAAAAGGGTTCTACCCTCGAGTAGCAGCGACAGTCACGATGACGACTGGGTACCCTCGGCCGGTGATTCAGAGACAGAGCAGTCGTCTCATCGGGGTGGATCTTCTCATGTGAGCATGGACATCGAAAGTGAGGACGATGAAATAAACGTCCACGCTTATCAAGGCCCGAAGAACTGGACGTCGAGCGACTACACGAAGGCGAGGACCACCTATGCCTACGATCATGCAAATGACGCCACGACGCCTCACTTCTACACGATGACGCAGCAGGATGCCTTCTACGGTCATTTGGTCCACAAAAACATCTTCGAACACAAATGGATCGAATGGGCCTATGTTGTGAATCAGCCCATCATGGCTCCCTTGGTGCAGATCTTCAAGGATATAGGGCTGTATGACTTTGTGGAGCACAAGTGCCCATGGAACGCCACTGCCATCAGACAGTTCTATGCTACAGTTGAGATCAAATGGGCGGACCAGCAGATTATATGGATGACAGGGTCTAGGCGCTATCAGGCCACCTTTGAGGAGTTTGCTGCGGCAAACAAGCTAAACTATGAGGAGCTGAAGGAGGGGATCGACATGGAGGAAGAGGATTACCTCCATGAGGACGACTGGCTCCAGTTCTATGAGCATCCGGGAGGTGGATAGCGGATTGTACCCGGTACTGTTACCGGTCTCAAAGTCCTCCCTGCTGTAGTCAACAAAATTGTACGAGCCACGATCCATCCAAAGAGTGGAAACCGAGAAGCGGTCCGGGATTACTACTGGAACTTCATCGACCACATCCTCAAGAGTCATCGGATCAACATTGTCTCTTTTATTTTGAAGACAATTGAGGATGTCTCGGCGGCCACTCTGCCAAATCTCTACTATGCTCCATATATCATGTCTTTGCTGCTCCAGAAGACAAAGTTTCCTCGCGGTTCTTGCGACATCAGGCATCTCGGCTATAAGCCGTTCAGTGTCAACCCGCGCGTCTTAGCTCGAGGCCAAGGAGCACAGCATCAGCAGCAGCCGGCTCAGCCTATACCTCCTCCTCCTCCACCTCAGGCTCAGCAGGCACCTCAGTCGAGCCAAGCCCCCGCCTGGTTCTCTCAGTTCCAGCAGCAGTTCCATCAGCCCATGATGGATCAGTTTGCTACTCTTCTCTAGGGGCTTGAGCTCACTCGTTCAGACTTGGCGGCCTTGCATGATCAGTTCCAGACCTTCTCTTCGCGCCAGGATCAGTTCGAGCAGCGCTTCGACACCTTCTCCACTCACTTCTACACTCGTTTCCCACAGACTCCTCCTCACCATCCTCCCGATGATGATGCTCCAGCTGATTCTTAGCTTTTTATGGCAATTGATGCCAAAGGGGGAGAGAGAAGAGAGTAGAAGAGTAGGAGAGAGATGAACCTTAAATGTAATTGAAAACTCTTGGATGAAAGAACTTTTGGTGTATAGAAGTTTTATTTTAACTTGTTTAATTGAATGTCTAGTTTATGACTTATGTTGGATGACTCACTTGTGAGATTGGTACTTCTTTGAATATGAGATATGCGTATAATAGTTACATATGACCTTGTGAGTATGATATCATGTGTAGAATTGAATGTCTTATTTGTGATACTTCATGATTCTATAGTGGATGAATTGAGATTGCATCTTATTCACATGCTTGAACTCCACTAAAATGCCAAAATTCTCTTATTCATACATTTAGAGGGAGTGTCTTATTCTTCGATGCTTAATACTTCATGATTCTATAGTGGATGAATTGAGATTGCATCTTATTCACATGCTTGAACTCCACTAAAATGCCAAAATTCTCTTATTCATACATTTAGGGGGAGTGTCTTATTCTTCGATGCTTATTGTAAAATTCTCTTTATGCTTAAAACTCTTTCATCTACTCTTTATGTTGTCATCAATTACCAAAAAGGGGGAGATTGTAGCTTCTAGGCCCCTATAGAGTGTTTTAATAATTAATGACAACTACAAATGCTATACTAACGTTACCTGCCTAGTTGTGTCAAGAAGATACTTAAAAGACAGGTTAATGAAAAGCAAAGAAAGAGCATCATGATGAAGAAAGGGCATTGATCAAAAGGGCAAAGGTACGAAATAGGATCTTTTCCATTTTTACCGGTCTAAGGTGATTAGAGAAGAATTTTGACCGGATTTTAGGATAATTGCCGTACTATTAAGAGGAGCATGTGGTGTATCACAAAATACTTCATCTATGTGCTACAAATCATAAAATCAACTTGCATTGCATACTAGAAGGTCACATCCTTTGAGACTGCTTATTTCAGCTCATTTCTATCTCAGTCGGTCTGACTGTTTGTTAGGCCGGTCTGACCGAGAAATCGGTCTGACCGAGTTGTAAACTACGGTCTGACCGATTGGCCGGTCTGTCCGTAGTAGAGACCAAGGTCAGACTCCTGGAACCTCTTGTTTTATCCTTCTAGTATTTTGAGCTATTACGGTCTGACCGTTTGTTAGACTGGTCTGACCGCGAAATCGGTCTGACCGTGTTTTTGAACTGCGGTCTGACCGTTTGGCCGGTCTGTCCGTATATATCGGCCTGACCGTATAATGTATCCAGAAACTATGTCGTCTCTGGACAGTTTCACGGTCTGACCGAAATATACTCCGGTCTGACCGTATGTGTGCCTGACAAGGGCAGCTGAGCATTTATTGCGCCTGTTTAATGCCGTTGTAATTGCTGCGGTCTGATCGAGCTTGTGCCCACGGTCTGACCGCCAGGTGATCTTTTTCTCCCAACGGCCTGTAACGGCTATATTAATTGTGGGGGGTATATATACTCCCATGCACGGCCCTGTTCAGCACTTTTGGCATAATCTTGAGCATTGTCATCATCCTTGAGAGCCTAAGCTAGTTTCATACACTCTAGGTTTCAAATTCTCAAATTTGTGAGAGTGTGCATTTCAGATCTTCTAGTGCATTGCATTTAGATCATTGAATCAATCGTGTGGCACTAGAAGAAGGCAAAGTGATCATCACCGGCTTGTTACTCTTGGAGTTTGCCGGCTCCTAGACGGCTAGGAGAAAGGTTTTGAAGAGCTCTTCAAGGAAGATTGTGAAGAAGCTTCAAAACATCTTGTGAAAGGTTGAGCACGCCTTGCCGGAGCAGTAAAGTGCATCCTTAGTGAACTCGAGGTTTGGATAACTCATCACACTAGTCCGGCTCAAGATCTAGGTCACTTCTCGAGAGAAGGTTGACTAGATAGAGGAGCGGTTAGAGATTTGAGTTTGCCTCAACGTGGATTAGGGGTAATCGGCAAATCACCGAGACCACGGGATATATCCTTGGGTTGAAATTGCTCTTTGTTCATCGTGTGTTATTTAATTTGCTCTCATTTACTACAAATTGTTTGATTTATTGTAATTTCCTAAAATCGCCTATTCACCCCCCCTCTAGTCGATATCCTAGATCCTTTTCACCGGTCCCGGGGGTCTTCCCAGGGGGCTCCCCCCAACCGGCCCCGGAAGCCTCCGGGCCGGCAGCTATAGTGCATAAGCTCCCCCCCTCGGCGGAACAGGTCCGTTTCGCCCGGGGGGAGGTCGAGCGAATGCATTCACCAGAACGCGGGCGTGGGGAGCCTCGCTCTCGCACCGGTCGGGGGAAGAGACCCGCTGAAGAGCCAATCTCTCCGGAGAATAGCCCGGACGTCCGGGAACTCAGTCCCGGTCCGAAGGAGAAGCGTCGCCACCGCCACTCCGGCGGACCTCTCGGACCGC
This sequence comes from Pharus latifolius, assembly GCA_019359835.1. Taxonomy (NCBI): domain Eukaryota; kingdom Viridiplantae; phylum Streptophyta; class Magnoliopsida; order Poales; family Poaceae; genus Pharus; species Pharus latifolius. The sequence goes on along the minus strand of CM033324.1, from coordinate 17,226,760 downwards.
TTCCAGATTCAGACAACGAGGGCGTGCCCCCCGTCAAAGAAGACAGCGACCGGGGCTCTCCCCGGGAGGTGCAGGGGACTAATCAGCCCCTGTGCCGAAGACTTCGCAGCATCCGGTGGCCGCGGCCCTACCGCCCTCCGCACATCGAGCATTATAACGGTGAGGCAGACCCTTACGAATTTGTGCAGGTTTACTCCACAGCTATCTCCGCGGCGGGGGGGGGGGGGGGGGACGAGACGGTACAGTGCAACGTCTTCCCCCTCTACCTCACCGGCATCGCCCGCTCCTGGTTCTACAACCTGAAGGCCGGCTCCATCAAATCTTTCACGCAGCTCAAGCGGGAGTTCTGCGCGAACTTCCAGGGGAACTATGTGCGCCCCCTGGACTCCTCACAACTCTACACTGTCCGTCAGAGGATTGGGGAAACCATCAAAAGCTTCTTCAAGCGCTTTGCTCAAGTGAAGAGCAAAGTGGCCCACGTCCCCAACTCTACGGTCATCGAAGCCTGCAAAAGTGGCATCCTCCCGGGGGAGCTCCACCGAAGGCTCTCCCGAAGCTGCCCCTCTTCCGCCGACGAGCTCTTCAATGTACTCGAAAAGTACGCTCGGGCGGAGGAAGACGACATCTGGAAGAAGACCCAGGGGGTTCCCGCCCCCCCCGACCGGGGGGCCAGGGATCCCCTCAAGCGCCACAAACAGGGGGAGCGTAGCGAGCCACGGCCTCGAGACACCTTTGTCCTCGAGGGCGGAGGCGGCTCGCGCGACCCCCCGGGGGACAACCGCCCCTTCCCCAAGCCGAAAGGCCATGGGGGAGGACAGTCCTCGCGCGGCCGGGAAGGCCCCGCGGGGAGAAGGCGGGAAGGACCGTGGTGCAGCTTCCACAGGTCCAGTACCCACGCTACCCGAGACTGCAGCCTGCTACTACAGCACTTCGCGGCGTTCCTCGACCAGCGCGGGCAGGGGGGGACTCCGGCCTCCTCGCTCCCTCGGCCAGCTGTTCCGGCCCTCCCCGCTCCCGCGGGGGGTCAGCAGACGCAGACGCAGGAGGGGGAGCCTTCAGAAGCTCTCCCCTTTCAAACTTCTCAGTGCCACATCAACGTTATCGTGGGAGGGTCCGCCTTCGGGCGGGATTCTAAGCGCCAGCGTAAGGAGTACGCGCGCGAGGTTAAGGTTGTGGGGGTGCTACACGCGTCCCCGCCACCCAAGTGGTCGGACGTCCCCGTCACCTTCACAGCGGAAGACGCGTGAGGGGTTCGCTTCTCCCATGACGACGCGCTCATCGTCTCCGCAACAATCTACAACTGCCACTTGGCCCGCATCCTTGTGGACAGCGGGAGCTCCGCCGACATCCTATTCTTGAAGGCCTTCAAAGAAATGCAGGTGGATGAGAAGTTCCTGCAGCCCGCAGCTGGGCCCCTACAAGGTTTTGTCCCGGGGAAGGCGATCCATCCCGTGGGCAAGGTAGATCTTGCTGTGACATTCGGCACCCCGGAGAACTACCGTACCGAGCTGGCCCGCTTCGACGTAGTGGACCTCCCCTCCTCCTACAACGCGATTATGGGGAGGACCACAATCAACCGGCTGGGGGCTTCCACCCATCAAAACTACCTCTGCGTGAAGATCCCCGGGCCGCATGGCGTGATCAACGTCCGGGGAGACCAAAACATGGCCCGGGCTCTTTACGAGCGCGCTGCGGCCACAATCGGAAGCGTCAACATCATTGAGGCGTCCGGGGGGGAGGTCTCCCCCCTAGAACCAGACGCAGCGGCGATACCTGCCGGGAGGCCCCTCCTCAAGCCGCGTCCGGAAGGGGGCCTCTGGAAGGTCCTGCTGTCCCCGGAACCAACAGCGTCGCCGAGTACGAGGCTTTGCTCCTCAGGTTGCACCGTGTGTGTTCCCCGGGGATCCGACGCCTCCTACTGAAGGGAGATTCTCAGCCCGTAGTTTGCCAGAAGGACGAGCCTTACCTGTGCCATAATGCAAACTCTAGTCTTTTATTTGCAGGAGGTGTGAAAGGTGCAGAGGCACTTCGATGGCACCAGGGGGGTACCCCGTTCCAGGCCCATTCCCGGGGCCGGGGGCCCATTTCATGCCGGGGGTTTTCCCTACACCGGGACCCAGTCCCGCCCCTTGCGTCGCGTTTAACTCACCGGGGACGGTCGACAGAGCAGCTCCCGTGCCTCAGTGGACTTCCCCCCGCATCGGCTCCCCGGTCCCGGACATCGTCGCGGGGGCTCCCCCTTTGCCGGTCCCGGATATTACAGGGGCTTCCCCCTTTCCGGTTCCGGTCGTGGCCGCGGGGGGCTCCCCCCCTTGCCGGTCCCGGATATTACAGGGGCTTCCCCCTTTCCGGTTCCGATAGTTGCCGCGGGGGGGCTGCCCCCTTGCCGGTCCCGGATATTACAGGGGCTTCCCCCTTTCCGGTCCCGGTCGTCGCCTCGAGAGGGCCTTTCGCCTTAAGGACCTTGTCCTCAAGCGCATTAGGCCCCCCAAGCCCAAGGTAAGCTCTCCCCCAAGTGGGAGGGCCCCTACAGGATCTCCACAGTCCTAGGCTCGGGGGCTTATAAGCTCTCCAACCTTCAAGAGCAGGAGCTGAAGCACACGTGGAACTTGCGTTTACTTCGTAAGTTCTATGTTTAGCCTTACGGGCCTGTACCCTCCCCCAGAGTGATCACGCCGGAGGGGGAGGAGGGACACTGTATTTACCTTTTCCTCCCCTTTCGCGACTTCGCAGGGGGAGGCACTGTACTTCATTTTATTAGCAATACATAGGTCTTGCTTTTCAACTGCCTCTTTGCAGGTTCTTCTCATTACCGCCCCTAGCGGCGATGCCCTCCCCGCGAGGAAGTGGGCCCAGACCCAGCAAGTCCCTCCTGTAGGGCGGCTTACGATCAGCCCTCGTGGACTGAGGGTGTAAGCGGCAACCCGGTCCCCAGCGGCCGCGGTAACGAGTCACTTTGGGAGACTAGTCTCCTGCCCAAACACTAAAGACCCGTCATCGGGCACTTCCTCCTCCGGGAGTAGACGCTCTCCCTAGTGGGACGTCTAATGGCTTTCATGGATATCTCTTCCTCCTCCGGGAGTAGACGCTCTCCCCAGTGGGACGTCTAATGGATTTCATGGATATCTCTTCCTCCTCCGGGAGTAGACGCTCTCCCCAGTGGGACGTCTAATGGCATTCATGGATATTTGGTCCCCGGCGACCATATTCTCGGCTCCCCGTTCTCACGGCGACCGGATGATTGCCTCCCGGTGACCTTATTCCCGGCTCCCCGTTCTCACGGCGACCGGAAGATTGCCTCCCGGAGACCGTATTCCCAGCTCCCCGTCCTCACGGCGACCGGACGATTGTCTCCCAGAGAAGTTATGGATTTCTCGGACATTTCTTCCCCAGAGACCCCCATTCCCGGCACTCCGTTCTCACCGCGACCGGACGATCATCTCCTAGGAAGCTCGTCTCCGGAAATCTCATCGGGTTTTCTTGGATGTTTCTTCCACACGAGGCCTTATTCCCAGCTCCCCGTTCTCACGGCGACCGGACGATTGTCTCCCGGAAGGTCTTTCCCTTGGAAACCTCGTTTTAAAATTTTCTAACTTAGAAAAATTCCTATGCTACAGGTCACTTCCACCCCAGGGGCCTTCCTACCCCCACAGCGCGCGGAGCTACCCTCCGGCCCGCTGTGGGCGGGGGGGATAAGGAACCCCCGGGTGTCGACCGCACTGCCCACGAGCAAACTTACCTCATTCTTTTGAAAAGGAGTCGTACAGACCATCCAAGAAGAAAAAATAAAAAGACAATGAAAGAAGAAGCAAGCGAACAGCTTTATTGATTGTCAAACCCGGAGGACATCTTCCCCCTCCGGTGGGCTTCAGAAACGGTACAACCCGGGCTCTAACCCGGGGGATCCTCTACATCCTAAGGCTCCTACGCCTAATACTCCCGGAGGCTCTCTGCTAGCTCCCGGGCTAAGTCCCGGTACAATGCGCGCATGCGGCGCCGAGAGTCCCGGAGCACATCTTCGTGCCAGAACTCGTATCCCGCCGGTGGAAGTATCCGAAGAGGAGGTATCATCCGGAACCCCGGACTCGGGGGGGACAATTCGGCACGATGATTGTCAAAATTGTCCATGTGCCACTCCGGATGCCACCTTAACCGGATGGGTTCCCAGACGGCATCCCCGCTGCGCTCCCCGGAGACGAGGTTTAGCAATATTAAAGCCGCTTGGGCGTCCCCCGGAGAGCCTCTCCCGGACCTTCGCCCGGGAGTAACCTCCCGGGAACCCTGGTAACATTGCATTCAATTCAAAGACTTAGAAAAATTTCTAACTCTATTGCATTCCAAAATATCTTTTTACAAGTGCCCGGGGCTTCCTCTAAGAAGCTACCGGTATCAAAACCCTAAGAAAACAAAAGGGGTCCTATCTAAAGACCCGGGGGGAGGCTCATACTCTTTCATTGGCGTCCTCCCCCTGGGGGGCTTCCTCCGAGGCCGGGGCCGGGGCGTCCACTGCCAGAGGCGCCGGTGCCGAGAATCTCACCCGGATGATCCGGTCGTAGAAGCCCCTGGCGAGCTGCTCCACCTCCCGGCGCGAGGGCTCGAAGAACTCGGGGAAGCTTCAGCCCGTAGGCCTCAGCCACCAGGTTCCGGGGAGCTTCACCTCTCCGGGAGCTTCAGCCCGTAGGCCTCAGCCACCAGGTTCCGGGGAGCTCCACCTCTCTGGGAGCTTCAGCCCGTAGGCCTCAGCCACCAGGTTCCGGGGAGGACCCTCCCCCACGAGGCGCACGACGCGCTCGTGCTCGTCGGCGAAGTACCTCCCGAGGAGGTTCTCCGCCTTCTCCCGCGCCGCCGGGTACGGCCGGACTACAAGAGGTAAAGAGTTAGTCAAATTTTCAAAAATTTGTAAATGCAATAAAGCAGGTTACCGGGAGTTACGTCGGGTCACCGGCTTGACCGGGGGCTGCTGCTCCGGGCCCATGCCGGTCCCCCTCCTCCCGCGCGCGAAGGGGGAGATCCTCAGGAGCATCATCTCCTCGGCGGCGTCCCGCATAGAGCGGGTCTTCCGGGAGATGATCACCTTGCCGAGGAGCTCGAGCTCCTCGTCCGTCCACACCGGAGGCTTCGGCGCGGACGATCGGCTGTAAGAGGTGGGCTCCGGGGCGTACGTCACCTCGTCGTCCCGGACCCGGAGGTAGAACCACCTCCGGATCCAGTCACCCCAATGGTCCCGGGAGGCTGCCGCTGGGTAGTCGGCCACCCGGGACGGCAGCATCTGCACCATCATCGAGCCGAAGGGGGACTTGGGCGCCCCCTTCACCAGGTGGGAGCTCCGCGCCACCGGCTCGTAGAAGTACTGGAAGACGCGTAGGGTGGGCTCCCTCCCGGTCGCCGTCTCGAATAGCCAGATGAAGATCCCCATCCGGACTATGGCGTTCGGGGTGAGGTGGCTGAGCGCCACCCCGTACTCCTTCAGAAACTCCCGGAGCATGGGATGCACCGGGAGCCGGAGCCCCACCTCCAGGAAGGCCTCGAAGGCCACGACCTCTCCGGGCCTGGGGCGGGGGGCTTCGTCTTTCTTCACTGGGACTCGAATGTCCCCGTCCTCGACGACGCCGCGTTCGACCATGGACTCGGCGTCCTCGGCCGTGAACTCGGACGCCCAGAGGAAGTCCGGAGCGACTTCCTCCGGGGGCACCTCGGTCGTCTTCGCTCGACCCTTCGGTGCCATCAGGTTTGTTTTTCCGGTGACTAACTTTTCAGGAGGCTACATCTAAAGGTTCCGGACGCTCGCTACCGGGCGCTAGCTACCGGAAGAGGGCTACCGGGAGAGAGCTACCGGGAGAGCTAAGCGCACTAAGGCTGAGGTTTGGAATGAACTTCCAGGCACCCCCCAAGGCCCTATTTATAGGGTCGAGCCATGATCTAGATGGGCGCCACGTGGCACCCCGCGGATCAATCTGGCCCGTTGAAGTTCAAACCACGCGCGGGAAACGAAGGGACTTGCACGCGAATCGAGTGCATTTATGACGAAGTGGCGCGGCCTTAAGTGCGGGGCACAGAAGCCGAAGCGTCACGGCTCCGGTGACTTGGTCCGGAGATTTTCCCGGTAACATGTACCATACCCACCGGGGACTCGAGCATCGTCCCTGGGGGGCATGGGGGGCTGCTGTTGGGGGAAATCTCCGCGAAACTAAGTCCAGGTAAGTTGCGTCACATTTGCCCGGGGACCTGGCCTCTGGGGCCTCCCTGGGCGCCGCCTTTCGGCCCCCGGGACTTGGCCTCCGGCTCCGTCCCGGGCGCCGCCATTTGCCCAGGGACATGGCCTCCGGGGCCTCCCCGAGCGCCGCCTTTCGGCCCCCAGGACTTGGCCTCCGGGGCCTCCCCGGGCGCCGCCTTTTGGTCCCCGGGGACATGGACTTGGCCTCCGACGCTGTCCCAGGCACCGCCATTTGCCCGGGGACTTGGCCTCCGGCGCCGTCCTGGGCGCCGCTATTTGCTCGGGGACCTGGCCTCCGGTGCCTCCCCGGGCGCCGCCTTTTGGCCCCCGGGACATGGCCTCCGGCGCCGTCCCAGGCGCCGCCATTTGCCCGGGGACCTGGCCTCCGGTGCCTCCCCGGGCGCCGCCATTTGCCCGGGGACCTGGCCTCCGGTGCCTCCCCAGGCGCCGCCTTTTGGCCCCCGGGACTTGGCCTCCGGCGCATGTCCCAGGCCTCATCGCCCTCCTCAAGGTAAAGTCTCGACTTGTTTATCATGTGCAGGTCACACGAGGAGCGCCTCGGGAATTAGCGACCACCCGTCAAGCATCCAAGACGTTTGACAAGCAGAAGGATGTTCCTACCCCTCAATCCGACGGTGGCTTCCGGGGTAGTTTAGGCTTTTTGCTTCTTTTTGGGGCTATAAATAGCCCTTGTACCCCTCAGTTGTAAGCAGGTGATTCATTGTTATTGGAATAGCTAAATTCACTAGTGTGCTCCGGAAGCCTCTCCCCCGGAGAGAGCCTCCCCAGCCGACTCCGGTCGGGAGCGCACCGACAGGACTAGGGCCCCCACCGGGACCCGAACCTGTATAAATCCTCGCGTCAATTCTTGTGTTTGTCCGGCGGGGGAGGACCGGTCGCCCAGTCAACCCGCACCGCGTAATCTTCGCTAGGATCGTTCACAAAACCTGCCGGGGTATTTGCGATACCACGACATGGCTAGGTTTTCAGTTGAAGAATGAAGTCTTTGAGCACCCAAAAATAAGCCAAACATGAAATATTTATAGCCTCAAAGAAAAACTAGTCGTTTGCAACAAACTGAACCAGATTTGTACAGGCTGGACATTGTCCGGCCACTTCAGACAGTGTCTGGTCAGTTCAACGAAAAACAGCCGTTGCAAAGTGTCAGTTACCGTTGGGCAAAATTTGTGAAGGCCGGACAGATACTATTTGTCCGGACAAAAACCCCAGACAAAAGAATATGTCTCTGTTAACTCTCAGCTCAAATAACTTGTACAGGCCGGACAATGTCCGGCCATTTCGGACAAAGTCCGCCCATGACGGACAAATGCCCCGGACGGATGCATCTGTCTCTGTTTCATTTCTGGGCTTAAAAAATTTGTACAGGCCAGACATTGTCCGGCCATATCGGATAATGTCCGGCGACTTCGGACAGATAGCCCCGGACAGATGCATTTGTCTCTGTTTCATTTCTCAAAAGGCTGAAAAATTTGTATAGGCCGGACAATGTCTGGCCACTGCACACTGATAGTAAAACAAGCATAAATTTTGATCCAGAGATCTGATTGAGGTGATTTTTGGCTTGTTGGAAAGATAACTCCGAGGTGTACAATGTTATCAACAGGAGCAAGACCTAGAAAGGTCTAGAAACATCTAGAAAACACAGAAACTTTCCTGCTATCAAAATGTCCAATCCAAAAATCATCTCAAATGCAATTTAGGGTATTTGCACATACGGATTTGCCGTTTTCTCGCGGATGTGATTGCTGTCACTCAACAAAGACGACGACCACACAGGTCTGACATCTGATCAAAAACAGGTGGTCGATAGGGTTTGGTCGAGCATACGCAAGCGAGCCGAAGACTGGTACGACCTGTCCGAACTCCTACGACCATGCCCAAACCCTAAACAGAAAGCCGCCAAACAAGCGACACGACCACGACCCCGTATCAACACTGATACGATCAGAATATGCAAATACAACCACGACCAGCTCTAGATAAATAAACCAATTTAAATAGCTGGCGATCACGATTAAGTACAGTTTTCAAAACATTTAATCTAATGCACATGAACTACATTTAGACTCACTAGTAATGCAAGACACTAGTGCAAGATGATATGAATGCATCTGAGCTTCCGCACTAGATTGATTCAAGCTACTAGTTTCTGACCCCTCTTAATAGTACGGTCAAACTAGTAAAAAGAAACCTATGAACCCGGTCTATCTCCAAACACCGAGACCGGTAAAACCCTAAGAAAACAATCCTTAATCTTGGATTTTACCTTAGGTGGAGTTTGACCTCGTGAAGCTCGATCGCTCGACCCTCGTCATCGCAAAGCTCGTCCTTGCTAAGCTTGACCTTGCTCGGGATGTCTCATATCGTCTTCATCCTCCTCACGTCCTTGCTCGCTTTTATCCTGCAATCAAACTAAGACTACAATATGTACACTCAATGCACAACATTAGTCTCATATATAAGTCATCATTAATCACCTCCAGAGAAACTACTCCACACAGGAGTTAGCTCAACGGTTTCTCTTTCAAATGACATGACAAACTATATTCAACGAGTCGCAAATGAGTATAAGATAAAATACAATCATATAGATTGTAGATGATAAACACATATGCACACGATCTATACTACTCATATCATGATATCAATCAACCTAGATGACCAAATTGATGAGCTCCCCCTCAACATGTGCATTGATATAAAATCCACAACTGGAGTCATCAGTCTCAAGATTTAACATATTACATTTTGATCAATCAATCAGCACAAGCTTGATACAACCACCGAGCTCCTCCTCTACATAGCATCAATATCAAACCCACAACCGAGGAAACATCCATTAGGGTTTACCGATAATCAATTTGATTCACTTGTGCTAAATCAGGATTTATCTAAGTTGTCATTTGATCAACAAATCTGACATTCTCTAGATTAACTTTGATCATCATGGATTTATCCAAATAGTCATTAATTATCAAAACCTAGATACTTAGATCTACCTAGATCCAACAGTTAAGTCCTTTCATATTGTAAATGCTAGGATTCATTCTCTTATCACATTCTTTAACTCAGTCATTAGCTCAGCTTACTGTAGCTTGCAGCCTACTCCTCTCGTTGCTCTTATATGTCAGATTTGTGGGATTGAGGGCCATTCACCTGCTGATTGTCAGTTGGGTAAGACATCCACTCTAGAGTGTTATGACGTGATGATACGGATTGGTCCGCAGTTTGGCCCGATCTTCACGGTGTAGGATTGGAGATAACTGGATCCATGCAACCTGATGAATGACACCACCAGCCACTGTCTCTATTATGGCAACCTGTGACACTCAATTCACCCAACCTCACACTTCGATCCCTTTGTCTACTCGCTCACATGGAGTAAACGTGTTCTTACAATCACCGATGTAATCACAAGAACGACAGAGACAAGAATCTCAGATAATTCCCAATTCTAAGGGGGTGGAAATGCTTCACTCAAATCCTAGAACAAAGAAGTGTTTTATTCTGAAAATTCTCATTCTATTCATTACAATATAGCACTTGCCTATTTATAGGCTACAAAAGCTCCTTGCTAACTCCTCATGAGTTGTATTACGTGTTGTCATGGTGCACTTTACAACTAGTTTACATGTTGAGGTTGTAAATTTGAACTTTACAACTAGTTTACAACTCAACAGAGGTTGTAAATTTGAACTTTACAACTCATTTCTTTTTGACCAAGAAAGTGGTTGTAAATTCAATTTTACTTTCTTATCCAAGAAAGAAGATAACTAAGCGATGACATCAATGTTGATGTTGACATATGCGATGACCTCATGTGTAGGCCTTGCATATTTTAGAATATATGTTTGTAGTTGCTTGGCTCCTTCTTCATGTTACCTATTGTATTCATTTGGCTCGAGCTCTTGTCATTGGTCCTGTTGGTGGAAATGTACGTGAGAAAGTATGCGATGTACGTGTGCTATAGATGTCCTCATCATGTCAGCTTCGCTCTATCGAGCGGGTCATTTTCTAACACTTGTAATCCAGGATGGCGCCAACACCCAAATCTGTCATATAGAAAGAACAATCATGATATCTCATCAGCTTTTGCTAGTGCCCTTTTTCATGAATCCAGGTTTGGACAATGATTGTGTAACATCCCAATTTTTACTACCCTTTTAGCTTGTCAGTCAACATATCTTCGTTGGATTCTCGGATGTCTCAACCCCATTTTTGATCTCTTATCTCAAAATCATGATCTTAGGTATGCCACTACCTTAATTTAAAAAGTTGGCAGCTAAACTCCGCCTTTCAGATCATTTTCACTTTTTAGTCCAAAAGTATTTCAGATTGGTCCTTTTCAGAGTTGTCAGAAGCCCAAAAAGACTAAAAGTCTCAGAATACCTCAAAATTATGATCTGATCCAGTGATTGTCTTCCCTTTACTTTTCTGAACATTTTTCCCTTTTGGTAGAATTCTAAAATCTTAACCGAAACCCTAGTTTAAGGCTCGCCAAAGTTTCAAACCCTAATTACCCTGCTTACCCTAATTACTCTGTTTTCGATTTTTGTCAAAACCACCAGATCTTATCGGATCTCACCATTTTTCTTGCTAGATGAGTCCAAGTGATTTAGTAACACTCATCTGCAAAATCATATCTCAAGTCAGCCCTCCAGATCCCCAAATTTGCAAACAGGCCCAAGATCCCGAGCTAAATCCTTGCAGATCAGTCCAAATCTTCGCAGATTAGTCCCTGGCCCCTTTTCGACCTCGACCAGGGCTAAGCCCGTTACGACCACGACCAGACACCACTTTGACTGCGACCAGTGCCGTTCGCTGAGATTCGCCGCAGCAATCTTCACCGCCGGCCAACTTTTGTCTCCACCTACGGTCGTTTCCGACGTGTCCGCACGTGGTGCTCACGTCGCGCCAGAACCCTCCACCGTGGCGACGACCGATGACCGCCAGCAACGTCGTTCGTCTTGTGCGTGCGCGCGTGCCTGCTATTGTCAGAACTTTCTCACCACTTCGCCGCCATGCCTAAGCCAGCCACCCCGTCGTTCTGCCCCAGCCAGATATGGCTCGATTTTCTCCTCTGGCAGAGCCACTGCCGCGTCCCAACGCCGTGCATGCCGTCTCGATCTTGCTCTGGCGCCAGTCAAGCATATCCCGTTCAATTTGCTTCAACTTTCGAGGACCCCAGCCACTACCTATATAAACCCTCCCCCTCACCCAGAGCTCTTCACACCACTCCAGCAGCCACATAGCTTCAGCGCTCGCATTTGCCCTTCGTCTCCGGCGAGCAGTTCCTGGAGCTCACGGCGCCAGCTTCACCCGCTGCTTCCCTCTTCTGTCCAAACTCACTAGTAAGCTTCCCTTATCCCCCTCTTTGTATCTTATAGCTTAATTGGACCCCAGCGAACCCTAGCACCAGTGATCACCGGAAATGGCAAAAGCCCCTGTTCCGACAACGCCGTGTGTTTTAGCCCAAATTGGCCTTCCTGCTAGTAGGACAAAATGATCAGCACCTCGCCCTTAGTACACCTATAAACTTGGATTTAAAAATTGGCCTCAAATTGAGAGCTTTCCCTTTTCGTGCGCCACCAGTGACCGAGCTCACGTCGCCAGGCCACACCGACGACCCTCTAGTCAAATTGGCTGTGTCCGTAGCTTCCCCTTGTCCCCCTCTCACTCTCCAAGCAAGGAATCGAGTTCATTTGCGCTGTTGCCGAAACCCCCAAATCCAGAGCCTTCTTCCCCAGCGCCGGCCGCCGGAATTTGTCCCCAGCCGATCTAGCCAATGCCACTTTGTCACTTAGCTAGGTCTCAGTCCCATGAGCATTTCATTCCACTAGCCCGATCTCTGCATCTGCCTAGATCAAGAGTTATGCTCTTGCCAAGTTCATGTCCAGAACTGTGCCTGTGCCGTGTCGCCACCTCAGTTCATCACCGTCCGGCCATCTTTTGCCTTGAAACCACCGCCAATGTGTCCCTGGCATCCACGCCTACCTCCTAGACATAGTTGGCGAAGAGTCTGAAGCCCAGAACCAGATTTACCCCTCTGCCCTAGTTTTTGACAGTGACAGTGCAGTGTCAGTGCATGTCAGCCACTGGCATTAGCCTTGTTTGACCCTTTCTATTTGAGCAATTGAAATGCCACTTTGTCCACTAAGCTCTAGGAGCTGTGTTCTACAATTTTCTCTACTGTCACATCTCCAGAAAACACACCTAGAGCCAACCTAAGGCTATGCCTAGCCGTGAACCGAATGTCGACCCATCGACGTTCAACTTCTTTTAACCTATATCTTCGAGCAGCGCTCGAGTAACCTTGTCCAAAGCATCTCCCCTGCATACATGTTATATTTTATCTACTATTTCCTATAAAAGCTATTTTCTGTATGTTTCCGTGGTGCGATGTGTTGAATTGCCTCGTTGTTGTGTGCGCGAATAGAGCAAGGAGCAGAAGAGTCAACAGAGGACTACGAAGAACCGTCTGAGCAACTAGACCCCTCACTGCAAGGCAAGTCTCAAACCCTTTATCATGTCTAGCCTATTATTTTGAGATAAAGTATGTTAGTTGTTTTCAAGTATATGCATGCCTTATATTCAAATGAGAATTATGTTCAAATAAACGTGATTAGATATGACTTAAATGATTATGAAGCCCCTTTTTTCATTGAATATCCATGCACCCTTGTCACCCTAGAATATCATGCTTAGGCTATGCTTATACTCAAGATTATATGTTAGATGCTAAATGGTCACATGTGAGAAAAGCATATTCAAAACCCCTTTTTGTGAAAGAAAATGTGATTGGAATCGATAGTGAGGATGGTTTGATTGGTTGGTGCTGTGTGCGCACTGGGAATGTGAAAGACTCCTCACTAAAGATTCATAAGGACGAGAACCTTGTGTTGTACTTCTATGCGGCATGAAAAACGTACCAACCACTTGCCCGGTATGGGACGGGCGCAACATAGTAGCTTTCTCAGTATTAGCTTTTCCCTGCAATGGTTGTCGGTCCGGTTTCTCGAGAGGAACTGGTGGGCCACAGAGGGCCATGAGTGATGTGAGATTAGAAAAATAAAGAGAGGATAAGGTGTAAGAAGGAAAACGCCCTACACTTGGATTAAGTCGTGCGCGACTGTAATCAAGAGAGGCTATGTGTCTTGCGAGACAATAGACCAAGGCTAGGAAGAATTGGTTGTGGAGAGTACCCACAACAGTAATGAGGACTGGAATGTCTAATTATCAGGCAGGGAATTGTTAATGCTAGGATTGTAAACCGTTGTGTGATCTCGGCCTTGTCACATGCATAAAAGTCGAATAGCGAGGTACCGACTTGAAAGCTGAGTGATCGGTGGATTAAGGTGGTACACCTTTGCAAAGTTATAAAAAGTACCGGATACTCTGAGCTCCCAGGTCATGGAGTCTGCGCTGTGGATTCTATCCATGTCGATGCAACACAAGTAGCTTTTGGGAAAGTTTTTCATAAAATAGAATAAAGTGGTGACTCATGGAGGACCGCCACACATAACATCTTCTGAAAATTTAGCCTAGGATTTTAAAAGCCTCACTTTTGAAAACAAAAACTTTTTCTTCAAAATTAAGAGTGAAAATCTATTCTATGAGCCAAAGAGCCATCCTTTGGAAATTTTCCCTTATCTATATATATCTGCATTCTTATTTGGGACTTGTTGAGCACTATGTGGACAATGTGCTCACCCTTGCTTTTGCAAACAAAATTTAGAGGAAGGATTCATTGATCCCGAGTCCTACGGTCTTGAACCCAACATGGCTGAAGAAGAAACTGCTCAAGAAGATCCAGCTTGTTAGAGGGTCACTTACCAAGTTGAGTCCGATGTGGAGGAAGCCCATGCAACGCCGCTGCAAGTTCAAGATGAAGACCGTTGAAGTCCTTTTGCTTGTTGTTGTTGTTTTATTTTGTGCCAACCTTTGTGTCGAAGAAAACTCCTTAATTTTGTATCAACACTAAAGTGCGTCATTTTGGCGCTATGTTATTGTAATGTTGGTCCTTGTGATCGGCACTTGTTTTAATTACATGCATTTTTATATAATGCATCTTGTTGTTGTGAGCTACAATGTACCATTTCTGAGTGCAACCCACCTGGGCGGTTGCCACCGGATTCCTCAAATGAGGGTCCCACAGATTTCCACCTTAGGGTCAGGGGTATCATCAATTTTAGCAAGCCCCGACAGCACCATTATAGTCATCCAAGATAGAAGCTTTGTTGGTAGCACACATTACCTCTGTAAACTCACTCTTGGCGAAGCAATCAGATGAGTTTAGTGTGCTGAAAGTAGAGTTTCAGGACATGCAGTCTTGGAAGAAGGAGCTACAGGATATACTTCATACCATTTCATCTCGCATGGATAGCATGGAATCCCCTTCATCATTGATTTCTGCTTTAGACAAGCTTCCTGCTCAGCCTAAAGTGAACCCTAGAGGCCATTGCCGAGTGATCATGACCAAGGGTGGTAAGACAGCTGTTGATCCTCTTCTTTCGATACCTATGTCTTCCTCTCCGATGCAGACTGTTCCTGTTAGCACATCACTCGCCCCGAACTTAGTTTCTACATCTTCCAGACAGCTGACTACCTCTACTTCTAGGGGGATCCTTCTTTATCGAGCTTGATTGCAGTTCCAGGTTCATCTTTGCCATTCCCCACTTACTTTGCCAAGTCTGATAAGCACAAGCAATTTGCCAGATTCTTGGAGATGATAAAGAACGTACAAATCATAGCGCCACTACTAGTTGCTGTCCTGAATGTGCCGATATATGAAAAATTCTTCGAAGATTTGTTGGCAACGAAGCAAAGGATTGATGAACCGGCGACTGTGACCCTCAATAAGGAGTGTAGCGCCCATCATTCAGAATAAGCTACCACCTAAGCTTGGGGATCCTTAGAGTTTCTGCATACCATGTGATCGCGGGCGGGACGAATGGTCGCGTTCGATGGGATGTAATAATAACCGCAAGTGAATGGTTGAACATTGATAACTTGAGAGTCGAATCCACGAGGAACAAGCTGATGGGGATTGTTACCCGAGTTAAATCGCCCATGTATTTCCAAGGTTGCGCATATCGTTCCATGGTGGCGTATACCGCTCCATGGTCGAACATGCCTTTCCTTAGTCGTAGGAGACCAAGGAAAGAGATAATGGAATAATCCAAGGATATTCTGTACATAGCCTATCAAGGATGTTTAACTCCTATAATTTTGATAACTACAGAACTCTATAGTCTCGACGCTTATTGTTGCAAGTATTGTGGTCACGGAGACATTTGCCCGCGATCATACCATGTTGTAGAGACAAAACCAGATACCAATACATGGTCGCAGTCAATACGCGACCATAGTATTGAAGACTTATACTACGATTTGAGGATCATATAGTTAAAGTCACCATTCACAATAATCATTCCTTGATCCTTATGATTATTCCTGAATATAATCATAAGTCCCTAACAAGTAACCATCGAAGAAGATAAAAACGGATGAGCAGTTACTATAGCTGCATGTTATAGAAACTGACAAACAGCAACCAACCATAACCTACAGCAACCGCTATGCAGCTGTTATAGACGATCGCCAGGCACCTCTTCAATGAAGAGAGTGACATCCCTTCAATAAGTATAAAAAGACCTCTAGGGGAAGAATTCAAGGGGAGAACAAAGGAAAAAAGAGAACTAGACAATACATTCTCTTTGTAATCCTTTATATTCATAGTGAAAAAACCAACAAGAGTAGGGTTATTACTCAAGATTTGAGGGCCCAAACCTGTATAAATCTCTGTGTCATTAGATCCATAGATATTGTGATTTCTTTGGTGATTGTCTGAATTGTCTCACTACTAAACAAACTAAATTCGTGTAAGTTCAACTAAGAACCCTGGCTCCAATCGCCGACCATGGGGAAGTTTCAAGACATTTTCTCATTCACCAAGGTTCATTGTATTACTAGATCATTTCCCTTGTTTAAATGATTTCGAGAACGATTTTGATCTCGAGGACTATGTTGATGTCATGGATGAGGACAACGTTCCCATCAATGATGACCATGCTACCCTCAAAAATTATCCCAAGGAAGAATCATTTCCGGTAGCAGTCACGTCTGTCGATCAGGAACCCGAAAAAACAATTCACTTGCCTTCTGTCAATTTTGCTACATCCGAGGGTGAGTACGTGGCACAATACATTATCCTAGATAATACGGGAGATGAAGATCTTGAATTCAATCTCGATAATTTCGCTCTGGACAGTCTGGAGAATCATTAACGTTTGCGACTTCTATTCCTCGGGAAGTCGATGCACTTTCTGAGAAACCCATGAGCAACGCGTGGCCAGGGAAGAAGAACGCAAGTGAAAAGAGGAAATAGCCGCATCTGGGTGGCGCGGAGCCCCCGGACGGGAGAGAACCTACTCCCGGGAGAAAGTCCTCTGGGAGAGAAAACTTACCCCCGAGACAAAGTCCACCCAGGAGAGAACGTAGCTGCATCCGGATGGCGCAGAGCCCCCGGACGGGAGAAAACCTTCTCCCGGGACAAAGTCCTCCGGGAGAGAAAACCTTCCCCCGGGACAAAGTCCCCTCGAGAGAGAACATAGCCTCATCCGAGTGGCGTGGAGCCCCCGAATTGGAGAGAACCTTCTCCCAGGACAAAGTCCACCCGGGAGAGAATGTAAACGCATCCTCGCGGGGAGGGCACCCTCACGGTGAGGGCATCCTCACGGAGAGGGCATCCTCGCGGGGAGAGGGAACAATACACCCTGCAAAAGAAGATTCATAGGTGTAACACCCTGGGTTTGGGGTGAAAATTATTTTTCATAAAAAGTCATGCATGCATATGTCTCTCCAGGATCAGCAAAATCAGCCCAGACTTATTCTATCCTAAGCCCCAAAAATCTAAAAATCTTCCGTGTGAACCCAAATCAAGATCTAACTTTCCAGATTTGACCTACTATTTATCCTGAGATTAAAAGCCTTCAAAAGCCAAATCAATATCAATCCCTAACTACCAGATTGGTCAACCCTTTCTGTTTTCGAAAACAGAATTTAATTAATATCCTAATTACCCTAAATACTCTGAACTCTGATTTAATCAAATCTTGACCTAATCCAAACCAGATTATTCTTGGATTATGATCAAGGGTATGCCAATACCTTAATTCAAAAAATTGGCAATCAGATTCTATCATCTAGACCATTTTCACAAATCAGTCCAAGAAGTATCGAGGATTAGTCCTTTTCCTAATTTTCCAAAAGCCTGAAAAGGCTAAAGGTTGCAAATGAACTACAAATTCTAATCTGATTCAGCGAACACCTCCCAAATGCTATTCAACACAAAATCTTCTTCTATGAGGATCTCAAAATCTTATCCTAAATCCCAGATTTTCAGTTTCGACAAATCCAGAATTCAAATACCCTAATTACCCTGTTTTCATTTCGTTCGAAAACTATTCAAATGTTCGAAATCTTATCTTATCTCTTTGCTAAATCATCTGTTGAATAAAGTTTGCCCGATCAGTGAAATCAGATTCAGCCCTAACCATCTAAATCTCATGAATTGCAAATCAGTCCAAAACCCAAATTCTCTAATTGCAATCTGGTCCTGATTTCTTTTCCAGCCTTTTTCGACTAGAGCTCCCTACAGTGTTTCGACCAGAGCTTGGCCGTGCTTCTTCGCCATGCTTCCTTGCCACCTGCCAAGCTTCGCCTTCGCCTGTGCCCGTGCTCGGTTGTGCTTGCATTTACGCACATGTCCGCGCCAAAACCGTCGCCGTGGCAGCACCAGCGATCAGCAACCACGCACGCAACCAACAGCGTCCGTAGCAGCAGCTTTGTCAGGGACTTCGCGCCACGTCGCCACGATGTGCCAGCATTGTCGCCTTCGCCTTGCACCAGCCAGCACCAAGTCCCAACGAGCCGACCATTTGAGCAGTTGCAGAGCCATTGTCGCCGTCGCATCGTCATCACCGCTGTTTCTTCTGCGCCTGGCTAGTCTTGTCCCCGGCGCAAATTTTGTTGTTGTTCCCTCCTCGCAAATTTTGTTGTTGTTCCCTCCTCGCAAATTTAAACACGCCTTCGCCCTGTGCAACCTTCACTTCACCAGAAATCAGCTAAGTCACACATTTTCTTCCTTTTCTTCTTCTTCTTCGGTGAGCCGTTGAGGAGGAGCACGTCGCCAAATCATTCCACTGCATCAAATCCCAAGTTGATTCGACCAGTAAGTTCCTACTGCTCATCTCTTTGTGTTGTAGCCTTTAATTTAACTCCGGTGAACCCTATCGCCGGTGATCGCCGAAAATCCAATTTTCCCTGTTCCAGCAATTAAATCCACTTGACGAGGATTGTTACCCGAGCTAGTCCGAAATAATGCACATTTGGTTCAAGACGGATTCGAACCAGATGAGTATCTGAAGCTCCGTTGTTATGGTCTCAGACGACCTGAGAAGCGCGAACACAAGAATGACTTATGGTCGTAGGCTTTGCGCGATCATGAGATCACAGATGTTACGCGGTCAAGAGGCCGTAGACAATGCACGGTCAGAAGGTCATTGACTATCCTCGACCAGAATAACTCGGGATTGCTTAGCACTTTGTACAAGCATATCCCAAGAATCACAAAGACCTTTCCACGTATGAAGACAACTGCCAGGAGGTTAACATGTGCAGTTATCCCTTGATTGCACGTGTTAAACCTGCGTGGGAGTTAAGTGCAGTTACCAAAACTGCGCTCCTACAACCGTTCAAACCCGTCGTGCGTTGGCGCCGTTTTGATCGGTATAAAAGAAAGATCAGAGACAACAACATATCAAGCACAAGCTTTCATAAGTTAGTTTAGTCGTTTTTAGACAACAACACAAAAAAGATCTTCGCCTGTGATGATTTTTCTCCAACCCTGTAAACATTTTCCATACATAGTGAAATCACAACAGGACGTAGGGTTATTACTCTCACCATCGAGGGCCCAAACCTGTATAAATCTCTCTGTGCCCCAACTAACATTGCTCATCATCCCTTTCCAGAGGGACACTTTGAAAGGCCTCACAACTCACAAATTCTGCATAAGATTGACTAAGGACCCCAAGTCCGAATCGTCGACAGCTGATGCCCACCGTGGGGCCTTTCTCAAGGTGTTCTTTTTTCTATCCGGAGGTTCGATGAGCCATTTCTGGGGCATTTGATTCCGAGAACGACTTTGATCTCAAGGATTATGCCCACATACAGATGCCTTCACCTAGCGATCCTGTTCCGATGGAGGAAACCGGAGTTGAAGACGTCCCAGAGGACGATTCAACCACTCAGGTCATGTCTGTCGACGAGGAGACAACCGACGCAGAACCGGAACCCAATGTTGTTTCTACTACGTTGGAGATTGAATCTGGTCCATCGCACAACCTTGCTGAGGGCAAAGCCGATGTTGACCAGGAATTTAGTCCGGGGAGGTTCGAACCTGATAACCTCCACCGTCTCTTTGATTTCGAGTCCAACTCGGAACAAACAGAGATGTTCTCTCCATCGGTGACCTCGTTCCCTAGGCAATTCGCTGCCTTATAGGAAGAAACACCCGATCAGGGGATCGCCAGGGAAGAACAGGAGCACGAGCAGAAAGAAGAGCAAGAGCGCAGACAAAGGGAAGATCAAGATCGTGAGCAGCAAGATAATGAGCTCCGCAAAACAGCCCTAGAGGCTCCGCAAAATGCGCAAGCTCGTTACGATGCTGCTCCTAGTTCCTCTCGTCGTCCGCATGGTCACAGACACAACCAGACACCGTCTTTACCCCCGGGACATTAACCGGCGAACGAAGAGACTGTGACACCTGGCGCACCCAGGAGGAGCACACATGGCCGGCTTCAATCCATCGCAGAGGTCCTGTCACAAATGCACAGAAACTAGCTTTCGCCAGAATCTTGGCGGAGAGGTTAGACGAGGTCACATCCGAGGAGACCCCTACAGCCTCTTCCCGGTCGGTGATACGTTGCCATGAAAGAGAATACTGTAACTCTAGTTCTGGTAGACAGAATCGACCACCACTAGCGCCGTCTCGGCATGACAAAGCCAGACAGGCGGGAAATTCTCGTGATCGGGAATGAATTCCTGTCCACTCTCGCCTGGGGCCGCGCGTGGTGTCTCCTTCACATGAGGTCGCTCGAGATCAGGTCGAGAGTTGCAGACCCCTCCACGGTCCTTATGTTGGTTGTAAAGCTTTCTCGCCCGGCCTTCGTGCGGTCGTTTGGCCAGATAAGTTTAAACCAGGGGCCATTGAAAAATTTGACGGTACTCAGAATCCATCGGAGTTCCTTCAAATTTACATCATTGCTATTCAGGCAGCAGGTGGCGATGACTGGGTCATGGCCAACTATTTACCTACAGTCCTTGAGGGACCGGCAAGAACCTTGCTGTTCAATCAGCCTGAGGGTTCAATATATAACTGGGAAATGTTGTGCGATGCCATCCTCAACAATTTCCAGAATTGTTATCAGAAGCCAGGAAAAGAGGACGACCTCCACCAACTACGACAAACATCGACCGAAACTCTTTGTCAGTTTGTCAAAAGATTCGTCGGGGTGAGGAATACCATCCCGAACATATATGATAATTCCGTTATCAGGGCATTTAAACACGCCGTTCGATATCGGAGGTTTACCGAGGATTTGCTCATCCACCCCCCTCGATCGGTAGCCGATCTTTTTGATATGGCTATCAATATTCCGACGCGGCCGAGGCCATTGAGTGGAATCGGATGGTGGACAAAGGAAACTTACCGCCTCAACCAGGTCTCAAGGACCTAAAGAGAGAGGATTCGAACAAGAAGCCGGAATCTTCATTAGGCGGGAAGTCAAAGAAATAAAAAATGAGTCGAACTGGACAGTACTGAGAGGTCGCGGTCGCAGAAAAACCTCCGTCGACCAAAGATAACAAATCTTCGTTTAAAAATAAAACTTCTTCTGGTGGTCGCAGTGCCGACCAACCAGAGAAGTCGACTAACCCACAGGAAGGCAAGAGGTGGTGTCCACTCCACAACTCTACAGGCCACGACCTCAAGAATTGCCGGAGTTGGTTGAAGCAGTTGGATGACTTCTACCAGCAGATCGGACCAATGCCGACCTTGCCACCAAAAGAACAGACTTGCGGGCTAAGAGACGCCAACGGGGATGAGGAGATGTCCTACCAGGTACCTCGTAATCATGTCAATGTTACTTTCGGAGGTTCCTCCTCTTTTGTTTCTAAACGGAAATTTAAAGCTTTTTACCGAGAGGTGAACCAAGCGGAGACTCCCCTTGGTGAATCTCAGTACCCCCGTTGGTCGGATACTCCTTTGACGTTTGATCGCTCTGATTGCCCTGTGGGGCTTACTCGACCATTGAGGCTACCTTTGGTCATTACCCCAAATATCAGTAATGTGAGAGTCGAAAGGGTCCTTATCGGCGGAGGTAGTTCCTTGGACGAGATGCAAATTCCTCGTTCAAAAATTAAACTCATAATTCATCCGTTTTATGGGATAATTCCTGGTCCCTCCATGATGCCATTGGGACAGGTGGTGCTCCTGATTACGCTAGGCGAACCAGATAACTTCCGAACAAAATTGGTTACCTTCAATGTAATTGATTGTGATTCGGCTTATAACGCAATCTTTGGCAGGCCAACTCTCACTAAATTCATGATGGCTACGCACTACGCTTACCAGTGCGGCAAGTTGCCTGGCCCCAAGGGCGTTATTTCGATCCGAGGCAGTCGCAACGTGGCATTGACGTGTGATCGGTTATCCCTAGAGATGGAGATCAGCTTCCCCTCCGAGAAGCCCAGAGTGCCACAATGTCTACTGATACGATCAGAGCCGCTCCTCGACTAGATGAAACATTAAAATTGGTTCCGTTGTACCCAGATGATCCATCCAGGACAATTCGGGTTGGATCAGGCCTGGATGACAAATAGAAACTCGAGCTCATTACTTTCCTCCGAGCTAATGCAGATGTGTTTGCGTGGAAACCATCTGACATGCCCGGTGTCCTAAGGGAGGTAATTGAGCACAGGTTAGCAATTCAACCTGGTCAGCGACCAATAAAGCAGAAGCTCAGGCGTTTTGCTGTTGATCGGCAGGAAGCCGTCCGAGTGGAGTTAGATAAGCTCCAAAAGGCCGGATTTATTCGCGAAGTCAATCATTCGGAGTGGCTTGCAAATCCGGTCATGGTCCGCAAGTCAAATGGCAAGTGGCGCATGTGCGTTGACTACACCAGCCTAAATGGTGCCTATCCAAAGGATGACTTTCCCCTTCCCCGCATCGACCAGCTGGTCGATTCTACTGCGGGTTGCGAACTGATGAGTTTCCTAGACGCTTACTCAGGATATCATCAAATTAGCATGGCGGAAGAAGATGAAGAGAAGACTGCCTTCATCACACCATTTGGCACCTACTACTACGTCAGAATGCCGTTTGGTCTCAAGAACGCCGGTTCCACGTACCAGCGCTTGATGCAAAAGACCTTTCTTTCCCAGATGGGGCGTAATCTTGAAGCTTATGTAGACGACTTAGTTGTAAAAAGCTTAAAAATTTCATCTCATTTAGACGATCTTGCTGAAACCTTCTGTAATTTGAATTGATATGGAATAAAATTAAACCCGGAAAAATGTTCTTTCGGGGTTTCGTCCGGAAAACTTCTAGGTTTTCTTGTTTGTTCCAGAGGAATCGAGGTTAGTCCTGAAAAAATCAGGGCTATCGAACAAATGAGGTCTCCCTCGACCATCAAAGATGTTCAGCACCTAGCAGGTCGCATGGTGGCATTAAGCCGATTCATATCACGACTGGGCGAAAAGGGACTACCTTTCTTCAAAACTTTGCACAAACACCATAATTTTACTTGGTCCGATGAGGCCGAAAAAGCATTTCAGGAGGTCAAAGCATATTTATCCAGTCCGCCGGTCTCGGTTTCTCCTAATAAAGAGGAACCATTACTCCTTTACTTGGCGGCCACACCTTACGCGGTCAGCGCTGTCTTGATCGCAGAAAGAGAAGGTGTGCACAAACCCGTCTACTACATAAGCGAACTACTTCATGGTCCTAAGGAGCGATACCCTGAGGTCTAGAAAATACTTTACGCACTGCTGATGGCTTCCCGTAAGCTACGACATTACTTCCAAGCACATAGGATCACAATCCCCTCATCTTTTCCTTTGGGGGACATTGTCCGGAATCCGGAGAAATCTGGTCGGATCGTGAAATGGGCTGTGGAACTCGGAGCGTTCGACATCCATTTCACGCCTCGCACCGCGGTCAAATCTCAGATCTTGGCTGACTTCATGGTCGAATGGACTAATCCTGAACCGCCCATATAGGAGTTTGAAGATTTGGAATGCCCTGATCATTGGACGATGTATTTTGATGGCTCTCGCAATTTTCAACACTCGGGGGCTGGAGTGATCCTAGTCACGCATCAGGGTGACTAACTCAAGTATGTCATTCAACTACACTTTGTTGCGACCAACAACGCAGCGGAGTATGAAGGTCTTATTGCAGGGCTCCGGGCAGCAAAATTCCTCGGAGTCCGTCGATTGGTGGTGAGGGGAGACTCACAGCTGGTCATAAACCATGTAAACAAGGAGTACAGCACCTCCGATGAGACAATGGCTCATTACCTGGGGGAAGTGAGGAGATTGGAAAAACACTTCAGTCATTTCGAAGACCAATACATCTCGCGAAAGGACAACATTCTCGCAGACCAATTATCCAAAATTGGGTCCTCATGCACGTCCGCCCCGGCAGGAGTATTCGTCGAACACTTGGAACATCCTTCGATCATGACTACGACCGAGGATGATCCAGTAACAGTCTGCATTACCAACCTTGGACATGAACGAGATTGGACCCATCCATTGAGGATCTATCTCGAACACGGGACCTTGCCCAAGGATGAAACCGAGAGTGATTGGTTAATTTGAAAAGCGCACCTATACAAACTTATAGAAGGAGTTTTGTATAGAAAAGGTACTCAAGGAGTATTCATGCGCTGTGTGTCCCAAGAAGAAGGTAAATCCCTCTTGAAAGAAATTCATGACGGTGTATGCGGTGCACATGCGTCATTCCGTACACTGGTCGGGAAGGCTTTCTGACAAGGATTTTACTGGCCTTTGGCACTTGATGATGCCAAAAATATGGTCAAGACATGTCCTCAGTATCAATTTCATGCGAGGCAGGTCCACCAGCCTCCCTACGCTCTACAAACTATCCCTCTATCATGGCCCTTCGCGGTTTGGGGATGGATATTGTTGGTCCTATGCCACAAGCGGTCAATGGATACAAGTTCTTGTTCGTATCTATTGACATGTTTACAAAGTGGATTGAGGCCGAGCTAGTACGCAACGTCACTGCTGCTGCTGCACAAAAGTCCTTTCATAAGAACATTGTGACTCGATTCGGTGTTCCAAATCGTCTCATCACTGATAATGGTTCCTAATTCGCTAGCAGTCTCTTTTTAGACTATTGCGACAATATTGGAACCAAGGTGTGTTTTGCTTATGTAGCTCATCCGCAGAGCAATGGTGCCATTGAATGTGCCAACGGGAAAATATTGCAGGGCATCAAAAAGCGCGTTTTTGATTGCCTTAAGACACGCTTGGGGGCTTGGGTACATGAGCTCTATACCATTCTATGGGCACTACGTACTACTTCTGTTCGAGCCTGGTGAGATACCTTTCCATCTGGTATACGGAGCTGAGGCTGTGTTACCCATGGAAATTAGTATTGGTTCTGTTCGAACAGATAAATTAGAACAAGTTGATCAGAATGGACAACGATTACAAGATCTAATCCTCCTAGAAGAAAAACATGATCGAGCTCTGGTCAAGTCCGCGGTGTATTTGCAAGCTTTGCGCAAATACCATAACAAAAGGGTGCGGCCACGTAGCCTTCACGTGGGTGATCTTGTTTTACATAAAATACAAAACCAATCTAATCGCAATAAATTCTCCCCTCAATGGGAAGGCCCCTACACTGTTGTCTCGGTGCCGCGACCAGGATCAGCTCGGCTAGCAATGGAGGATGGTAGAATCTTATCCAGTACATGGAACATTGATCAACTACGCAAGTTTTACGTGTAAGTTTCCCAACCCTTTTCCTTTTCAATTAGCATGATTTAACAAAATCAGTACTTTTAGTTGTTTCATGTGATAATTATTCCTTTTTCCCATATGTTACGAGTCTGGCTCGGGGGCTGGTCGCCGATAATTGTATCACTATAATACCTCGATTGGATTCGCTAGCCGATCTCGTGATCACTTCCAGACAAGACACCTCTCAATAAGCCATTTCTCAACGCACACGGGGCTTGCTGGCATGTACTTGGTCATTAGAGTGGCTGCCGGTTTGCAATAAGGTCGGGTGTTGTATTGAAAATGGTTGTCGGTCTGGTCAGATGATAATACCTAAAGTCACAATATTCCCTAGGTATTCCTGGTCGTCGTTACACCCATATTTTTCCGGCGCTTATAATACTAAGTCTTCAGTATACATAATCTCAGGAGGGGGCTAGGGGAATATGGTCACAACATGAAACAAAAAGAAGTACTTTTCTTTCAAAAATTAAGGCATACATATGCATTGTATACTTACATCTGTAAGGTACAAAATTTACCATAAGCCAAGTTCTTTCAAGAGATTTTTGACTAGAGGCCTGACTTCCTCCATTATAACTGCAAGCTGATCTTCACTCTCAATCTCTGCTTCTCCCACCACTGGATTTAGATCAAGATCCGGGCCATGGTGAAGACGAAGTCTGCAGAGAATAGCAGAGGCTGCGGATTGCACTTTTGTCTTTATCACCTCTGTTTGACGCCTTGTATCTTCAGGAAGATACTCGAGGAGTGATTCATCTTGGGTTGCGACCAGTGTGGTCCAGTCGCTAAGGCTGAGGTCATCCTTCTGGGTTTCGACCACATCGGCTTTTAGCAAACTGGCCACCATCTTCAGCTTTTTGAAGATGTCTTGTTGAACACTGCTGCAGGTTGAGAGCATCGCATTCAAGCCCTCGTTTTCCTTGCAGACAGAATCAACTTTTGAGTTTTGCAACTCGATGGTCGCCTGGAGATCTTTCTTCCCTTGAGAGA
This sequence comes from Pharus latifolius, assembly GCA_019359835.1. Taxonomy (NCBI): domain Eukaryota; kingdom Viridiplantae; phylum Streptophyta; class Magnoliopsida; order Poales; family Poaceae; genus Pharus; species Pharus latifolius. The sequence continues at coordinate 17,200,416 of CM033324.1, read as the reverse complement.
GTTGTCTTATTTGGTCCTCTCGTGCTGTAATGAGAGACCATCACAAAGAGTTCGCATAACAAGTTAATTCTTTCTGGTCAGAAGTGCACTTACAGGAGAGCTGCAATCATAGCTGTTGGAGTTCTTTTTCCAGGAAAGAGATCTTGGTGGCTGCCCTGATCTCCTGGTTTTCCCGATCAGTGAGGCTCTTGATCAGAAAGGCATTTTCTCGATGACAAAGGAGGAAATTGTTAAAATAGGATTAAAATTCAGACAGATGAGGAAACATCTTCCTCACCGCTGCAGGCGACTCGTTTCCTGTTGGGCGACCTCGATACGCTTCGCAACAGCTATCAACTTGGTCGCCACACGAGTTAGTTCCTATGACATGGAAGGAGATCAGTTTCAGAGCCTGGATATTCCTATGCAAATGCGAACTTAAAAATAACAAGAGGTGTTCTGCATACCTCAATATACTTGCTAAACGAGCTGCTTTCCGATTCAGCCAAAGGCTGAGTCTCTAGGCTCGCCTTATCCCCAGCTGGAGCGGTAGATGAATTTTCCTGCTGAGCCTCCCCCATGGCTGGGGTCTCAAATTCCAATCTCTGCGCTTGGACCTCTGTAGCCATCCCCTCTACAATGGCATGAAAAACTTCCTCAGCCGTGGGGATGGGACTTTTCTCACACGTGACCTCCGTAGCAGGAGGAGCATCAAGACTTGTAGAGGTCACTGGGGCGCTTGGCGCTGCATCTCTGCGCCTAGCATAAGCAAACAAGAGAATCATCAGTTAGAATGTCTTCAGTCGATCGCTTCGATATGACCCTGTCTAAATGGGTGAGATTCTTACCTTACTCGAAACCCTGTCCATTTCTGGGATTTTGAGGATGATTCCCCGGGAAAAAGAGGACAGTCGTCATTTGTCCTGGTCTTCCTTTTCCTGAATAGGACATTGTCCTTTTCTCCCTGTGTGTATGCAAGTCTATGAGAATACACCTGAGGAACGATGAAAAACAAGATTGTAAGGGTCCTTACCGGAGTAACTTCTTCTGTTGGTAAAGATGAAGCCATTGGTCCTGGAGCTTCATGAACCGCAGGCACTGGGACTTCGTCCGCGACCATGAGATCAGTAGTGGTCACGGGATCCTGTTCAGTCATCCCCACTCCTGTCGTCAGGAGTGGAGTACTCACCGCCCCAGGACTGGCAGGAGTCCTTTTGCGGCGGATAAGAGGAATGTCGTCTTCCTCATCCTCGCTCCCTTCGCCCTGTACGACGAAGAAGTAATTTCCGCTCGTACTTGGGGGTACAGGAGGAATCGAGAATCTTACCGCAGTCTTTTTCGCGGTAAGGGTTTTCTTCTGCGAAGAAGCCTCTCCCAGAATCTTCTTAGGTTTTTTGGGAGTGGACTCCTTCGCTACGTGCTTCGAAGGGGTCCTCCTCACCCTCTTCGCAGTCGGTCTTCCCAAAGGACCAACATCCTCAGTTGGATGCATTGCCTCAGCAAATTTTCCCAGAAGCTGTATTATTCAACATGCTTTTGGTAATACAAGATAAATGGATAATTTACAACAGAGCTTGTTTGGAAAAAGTCACACCTTTCAGTGCTCCTGCTTAAGATCATCGCCGGCATTAATTAAGCTCTGGGGGTGAGGTGATCCTTTAACTCCCTCCACAGTGGCGTTATACGCCCGAAGGAGGTAGTTTGTTCGTTTCTCGATCTTGGACAAAGATAGAGCTGTGTCGCAAACAAGCATGTTAACAAACACAACATTTTTTAGTTAGTAAAAATGTGTGTTTTGTTAAATAAAGGACATACCATTATTATAGTCTGGGGTGCTGTCCGCCATGGACTTAACTTCCCAAGCTGGATGTGCCCGTTCACGCAGGGGGCTTATCCGATTCTTCACGAAGTCGCGTATGATATCACGCGGGGTCAAGCCTTGCTGGACTAGGTGAAGAATGGCTTGAGCTTGTTTCTTCTGTTCTGCGCTCAGAACGGGAAGGGAGACTAACTCACTGGCTTTCTCCGGTCAGGTGTTCGCGAACCATAGTCTGCTCTCCGATGGAGGGGTGCAGTAGAACCATTTCTGGTACCACCCATGAACAGAGTCCCGTAGGGGCAGGAATGGGTACTCTTTCTTCTCCCTTATACGGAAGTAGATGCACCCAGCGGCATTGGCACTGTTCGACTATGCCGAAAAGTAGAAGCGTTGGAAAAGCTCCACTCTTGGAAGCACTCCGACGAAGGCTTCACAGAGGTGTTGGAAAATCGCCAAAATAAGAACTGCATTTGGGTGGAGATTCACTAACTCCAGCCCATAGTGTTCCAAGATTCCCTGCAGAAACTCACTTTCTGGGAATCGGAACCCGTAGCGCAGGTATTCCTCAAAGATCACCAATTCGCCCTCTTGGACGATTGGGGTTTCTTGATCTTTCTCCGCTGGCCACCAGTTGATCAGCAGCCGTGGAAGGAGAATCTCTTCTTTTTCTAGAGCCACCATACTCTCTTCTGTATGGTGGACGGATCTGATCTAGGACGCCATTACTATGAAGGATTGCGGAAAAAAGTGATGACTTTGGAGACGACGAAGATGAGGAATACAGAAGAGGGTTTTGTGCGACGAGAAACTATGAGACAGACGAAGGGTTTTTTTGTTGTAAAGGTTCCTCAGGAAGCTACCTTCTCCTTTTATATGCCCGAGACAACCCTTCGCCGAATATTTTATTAATTTCCCATAATGGGTGCCTTCTTTCTGGAAACCCATTATGCACTCCCTACAGTGAATCCGGAACAAAATATATTTTCATTATTTTTTGTTTCGAATTCGGGGGCTAGGGTGCACACAAAAACATGAAAATTTTGCAAAGATTATGGAGGAAATGATCCCTCATGTCTTTTGGAAACTAATTTTTTATGTGTTGATCACAATGCAGTTCTGTGATCGTCTCAAGATTTGCATGTTGATCGCAATGCAGTTCTATGATTGCTGCAAGTGGGTAATCGCAACATCTATGATTATCACTTGATTAAGGTATAATGTTCTGATCGCGGTTTCAGTTCTGATCGCGATACCAGTACTGGTCGCGGTATATCACATCAATGTGTTTCTGATCGAAAAAGTTGTTACAAAGTCATCCTTCGGATTTACCTGTGTGTGTGCGGTCGCAAAGGCATTTTTTGTGGCCATGTTTTTACACAGAAATTGTGAAGAGTTTTAATTCAAGATTATAAGTCTTGCATAATCCTTCTTGAGAAATCAAGGTGTGTAAGGTAAAGGAAATTCTTATTTTTGGCAATCTTTACATGCAAAAGGGATACAGGCGACCAGAGCATCGACCTGATTCGAGAGAAGTTTACAAAGTTCTCCTAAGGACATATTGGCATCAGTAGGATCTACACTGACCGCCCCAAGAGAACTAGCAACTACTCTAAGTCTATCTACATCATCCTGGAGCAAAGAAGCACTGCTGCTCCTGATCATATCGGAGAGTTCTCGCTGCTGCGGAGCGTGGTCTCTCTCCAAGCGAAGTTGGTGTGCCTCTTTGCGAGAGTTGCCAAGACATTCCGCCAGTTGTAGAATGGCTGAGGACATCTCCTCAGAATGCTTCTCCAGCACCTATTTTTCTTCTTGGAGAGTTCTCTCGAAGGCTGCACCCTGGCTAAGAACTTGAACATTGGCAGGCTGGTCGCTGGGGGCTCTGGAAATTTTGGTCTCCTGCATTCACATGTGTTAGCTTTGAGAACGAAATAACTCATAGGGGGAATAGAGATAATTACCAATCCTCGCATTGGAGTCAAATGAGGAGATGCAGAACTTCCTCCAAAAAACAGGTCGCCTGACGAAAGTCGAGGACCACCTGGTCGCGAAAGTGCAACCTTCCCACGAGAAAGCTGATCATCCTATGAAGTCTGATCAAGAATAGCTGCATTGTCCGCTTGCGATAATGTAGGGGTCCCTCCATGGATCCCAAAAACGATGTTCCAACTTGTGGGGTAGCATGCACAAGAAGAACTATAGGGGTCAAAGGAAGAGAGAGCAATGATGCATCCCTAACCTTTGCGCCTACAGTTGCAACCCCACTGGAGGATCCTTCATAAACTTTTGCTTTTTTCTTCGGGGGAATTTGTTCCTCGTTAACCTGAAAAAGTTCCAAAGTACACTACTTTGAGAATGACCAAGACAAGAACTGGAACTAGATCTTTTGAAGGTACGTACCTTCTGGTCGAAGTCAAGTTCTAGTGACTCTTCATCACTCTCAATCTCAATGATGTTCTTGGAGTCCTGATCTACCATTGAGGTGGAAATAGAAGAGAAGGAAAGATAGCTTTGGAAAAGACTTAGGCGAGAAAAAACTGGTGAAGTTTTAGGACTAAGAGGCTTTGGTATTTATAGCACCCAAGGGTGACGGTTTGTTTTTTCGAATGCCTCGAGTTCTTAAAACATATTTACAATTTTATCTCTGGTTAAAAAATAAGTCAGTAGCGCTATCATTACCTATTGAAAACAACCCGGAACCCGTCTCGGGGAATAAACCGTCGCACGTAGTGCGCCACTAAGTGTAGAAGTTGAAGCGTTAGGTCACTTATCCAATGCAGGATTAAAATTTGAAGTATATGTCTCTTCATTTTCTTCAAATTTGGGGGCTAGCTGACGAGGATTGTTACCCGAGCTAGTTCGAAATAATGCACATTTGGTTCAAGACGGATTCGAACCAGATGAGTATCTGAAGGTCCGCTGTTATGGTCTCAGACGACCTGAGAAGCGCGGACACAAGAATGACTTATGGTCGTAGGTTTTGCGCGATCATGAGATCACAGACGTTACGCGGTCAAGAGGCCGCAGACAATGCGCGGTCAGAAGGTCGTTGACTATCCTCGACCAGAATAACTCGGGATTGCTTAGCACTTTGTACAAGCATATCCCGAGAATCACGAAGACCTTTCCACGTATGAAGACAACTGCCAGGAGGTTAACATGTGCAGTTATCCCTTGATTGCACGTGTTAAACCTGTGTGGGAGTTAAGTGCGGTTACCAAAACTGCGCTCCTACAACCGTTCAAACCCGTCGTGCATTGGCGCCCTTTTGATCTGTATAAAAGAAAGATCAGAGACAACAACAGATCAAGCACAAGCTTTCATAAGTTAGTTTAGTCATTTTTAGACAACAACACAGAAAAGATCTTCGCCTGTGATGATCTTTTCTCCAATCTTGTAAACATTTTCCATACATAGTGAAATCACAACAAGACGTAGGGCTATTACTCTCACCATCGAGGACCCGAACCTATATAAATCTCTCTGTGCCCCAACTGACATTGCTCATCATCTCTTTCCGGAGGGACACTTTGAAAGGCCTCACAACTCATAAATTTTGCATAAGATCGACTAAGGACCCCGAGTCCGAATCGTCGACACCACTCCAATCCAAATTAGCCTTCTCTGTAGTAGATAAAATGATCACCAGATTGTTCTTAGCAAGCTTGTTCATCCAGAATTTGAATTGAAGCTGTGTCTTGTGTTCTTCGTTTCTTCGCTCGCCACCGTGAACACCTCACGTCGCCAGTGAGCTCCACCCCATCTTCAACCAAACCAGCTGCACCAACACACTCCTTGTATCCTGTAGATGGCGTAGCCAAGCCCAATTGTCCTACATTGCTCTAAATCAGCTCTGCCACGTTTGCCTTCGTCTTCAACTTTGGTGTCTTCACCGGCGAGCCCTAAAACCTCAACTGCAACCAAATTCTTTGCTCCAGCATGATCAGCATCACCCCAGGAGCAAAAGCCCTCAATCAATTTCAAGTTTCATCAATTCTTGTGCTCTGTCACTGTAGCCCATTTTTGTTCTTGAAAGCCATCGTTTCACCGTCGTTCCCTCAATCAACTTCAATCTTGTCGTTCACCGTCGTTTCGCTGCCGTTGTCCAATTCACTTCGCCAGCAGCTTTGCCTTGATCTCGCCTACCCATTTGACATAGTTGGTGAAGCAACGCACAAGTAAATCGATCAATTGTTTAAGCCCTAGAAATTGATAGTGCGCTGGCATTCAAATTCACTGTGTTCAGGGATCTTTTTGCAAATTCTTTGAACTTCTAGACTTTTCTGCAAAAACCTCTTTTTCAAACAGATGCCTTGCTTCATTGTGCACCCAATGCTTTGATTCAAACTTGTTTTGCCCATTGAAAATCTTCTAAACCACTCCTATGCCATTCTTGGCTATGTCAGGCGTGAACCGAATGTCAATAGGCTGACATTCGCTGTTTTTGAGCAAACCAGCCACGAAGCCAATGTCAATATTGATGCCTTGAAACACTAATCACCTCTAGTACTCAATCTTAGCCAGATTCCTTGGGACTCTAGAGTCTCGACTTAGTTCAGTTTGCAGTCTCAATCAACTTCAGCATCGTTCAGAATTCAGTTATTCTTTTAAAGCATATCTGCATATAGATCATAAAACATTTTAATATAGTTAGTAATCATTGTGTGTTTGATTTGTTGCTGAGTAGATCTATAAGCTGAGTTCGAGAACTTCACTGTCGACCCGATATCAATTGCTGATTTTTACGACGCGGAAGGCAGGTCATATTCTTGAACATCTTGAACCTATATTTTATGAGTTGCTATGATATAACCTTGAATATAAGTAGTATTGCATGTGAAAGAATGGTTGAGATATGATTTGGCAGTACTAGGCTGGATGCCTGTGAAATGTGAAATGATCAAGTAATGAGCCATGAACTATTATATATGTACTTATGTATATTCATGAAATAAAACCCCTAGCCGTGACCAGAGTTTGGTATGGAATGGTGGTGGTACTGGATGTGTAGGTACTGGATGTGCATGGCTGTGGATGGTCTGGTCACTGGCATATAAGGACTAGAACTTTGTGTTGTGCGTCTAGTGGCATGAAAAATGTGCTGACCACAAGCCTGGTATGGGACAGGCCTGAACAAGTAAGTATGCGGATCACACATGAAACCCTGCATGAGATGGAAAGTGGTGCACGATTTGGAATGGAGTGCAACTCCAACACATATCACTGGATGTGATGATGCACGCTGACTCAGTAATGGGGAGATGCAGTCGAGGTGGGGGTATAGCCCGCCACAACTGTGGTTTGTCCGACCACAGGGTCAAGGGTGAATTGTGACTGAAACATAACAAAAGTTCTTGTTATCTCCACCTTGTCTCTCACATTATGTAGTGAGGAAGGGTCTAATCATCTTGATAGGATCGGTATGAAAGTGGAATATCTTGCGGGTAAATTAGTACCTCTCTGCAGAGTTTAAAAACATATTCAAATACTTCGAGATCCCAGGTTTATAGGAGTCTGCTGTGGTGGATTAAATCCACTGGGTGTGGCACAAGTATGTTTTCTAAATAAAATTTGATAATTCAAGATTACCCAAATGACATGTGTTGTCATGATAAGGGGTGCTGTCGTGGGCTGTCGTGTGTTGACGTGTCGCCATAGTACTATAACTAATAGAACATGAATAGCAATGCTATGCTATGAAAAGTGCTGCCATGAGATGAGATATAAAGCAAAAGACTATTTTGCAACCTACCACAATTCTTTACTAGCATAGGTTCATATCATCACTATTATACGTAAATACTCTTACATATGATTTGCTGAGTACGTAAGTACTCACCCTTGCAACCTACAATCCAATAGATGGAGTGTTCAATAATCAAGATGAAGGCATGGAGAACTTCTTGGATCCAGAAGGAGGAGAGCCAGTTCTGCCAGAGCCTTGATGTGTGTTGTTCTGCCGTCAACTTCTAGCTATGGGGGTTCACCTATCTTCCACTGTGTAGTTGTTATTTTGCAAGACCATGTATGCCCAATAGGCATTGTAATCTCTTTATGTTGTATTAAGGCCAACAGGCCACACTGCTTAAATATTTTGTAAGTTACTCTGTTGTAATGTAAATATACTCCGGTGCTTGACTTATCCTGGGAAGTCAATGGTATGCATGTATGGGATCTGCTGCAGTGAGCTAGGTCCCCACGGGAGTAGTCGTTGTCCCCAAGGCGGGGGCTCGACAATAAGGGAACGACTAATTTGCATTGATTAAGTAAATTGATACAACGCCTCCCCCACGCGGAGCGCGAGAGGGGGAGGGAGAGACCCGGGGGCCGAGTGTAGACATCCTCGCGCGGAGGGCATCCTCTAAGTGAGGGCATCCTCGCGGGGAGGGCCTCACTTCAAGGGTCCAGCGCGGAGCTTGCAGACAAGACCCCCCCCCCCCCCCCAAGTTAGGAGACATGTCTCTGGGAGTTTTGGAAAGGGGGCTCGTCGGTTCAGCCCCTTTCCTGGGCTAGCTCCCGGTGTCCCCCATAGGGAGTGAGGAGGGCCGCCTGTGCCGACTGATGGGGCACAACAGGTCTCTCCCCCCTGCCCGTGTTGCTCGAGGAATGCCACAAAGTGCTGATGAAGCGCATTACATTCTCAAGTGGCATGGGAAGTGGACTGGTGGAAGGCACACCATAAGTTGGCCCCAACCTTACTGCTTCCTGACACAGGATTGTCCCGAGCACGGGAGGGCTGGCCTCCCCCTCCTTTTGACTTGGGGGAGGGGCGGCCACCCCGATCGTCTTTGCGAGAGCCGCCTCCGTCTTCGAGAATAAGGACGTCCCAAGACCTTGACTCGCTGCGATGTCCCTCCTTGAGACGTTTGTGGGATGAGTCCTCAACGTCCCTCTTTGCGAGGGGGGACCCCTTAGTTCTCCTTCTAAAGGTCATCCTCCTCTGCCCTTGCGTACTTCTCAAGTACGTTGAAGAGCTCACCAGCGGACGAGGGGTAGCTCCGGGAAAGCCTCCGGTGGAGCTCCCCGGGGAGGATCCCGTTCTTGCATGCCACGATGACTGTAGAGTCGAGGACGTGGGCCAATTTGCTCTTGACCTAAGCAAAGCGCTTGAAGAAGCTCTAGATGGTCTCCCTCGTCTTTTGCTTCACTATGTATAGTTGCGATGAATCCAGGGGATGCACATAGTTCCCCTGGAAGTTTACGCAGAACTCGTGCTTGAGCTGTGCGAAGGACTTGATGGAACCGGCTCTGGTTGTAAAACCATGAGCGGACGATTCCAGTAAGGTAGAGGGGAAAGACATTGCATTGCACTATCTCATCCCCCCCAGCCACTGAGATGGCTGTGGAGTACACCTGCACAAATTCATAAGGATTGGCCTCACCATTGTAGTGCTCGATGTGGAGTAGGCGATATGGCTTTGGCCATCGAACGCGTCGAAGCCAGCGGCACAAGGGTTGGTTGGCCCCCTCAACTCTCGGGAAGGCTCCCGGTTGCTGTCCCCCCTTGCGGGGGAGACGCGCTAATTATCGGAGTCAGGGAGAGGCCCCAGCGGTCCGCCCGAACAGTGCTAGCGCCTCTTCTCCTCAGGGTTGGAGCTGGCTTCTCAAATATCCAGGTGGCCCCCAGAGGTAGTGGTGGCTTCGTCAACTGGTCTCCCTCTCTAGTTGGCCCGGGGGCGTATCCCCGGCCTGTGCAGGGAGGGAGCTTCGCTAGGCTTCACGGCACGCATGCGCTCTACCTCCTCCCAAGTTAGTCGGGTTTAATCCACCGAGGGAGCCCTCGGGTGCGGCCCCGGGTGATGAGGACATCACTGCTATCGGTTCTACAACTTCTATTGCTCCTCACCGATCAATAGGACCGATCACTAGAGCACGCGTACGTCAACTTAATTGTCAGGTAAATTCGTTTATTGGAATACATTCATTTATTTTGAACTCGATGCTGCCTGATGCGTGTGATCTTATTCTTATCAGGAACCTCGATATTGCTTTGGAGGACCGAACAGATCAATGGAGTTGCTGTTCGACCAACTGATTGGGATAACGGTGCTGCCGCCTGACCGTCGATCATACCATAATTATCAAGGTTTATTTTAGTTATGTTATGGTGCTGAGTCACCTTTTGGTTGGGTCAAGGCCCATATATCGAGTTAGAGTCTGGGGAGGGAAAGAGTCCATGTCGGTTGCAGGTTTTCTTATCTGGCCACCGACCTCTTTTACCTTCTCTTTATAATCTAGCCGAACCATTAGGGTTCCGTGGGTTTTGTTTAGTCATAGTCTTTCCTTCGTGAAGCTATTAAGATATTCTTCTTGGTCGGCTAGATCAACATCAATATCTATATTCGGAACCCCAACTCTTTATCATGATTCAATCTATATTTGCAATTTCAGATTGCTTGTTTATCTTGTTCTTGCTTGTTCTTCGATCGCTTACAGGGATAGATCTTTGTGATCAGGTCGATTGTGCTTCTAGTTCGATCAAAAACAATCCGAAGTTGGTTCAGTGATTGACAGGGTGTATCAGTCGTGTACGGTTGGTAGCCAGATCGTGAGAGTCGCCTTCACAAATCAATAATTGTCATTCTCATCGAAAGATCAGACCACCCCACGTCCCATCACCGGGGGAGGAGGGAGCTGATGCGCGTCGGCCATCGTTCTGGAGGGCACCACTGGCACGCGGTCAAGGCTCGGTGCCGGGCGTGTCTCCGGGGCGGCCTCGGGAGCTGGTGTGGGAGAGCCCTCGCGGGGGAGGCTCGTCACGGGCGCCGGGGCCGTCCTAGACACAATGGAAACCGCCGGCCCAGGAGTTGCTCCGGACGCACTGGCAAACCATCCACGGCACGGGGTCAGGGAGAGCCGCCAGCGCGGGGAAAGCTCCCGGTGCGAGGTAAGGCCCCGTTGCGGGGAGAGCTCCCAGTGCGGGGTAAGGCCCTGGCGCTAGGAGAGCTCCCGGCGTGGGGACAGCTCCTGGCGCGAGGTAAGCCCTCGGTGCGATGACAGCCCTCGGCGCAGGGTAAGGCCCCGGCGCGAGGACAGCTCCCAACGTGGTGAAAGCTCCCAACGCGGGGTAAGGCCCTGGCGTGGGGAAAGCTCCCGACGCGGGTAAGGCCCTGCCGCGAGGAAAGCTACCGGCGCGGGGACAGCCCCCAACGCTGGGTAAGGCCCCGGCAAGGGGAAAGCTCCCTGCGGGGTCTAGCCACAATGCGGAAAACATGCCCGGTGCCGGGAAAGCCACCGGGTGCCCCATAAAAAACAGAGGCGGCGCCCCCATAAACGGGAATGGGGGAGGAAGACGGGAGCCGAAGGCCGCGCTAAGGCGTGCAACAACTCCTCCATGGTGTGCTGGGCATGGAGTTGGCCCTCAACTAGAGCCCCAAGTAACAAGTCTCCGGGAGCTTGGATTACCGCCTGGGGGGCACTAGTCCCCGCCAGCGAGGTCGTGGCCACGGGGCCAGACCGGGGGCACCTCTATCGGAAATAACGGGGAGAGCACGAGAAGGCGGTACCTCGGTCTGGTCGCGTCCGGTCAAAGGTACCGGGACAGCAGCATCTTGCAAAGGTGACACCGAGTCAGCGGGACCGGCGTCACCAGGGAGGGAGTGAGCCCTCTTTCTTGGGGGAGTCATGTTGATAAATCTCATATTTGTGCTTATTTTCTATATATTTCCTCTCATTCATACTCATTTTAGTCATGAAAATCATCAAATACTCAAGTATAGCTTTATTTGGTGTCATTCTACCTCGACTGTGTGGTTTGTTCATTTTAATCACAGGTCAACGCAATTCGGGATGAGCTTCGCCGACTGAATCTAGCCAATGGATGATTCCGTACAAAAGTAAACATTGCTACAGACATGTAGGAACTGATCACGTCAAAATCGGAGTCTCCGGGAGGCTAGAACAACCAAACCTAACAACCTAAGGCCCAACTAAAAATCCAAGTCCCTAACTACAAATCAGCTAAGACTCAAAATCCCTAATCCTAATAGTGGAAGGGCTACTCTGCTAATATCCTAAAATGCGAGAACTTATTTGCAAATTGGCCACAGCTTTAAAAACCCTCAGCCGCCATTGTGAACAATTCAGCCTGACACATACCCAAAAACCCTACTGCTTCTCTTCTAGGCCCGACGAGCTTGCCACGGCGGTCAGGTCGCCGACGGTAAGTCGCTGGTCTCCTTCCTTATTTCTACCTCCCTTTTTCTTCGTCTTCTCCCCCTCCGATGAGTCACCGATCTTCTCCCCTTCATCCTCTCTCACCACATTTCGTCTCCTCCTCTCCCATTCGTGCTCACCGCCGACGAGCTCCCCTTTTCTTTCCCTCCTTCCTCTCCTCCCTCTTTAATTCTTCTCTTCTCCTCCTTCCTCCTTCCTCTTTCTTTTTCCTATCCTCTCTCTTTCCTCTGTGTTTCTTCCCTCTCTCTACTTCTCCACCTTCCACCTGTGCCGGCGCCGCTCCTTCCTCGCCTTGCCATGCGCCGACGCCGCTCCTGATCCCGCGCCGCTACCTAGATCTACGCCACCTCCATCGCCGGATCTGCTCCGACAGCAACCGCCATCAACCATGCCATCGTGCCGCCGATCGCACCGCCCGCCCCGCCGGAGCCACCTCCCTCGCGCCTCACCGCCACATCTCCACACCGCCGCCCGATCCCGCGCGCGCGCCACATCCCGAGCCGCCGCCGGTCCAGTGCTGCGCCTCCGCCTCCCACCGCCGGATCCACGCCGCCGCACCACAGCCACCGCGCGCGCCGCAGCCTCCACTCACTGATCTGAGCTGATCCCGCTGGATCCGAGTCCTACAGCCAAGCCCGCCGCCGCCTATTCCGCTCTCACCTCCGCTCTCGCGCTAGATCCGCGCCGTCGCTCAACCTCGCCGCCTCCCGTTCCAGCGCCCCGCCGCCATCGCACCGCCACAGCGCCGCCTCCGTTCCGCCGGATCCGCCACCGCCACCGCCTAGATCTCGTCACGCCCCCGCCGCTCTCACACGCCGCTTCACACACCGTACACCGGCGGTACTCCATTTCCCCCAAATCCACCTCTCCATTCTCACTCCTCTTTGCCACTACACGCCACAGCCGCCGCCGATCTCACCTCGCCAACGCCAGAGCATCACCTCCAGGACCTCGGCTTCACCGGCAACAACGAGCTCTACTTCCCTGACTTCTTCACCGACTCCAGAAGCCCTCCAGCAACTCCAGTGGCCCAGCAACCTATCCAACAGCATAAATTGGAGTTTATTCTTTCCCTCTCCTCTGTTATGTGATTGCTATGAGTTGATGAATATGAACAATGCATGTATGAGATGATGAATGCATGGAAAGCATTGAAATGTTTTTGACCATGTGTGTTTGAGAGGAACTGCTCTTCTAACTTGATGAACTGAATTGTCTTGTGGATCAACAGCTGGTTTTAAATTGAAAAGATCTATCTGTGATGTAATGTGCTATCTATTGAGATGAATTGTTTCATTTGTAGATGAAGTTGCATGTCTAATTCAGTTGTGCTGTTTTCTTTGAAGTGTTGGATGGCTCAATTGTGTGGTAAACCTGCATGATTCAACATGCTGTATTTTGTGAACTCTGCTTGTGTTGTTTCAAAGGAGCCGAATGCATGTATGTAATTGTTGCATTGAAACATATTTCGGAGTCAGTCTCTATTATTTAGATGAGTTCAAATTCTCAATGATCAATTGTTAATGTGATAGTTAAATATTATGTTTGACACATCTGTCATACTCAAATTTGTACAAGCCTGTTGCTCAAAGTGGTCGTTTTGTATTGAATTAATGTGTTTAGAAATGAATCGTTAAATGCTTCTGGAGATTCATGTTCTGACGAATTCAAATGCTGAATGTCAATTCTAAACTTGAATAAACATATGTTCAAATTGAGAAATGATGAGTTGTTGCTTGTGTTGGTTGATGGCTATTGGGGGAGTGATTTGTGTTAATTCTTTACGCACTCATTCATTGATATTGTTGATGGATGTATTCGTCTTAGTCATTTTCGCCTCCTTGCGAGACTACTAGATGATTACAATTCCATTGTTTGTACTCACGGATATGCGTACAGGCTTAGCATCAATCGATAGTCGCGGTGTGATCACCTCTCTCCTCTTCATTTTCTTCTGACATTTTCTCCGTCTTTCTCTCGTCTGTTTTAGTTTCATTTGCCATTGATTTAGTTTAGTTTTACAAGTTTTGCTTCTATAGTCCTTGAGAAAAGAACGACTGAATACTTGCCCACTGCATCATCCTCGTTCTCTTGCGAGACGGTCTTGGCAGGTACCACATGGCGATTCGTCACGCGGCCCCACAGACAGTGCCAACTGTCGTGGTGTAAAATATACCACGGCAGATTTTACAGAAGTGTTTGACACGAGAACAGCGGCACGAGCTAACCGTGTGACCAGTCACCTCCCGCGCGGGCAAGCACAGAGATTGACATGGAGAATTTATACAGGTTCGGGTCCCGGTGGGGACCCTAGTCCTGTCGGCACCACCCGGACGTGAGTCTGCTGGGGAGGTTCTCTCTTGGGGAGAGAGGTCTCCAAGGGAAGCATGTTGCTTTGAGTGTGTAAAATGAATTGAGAGTTGGTTAAACAAATGAGATACAAGGGGGGTATATATAGGTAGGGATGAAAACGGATCGGATCCGGATCGGATAATGGCTGAACTATATTCGTATCCGTATTTTTTTTCGGATCCGGATACGGATACGGATAGTCCGGATACGAATACGAATACGGATAGTATCGGATACGAATACGGATCGAATACGGGTTGAAACGGATACGGTTACGGATAATGATCGGAACATTGATACCCCACAAACACAATATTGTATACCTTGGCAAAATAAATACTACCTCAAGTATTTTACAAAATTCTACCTCTAATTTAAAATACTTGTCATTGTAATAAATTAAAACAAGTTTTGATTCGTGAACACTGAACAGCATGGAAATTGGTATGTAAATATCAAATATAATGGCCAATATGATATCTTCAAAAATAATTCACCTAAAAGTATAATTCAAAACTTTTAGTCCAAAAAGAAAGCAAAATAAACCTAAGAGAAACAAAAATTCAGTGTCAGATTTCAAGAAATTTCTAGGATTAAAAAAAAGACCTGCAAGATAGAATAAGAGCAGTGCAAATGGTAAAAATGAGATTGAAATTGACATGTCAAATTTTGACAACTCAAATCTTCGTCTTCAATTGAAAAAAAATGAATGTTAAAACAAGAAAGATCAATCAAAATTTTGTTATAATTCAAAGACAACCAAATATTGAAAACATAATTAAAAATTAATAAAATAAAATATAAAAACAAATCAAACACACCCTAAATTAAAAAACAATCTCGCAAATGATCTCATTAATCAGGAACTATCTCTTAATACAACAGTACTAGCTAATCGAGCTAGCTAATCTGTCTTGTAAACAAAAGAATTGGGAACCCTGCTTACGCAGAAACAACAATGTAAACGTCAGCTTCGTCAGCTGTTTGAGCTACACGTCGTGGTGAGCCACCGACATGGCACGAGACATGGAGGCGACCACCATCTCCTTTGTCAGCTGTTCCTCTCCTCCCTTTCCTTCCTCCAGTCCTTTTCTTCTTCTCTCCATTTCCTTCTCCCTCTTTCTTCTTCTCTCTTCCCTCTTCTTCCCCCAAATCCACCTCCTCTGAGCCCTCAAACCTCCAGGCTCCAGCTCGCGCCTCCCGCGCCGCGCCACATATCCACAACCGCCGGCGCCTCCCTCGCGCTCCTCTGGTGCTCCCGCCGCCGGAGCCGCCCCCACTTCGCCCCGCGTGTGCCACCTCCGCGCCGTCTACGCCGCGCCGCCACCGAGATCCTCTCCTCCCGACGCCGGCCGCCGATCGCCCCGCCTCCATGCTTCACCACTCGACGCCGCCGGCTCCCGCGCAAATCTCGCTGCGGCACCGCCTCCCACTACCGAGCCGCCGCAGATCCGCCATCGCTCGCGTGCGCCCTGTGCACGCCGCCACCGCCATCGCGCCACCCCACCAGAGTCGACCTCGCCGCTCCCGATCCGCCCACCGCAACCTCCACAGATTGCACCGCCCGATCTGTCTCGCGCCGGATCCGCTCTACACCGCCTAGATCCGCCACCGAGCTTGCTCCTCTCCAGCGCGCACGCCTCTGTCGCCGGATCTACTCCTCCTGACACCGGCAGCCGATCGCCTCCAGGGGTCCCGCGCCGATCCACTGCGCCTCCGGGTATCCGAATATCCGGATAAGCACAGTTCCGGATATCCGGATCCGGATCCGGATCCGTCGGATATCGTCTAAACTGGATTCGGATCCGGATCCGCATAAAAATTATCCGGATCCGAATATATCCGATCCGATAGGTTCCGGATCCAGATTCGATCGGTCCAGACTGGGAGGATCCGGATCCGTTTTCATCCCTATATATAGGCCTCAAAAGATGCAAAAAGACTACAGAGCCCTAGCTATAGCCGTCGAATTGCGGGGCATTGACGCCATTTAACCAGCAAAAGGGCTTTGATGCATGATAAGTGTCCTCGCTAGTTCCCGAGGCATCCTTGACGTCACCCGTACGTGACCTTGCACGGGAGACCTCCGTGGCTTTCCACAGGAGGCATCTGGGACTTTCCCCAGGAGGCGTCCGAGACGTTCCCCGATAGCCCTCTGGGACTTTCCACGGGAGGCATCTAGAACTTTCCCTGGTAGGCGTCCGGGACTTTCCTCAGTAGGCCTCCGGGACTCGCCATGGGAGGCGTCCGGGACTTTCCCTGGTAGCCCTCTGGGACTTTCCACGGGAGGTGCCCGTGGTCTTCTGAGGGAGCCCTCTGTGGCTTTTCTCAGGAGGCCTTCGTGACATTTCACGGGAGGCGTCCAGGGCTCACCACGGGAGGCGTCCAGGACTTTCCACGGGAGGCATCCGGAACTTTCCCCGGTAGGCGTCTGGGACTTTCCCCGTTAGCCCTTCGGGACTAGCCACGGGAGGCTTCTAGGACTTTCCCTGGTAGCCCTCCGGGACTTTCCACGGGAGGTGCCCGTGGTCTTCTGCAGGAGCCCTCCGTTGCTTTTCCCGGGAGGCCTCTGTGACATTTCACGGGAGGCGTCCGGGGCTCAAAGCGATGCTTGTGGTCTTCTGCGGGAGGATCACCGGGACTTTCCTCGGGAGGGGTCCGGGACTTTTCCCGGTAGCCCTCCGGGACTGGCCTCGGGAGGCGTCTGGGACTTTCCCTGGTAGCCTTTCGGGGCTAGCCAAGGGAGGTGCCCGGGACTTTCCCTGGTAGCCGTCTCGGACTTGTCCAC
Source organism: Pharus latifolius (assembly GCA_019359835.1). Taxonomy (NCBI): domain Eukaryota; kingdom Viridiplantae; phylum Streptophyta; class Magnoliopsida; order Poales; family Poaceae; genus Pharus; species Pharus latifolius. Next base: position 17,183,305 of record CM033324.1, on the reverse strand, counting down.
GAGAGGCGTCCGGGCCGAATCCGGGAAACCTCCGGGATTTCCCCCAACACCGCAGGACACGGGGCCCAGAGGCCCAGGCACCCACCGCGAACCGTCTATGCACGAAGGACGCAGGTGCTCGGGGGATCCCACGGGATCGGGAGCTCGAAAGCCCAGGGACCCGTTTCCGCACGAATGATGCAGGCGCTCGGGGTGTAAGATCAAGGATGCCAACTAGAGGGGGAGTGATTAGGAGGCTTTTAAATTTTCTTCCCTACTAAGCTATTTCAACAAGATAATTGTTTGAATTAGATTATATAATAAGGCTTAAAACAATTCAATCAACTAGTTGCATTCAACCATATGAAATATTTAACAATACATGCAACAATAGTGATATAAGCAATTGTGTCAAGATGAATATAAAACAAATAAGAAATACACAATTGACACAATATTTTTATCGAGGTCTCGGAGACTCGCCCGGTCTTCCCTACTCCTTGTTGAAGCGCTCGCTCGGAGCCTCGCTTCTATATCCACGAAGGATATCTCACTAGGGTTGCTCCTTCTCCACACCAGATAGGCGAGCACCACACCTTTCACAATCTTTTGTCGGCCTCTCCAACAAACTTCAATTGGAGAGATCGCGACTCTCCTCTGGCACCGTATAGGTGAAGGCGATCACCAAGAGTAACAAGCCGGACACGCTCACTTGAACAAATCGAGTGCTAAAAGCTCAAGAATGTAAATGAGATGCTTAACACTCTAGCACTAGCATGAAAATGGTGATTGAAGTGCACTAACCACTATTAGCTTCACACAATTGCTCTCTCTCTCAAATCACTCAAGATTTGGGATCAATTCTAGCCTCCAAATGCAATAGCACATATGCAACTCAATTGGCTAGATTTTCAGCTGAAGAATGAACTCTTTGAGCACCCACAAATGATGCCATATACAAAGAATTTATAGCCTCAAAGAAAAACTAACCGTTTGCAAGAAACTGAGCCAAATTTGTACAGTGTCTGCCCAGTTCAACGAAAACAGCCGTTGCAATGTGTCAGTTACCGTTGGGCGATTTTTCTGTAAAGGCCAGACATTGTCCAGCGACATTGTCCGGCCATGACGGACAAATGCCCCGGATAGATGCATTTGTCTCTGTTTCATTTCTGGGCTCAAAAAATTTGTACAGGCCGGACATTGTCCGGCCATATCGGACAACGTTTGGCCTCCCCGGACGGATAGCCCTGGACGGATGCAAACGTCTCTGGTTACACTCAGCAAAAGGCTGAAAAAATTTGTACAGGGCAAACATTGTCCGCCCATGCCCGGACAATGTCCGGCCACTGCACACTGATAGTAAAATGAGTATAACTTTTGATACAGAGATCCGATTGAGGTAATTTTTAGCTTGTTGGAAATGTAACTCAGAGCTCTACAATTTTTTCAACAGGAGCAAGACCTAAAAAAGTCTATAAACTTCCAGAAAACTCAGAAAATTTCCTGCTGTCAAAATGTCCAATCCAAAAATCATCTCAAATGCAATTTAGATTATTTGCACATACAGATTTGCCGTTTTCTCGCGGATGTGATTGCTGTCACTCAGCAACGACCACGACCACACAGGTCTGACATCCGATCGAAAACAGGTGGTTGATAGAATTTGGTCGAGCGTACGCAAGCGAGCCGAAGACTAATACCACCAGTCCGAACTCCTACGACCACACCCAAACCCTAAACAGAAAACCACCAAACAAGCGACACGACCACGACCACGTATCAACACTGATATGATCAGAATATGCAAATACAACCACGACCAACTCTAGATAAATAAACTAATTTAAACAGCTGGCGATCACGACTAAGTGCAGTTTTCAAAACATTTTCTCTAATGCACCACAAACTACACTTAGACTCTCTAACAATGCAAGAGACGATGAAATGCTAGTGCAAGATGATATGGATGCATCTGAGCTTCCGCAGTAGATAGATTCAAGCTACTAGTTTTCGACCCCTCTTAATAGTACGGTCAAACTAGTAAAAAAAATCCTATCAATCTGGTCTGTCTCCAAACACCGAGATCGATAAAACCCTAAGAAAACAATCCTTAATCTTGGATTTTACCTTAGGTGGAGTTTGACCTCGTGAAGCTCGATCGCTCGACGCTCGTCATCGCAAAGCTCGATCTCATTAAGCTTCACCATGCGAAGCTCGACCGCTTGACGCCTGTCTTCGCAAAACCCGTCCTTCCTAAGTTTGACCTTGCTCGAGATGTCTCATATCATTTTCATCCTCTTCACGCCCTTGCCTGCTTTTATCCTACAATCAAACTGAGACTACAATACATACACTCAATGCACAACATTAGTCTCATATATAAGTCATCATTAATCATCTCCAAAGAAACTACTCCACACAGGAGTTAGCTCAATGATTTCTCTTTCAAATGACATGACAAACTACATTCAACGATTAGCAAATGAATATGAGATGAAATACAATCATATAGATCATAAATGATAAGCACATATGCACACGATCTATACTACTCATATCATGATATCAATCAACCTAGATGATCAAAGTGATGAGCTCCCCCTCAACATGTGTATCGATATTAAATCCACAACTGGAGTCATCAACTTCAAGATTTATCATATAAAATCTTGATCAATCAATTAGCACAAGCTTGATACATCCACCGAGCTCCCCCTCTACATATGCATCAATATCAAATCAGCAACCGAGGAAACATCCAATTCAGGGTTTACCGATAATCAACTCAACTTACTTGTGCCAAATCAGGATTTATCTAATTTGTCATTTGATCATCAAGTCTGACATCTTCAGATTAACTTTAATCATCATGGATTTATCCAAAACATCATTAATCATCAAAACCTAGGTACTTAGATCTACTTAGATCCAACAATCTCCACCTTTTTGATGATTGATGACAACACCTTTTATAATCTTAATAAATCCAAAACAGATTATTCAGCTCCCCCTCAATATATGCAAAAATATATCGGAACTGAGCAAAACATTTAATCATTTGAGTTAAGAGATATAAGTGACAATTGAGCACAAGTTCAATCAAGTCATCTTCCAAAAACATCAACTTTCTCAATTTTTTCTAACTCAAATATCTCTTCGAAAGATTGATGTTAATGATATCAAATAATATCTCTCCCCAAATATCATTTACCAACCTCAAATATCATTTATCAATCTCAATTTACTTCTATCATCTTTCTCAGATATCAATATCAATTCTATCAAATATTAATCTATCAAATACCAATCGTACCAATTTGATATATATCTCTCCCCCTTTGTCAATTAACTCAAAATATGTCCATCTCTCCCAAACTCTCCTAAAGTCTCTCCCCCTAAAGCTTTCTCTAAATCTCTCTAAAGCTTATCTCTTATCTCTAAACCATCCTCTCTCAAACACTATCAAACACTATCTCTCCCCCTTTGTCATCAAGCACAAAAAGGAAGGGTTGAGAGCTTAAAAGTTGAGAAACAATATTTTCTAGGTCATGAGAGTTTATATGAAATGGTTTTTATGCAAAAGCATGATTTCAAGAAGGTTTGTTTAAAGGGATTTTGAAAATCACATTCAAAATATGGAGAAGACATCAAAACAATCAACATATAATGAATATATCGATGACATTTATATCTATGGCATTTGATCCATTTTTGAACATTCAAAATCTAAATGCATCTAATTTGATGTGAACATATTAGCTAGATGCATATGTGCCATATCAAGATCCAACTCTAAACCTCTTCATGCCACAAACTCTTGTATGCAATGGTGTCGTATATTAATATACTTTAACCGAGAGTTTTGAATCAAATTACTCAATATTTTTACAACACTTTCAATATTTCATAAGAGTGGCATCTATTTGAAAGCAGTTGGATAATCCAATGTTTCACCCATAAGAATTTAAACACAACAACCATCGGATGTACTCTTTTGATTTTTCTTGCAAATCATAAGATCCGAATCCAAATAATCAAGTAAATCCAAATAATCAAATAATCCGGATCTACTAAATGCACTATTCATACTCTTTGGATATCAAGGATCTATCTAGGATTGCATTTCAATTACCTAAGAATGCATTTCATGGCAATCATATGACATACCTTAGGAAATGATCAATTTCTAGTACATTTGCAATCACTAAATATGATGATGGGATAAAATGCGGTAAAATAAAATGAAACTACCAATCAAAGATTGATAGGGTTTAGAATTGATAGCTTTTTCGTGTTCATCCATGTCGAGATGTTCATTTGTAGCTATGAGAGTTGTAATAGCATCATCATCGTGCATCTCGAGGCTCTTGAGTGATTTCTTCACATGCTTGAATTTACTCTTGAACATTTTGTTCTTGAGTTGCTTGTTTTGTCGTGCATGGAAGTAACTTTGCCCTTCAATCATCTCGCTTTCCCTAAGTATCATCTTAAAAACAAATTCTTGACAGAGGTATTCATTAGTGGTAATGATAATCATGTCATCAATATGTTTGACACACTAGAGAATGATATCTCGATGAAACTTATTATGATGATTATGTCAACTTTGCAATTTTGTAAACAATTTGATATAAGAAAAGATCCCAAGATTTTAAACTAAGCTTAATTGGAAACAAGAATTTCAATCCTCAAAAATTCACTTCTTTTGGCATTGAACACAAAAAGACATACAAACGAGGAATATGCCAAAAAGAGGTTTGTCGAAGCATTTTTAGGTCATCAAGATGGGAGAAAAGAATATGACCTAATTAGGAGTTCAAATTTGCAAAAAGAAACTCAAAACTCAAATTCATTTGAATATGCTCCAAAATCATGAAAATAATCTTTACTTGTTATTCAAAAACACAATTAGAAGATTTTCAAATCTCAGCAAAAAAGAATCATGAAGAATTTGCAAAATATGAGGAGAAATGAAAGCAAGGATCTCACAAAACAAGGAGTAACAAGAAACAGCTGAAATTTAAGTTAAACAACCATTCAGTTTGCACACAGGCCGGACAAAGTCTGCTAGGGCCGGACAGAGTCCGGCTCTAGGCGGACAATGTCCGGACAGTTCAGTTAAAACTGCTGAAACTTCTGAAATTTGTGATTTTTGCAATTTTGCTTCAAAAATTGATTCAAGTTTCATAATAGATTTGAATAACAAGTCAGGAACTTAGTTGGATACCAATTAAATGAAATTTATTTGAAGGAGATCATGAAATCAATTCTCAAAATGTGATTTTTTGGTAAAAGGGTAAAACAAAAGTGATTTTCATGAAAAGCTTCAATTCTTGAAGAAGCTCGGATTTTTCTAAATTTTTGGGCTTAGATGAGTTTGAAATACCATTTCAAACCAAGACATGGAAGAAAGTTTAGTCCAAATAGCCAAAATCACAAAAATGCACTTTTGGGTATTTTCGGGTCGATAGCCATTTTCGGGCGACCTAGGATATGTGATAATTTGAAAACCGTAGGTCTTTTGAGAATAAGTTCAATACAAACTATCTTTGGGTGAGTGAGTTCTAAATGATTCATGTAGAAAGTTTTGATAAAATCTCAACCCATATTGTTTTATCGAAATGAATCATTTTGGGCTAAAACAAGATTCCGAAGACTTCAATTTTGTCGAAATTTTGCATTTTTGCTCGAAAGCCTTTTGTTTCATCTTCAAAACCTTTGAAAACATATTTGAAACGTATTTGTGAAGATTTTGTGGTAATTTTGAACATTTTGAAAGTTTTGAGCTCTTTTTACCTTTTTTCTCGAAAATAACCCTTTGTACAAAACATATGCATAATTTGATATGTGTGCACAATTAGGGTATACAAGGATTCAATGACTTTGAAGTTTCTCCCCCTAAATGTGTCATCTAAGTTTGGTCATGAATAATATACAAGAGATGAAAATGATTTATTTGAAAATCAAAAGCTCAACAATAATCCAAAATGACTCAAATCGAGAAAACATCCAAATAACCACCAAAACTCATGAAAAGTTTCATAGAGATAGAACACATCAACACAAGAACTTTCCATGAAGATCCAAGATTCAAATATTTTAGTCATTTGAAAGAATTGAGAGATTAACATCCAAATAGACTAAAATTTTCTTAAATATGTTGGCTTCTTTATAATCATCAAAACATATGCAAACAAGTTCCAAAAATTCCAAAATAAATTTTGGAAATAGATAATGAAATGAGGAACAAGATTACCTTTAATAGTGAAGCCAAAATATGATCCAACAATAAGATATGAAAAAGACAAATGTTGGTCAGATTTAAAGTTTCAGATTTCAGGTTTCAGAAATTCATTTTACACTTTTAAACACACCTAAAAATCTATGCAAATGACTTCCAATAATTTTGAAATAAATTATAAAGAAAGACCAATCATAGAGGATAAAATGTCATATATAAACGTTCTTCAAATAGTCAACCAATAAAGAGATATGAAAATGACAAATCAGCCCAAAACCATGAGAAAACTAAATTTTGCAGATTTCATTTTCGATTTGTGAAAAGAGTCAATTTTGCTCAAATCATGTCCAAATGAGATGAAATTTGCAGATATGATTTTCAATGTATCAAGTACATTTTCCAAAAGGAATTTTCCAAAAAGGAATTTTCAATTGAGAGTTATGGCCAAATGATGTTTGTATTAAGTAAAAGGATTGAATTTTGACAAACTTTTGCAAATAGAGTTCAAATTTGATTTTCATGATATTTTTGACATGAAAGGGCTTACATGAGTTAAACATATCATTTTGAACCAACGCTCGCAAATATGGACCATCAAAAGAGCTAAACTCATGTTTTGCATATTTATGGTATTTCGTGTCAATTCAAGTTTTTCGGTGAAATTCAAATACCCATAACTTTCAAATGAGAACTCTTTTGAGAAAGTTTCCAACATCAAATTTCTTCGGGATAGTAATATCTAAGTGTTTTGTAAAGCAAGTTTTTGCAAATTCTAAATAGATTTTGATTTGCGTTTGAAAACGATTTTATTGGAAAACTAGATACCCGAAGATTGTTTTGAGGCTAGTTTTTGATAGGAAGAACCTTTTGACATTGTTATTCAATTAAAGCCTCTGAAAACCTTTTAAATACATTTTGAAGACTATTTTGATAGGAATTGATGAATTTTGACCTTTTGAATGGAAATTTGTCATTTTGACCAATTAATCTCATTTTTTAAAACATATGCTTGCAATTTTGAAAAGTCTTACATATGGGGTGCAATAGACACCGGAAGCATTTTAAGTTATAACCCCCAAATGATGCAACACATAAGATTTAAATTTTCATACTTTTGAAAAATTAGGTATATGGATTTAAAAAACCAAGAATAAAAGGAGAATATGCAATGCAAATGTTTTAGTTTAACACATCAAAAAGATTTAAGCTCTTTTCGGTACCCAAACCATACGAGGCCCTCTAGCCTTATCGCATAAGTCTTTTGGTACCCAAATTGCTTTATCTTTAGGTTTTAGAAAATGACAATTTATTGGTTTTGCAATTAAACCCTTTTTAGAATATGAAATCAAAAAGAGTCGAAAGAACCACCTCTAAAAGGATTAGATACACTCTCATATAAATGTTGCCCTTTTAGATGACATGAGGTACGTGAGGGCTTTTTGAATGAAATGGCATTAATGTAATGAGAAATATGATGCCTCTTACTAACTGAGTGTGCAATTTTTAATTTTCCCTTTTTAAATGAATTTTTATGATCTAAAGGGGATTTAGCAAGCGCAGCACAACTCAAGTGACATCTAGTAGGATTTTTGCTCAATCTACTTACTTTACTCCTAAGTTCATCATTTTGAATTTTAGATGTTTGAGATGATTCTGCATTAATACAAGAATAAGAGCAAGACGGCATATCATCATAAGTAGATGAACTAGAAGGTATAACACTAAAATGACTAGATGAGCTAGGCATATCTAATGAAGATTTACTAGAACTAATACCATGGCACAGAGATGAGTCACTAGATGAATCATGGCATGAGTTACTAGTATCATCCATACAAACATGTGAATCTATAATTAAATCATTTGACAAGTTTTCACATGAAGTACTAATGTCCACAAGTCTAGCATTTGAATCTAACCATGAATCAACAATTGAATTATTGCTAGCATGTGGAGTAGAAGTGAGTGACTCTAAAGATGGATCAATAGGGGAGTCACAAGCAACTCTAACATCTAATACACATGTGGAGCTAATGGCATTTTTGGCAAGCAAAGAATCATAAGAATTTTTCAATTCTTGATGTTGCACTTTTAAGGATGAATAGTTATTCTTTAAAGTGCTAAAGTTTTTAGTCATATTGCCAAGAAAATCTTTTAGCTCTACAATTATATCCATAAGCTCATTGTTAGAGAGGTTAGAGTTTGAAACCATCGAGTCACATGCCGTAGTGCATATTGAATTGTCTTGAGATGAAGACTTTGACTTCGACGCTTTCTTTCTAGTTTTCCTTGAGCTCTTCTTGCAAGATTTTTCCTTTGATTTTCTTAGGCAAACCAAGTCGTTGACGTCCTTGAGCTCGCTAGAAAGCTCTCGATCCTCCGCATTGAACTCATCGTCCTCGATATGCTCAGAGGTGGAACACATATCCTTTTCCTTGGGCATAGCCTCATTTGACATAAGTATGTCAATGAGCTCACTCGGTTAAGTGTCGGAAAGATCACCGTTCGCAAGAGTAGATATGAAGTCTCCATAGCGATCTTCCGGCAACACTTGAAGTAATTTTCTGTAAATGTCTAGATCAGAAATATTAGCTCCAAGGGCTTTGAGCTCATTTGTGACGTTGATCAATCGATCATATGTGGTGGAGATTGTGTCATGCTCCAACATCACAAATGCCCCATAGTCCCGCAATAATATACGCATCTTAGCATGCTCATAGCTAGATGTGCCCACAAATAAGGACTCAAGGGTGACCCAAACATCGTGAGCGGTCAAACAATCACTCACTAATTTGAGCACATCTTGGCTAAGTGATTCAAGAAGCACATCTTTAGCCTTTGTATATAAAATAAGAGTATGTTTATCCGAAGATAACGAGTTAGCCATACCCTTTCGCACTAATCTCCATAATTTCAAATTTAATGCCTCAAGATGAGTACTCATCATAATTTTCCAACGTGTATAATTTGAGCCATCAAATTGAGGAGCAATCAATCCAAATTTCTCTAGCGAATTCATCCTTTCTCTCTAGCGGTTAAGCCGATAAATGAGACACCTTGCTCTGATACCAATTGTAAGATCGAGGATGCCGACTAGAGGGGGGGTGATTAGGAGGCTTTTAAATTTTCTTCCCCACTAAGCTATTTCAACAAGATAATTGTTTGAGTTAGACTATACAATAAGGCTTAAAACAATTCAATCAACTAGTTGCATTCAACCATATGAAATATTTAACAATACATGCAACAATAGTGATATAAGCAATTGTGTCAAGATGAATCTAAAGCAAATAAGAATTACGCAATTGACACAATATTTTTACCGAGGTCTCGGAGACTCGCCCGGTCTCCTCTACTCCTCGTTGAAGCGCTCGCTTGGAGCCTCGCTTCTATATCCACGAAGGATATCTCACTAGGGTTGCACCTTCTCCACACCGGATAGGCGAGCACCACACCATTCACAATCTTTTGCCGGCCTCTCCGACAAACTTCAATTGGAGAGATCGCGACTCTCCTCCGGCACCGTCTAGGCGAAGGCGATCGCCAAGAGTAACAAGCCGGACACGCTCACTTGAACAAACCGTGTGCTAGAAGCTCAAGAATGCAAATGAGGTGCTTAACACTCTAGCACTAGCATGCAAATGGTGATTGAAGTGCACTAAGCACTATTAGCTTCACACAATTGCTCTCTCTCTCAAATCACTCAAGATTTGGGCTCAATTCTAGCCTCTAAATGCAATAACACATATGCAACTCAATTGGCTAGGTTTTCAGCTGAAGAATGAACTCTTTGAGTACCCACAAATGATGCCATACAAGAAGTATTTATAGCCTCAAAGAAAAACTAACCGTTTGCAAGAAACTGAGCCAAATTTGTACAGGCCGGACATTGTCCGGCCACTTCAGATAGTGTCTGCCCAGTTCAACGAAAACAGCCGTTGCAATGTGTCAGTTACCGTCGGGCGATTTTTCTGTAAAGGCCGGACATTGTCCGGCCATGACGGACAAATGCCCCGGACGGATGCATTTGTCTCTGTTTCATTTCTGGGCTCAAAATATTTGTACAGGCCGGACATTGTTCGGCCATATCGGACAATGTCCGGCCTCCCCGGACGAATAGCCCCGGACGGATGCAAACGTCTCTGGTTACACTCAGCAAAAGGCTGAAAAAATTTGTACAGGGTGGACATTGTCCGCCCATGTCCGGACAATGTCTGGCCACTGCACACTGATAGTAAAATAAGCATAACTTTTGATACAGAGATCCGATTGAGGTCATTTTTGGCTTGTTGGAAAGATAACTCAGAGCTCTACAATTTTGTCAACAAGAGCAAGACCTTGAAAGGTCTAGAAAAGTCTAGAAAACTCAGAAACTTTCCTACTGTCAAAATGTCCAATCCAAAAATCATCTCAAATGCAATTTAGAGTATTTGCACATACGGATTTGCCGTTTTCTCGTGGATGTGATTGCTGTCACTCAGCAATGACCACGACCACACAGGTCTGACATCCGATCAAAAATAGGTGGTCAATAGAGTTTGGTCGAGCGTACGCAAGCGAGCCGAAGACTGATACCACCAGTCCGAACTCCTACGACCACGCCCAAACCCTAAACAGAAAGCCGCCAAACAAGCGACAGGACCACGACCACGTATCAACACTGATACGATCAGAATATGCAAATACAACCACGACCAGCTCTAGATAGAAAAAAATAATTTAAATAGCTGGCGATCACGACTAAGTGCAGTTTTCCAAACATTTTCTCTAATGCACCACAAACTACACTTAGACTCTCTAACAATGCAAAAGACGATGAAATGCTAGTGCAAGATGATATTGATGCATCTGAGCTTCCGCAGTAGATAGATTCAAGCTACTAGTTTCTGACCTCTCTTAATAGTACGGTCAAACTAATAAAAAGAATCCTACCAATCCGGTCTGTCTCCAAATACCGAGACCGGTAAAATCCTAAGAAAACAATCCTTAATCTTGGATTTTACCTTAGGTGGAGTTTGACCTCGTGAAGCTCGATCGCTCGACGCTCGTCATCGCAAAGCTCGATCTCGTTAAGCTTCACCACGCGAAGCTCGACCGCTTGACGCCTGTCTTTGCAAAGCTCATCCTTGCTAAGCTTGACCTTGCTCGAGATGTCTCATATCATTTTCATCCTCTTCACGCCCTTGCCTGCTTTTATCCTGCAATCAAACTGAGACTACAATACGTACACTCAATGCACAACATTAGTCTCATATATAAGTCATCATTAATCATCTCCAGAGAAGCTACTCCATACAGGAGTTAGCTCAACGATTTCTCTTTCAAATGACATGACAAACTACATTCAACGAGTAGCAAATGAATATGAGATGCAATATAATCATATAGATCGTAGATGATAAACACATACGCACACGATCTATACTACTCATATCATGATATCAATCAACCTAGATGATCAAAGTGATGAGCTCCCCCTCAACATGTGTATCGATATCAAATCCACAACTGGAGTCATCAACTTCAAGATTTATCATATAACATCTTGATCAATCAATTAGCACAAGCTTGATACATCCACCGAGCTCCCCCTCTACATATGCATCAATATCAAATCTGCAATCGAGGAAACATCCAATTCAAGGTTTACCGATAATCAACTCAACTTGTGCCAAATCAGGATTTATCTAATTTGTCATTTGATCATCAAGTCTGACATCTTCAGATTAACTTTAATCATCATGGATTTATCCAAAACGTCATTAATCATCAAAACCTAGATACTTAGATCTACCTAGATCCAATACGGGGATCCCACGAGACCGGGCGCTTGGAGGCCCAGGGACCAGTTGGAAACCGTTTCCGCACGAATGACGCACGCACTCCGGGGATCCCACCGGTCCTGTGGCCTGGAGGCCCGGGCACCCGCTCGGAACCATGTACGCATGAAAGACCTAGGAGCTCTGGGATCCCACAAGACCAAGGGCCCGGGGACCGCCGGGGACCGCCGGGAACCGTCTCCACATGAAGGACCCAGGCTCTCGGGGGATCCCACAGGACCCGGAGCACAAAGGCCCGGGGACCCACCGGCAACCGTCTCCACACGTAGGACGCAGGCGCTCGGGGGATCCCACGGGACCAGGAGCCCGGAGTCCCAACGACCAACTGGGAATCGTCTCTACACGAAGGACACAGGAGCTCTGAGGATCCTACGGGAACCTTGGCCCGGAGGCCCAGTGACCCACAGGGAACCGTCTCCGCACGAAGGACCCAGTCGCTCTGGGATCCCATGGGACCTGGGGCCCAGAGGCCCAGGGACCTGTCGGTAACTGACACAGGCACTCGGAGATCCACAGGACCCGGAGTCTGGAGTCCCAAGGACCCACCGGGAACCATCTCCGCACGAAGGACACAGGCTATCGGGGGATCCCGCGGGACTCGGAGGCCCTGGGAGCCGTCGGGAACGGTCTCCGCAAGAAGGACCGAGGAGCTCAAGGGATATGTAGGCGCTCGGGGGATCTGATACCGGCCTAGACCGTCTCGCAATAGAACGAAGACGATGCAGTAGGAGAGTATTCAGTCGTTCTTTCCACAGGGACTAGAGAAGCAAAACATGAGGAACTAGACTAAATCGGTCACAAGTGAAAATAAATCAGACGAAAGAGAAGAAATGCGAAGAGAGAAAGAGTAGGTCGCCTCGACAAGCAACTAGTGTTCGTTATGAACCTATGATTCATGAATACACGTAGAAGAGTAGTAGTCGAGTAGTAATCTCGCATGAGTGGAAGAGCGGACTACTATTAACGATTACACTCTACAACGAGTATCAATGAACAACGAGAACAAAACAAACACCAGCTATCTGCAACTCCTCTTGACCATACAGAAAAGAATCCAGCGAAACAACCCCGAAATCAGCACGCACAAAAACCCAAAGTCTCAGATATTGATGTCAGCTTCAAAATACTAAGATACCAAAGACACGGAAGGCAAAAGCAGTAGCTAAACAGTAGCAATTTGCAACTAACCTCCATTGGAGTGACACACATAGGGATTTGCACATCAATAAACTTGACTCATCAAAGACAGATTTCGACAATCACAATCAGTTGGAGGCAAAGAATTAAACAAATATCACTCAGAAATCAGTGCAGTCAAGTTATCGATCAATACAAGTCATCGCACAGGACTCTGAACTAAGACATTCAGAACATTGCAAATCAAGCATGAGATGGAAACTAATCAAGAACAAGTTCAGTCTGTCACTATTAATTCAGTTCAACCTCCAGCAAGCATTCAGCCAATATAATACATAGCAATGCAGAAATTTCTAATCAACCTGAAGAAATAGAAGTGCAGTTGGATGGGGAATCAATTAAAATTCAATTTGGTTCTTTACACGCATTCATCATCTCATACATGCATTGTTCCTCTTCATCAGTTCATCAGAATTCAAGAACAAAGAAGATGAGAAGGATTGAACCAGTAATTACAGCCGCTGGAGTTGCTGGTCGAAGGAGCTGCAGCCGTGTCGAGGAAGACGTCGAAGTGGAGCTTCACGGCGAAGAAGATGTCGACTCCACAGTAGAGGAAGAAGGCGCCCGTGGAGCTGGCGCACGACGAAGGTCGAAGATGGCAGATCCGACGATGGATTTGTGGTGGTGCGCCGGTGACGCTGCGGGAAGTGGTGGCGGGGGGAAGACGGTGCTCGTCGAGGAAGATGGTGAGGAGGGAGGCCACGGCTCGGGATCAGCCAGATCCGGTGGTGCACACGCGGGATCTGCGGCGTGGAGAAGAGAGAGGGCGTGGCGGCAGCTGTGGCGTTGAGGGCGGCGGCGGATCCGATTGGATCTAGGCGGCGGCGGCGGCGGCGGCTCCTGCGGTGCCGTGGAACAGGGCAGCGTGGCGCTAGGACAGGGCGGCGCGGCGCGGAGATGGTGGGGTCACGGGATCGGGAGCGTGGTGGCGCTGCGTGGCGCTGTGGCGGCTCTGGGCGGCGACGGCGCAAGACGGCGCAGCTGCGCGATCGGGTGGCTCCGGCGGCTGGATCTGGGCCGAGGATGGCTGGTTCCGGAGCAGATCTGGTGGGATCGGCGGTGGAGGCTTCGCGTGGCGGTGAGAGCGGCGCTGTAGAAGGAGGCTCGGAGGGGCGGCTCCGCAAGGTGGAAGATGGCGAGGGAATGGAGCACCGCCGGCGTATGGCCCAGCCGCCGGCGGCGAGGTGGAGGGAGGTGTGGAAGAGTGGTTTGGGGAAGAAGAAGAAGGGAAGAAAAAAAATAAAAACCGGGCTCAAAAATCCTCAGGGCAATTTGGCACTTTTGCAGAAAAGCCCTCGAGGTTTTAGAGAATTAGAAATGTGGCCTCGTGGCTAGGGTTTGGGATTCCGGGCCCCCGGAGACTCCGATTTCGGTGCGGTTAGTTCCTACGCGACCGCGGGAACGCGCACTTCCATCCAGAATCGACCGAAGGTTAGAATAAGTCAATGAGGCGCGACCGCTAGCCAGAAATCCATCCGATTCGCGCCGACCTGCGATGAAAAATTGCAAAACAAATAATCCGGTCGATTTGGCAGCAAATCTGGAATAATCTAGGTATACAAGTCGAGGTATATGACTAATATGTGCAAAAACATGGGGAAAATGTACAGAAAAATAAGGCGAATCAATTAAATATCATCCCCCCAAGCTTAATTCTTTGCTTGTCCTCAAGCAATGTGACAATAAATCCAAGGAGTCAAGCAAGCAAACAGATGTCATGAAAGAGTAAAATACCGTTGGGAACCGTCTCCGCACGAAGGACTCAAGCGCTCGGGGGATTCCGCGGGACACGGGCCCGAAGGCCCGAGGATTGCCGGGAACCGTGTCTGCACTAAGGACCCAGGCGCTCGGGGGATCCCATGGGAGCCAAAGCCCAGAGGCCTGAGGACCCACCGGGAACCATCTCCGCACGAAGGACGTAGGCACTCAGGGGATCCCACGGGACCCAAGCCCAGAGGCCTAGGGACCACTGGGAACCGTCTCCGCACGAAGGACGTAGGCGCTTCGGGGATCCCACCGGACCCATGGCAAGAAGGCCCAGGGCCCCACCGGGAACCGTCTCTGCACTAAGGACCTAGGCGCTCCAAGGATCCCACGAGACCTGGAGCCCAGAGGCCCTGGAACCCACAGGGAACAGTCTCCTCATGAAGGACGCGGACGCTCGAGGGATCCCACTGGACCTGGAGCCCGAAGGCCCGACGACCAAGCAGGAACTGTCTCCACACAAAGGACGCAGGTGCTCCGGGGATCCCACAGTATCCATGGCCAAGAGGCCCAGCGACCCACGAGGAACCGTCTCTGCACGAAGGACCCTGGCGCTCTGTCGATCCCACAGGACCCGGTGCCCAGATGCCTAGAGACCCACCAGGAACCGTCTCTGCACGTTGGACCTAGCCGCTCGAGGGATCCGACAGGACCTAGGGCCCAGAGGCCCAGGGACCCATCGAGAACCAACCCAGGCCCACAGAGATCCCACGGGACCTGGAGTCCGGAGGACCGGGAACCCGCCGAGAACCGTCTCCGTACGAAGGACGCAGGCGCTCGGGGGACCGCACGGGACCCGGAGCTCGGAGGCCCGGCGGACGCAAGCGCTCCAGGGATCCCACAGGACCCAGGGCCCAGGGACCCGCCGGGAACCCTCTCCGCACAAAGAACCGTGGAGCTCCAGGGATCCCACAGGATCTGGGACCCAGAGGCGCAGGGACCTGCCAGGAAGTGTCTCCGCACGATGGACCTCCGGGGATCCAACAGGATCCGTTCCCTAGAGGCCCAGTGACCTGCAGGGAACCGTCTCCGCACGAAGGACCCAGGCGCTCTGGGGATCCTACGTGACCCGGGGCCCAGAGCCTAGGGACCCTTTGGGAACCGTCTCGGCACATTGGACCCAGGCGCTCGGGGGATCCAACGGGACCCAGGGCCCAGAGGACCATGGACCCGTCGGGAACCGACCCAGGCGCTCAGAGATTCAACAGGACCCGGAGTCCGAAGGCCCAAGGACCCACTGGAAATCGTCTCTCGACGAGGGACACATGCTATCGGGGGATCCCACGGGACCCGCATGAAGGACCTAGGCGCTCTGGGGTTCCGACGGCACCCGGGGCCCGGTGGCCCGGCGGCCCGGGGACCCGTTGGGAATCGTGTGCGCACGAAAGACCCAGGCACTCCGGGGATTCCACGGGATCTAGGGCCCGAGAACCGTCTCCGCACGAAGGACCCGGCGCTTGAGGCATCCCATGGGACCCAGAGCCCGGAGTCCCAGGGACCCACCGGGAACCGTCTCCGCACGAAGGACGCAGGCTCTCAGGGGATCGCACGGGACCTGGAGCTCGGAGGCCCGGCGGCCAACTGGGAACCGTCTCCGCACGAAGGACGCAGGCACTCCGGGGATCCCATGAGATGCAGGGTTCGGAGGCCCAGCGACCTGCAGGGAACTGTCTCCACACGAAGGACTCAGGCACTCTGGGATCCTACGGGACCAGGGTACCGGAGTTCCAGGGACCCGCTGGGAACCGTCTCCGCACATTGGACCCAGGCGCTCAGGGGATCCCGTGGGACTCGGGGCCCGGAGACTTAGGGACCTGTCAGGAACCGACTGAGGCACTCAGAGATCCCACAGGACCTGGAGTCCAGAGGCCCAGGGACCCATTGGGAACCGTCTCCGCATGAAGGATGCATGCGCTCGGGGGACCCCATGGGACTCGGAGGCCCGGGGATCCGTCGGGAACCGTCTCTGCATGAAGGACCCAGGAGCTTGGTGATCCCACGGTACCCGGAACCCAGAGGCCCAGGGACCCACCGAGAACCGTCTCCGCATGTAGGATGTAGGCGCTCCGAGGATCCCACGGGACACATGGCCTGAAGGCCTGGAGACCCGTAGGGAACCGTCTCCGCACAAAGGACCCAGGCGCTCCGGGGATCCCACTGGACCCTGGGCCCGGAGGCCCAGGGACCCATCGGGAAGCATCTCCACACGAAGGACCCAAGCGCTCGGGAGCCTACTCTGAAGACCGCCCGGAGACACGGGATTTCCCCCAACAAGGACTACAGGCAAAGGGCCTTTTCAGCTGGTTTACAGTGCAGAAGCCATGCTACCAATTGAAATCCAAATTGGCTCTGTCCGCGTGGATAACTTAAATATCATAAATCAAAATGAAACACGTAACGATGAAATCACGCTTCTTGAAGAAAAACATGATCAAGAGTTGATTCAGTCCGCAGCATATTTACAAGTTTTGCGTAAATATCACAGTAAGAAGGTGTGACCACGTAGTCTGCACGTCGAGAACTTAGTTTTGAGAAAATTCAAAACCAGTCTGGTCGCAACAAATTCTCCCCTCAGTGGGAAGGCCTCTACACCGTGGTCTCAATGCCGTGACCTGGATCAGCTCGCTTAGTTATGGAATATGGAAGAATTTTATCTAATGCCTGGAACATAGACTAGTTGCAAAAATTTTATGTGAATGTTTTTCCATTTCCATTGTAAATTTTTACAATCAATAAAGTACTTTTTTCACTCTATGTTATGGTTACTTCCCATTTTCGCCCTTATTCTTGTCTCGGGCCATGCCCGGGGGCTGGTTGGAAAAAGCATTTTATTATAATGTTTAAGTGGATTCACTAACAGATTTCATGGTTGCATCTAGTTAAGACATATCTTTTTAAGACATTTCTTAACACATTAGAGACTTACTAGCGTGTTTCAGATAATTTTAATGGCTGTCAGTTAACAAAAAGCTTATGCATTTATATTAAGATGTTTATACTTGCGACCATATGATCGCATATATTTAAGGTACCTCTTTTAAAGCCGTTTTATAACACATGAGAGACTTATTTATATGTTTTAGATCATCCAAGTCATAGTTTATCTTTAATCCTATGACCATTATACCAAGCCTTCAGTATATATGATCACAAGAGGGGAGTAGGGAAATATAACTATAGCATTAAGTCAAAAAAACTTAGTACTTAACATATTTTCAATAATTGAATTTTTTGCTAACTGTATATATTTGCAAGGTACAAAAACATCAACAAACCAGGTAAATTGTTTTCATTTATATCAATAATTTCATTGTTGCAAGATACAATGACAAATATTACATTAAGAAAGATCAAGTTCTCAGAGCAGACTTTCAATTAAAGGCCTCACTTCATCCATAATGGCGCTCAGCTGATCTTCGTTTTCAAAAGTAGCATCTTCGCCCATAGGATTCAGATTTAAATTTGGACCATGGTGATGCCTTAGTTTGCAGACGATAGCAGAGGCTACTGCTCCAACATTGGACTTCAATGCTTCTTTCTGCCTTCTTGCAATTTTAGGAATGTTGGCAACCAGCGAGTCAGCTTGAGCAGCAACCAATTTACAAGATTCACTAAGGCTTAGGTTATCCTTCTTGGGATCAATGATATCTGCCTTTAGTAAGTCTGCGGCCATCTTTAATTTCTTGAAAGTATCTAGCTCGATACTACTATAGCTCTTGAAAGTTGCTTCTAAAGCATTCTTTTCGTTGCGAGCAAGCTTACTAGTATCCTTGGCCTTCTCGCTAGCCGCTTTATGACGCTCAACAATAGTTTGGAGCATATCAATATCAACTCCTCTTTGAATAAATTTTTGCTCGAAGTGATCTTTCTCTTCAGTCAATTTCTTGATCCGCTCTTCTCGAACTGAAAAGAAGAAGAAATGACTCCAATTGAATTAATGAAATTTACAAAGGTAAGGGAAACTTTTGCCAAAAATAAACTTACTTGTCATCTTGTCTTGTTGCTTTTCACAAAGCACCAGGAGACGTTCGGATTTTTCCTAAAGAGAGCTGTATAACTCTGATGCCTGCTCAAAGGTTGCTGCTTTTTCTTTGACTTCTTTTAATTCAGCCTCAAGCACCAAAATTTTTGTAAGCCTTTCATCATTCATCTTCTGGACTTCGGCCATCTCATTTTGCAGAGCAATTTTTTCCTGCGACAATGAATATTATTACAATCTAAAAAAGACTAAGATTGAAATCAGGATACTTACTGCTTTAAATGGCTGTTTTCAGTCCGACTGACCTTCAATTTCTCCACTAGCAGACCAGATGAGGTTGCTACACGATCAGTGTCCTACATAGAAAATACTAAGAATGAGATTTCTAAAGAAATTAAACAAAACTTTAAGGTAAAGATTTTCACTTACCTCTAAAAAATTCATTAAGAAACCTCTCAGAGAGGTCCACAGATCCACTTGCTTGGCTAGAAGCCAAGCTGTGAGGCGCTAGCTGAGGAATCAAATCTTGAGCAAGGCGCTGGATCTGGGTAGTTTGAACTGCCATCCCTTCTGTCCTTTCCTCTCCTTGTTCTCCCAAATAGGAGGGAGACACAATTTCCGCTACCAGAGGGAGAACAGAGGTACCTAGCTGATCATCCATCCCCATAGTCGAAGCCTCAACGGCGACTTTAGTTTTTCCATCATTGACGGGTTCACTTGACTGAATATCTTTAACCACGTCGTCAATGATGACCTCAGGTTCTTCTTCGGCGACCTGGGTGTTGGATCTAGATTTTGATGATTAATGACAATTTGGATAAATCCTGTTTTAGCACAAGTAAATTAAAATGTTATTTGTTAAACTCTGAAGTTGATATCTCTCTTGTTATGGTTTAATATCAATGCATATGTTGAGGGGGAGCTCATCATATCAGTCATCTGTGCTAATTGTTATCATGACATGAGTAGTATGGATCGTGACCTCTTATCATATATGGATATATATGATTGTATATTTCATCTCTTACCCTTTTGTGGTTTATCGAAAATGGTTCTGTCATTAAACACCAAAAAGGAAAATTCTTGAGTCAACTACTTTAGGAGTAATTTCTTCAGTGATTAATGACAAACCAACTATGAGACTAATGTTGTTTAATGAGTGTATGTGTAGTAGTCTCAAAGTGTATTGCGGGATGAAAGCAAACAAGGGCTGATACTGGCCTAGACTGTCTCGCAAGAGAATGAGGACGATACAGTGGGTGAGTATTCAGTCGTTCTTTCCACAGGGACTAGAGAAAACGAATCGTGTAAAACTAAACTAAATTGATGGCAAATGAAACTAAACTACGAAAGACAGGGAGAAGATGTCACAAGAAAATAAGAGAGAAAGAAGGAGGTGGTCATTCCGACAAAGGATCCGTGCTAAATCTATACATACGTTCGTGAGTACATGCGATAGAATCATTTTCGTTTAGTAGTCTCGTAAGAGCACGACGAAAATAACTAACACAAGTGGTCTATCGATGATATCAACGAACAATGCATGATGAAATAGCACAGACCGTATCTCAACTCCTCTTAACAACTGTCCTCAAGCAAACACAAGCAACAATCCATAGCTCAACACTATAAATGGAAACTACGCAAATTCAAGTTCTCAGTTCTCCATGAACAAACAGAAGTCAAGAACAAAAGCTCAAATCAGCTTGAATCATTCCAAATCACAAGATTAACTCAATCGCATCACCGGAATTGATCTCCAGGATTTCAATTCATCAACCCAACTCACAAATTAGCCTCAAGCAGAGTGGTTTAAAAATATAAAATTCTTCCAAGGGAGATTCAAACTTTAAGGTTACTGAGACAGACATTCTTCACATAGAACCATTTGATTAAATTCTATTCAAACCAATGACTAGCAGTTGGGACTAAACGAAATTAATTACATCCAGTGTACATTTCATACATGACAAGCATTGCAATTCTTTAGTATTCTAAGATAGAGACAAAAGAGATTTATCACGAGATTTGCTTGCTACTAGGCTTTGCTGAGGAAGAAGCATTGGCTACTGCAGGTTGAGGAAGAAGAGGTGGTCAAAGCGCGGCGCGTATCCACTGCTCGTGGTCTCCAAAGAGCCTAGTGAAGTACCCTGGTCGTAGTCGCTGCGGAGAAAGTGGTTGTTGTCATCGAAGGCACAGTGGTCGATGAAGTTAAGGTCGTGGTCCAGCTCGAGGCAGCCGTCAGGATGTGGCGACGATGAGTGGGATCGGTGGCAACGCGGGTTGTGGAGGCGCGGCGCTGGACTGGCGGCGGTTTTGGAGGCGGAGCGAGATCAGCGGGCGGCTCGGTGGCGGTGGCGCGCGCTGTAGATCGGGCGCATCCGGCGGCGTAGCGCGGGGCATAGGTGAATAGAGGAACAGAGGCGGCGGCGTGATGAGTGGAGCGAGACGGTGCGGTGGCGATGGCGGATCCGGCGACGGAGGCGCGGTGGAGCGGCGAGAGATGGCGGCGCATCGCGGGCAGTAGCGCCCAGGGCTTTGCAGTGCGAGAAGCACGGGAGAGCGGCGGAGGTTCGATCGGCGGCGCGGGAGGCGCGGGAGACGCGGAGGCGGGTCCGGCGATGTGGCGTGAGGAAACGGAGAGTAGATCGGGAGGAGAGGCAGAGAAGTGGAGAGAGGAAGGAATGGAGATGAGGAAGAAGAAGGGAGGAAAAAGAAAGAGGAAGGAAGGAAGGAGGAAAAGAGAAGAAGAGTAAAAGAGGGAGCGGAGGAAATAGAGAGGAAGGAGGAGGGAAAGAAAAAGGGAGTTCGCCGATGGTGAGGACGAACGGGATAGAAGAGGATGAAATGTGGTTAGAGAGGATGAAGGGGGAGAAAATCGATCGCTCGCCGGAGAAGGAGAAGAGGAAGAAAGGGGGAGGTAGAAATGGGGAAGGAGACTGGTGGCTTACTGCTCGCGTGGACCTGGCCGGTGGTGGCCCACCGCGGCTAGGAGAGAAGCAGTGGGGGTTTTTGGGTATGTGCTAGGCCAAGAAAGTTAGGGTCGGCCGAAGGGATTTTTGCAGAAAAGCCTTTACCTTTGTAGAAATTGCAAATAGAGCTTTATGTGGTGGCGGCTAGGGTTTATGTGTCTTAGCTGTTTTGCAGAGGGGGTTCTAAGTTTCTAGAAATTACAAACTAGCCCTTGGCTGCTAGGTTTAGTTGTTCTAGACTTCCAGAGACTCCAATTTTGACGGGTCAGCTCCTACGCGTCCGTAGTAACGCGTACTTTTGTACGGAATCATCTGTTGGCTAGATCCAATCGGTGAAGCTCATCCATTTAGCCAAAATTTCCTGAATTGTGTCGACATGTGATCAAAATAAACAAAACATACAGTCGAGGTCGAGCGACAGCCAATACTAATATATTTCAGTATTTGATGATTTTTATGACTTAAATGAGCATGAATGAAGGGAAAATATCTAGAAAATATGCACAAATATGAGAGTTATCAAGGGCGTATGGAGAATAATGTTGATATGAGTCACCTTGAGCGAGGTCAAGCTTCACTGAAGGTAAGATCAAAGATTAAGGATCATTTTCTTAGGATTTTATCAGTCTTGGTGTTTGGAGATAGGCCGAGTTGATAGGTTTCTTTTTTCTAGTTTAACCATACTATTAAGAGGGGTCGAAAACTAGTAGCTTGAGTCGATCTAGTGTGGGAGCTCAAATGCATTCATATCATATTGCACTAGTGCTTATTCACCTCTTGCATTGATAGAAAAACAAGTGTAGTTTGTTTGAAGTAGAAATAATATTTGAAAACTACACTTAGTTATGGTCGCACAGAGAAAACAATCTGTGTCAGTACGAGAGACTAGTCGTGGTCGTATTTGCACAATTTGGCTGTATCACTATTTGGAACTGGTCGTGGTTGTCGAAGTTCAAACTAGTCATACCAATACATGTACACAACTCGAATACGGACATTCGACTACTTTCTATTCGACCGAGTATTCGACCAGTGGCTTAAAGTTCTTCAATCAAAACTGGTTGTGGTCTATGCTGATTGTCAGCATGCATATCCAAGTGGAGACAGACAATTGCATTTGCATATAGCCCCAAATCATGTTTGAGTAAAATTCCTAAGTCCTGTTTTCGGTTCGCACAGGCCGGACATTGTCTTTGATGGTTGGATATTGTCTTTGATGGCCAGACAATAAAGATTGTGTCAATTGTTTCACTCTTACACAATTTTTGTGTCATATGCTGGTATTTGGAAGGTTTGTGATTTTGCATATCAAAACAAATATGATTTCATGAAATTGGAGCATGTTCAAATGGATTTGAGATTTGAGTTTCTTTTGGAAATTTGAACTCTTCATTAGTTCATGTACTTTTCCCCTAACCTTGTGACCTAAAATTGTTTCTATCAAACCACCCTTTTGGCATATCTTTCATTTGTATGTTTTTGGTGATTAATGCCAAAAGAAGGGAAAATTTTTTGAGGATTGAAACTGTTAGTTCCTATCACTCATTGCAATTTGAGTTTAGTATAAATGCTTCAGAACTTTTCCTTATATCAAAAGTTGTTATATTGGAAGGTTGACACAATCTTTATCACAAAATTAATCGAGACATTATTTCTCTTGTGTGTCAAATATATATTGATGACATTACTTTCGGTTCTACTAATTAATCTTTCTGCCAAGAGTTTTGTGAGATGATGCTTAGGGAAGTCAAGATGAAAATGATTGGAGAGCTAAGTTACTTCCTTTCATGACAAATCAAGCAACTCAAGAACAGAACGTTCATGAGTCAAATCAAGCATGTGAAATACTTGCTCAAGAGCCTCGAGATGGAAGATGCTGAAGCTATTACAACTCTCATGGCTACACATGGACATATCGATATGGACGAAAATGAAAAAGCGGTTAATTCTAAACTTTATCAATCTACAATTGGCAGTTTGCTTTATCTTACCGCATTTAGGCCCAACATCATATTGAGTGATTGCTTATATGCTAGGTTTCGATCATCTCCTAAGGAATGTCATCTGATTGCCATTAAAAGAATCCTTAGGTATTTGAAATGCTATCCTAGGATAGTCTTTGGTATCCGAAAAATACAAACTTTGAATTACTTGGTTATTTGGATTCGGATTATGTGAGTTGCAAGATGAATCGAAAAAGCACATCCGGTAGTTGCTGTGCTTAATTTTTATGATGAAACAAAGCTTGTTGGATTATGGAATTGCCTTCGAAAAGATGCCACTCCTATGTGATCATGAAAGTGTCGTGAAGATTGTAAACAATTTGATTCAAAACTCTAGGATAAAGCATATTGACATTCGACATCACTGTATAAGAGATCTTGTGGCAAAAAGAGATATAGAGATCAATCATGTAAAGACAAAAATGCAACTAGCGGGTATTTTCACACCAAACTATTAGATGCATCTAGATTTTGCATGATTAGAAGTGGATTAAATGTCATCGATATATTTGTTGTGTGTTTATTGTCTTGTTATCCTTCTATTTACCTTGAGTGTTTTTTTTAAAATACTTGCAAATTTTCTTGAGACCTTGTCTTTGAATAAAAACAATTTCAAGTAAAAATCAACCATTCTTGGAAATCTGTTACAACTAGTTCTAGCAAACTTAGAAAATAAAACAATGACTCCGAAAATATTGCTCGTCACAATTTGAGTTCTCACCCCTTCCTTTTTGTGCTTGATGACAAAAAGGGAGAGATATTTGAGATAATTGATATTTGGGTGGGCGAGATGAGATATTTGAGATTGATATTTGATAACTCTCGTATTTGTGCTTATTTTCAAGATATTTTCCCCTCATTCATGCTCATTTTAGTCATAAAAACCATCAAATACTCAAATATATTTGTATTGGTTGTCGTTCGACCTCGACTATGTGTTTTGTTTATTTTAACTGCAGGTCAACGCAATACAGGTAATTTATGGCAGAATGGATGAGCTTCATCGATTGGATCTAGCGAACGGACGATTCCGTATCGAAGTACGCGTCGTTATAGACGCGTAGGAGCTGACCGCGTCAAAGTCAGAGTCTCCGGGAGTCTAGAACAGCCAAACCTAACAGCCTAGGACCCAACTAAATTCCCTAAAAATCCAAGCCCCTAATTGAAAATCGACTAACACACAGAAACTCCAAACCCTAGCTCGGAAGGATGCTATTGTAATTTCCTAAAATCCGAGGGCCTTTTTGCAAAACAGAAAAAACACTAAAAATTCCCTAGCCGCCATTGTTGTTCTCCGGCCTAGCACATACAAAAAAAAACCCCACTTCTCTCCCAACCAAGGCGAGCTTGCCGCCGGCGGTAAGCGCTGGTCTTCTTCCCCATTTCTACCTCCCCTTTTCTATCTCTCCTCCCTCTCCGGTGAGCCGCCGATATTCTCCCCCTTCATCCTCTCTCACCACATTTCATCCTCTTCTATCTCGTTCGTCCTCACCGTCAATGTGCTCCCGAGCCTCTCTCTTTTTCCTCCTCTCCCTTTTCCTTCCTCCTATCTCTTTTTTTTCCTCCCTTCTTCCTTTCCGTTCCTCCCTCTCTCCACTGCTCCACTCCCTCGCCAGATCCATCATCCCGTGCCGCCACGCCTCCTCTCTCCACTCCTCCGCCTCCACTCCTACGCCCTACCACGCGTCAGCGCCGCTTCTTAGAACCCGCACGCCGCCGCCTGTGTCACTCGCCACCACCACCAGATCTGTTAGATCTGGTGCAACCACATCCCGTGATGTGCCGCCGCTCATAAACCTGCAGCCACGCACCACCTCCCGCGTGTGTTGCGCCGCCGTCTCGCCCACACACACCGCCGTCACCTCCCACCTCGCGCCGCCGCCACTCACCAATCCACCTCGCCGCAAGCTACCACGGCGCCGTCGCCACCAATCCGCGGCCTAACCCGCACCGCCGGACCTGATCTTGATCCCTTCCACGCTGCACCGCTGTTCCCGCTCTAGATCTGCTGCCACCATCTTCCCAAACTCCGGCAGATCCGCCACACCTCTCACTTCGCTGCGCCGCCGTCTAGATTCCACAGCAGTCGCCTCTCCGGCTTCCCGTGCCAATCTTGGGCGTCACTTCCCGCACCTGATCCGCCACCTTTTGCGCCATCTCATCCCCTACACCATGTGGGACCCTCATTTGAGGAATCCGATGGCAACCGCCCAGGTGGATTGCACTCAGAAAGGTACATCACAAGCTCACAACAACAGGATTTACTTTAAACAATAAAGCAAATGGATAAAACAAGTACAAGGTCACGAGGACCACTATTACATTATCATAATGCCAGGAATGGCATTAATTAAAGTTAATACAAAAGTAGGGAGTTTTTCAAGATCAAGAATCAAAAGAATCGGCATCGGAATACCGAACACACAAACATAACACAAAAGCAACAACAAAGGTCTTCATTTCCTTCAGCAGCGATTTGGCTCGGGCCTTCACCACATCGGACTCAACTTGGCGCATGACCCTCCTAGAAGCTCAAATCTTCTGGAAAGGTTCCTTCCTCTTCTTGGTGCTCAAGGCTAAAGGGATCAGGATCCTCGAATCCTTTCTTCTGAATTTGTGTGAAAAGGCAAGGGTGAGCATTTTTTACAGGATGCTCAGCAAGTCTCGTTACGAGAATGCAGGTATGTAGATGAGGGGTTTTCAAGGAAAGAGGTCTTTGTCGACGATTCGGACTCGGGGTCCTCAGCCGAACTTATGCAAAATTTGTAATTGTGAGACCTTTCAAGATGACCCTCCGGGAAGGTATGTAGAACAATGGTGAACAGGAGCACAGAGAGATTTATACAGGTTCGGGCCCTCGATGGTGAGAGTAAAAACCCTACGTCCTGTTAGGATTTCACTATATGTGATAAAGCTTTACAAACTAGCGGGGGGAAACCTTCACAGGCGAAAGTTTTCCCTATATAAGTGTACAAAAAGAAGCTATAGGAGACTTGTAAGTGTTGTCTAATCTAAGCCGTAGACTTGGCTGTTTGAGTGATTGAGATATCTTGTATCTCACTTATGTCAGGGGTCTTGTTCTTCCAAATGTCTTGGATCCTCCGTTTGATGTACTTTGCCACCTTTTTATATTGGTCGAAAAGGTGCCATATGAAGAAAACTACATCAAACGGTTAGATGCGGTTGTTGGAGAACCGCTGTTAACTTCCACGGAGGTTATTAACACGTGTTAATCATGAATAACCGCATATAATAACCTCTGACGGTTGGTCTTCAACGTGGAGGAATCTTCGGGATGCTTGGAATATCCTGACATAAGGATAACCGAATAAACTCCAAGCACCCTGGTCGAGAACGTTCTGACCGCGGAATGTGGGCTGACCGCACAACATCCCGGATATCCAGTCCGCGTATAGCATACAAACTTCTGACCACGCAAGGCTGTTGGTCTGATCGCACGAAACCCGCGATCTGATCGCGTAAAGCTTGTGACCTCATGGTGATGCCCCTCAAAATAGCTTGAGTTCGCATCGCCAGATACATGTCTGGTTCGAACCTGTCTTGAACCAAAAGTTTATTAGAAGTGACCCGGGTGTCAATCCTCGTCAGCTAGCCCCCAAATTCGAAGAAAACGAAGAGACGTGTTTATTTCGAATTTTAAGACCATGCATTGGATTTTTAACCCGACTCTTCAATTTTTCCACTTAGTGGCGCACTAAGTGAAAACGGTTGGTTTCCCAAGACGGGTTCTGACATTATGTGACGGGCAATGATAGTGCCGTAGAACTATTTTTATCTCGAGGTAAAATTGTAAATGCTTTGACGAAACTCGAGGCGTCTGGAATGCAAACCGTCCGGCTATAAATACCAGGCTCCTGGATTTGTAAAATTTCACAATTTCCCTCCACGTCTAAATCCTTTTCTTGTTATCCTGCCTTCTTCCTTTTCACATATTCCTCCCAATGGCAGATCACGATATCATCGAGATTGAGAGTGATGAAGAGGAAGTTGTCAAACAAGGGTCTCAAACAATTGAAGTCCTGTCTCCCTTAAGGAAGAAACCCAAGGTTGACGAAGGATCTTCCAGTGGAACAGAGGTGAAGAATGTAGCAAGTTTCTTTCTTCTTTCAGTTCCTTTGACTCTCCCCGTTCATGCCTCTCGGCAAGTTAGGCCTTTATCCTTAGAGAAAGATCCCATCACATTTAATTCTCCCATCCTTTTGGGTGATCAACATCCTGGTCGGCAAGCGGTGACTATCCCTCGATCAGATGATTGCCATATTGGGTTGGCGAAGCAATCTTCTGATGGGAAGGTTGCTCTTCCACCATCTGATGATCTTCCTCTCAAGATGGGTGTATTAACGGGTTATGCACCGGGACAGGTAACAATTCTTCTCCCCTTTTGCTGATAATTATAGTTAGTGTGACTAACTTTTGCAAAATGCAGGAGGTTGGAGGCTCCAGCGATCAGCCTTCTACTGCTCCATCTCTTCCTTCCGGACAGACTCTTCTGGAAGAGAAGAATGCCCTGGAGAAGAAGACCGAGGAGATGGCCTCCAAGATTCTGCGTCTAGCAGAATGTCTTGATCGATCCCGAGAAGAGGCGCACCATTTCCGTCGAGAGAGGGACTTCGCTCAGCAACAGCGAGAACTCTCTGACTTGATTAGGGACAATAGTGCGTCTGTTGTTAGGGACGATGTAGATAGACTTAGGGTAGTTACTAGTTCGCTGGGGGTTGCCAGTGTAAATCCTACTGACAACAACATGTCCCTTGGGGAACTTTGTAAACTTCTTTCGGAGCAAGTCGACGTTTTGATCGACTGTATCCCTTTTGTATATAAAGAATGTAAGAAATAAAAGTTTCTTATTTCTCATGAATATTCTTCACATCTTCTGTGCGAAAATATAGCCATAAACTTTATGTTTGCGACCATTCATACACAGGAAACTTTATTTCTGCGATCAGAATCGCGTTTAAGAAAAAAGCACCGCGACCTGCCCTGATTCCGCGATCAGTTTCAGAGCCGCGGTCAAAACTAAAGTGCGACCAGAGTTGGAACTCGGTCAGGCTGTCACTCCTATTAGAATCGAAGTTTTAGCCTAAAACATGATTTCGATAAAACCATAACCCAATTAGAAACATTCTAGTACGTCAAAAATTGAGTTGCATGATTTTTTCGAAAAAAATGTTCAAAGCATAAAAAGGAAAAACGTCTTCTGAAAAGTACTGAAAATTTTTCAGTCCTTTTGCACTTTCAGTTTCCAAAACAAAGAAATCTTTTTGTTTCAGATCCGACGCCTGAATACTTTATCGGGTCCATCAGAGACAGTATCCATTATGGGAAATGAATAAAGCATTCAATGGAACGTTTGAAATGAGCCGTTTACTCATTAATGCGCCGCCTTGGGTCTATAAAAAGAGCAGATGTCTTTTCAAAGAAGCCACACAGCCAAAACCCTCATTATTCCCGCCGCACAAAACCCTCATTTTCTTCAGCCTTCGTCTTCCCAAAATCGCCAGCTTTCCCTTTGATTCTCCACCAAAGATGGCGTCCTGGAGCCGATCCATCCACCATTCCGAGGATAGCCTAGTGGCGTTAGAGAAGGAGGAGATCCTTCCTCCGCGGCTGCTCATTAACTGGCGGCCTGCGGAGAAGGACCAAGAAACCCCAACTGTCCAAGAGGGCGAGTTGGTGGTTTTTGAGGAGTACCTGCGCTGCGGGTTCCGATTCCCCGAGAGTCGGTTTCTCAAGGATGTCCTTGAGCACTATGGGTGGGAACTGATCAACCTCCATCCCAACGCGATGCTGATCCTTGCGGTATTCCAGCATCTTTGTGAAGCGTTCGTCGGAATATATCCCAGCGTGGATCTTTTCCGGCGATTCTACTTTTCGGCGTGGTCGAAGAGCACCAACGCCGCCGGATGCATCTACTTCCGGCTGAGGGACAAAAAGGAGTATCCCTCCCCACCCCTGCGAGATTCTGTGCACGGGTGGCACCAAAGGTGGTTTTACTGCTCTCCACCATCCGAAAGTAGTCTATGGTTTGAAAACTCGCGACCGGAGAAGTCGAGCGAGTTAGATGTTCCCCCGGCGATGAACTCGGAGCTTTCGAAGCATGCCGAGGTGATTCTTCACTTGGTCAATCAAGGATTGACGGCTCGAGACATTATTCGAGACTTCGTGAAGAATCGGGTGAGTCCTCTGCGTGAAAGGGCTCATCCGGCGTGGGAGATTAGGTCCATGGCGGATAGCACCCTGGACTACAGTCAAGGTATTTATTTCTTTGGCGCTGAGCTTTCCCATTCTTGAATTGTGCAAATTCTGACTTGAGTTTGGGAACAGTCCTGCCTTCATCCGAAATTGAAAGGTGGACCAATTCCCTCCTTAGGGCCTACAATGCCGATGTAGAGGGCCCTAAGGGATCGCCTCATCCACAGAGTCTGATTCACGCCGGCGACGACCTTAAACAGGAGTGCCGAAAGGTACATTCTCTATCTGGCCTCCATTTTTTAGATCTTCTGCATGTCCAGCGTTAAACATTTCCATCGAAAATGTGAATCAGCTCCTAGGAAGGTTTGCCGAGATGACTTTCCCGAGTGAGAATGTAGGTTCTCATGGGAAGCCAACGGTAAAGAACGTGAAGAAGGTCTCCCAAAGCCCCAAGACAAAGAGTCCTGCCTCCAAGAAGGCCAGGCCAAATCCCGGGGAAGGGTCTTCAGGGAGCGTTCCTCCTACCGCAAGAAAGACGGCGGTAAGATATCGCATCCCTTCTGTTTTACCAGGTACAGATTGGAATCACTTCTTCGTCGTACAGGGAGAGGGGAGCGAGGAGGAAGAGGATGATGTTCCTCTGATCCTTCGGAGGAGGAAGATCGCGGATCTCCCATCCGGCGATGCCCCAAGCTGCCCCGCAGAGACCACTACTACCGAAGAGGTGGTCATGGCAGATCCTGCGACCACCGAAAATCTTGTGGTCGCGGGTGACCACCCAATTCCTGAAGCCCCCGAGACTTCAGGACCGGTTGTCTCTGTTCCTCTGGTCGAAAGGACGACCACGGTAAGGATTCCTTTCTGTCATTCTTTTTATGATTCCTTCTGTATGTTTAACAAATCAATGTTCATACAGGGAGAAGAGCTTCTCCCTGTGACTACTGCGAGTCCCAGGGGGGAAAATCCTCCTCCTCTGCAGACAGAGGGGGAGGTAGTTGAGCAAAGGCCGGTTGTGGTGGCTGCAGCGACCCAGGAGTTGCCAAGGCCTTCGGATGTAGCCCCACCAGCCAGTACGGTAGCCCAGGTAAAGACCTTGCTTTTTGTCTCTATCTTTTTCTTAGAAATATGCTCATAGCTGAACACATCCAGGAGGGAGCTACCTTGTTTGCCATGAGGAAGGCAAGAACCGATGATAGTTCTCCTCCCCAAGGGGAACCTTCTCAGAAATCCCAGGAGCGAATGGGATTTCAAATAAGGTAAGAACCTTGAATTGGCAATAATCTTAAATAAAAACTGCTCAAATTGCCTTTCTTGTCAGGCAAAGAAAGACGGCGCCCAGCTCTTCAACCGCCTCCGGAGGGGTTGAAGTCGCAGCTGGTACAGGAGCTTCCAACGAAGAACGCTCCACCCCTGTGGTCCAGGAAGTCGTCCAGACCGCAGGGGAAGGAATAAATGCAGGGACCCAGTCACAACCGATGACTACTGGGGGTAGCGCCCAGCCGGCACTCCCACCAACTGTCCCTGTAGTAAGCGCATCCGGGGCTCTAGCGGGGATCCCCGCTGGAATGAATGATGCTGTCTTACAAAAGTTTATGAAGGTATAATAAATCTCCACTCTCGTGCCTGAATTGTACTTAGGACACCTTTGATCTTCTTCCTTGGCACCACAGGGATTATCCTGGCTAATAAGCCATTCGCATGTTGTGATGGCCAGTACAGAAGCCATTCAAAAAGAACGCGACAGCTTGCGCAGGTGAGTACCATTACCCTTTGGTTAGTATGGGTGCATTTTGGTTGTGACTGCCTTGATTTTGCTGCAGAGAGTTTACATTTTTGAAGAAAGAGGTGGCCAGTTCAGTCTCAATGTTTAAGAGACAAGAAACTGAACTCAACAAACTTCGATCAGAGAATGCTGGTAAGCCGATTCCTGATTAAGAAGACTTGAATCCATAATATGCAAATAATCTCCTCTCTCTGTACAGTGCAAGCAGGTCGAATTACGCAGCTCAGTCGAGACAAGGGGATTCTTGAATCCTCGATTCGCCACACCGATCGGGCAATCAAAGAGCTGAGCCTCCGGATCTTCAAAAAACTGAAGGCCGTGGCTGATCTCTTAAAGACCGACGTGGTAGAACCGAAGAAAGACAACCTCAACGTAAGTGACTGGACATCGCTGCTCACTGCCCAGGCGGATTCACTGCTTGAGTATCTCCCTGGAGATTCACGGCGACGCGAAGAGGTGATCAGAACCAGGGTTCGATCAGCCACAGTAGTCGTACTCAGCCGGGTTCGACTTCACCATGGCCCAGATGCAGATCTGAGCGCACTGGTGGGTCCGATTGAGGTCGAGAGTGAAGAGCTGCTCGATGCAGTCATAGAGGAGGTCAAGCCCTTAGTAGATAGGCTCCTGACTGAGCTGGGGATCGAATGATCCTTATTTTTGTATCTAGACAATTGTGTATAATGCAATGTATGTAGAAAATCATTTTTGACAGGAAATATATATTTTGCATTTTTTAGATTATGAGTTCCATACTATAAGCACATCCCCCTAGCCCCCGCCTCTGCTTATGAATACTGAAGCCTTAGTGTTATAAGCAGAGGAGAAAACATAAGCGTAACGACCAGGGGTGTGCGTTTTAAACCAACGATCAGGATCAATGTAACGTCTAATCATATTGCGAACTGGTAGCCACTCAGATGACCAAGGACTTACCAGATAGCCCCGTATGCGTTGAGAAACGGCTTATTTAGGAGTGATTTATCTGTAAGTGGTCATGAGATCGACCAGCGAATCCGATTAGATTGTTGTAATGATCTGACCGTCGGCGGTCAGCCCCCAGGTCGAATGCATTTGATACGGGCTTAAAGAGAAAAACTCATTGTATGAAAGCAAAACATATTTTGTTTTGGCAAAAGATGCTAATTGAACAGGAAAAAAGTGATTGGAATACTTACACGTAAAATTTGAGAAGTTGATCGATGTTCCAAGTATTGGACAAAATCCGACCATCCTCCATAGCTAACCGCGCCGATCCTGTCCGCGGCACTGAGACAACAGTATAAGGACCTTCCCATTTTGGGGAGAATTTGTTGCGATTAGACTGGTCTTGAATTTTTCGTAAAACCAAGTCGCCCACGTTGAGATCACGTGGTCGCACCTTTTTACTGTGATACCTGCGTAAAGCTTGCAAGTATGCCGCGGACTTAACCAGGGTGCGATCACGCCGTTCTTCTAAGAGGATGAGATCTTGCGCCCGTTGTTCGGACTGATTAATCTGTTCGAACTGATCTGTCCGAATAGAACCAATACTTACTTCCATAGGCAATACCGCCTCGGCCCCATAAACCAAATGGAAGGGCGTCTCACCGGTGGCGCGACTAGAAGTAGTCCGTAATGCCCATAGAACGGTATAGAGCTCATCTGCCCAAGCCCCCGAGCGGGTCTTAAGGCGATCAAAAACGCGCTTTTTAATGCCTTGCAGTATTTGCCCATTGGCTCGTTCTACGGCACCATTGCTTTGTGGATATGGCCACAGAAGCAAAGCACACCTTGGTCCCAACCTGATCGCAGTAGTTCAGGAAAAGACCACTGGCGAACTGAGAGCCATTGTCTGTGATGAGACGGTTTGGAACACCAAATCGTGCCACAATGTTCTTATGGAAGAACTTTTGTGCGGCTGACCCATTGACCGCTTGTGGCATAGGACCGACGATATCCATCCCCCAGACCGCGAATGGCCATGCAAGAGGAATGGTTTGCAACGCATAGGCAGGTTGATGAACTTGCCTTGCGTGGTACTGACACTGGGGACACGTCTTGACCATATGCTTGGCATCATCAAGTGCCGAAGGCCAGTAGAATCCTTGTCGAAAAGCCTTTCCGACCAGTGTCCGATATGACGAGTGCGCACCGCATACACCGTCATGTATTTCTCTCAAGAGGGACTTTCCTTCCTCCTGAGATATACAACGCATGAATACTCCTTGAGTACCCTTTCTGTACAAAATCCCATCTATGAGTTTGTACAGACGCGCTTTTCGAATTAACCGATCACTTTCGGTTTCGTCCTCGGGTAGGGTCCCATGTTCAAGATAGACCCTCAATGGATGAGCCCAATCTTGTTCCTGACCGAGGTTGGTAACGAAGGCTATTACCGGATCATCCTCGACCGAAGTCATGATCGAAGGATGGTCCAAGTATTCAATGAACACTCCTGCCGGAGCGGATGAGCGTGAGGACCCAATTTTGGATAATTGGTCTGCGAGAATATTGTCCTTTCGCGGGATGTATTGGACTTCGAAATGACTGAAGTGTTTTTCCAATCTCCTCACTTCCCCCAGGTAATGAGCCATTGTCTCATCGGAGGTGCTGTACTCCTTGTTTACCTGGTTTACGACCAGCTGTGAGTCTCCCCTCACCACTAATCGACGGACTCCGAGGGATTTTGCTGCCCGGAGCCCTGCAAGAAGACCTTCATACTCTGCTGTATTGTTGGTTGCAACAAAGTGTAGTTAAATAACATACTTAAGCTGTTCGCCCTGGGGCGTAACTAAGACTACTCCAGCCCCCGAGTATTGAAAACTACGGGAGCCATCAAAGTACATTGTCCAATAATCGGGGCACTCCAGTTCCTCTGCCAACTGCACGGGTGGCTCAGGGTTGGTCCATTCGACCACAAAGTCAGCCAAAACCTGAGACTTAACCGCCGTGCGGGGAGTGAAATGGATCTCGAAGGCACCGAGTTCGACCGCCCATTTGGCGATTCGACCAGATTTCTCTGGATTTCGGACAATATCCCCCAAAGGAAAAGAGGAGGGTACTGTGATCTTGTGTGCTTGAAAGTAATGTCGTAGCTTACGGGAAGCCATCAGTAGCGCGTAAAGTATCTTCTGGACCTCAGGGTAGCGCTCCTTAGGACCATGAAGTACTTCGCTCACATAGTAGACGGGTCTATGTATTCCTTCCCTATCCGCGATTAGAACGGCGCTGACCGCGTGTGGTGTGGCCGTCAAGTAAAGAAGCAACGGTTCTCCTTTGTCAGGAGACACCAATACTGGCGGACTGGATAGATATGCTTTTACCTCCTGGAATGCTTTTTCGGCCTCATCCGACCATGTAAAGTTATGATGCTTCCGCAGGGCTTTGAAGAAAGGCAATCCCCTTTCGCCTAATCGCGATATAAAGCGACTTAAAGCCGCCATGCGACCAGCCAGGCGTTGAACATCCTTCATGGTCGAGGGCGACCTCATTTGTTCAATAGCTCTGATCTTCTCAGGATTAACTTCAATGCCCCTGGAACACACAAGGAAACCAAGGAGTTTTCCTGAAGAAACCCCGAAAGAGCATTTCTCCGGGTTTAATTTTATTCCAAAGCGATTCAAATTACAGAAGGTTTCAGCGAGATCGTCCAAATGAGACAATCTCTTGGTACTTTTTACAACCAAATCGTCTACATATGCTTCGAGATTACGCCCTATCTGGGAAAGAAAGGTCTTTTGCATCAAGCGCTGGTACGTGGAACCTGCGTTCTTGAGACCGAACGGCATTCTGACGTAGCAGTATGTGCCGAACGGGGTGATGAAGGCAGTTTTCTCTTCATCATCTTCTGCCATGCTAATTTGATGGTATCCTGAGTAAGCGTCCAGAAAACTCATCAGTTCGCAACCCGCAGTCGAGTCGACCAGCTGGTCGATGCGGGGAAGGGGAAAGTCATCCTTCGGACAGGCAGAGTTGAGGCTAGTGTAGTCGACGCACATGCGCCACTTGCCATTTGACTTGCGGACCATGACCGGATTGGCGAGCCAGTCCGGGTGATCCACTTCGCGGATAAACCCGGCTTGTAAGAGTTTGTCTAACTCTTCTCGGATGGCTTCCTGTCGGTCAGTGGCAAAACGCCTGAGCTTTTGCTTTATTGGTCGTTGTCCAGGTCGAATTGCTAACCTGTGCTCAATTACTTCCCTTGGGACACCGGGCATGTCGGACGGTTTCCACGCAAACACGTCTGCGTTAGCCCGGAGGAAAGCAACGAGGTCGAGTTTCTATTTGTCATCCAGGGCTGACCCAACCCGAATTGTCTTGGATGGGTCATCTGGGTACAAAGGAACTTGTTTGAGTTTTTCATCTGGTCGAGGAGCAGCCTTGATCGCATCGGTGGCAACGGTGGCGACCTGAGCGTCCCGAAGGGGAAGTTGATCGACCATCTCCAAAGATAACCGGTGGCACGTGAGTGCCACATTGCGACTGCCTCGGATCGAGATGACACCTTTGGGGCCAGGCAATTTCCCGCACTGATAAGCATAGTGCGTTGCCATCATGAACTTAGCAAGAGTCGGCCTGCCAAATATTGCATTATAAGCTGAGTCCCAATCGATTACATCGAAAGTAACCAATTCTGTCCGGAAGTTGTCTGGTTCTCCCAGAGTGACCGGGAGGACCACTTGTCCCAATGGCATCATGGAGGGACCTGGGATTATCCCATAAAACGGATGGATTATGGGCTTAATCTTTGAACGAGGAATTTGCATCTCGTCGAGTGCTTTAACCAATAGAAGATCAAGGGAACTTCCCCCGTCAATCAGGACCCTTTTGACTCTCGCGTTACTGATGATTGGGGTGATGACCAGAGGTAGCCTCAATGGCCGGGTTAGCCCCACAGGACAGTCATTGCGATCGAACGTCAAAGGCATATCCGACCAACGGGGGTATTGAGGTTCACCAAGGGATGTATCCGTTTGGTTAACCTCTCGGCAGAAGGTTTTAAACTGCCTTTTGGAAACGAAAGAGGAAGAACCTCCGAAAATGACATTAACATGATTTTGAGGTACCTGGTAAGCCATTTCTTCGTCTCCGTCGACGTCTCTAATCCCGCACGCCTGCTCTTTAGGCGGTAAGGTTGGCATTGGCCCAACTCCTTGGTAGAAATCGTCCAGTTGTTTCAGCCAACTCCTGCAGTTTTTGAGGTCGTGGCCTGCGGAGTTGTGGAGTGGACACCACTTCTTGCCCTCCTGCGGATTAGTTGATTTTTCTGGCTGGTCGGAATCCTGACTACCAGAGGCAGTTTTACTTTTAAAGGAAGACTTATTACCTTTGGTCGAAGGTGGCTTCTCTGCGACTGCAACCTCGCGGTACTGTCCAGAGCGGTTCCTCTTCGACTTCTTTGACTTCCCACCCGGTGAAGACTCCGGCTTTTTGCTTGAATCTTCGTTCCTGGCGTCCTTGAAGCCTGGTTGGGGTGGTAAATCCCCCTTATCGACCATTCGGTTCCATTCGACCGCTTCGGCTGCATCGGAATATCGATCAGCCATGTCGAACAGATCGGCCACTGATCGAGGAGGGTGGATAAGCAAGTCTTCAGTGAATCTCCGGTATCGAACGGCATGCTTAAATGCCCTGATTACGGAGCCATCAGATATGTTCGGGATGGTATTCCTCACCCCGACGAACCTCTTGACAAACTGCCGAAGTGTTTCGGTCGAAGTTTGCCGCAGCCTATGCAGGTCGTCCTCCTTACCCGGCTTTTGGTAACAATTTTGGAAATTGCTAAGGATGGCATCGCATAGCATTTCCCAATTGTAGATGGAACCCTCAGGCTGATTAAACAACCAGGTTCTAGCCGGTCCTGCGAGGACTGTTGGCAGGTAGTTGGCCATGACCTTGTCATCGCCTCCCGCTGCTTGGATGGCAGTAATATAGATTTGAAGGAACTCGGATGGGTTCTGAGTTCCATCAAACCTCTCAATGGCCCCTGGTCGAAACTTATCGGGCCAAACGACTGCTCGTAGGCCAGGCGAAAAAGCTTTGCAACCAACGTAAGGACCGTGGACTGCACTATGACTCTCAGTTGGGTCTCGAGCAACCTCACGCAATGGCGAGGTTACTCGTGGTCCCAAACGAGAGTGAACAGGAACTCGATCCCTACTACGAGAATCCTGCATTCGCCGGTATTTGTCCTGTCGGGACGGTACGGGCGGTGGGTAACTCCGCCGGCCAGAGCCAGAATGAGGACCATCCCGTTCACGGGAATGTGTTACCGAGCGGGAAGAGGCTGTTGGGGTCGCCTCGGATGCGACCTCGTCCAGTCTTTCCTCCAGGATCCTGAAAAAGGCCGGTTTCTGCGCATCCGTGACCGTAGGAGGAAAATTGCGCATGACTTCCACGATAGATCGCAGTCGACCATGGGTACTTCTCCTAGGGGCACCAGGTGTTATCGTTTCTTCGTCCACTGGGAAACGCTCCGGTGGTAAAGAAGGAGTCTGGTCACGTCTACGACCACGCGACCGCCGAGAAGAACTCGGGGCAGCATCGTAACGAGCCTGCGCATCTTGAAGAGCCTCTAGGGCAGTTCTACGTAGTTCGTTGTTCTGTTGCTTGAGATCTTGATCCTCCTTCTGTTTGCGATCTTGTTCTTCCCTGGCAGCCTGTTGATCGGGAGTTTCTTCCGACAGCGCAGCAAACTGCCTAGGGAGAGAGGTCGTCGATGGGGAAAACATCTCGGTTTGTTCCGAGTCGGACTCGAAATCAAAGAGACGGTGAAGGTTATCAGGGTCGAACCTTCCTGGGCTAATTTCCGGGTCATCATCATATTTTCCCTCAGCAGGGTCGTATGACGGGCCGGATTCATCACCTAGCACATTAAGAACCTCTGTGGGTTCTGACCTTGCGCCAGTCGCTTCCTGGTCGATTGACATGACTTGGAGAGATGATTCAACCTGTGGAAGATTCTGGCCTTCGACCTCTTCCATCGGAACAGGATCGCTTGGAGAAGGCATTGGTATATGGGCATAATCCTCGAGATCGAAGTCGTTCTCGGAATCATATGCTCCAGCCATGTTTCAGCGAACCTCCGGATTCCAATTAGGACGCCTTGAGAAAGGCCCCACGGTGGGCGCCAGCTGTCGACGATTCGGACTCGGGGTCCTCAGCCGAACTTATGCAAAATTTGTAATTGTGAGAACTTTCAAGATGACCCTCCGGGAAGGTATGTAGAACAATGGTGAACAGGAGCACAGAGAGATTTATACAGGTTCGGGCCCTCGATGGTGGGAGTAAAAGCCCTACGTCCTGTTAGGATTTCACTATATGTGATAAAGCTTTACAAATTAGCGGGGGGAAACCTTCACAGGCGAAAGTTTTCCCTATATAAGTGTACAAAAAGAAGCTATAGGAGACTTGTAAGTGTTGTCTAATTTAAGCCGTAGACTTGGCTGTTTGAGTGATTGAGATATCTTGTATCTCACTTATGTCAGGGGTCTTGTTCTTCCAAATGTCTTGGATCCTCCGTTTGATGTACTTTGCCACCTTTTTATATTGGTCGAAAAGGTGCCATATGAAGAAAACTGCATCAAACGGTTAGATGCAGTTGTTGGAGAACCGCTGTTAACTTCCACGGAGGTTATTAACACGTGTTAATCATGAATAACCGCATATAATAACCTCTGACGGTTGGTCTTCAACGTGGAGGAATCTTCGGGATGCTTGGAATATCCTGACATAAGGATAACCGAATAAACTCCAAGCACCCTGGTCGAGAACGTTCTGACCGCGGAATGTGGGCTGACCGCACAACATCCCGGATATCCAGTCCGTGTATAGCATACGAACTTCTGACCGCGCAAGGCTGTTGGTCTGATCGCACGAAACCCGCGATCTGATCGCGTAAAGCTTGTGACCTCATGGTGATGCCCCTCAAAATAGCTTGAGTTCGCATCGTCAGATACATGTCTGGTTCGAACCTGTCTTGAACCAAAAGTTTATTAGAAGTGACCCGGGTGTCAATCCTCATCAGTCTTGGCTTTATATATAGGAATAGAATAGATTTTCACTCTTAATTTGAAGAAAAGGTTTTGTTTTCAAAAGCGAGACTTTAAAATCCTAAGCTAAATTTTTAGAAGATGTTATGTGTGGCGGTCTTCCATGAGTCACCACTTTACTCAGATTTTGTGAAAAACCTTCCAAAAACTACTTGTGCTGCATCGACGTGGATAGAATCCACCGCGCGCAGACTCCATGACCTGGGAGCTCAGACATCCGATACTTTTTATAACTTTGCAAATGTGTACCACCTTAATCCACCGATCACTCAGCTTTCAAGTCGGATCAGCTCCATGCGACTTTTACGCATGTGACAAGGCTGAGATCACACAACAGTTTACAATCCTAGCATTAACAATTCCCTGCCCGGTAAATAGACATTTCAGTCCTCATTACCGTTGTGGGTCCTCCCCACTGCCTTACTTCCTAGGCTTGGTCTATGTTCTCGCAAGACACATAGTCTCTTTTGATTACAGTCGCACATGACTTAATCTAGGCGTATGGCGTCTTCCTTCTTTCCACCTTTTCCTCTCATAATTTTTCTGAACTCACATCACTCATGGCCCTCATTGGCCCACCAGTTTCTCCTAAGAAACTGGACCGACAACCATTGCAGGGAAAAGCTAATACTAAGAGAGCTACTATGTTGCGCCCATCCCATACCGGGCAAGTGGTTGGTACGTTTTTCATGCCGCATGGAAGTACAACACAAGGTTCTAGTCCTTATGAATCTTTAGTGAGGAGTCTTTCACATTCCCAGTGCGCACACAGCATCATCCAATCAAACCATCCTCACTATCGATTCCAATCACATTTTCTTTCACAAAAGCGGTTTTGAATATGCTTTTCTCACATGTGACCATTTAACATTTAACATATAATCTTGAGCATAGTTTAGCCTAAGCATGATAATCTAGGGTGACAAGGGTGCAGGGATATTCAATGTCAAAAGGGGCTTTACAATTATTCAGGTCATATCTACCACTTTATTTGAATATAACTCTTATTTGAATATAAGGCATGCATATACTTGAAAACAGCTAACATACTTCATTTCAAAATATTAGGCTAGACATGATCAAGGGTTTGAGACTTGCCTTGCAGTGAGGGCTCTAGTTGCTCAGACGATTCTTTGAAGATTTCTTCTGCTCCTTCAACCTTTGGTTCCACGGCGGATACAAATAATACACACATACACTATATAAGCATACAGAAAATAGTTGCAATAGTAAATATATCATGCATGCAGGGGAAAGGTTTGGAAAAAGCCACTTGGGTGCTGATTGAAGAGATGGGCTCGAAAGGAGTTGAATGTCGAAAGGCCGACATTCGGTCCACGGCTAGACATAGCCCTAAATTGGTCTTAGGTAGTTTTTCTGGAGAAGTGGCAGAAGAGAAAGATGTAGAGCACAACTCCAGGAATCTAATGGACAAAGAGGCATTTCAATTGCTCAAGTGTAATAGGTCTAAATCATTCAATGCCACTGGTGGACAAGCACTGACATAGTGCTGGACATGGCCAGAAACTAGGGCATGGCATAACTTTTGATCCAGGGCTCCAATTGATGATCCACTTTGTCTGGGAGTTAGGCCTTGATAACAAGAACAAAGTACTCAACAGGCTCAAGGGTAGGAAGTGGCCGAAGGGCGGCCAAATCCGGCCAGTAAACACGGTGGCCTAGACATAAACTGAGCTACTGGACAGTGATCTTGGCATTGGAATATCTCTTGATTCAGGTCGATTCAGAGATCGAGCTCGTGGACAATATTTCTCAGGGTACTGGAATCTATCTAAGGGACAAGGTGTCCGGAGCTAGATCTGCCAGAGAAGAATTCCGGCGACCGGCGCTGGAGAAGACGACGCATAAATTGGGCGTTTTCGATACAGAGGGTTTGAACTTGATTCCTTGCTTAGGGAGTGAGAGGGTGAAGTTTGGAAACCACTGGTGAAGCTAATTTGGCTGGAGGATCGCCGGCGTGGCCTGGCGACGAGAACCGACTCACTAGTGGCGCGCAAATTGGGGAAGGCTATAATCTTAGCTCAATTTCAAAATCCAAATTAGTAGGCTTGCTAAATGGAGTGTGCTGATCAATTTCTACTACTGGCACGAGGGCTGATTTGGATTGAATTGGGCAGCATTGGGGAAACAGGGGTTCTGGGCTTTTCCGATGATCATCGGCGCTAGAGTTCGCCGGGGCCCAATTAAATGCTATGATACAGACAGGGGGATGAGGGGAACTCACTGGTGGCGTTGGTTTGGATAGAGACGCTGTGAATTGCTCTCGCGACGGTGGCCACAAAAACAGCTCGCCGGAGAAGAAGGTGTTCACGGCGGTGATGGGAAATTGGTTGCTTTCTGGTGCTAGGAGCTGAAGCTTGCAGCTACTGGAATGGTGTGAAGTGATGTTGGGCGAGGGGGAAGCTTATATAGGCAGTGGTTGGGCTCTTGGGAGTTGAAGCAAATCAAACCGGATGCGTGTGACTGACATCGGAGGCGGGATCGAGACGGCGTGCACGGCGTTGGGACGCGGCAGCGACTCTGCCAGAGAAGGGGGATCACGCCAAATCCGGCTGGAGTAGGGCGACGGGATCGCTGGTCTCGGCATGGCCGCAACATGGCGCTGGTTTGCTGCTGCTGGAGCACGCGCGTGCGCGGGGAAATCACGGCACAGGCGCGGCTGAGGTTGCTCCATGGTGGCAGCACGGGTGCGCACAGGTGGTGGCTACGTGGCAGTGGTGGTGGCAGCGTGGGAACTTCGTCGGCGGTGAGCTCTGCGGTGAGGCGAGGTGGCGGGGTGCGGTCCAACGATACCTGGTCGTGGTCGAAAATGGCACAGGGGCCTGGTTGCAAGATTTGGACTGATTCGCGAAGGTTTTGGACCGATCTGCAAGAATTTAGTTCGGGAACTTGGGCCTATTTGCAAATCTGGGGATTTGGAGGGCTGAAATGAGATCTGGTTTTGCAGATGAGTGTTAGTAAATCACTTGGACTCATCTAGCAAGAAAAATGGTAAAATCCAATAAGATTTGGTGGTTTTGACAAAAATTGAAAATAGGGTAATTAGGGTTTGAAACTTTGGCGAGGCTGAAACTAGGGTTTCGGTTGAGCTTTTGAAATTCCTCCAGAAGGGAAAAATGCTCAGAAAAGTAAAGGGGAGATATTCACTAAATCATATCAGAATTTGGAGGTGGTCTGAGACTTTTAGTCTTTTTGGGCTTCCGACAAATCTGAAAAGAACTGATCTGCGATACCTTTCGACTAAAAAGCGAAAATGGTCTGAAAGGTGGAGTTTAGCTGCCAACTTTTTAAATTAAGGTAGTGGCACACCTAAGATCATAATTCTGAGATAAGAGATCAAAAATGGGGTTGAGACATCCGAGAATCGAATGAAGATATGCTGACTGGCAAGCCAAAGAGGTGGCAAAATTTGGGATGTTACACACCAGATCTCCGCCTTCTCCACTCACCGGTCGCCGCCCCTGTTCCTCATTCGACCACATCACCTTACCGCGAGCTGCCGACGGTGAGCTTGACCGTATCTACTCCATCGCCGGCGACCTCGAGCAGCTTCCACGACGGCCAGTAGTGCATCTTCCTCGAGCTCGACCACGACCACGACCTCGACTTCATCGGGCTCCTCGACCGCTCCATCGAGCATACGACCTCAACACGCATGAGCTGCCGCCTCGGCTGACTTCATCACCTACTGTGCATCAGCATCTACTTCCACGGCCACCATTGAGCTCCAGCAACTCCAGCGGCAATCATTACTGGATCAATTCTTCTCACCTTCTTTGTTCTTGAATTCTGATGAACTGAAATGGATTCAATGTATGAGATGAATGCTTGTATGTAATTGTTGAATTGAATTCTCAATTTCCAATTTCTGAGTTGAATCAAAGTGAATCTGTGCTGTGATTGCCTGGATAGTTTGTTCTGAGATGAATTATACTGAGTTGTACTGAAATGGTAGTCTTTTAAGTTGTGAAACCGATTTGATTCATTAATCTTTGTTGAGCTAAAATTAACAGTAGTCAATTGATAGTTGATTTTTGTTGTTGATTGATCTTTCTTATGCATCCTGTGATTTGTGATTGAAATTCTGGAGATTAAATTTCAGTAGCTGTGCAATTCTTGAGCCCTATTCCTATGATTGTTCTCTAACTTGATAGTGGAATTGTGTTTTGCAATTTTGAGATTCTGGTCTAATTGAAGTCTTGAAGACCAATCCCTATCAACTGATGTAATCTCCTTGTTGTTCAATCCTCAGTATTTGAATCCTGTCAAATGGAGTTCTTTGTTGGACTTATTGTCATTTCCTCTTTGGTTTAATCTTTGACTCGAGTTGTCCTGCATGCTTGGTGAGAAATTGAGGTAATGAAGAAGTAATAAGTAAGTAAATTTCAATGATCTTCTTTTGTGTTGTGATGTTCTGTCAAGTTGAGATACTAGAGAATCAG
The DNA here is from genome assembly GCA_019359835.1 of Pharus latifolius. Classification (NCBI taxonomy): domain Eukaryota; kingdom Viridiplantae; phylum Streptophyta; class Magnoliopsida; order Poales; family Poaceae; genus Pharus; species Pharus latifolius. Next base: position 17,138,841 of record CM033324.1, on the reverse strand, counting down.
TTTTTGTTATCTTTGAACATCTTGGCTCTTTGAAGAAGTTGATCATTTGCAGTTGTGCTTGCTGTTGAGTTGCGGTTGCGTTGAGCTGTTGTCAGAGTATTGATTGAATATGTTGTGGTTGTGGCTGAAGGAGTGGGGTCGGGGAATGGTCTGTGGTATTTCTTTACCCATTCATTCGTTGATACCGTTGATGGATGCATTCACCTTAGTCGTTTTCACCTCACTGCAGTTGATGAGGATTGACACCCGAGTCAGTTCAAATAAATGCACTGTTGGTTCAAGACAGATTCGAGCCAGACATGTGCCCGGCGGTGCGAACTCAAGTCATTTTGAGAAGCATCAGCCCGAGGTTGCAGGCTTTACGCGATCAGGTTGCAGGCTTTGTGCGATCAGACCGCAGGTTTCGCGCGGTCAGAAGTTTGTATGCTATACGCGAACAGAATGTCAAGGATGTCGCGCGGTCAGCCAACATCCCGCGGTCAGAGTACTTTTGACCGGGGGACTTGGGGTTCATTTGTCCGGCTGCCCCTATAGCGAGAATGTTCCAAGTATCTCGAAGATTCCTCCACGTGGAAGACCAACCGTCAGGAGGTTAATACGCGCAGTTATCCATGAATAACACATGTTTAACCTGCGTGGAGGTTATGAGCGGTTCTTTAAAAACCGCATCCAACCGTTCGAACAACTGTTTGATGCAGTTATGGCATGACACCCTTTCGACCAGTATAAAGGAGTGGCAAGGTGCATCAAACAAGGAGAGATCGAAAGATCGAGAGATCGAACCATCTATCAAGAGAAGATCAACGTCTCTAATATAAGTGAGATACAACTCATCTCAACCACTAAAATAGCCAAGTCTACGGCCCAGATTAAATAATATTTATAAGCCTCCTAGGGCTTCTTTCTGTACACTTGTATAGGAAAAACCTTCGCCTGTGAAGGTCTTTTCCTGCCATCTTGTAAATATTTACCACACATAGTGAAATCCCAACAGGACGTAGGGCTATTACTCCCACCATCGAGGGCCCGAACCTGTATAAACCTCTCTGTGCTCCTGTTCTCCATTTTTCTACATACCTTCCCGAAGGGTCACCTTGAAAGGTCTCGCTAACACAAATTTTGCATAAGTTCGGCTGAGGACTCCGAGTCTGAATCGTCGACAGCTGGCGCCCACCGTGGGGCCTTTCTCAAGGCGTCCTACTTTTAATCCGGAGGTTCGCTGAAACATGGCTGGAGCATATGATTCCGAGAACGATTTCTATCTCGAGGATTATGCTCACATTCCAATGCCTTCTCCAAGCGACCCTGTTCCGATGGAGGAGGTTGAAGGCCAGAATCTTCCTGAGGTTGAATCATCTCTCCAGGTCATGTCCATCGACCAGGGAGCATCTAGCGCAAGGTCAGAACCCACCGAGGTTCTTCATGAGCTAGAGGATGAATCCGGTCCGTCATACGACCCTACTGTGGGGAAAGATGATATCGACCTGGAAATCAGCCCGGGAATATTCGATCCTGACAACCTTTACCGTCTCTTTGATTTCGAGTCCGACTCGAAACAAACTGAGATGTTTTCTCCATCGGCTACCTCTCTCCCTAGACAGTTTGCTGCCTTGTCGGAGGAGACTCCCGGTCAACAAGCTGCTAGGGAAGAGCGAGATCGCAAACAGAAGGAGGATCAAGATCTCGAGCAACAGAACAACGAACTGCGCAGAACTGCCCTAGAGGCTCTTCAAGATGCGCAGGCTCGTTACGATGCGGCTCCGAGTTCTTCTCGACGGGCGCGTGGTCACAAACGTGACCAGACCCCTTCTTTACCACTGGAGCGTTTCCCAGTGGACGAAGAAACACTAACACCTGGTGCCCCTAGGAGAAGCACTCATGGTCGACTGCGATCTATCGCGGAAGTCATGCGTAACTTTCCTCCTACGGTCACGGATGCGCAGAAACCAACCTTTTTTAGGATCTTGGCGGAAAGACTAGATGAGGTCGCGTCTGAGGCGACCCCAACGGCCTCCTCCCGCTCGGTAACACATTCCCGCGAACGAGAGTGTCCTCATTCTGGTTCTGGCCGACGAAGTTACCCGCCGCCCGTACCATCCCAACACGACAAGTACCGGCGAACACAGGATTCTCGTAGTAGGGATCGAATCCCTGTCCACTCTTGTTTGGGACCACGAGTAACTTCACCACTGCGTGAGGTCGCTCAAAACCCGGTCGAGAGTCACAGGGCAATTCATGGTCCCTACGTCGGTTGTAAAGCTTTCTCACCCGGCCTACATGCGGTCGTTTGGCCTGATAAGTTTCGACCAGGGGCCATTGAGAGATTTGATGGAACTCAGAACCCATCCGAGTTCCTTCAAATCTATATTACTGCCATCCAAGTGACAGGGGGCGATGACATGGTCATGGCCAATTACTTGCCTACAATCCTCGCAGGACCGGCTAGAACCTGGCTGTTTAACCAGCCCGAAGGTTCCATCTACAATTGGGAGATGTTGTGTGATGCCATCCTCAGCAATTTCCAAAACTGTTACCAGAAGCCGGGTAAAGAGGACGATCTTCATCGGCTACAGCAAACTTCAACCAAAACTCTTCGGCAGTTTGTCAAAAGGTTTGTCGGGGTGAGGAATACCATCCCGAACATATCTGATGGCTCCGTTATTAGGGCATTTAAACATGCTGTTCGATACCGGAGATTTACCGAAGATTTGCTTATCCACCCTCCTCGATCAGTGGCTGATCTGTTCGACATGGCCGATCGATACTCTGACGCAGCCGAAGCGGTTGAATGGAACCGGATGGTCGACAAGGGTGACCTACCACCACAACCAGGTTTCAAAGACTCCAGGAAAGAAGATTCAAGCAAGAAGCCGGAATCTTCATCAGGTGGGAAGTCAAAAAAGTCGAAGAGGAATCGCTCTGGACAATACCGCGAGGTCGCAGTCGCAGAGAAGCCGCCTTCGACCAAAGGTAACAAGCCGTCATTCAAAAATAAAACTGCCTCTGGTGGTCGGAATGTTGACCAGCCAGAAAAGTCAACTAATCCGCAGGAGGGCAAGAAGTGGTGTCCACTCCACAACTCCGCAGGCCACGACCTCAAGAACTGTAGGAGTTGGTTGAAACAACTGGATGACTTCTACCAGGGAGTTGGGCCAATGCGAACGTTACCACCTAAAGAACAGGCGTGCGGACTTAGGGACGCCGACGGAGACGAGGAAATGTCCTACCAGGTACCTCAAAATCATATTAATGTAATTTTTGGAGGTTCTTCTTCTTTCGTTTCCAAAAGACAGTTTAAGGCCTTTTACCGAGAGGTTAACCAAACGGAGACATCCCTTGGTGAACCTCAATACCCCCGTTGGTCAGATACACCTTTGACATTTGATCGCACTGATTGTCCGACGGGGTTAACACGACCATTGAGGCTCCCTCTGGTCATTACCCCGATCATCAGTAACGCGAGAGTTGAAAGGGTCCTGATCGACGGAGGGAGCTCCCTTGACATTTTGTTGGTCAAGGCACTCGACGAGATGCAAATTCCTCGTTCGAAGATTAAGCCCATAATCCATCCGTTTTATGGGATAATCCCAGGCCCCTCCATGATGCCGTTGGGACAAGTGGTCCTCCCGGTCACACTGGGAGAACCAGATAACTTCCGAACAGAATTGGTTACGTTTGACGTGATCGATTGTGATTCGGCTTATAATGCAACTTTGGCAGGCCAATTCTCGCTAAATTCATGATGGCAACACACTATGCTTACCAGTGCGGAAAATTGCCTGGCCCCAAAGGTGTCATCTCGGTCCAAGGCAGTCGCAACGTGGCACTCACGTGCGACCGGCTATCTTTGGAGATGGTCGATCAACTTCCCCTCCGGGACGCCCAGGTCGCCACCGACGCGATCAAGGCTGCTCCTCGATCAGATGAGAAACTCAAATTGGTTCCTTTGTATCCAGATGATCCATCCAAGATAGTTCGGGTCGGATCAGCTCTGGGTGACAAATAGGAACTCGATCTCATTGCTTTCCTCCGGGCTAATGCAGATGTGTTTGCGTGAAAACCATCCGACATGCCCGGTGTCCCAAGGGAAGTAATTGAGCACAGGTTAGCAATTCGACCTGGACAACGACCAATAAAGCAAAAGCTCAGGCGTTTTGCTGTTGACCGACAGGAAGCCATCCGAGAGGAGTTGGACAAACTCCTACAGGCCGGGTTTATCCGTGAAGTTGATCACCCAGAATGGCTCGCCAATCCGGTCATGGTCCGCAAGTCAAATGGCAAGTGGCGCATGTGCGTCGACTACACTAGCCTCAACGCTGCCTGTCCGAAGGATGACTTTCCCCTTCCCCGCATCGACCAGCTGGTCGACTCAACTGCGGGTTGCGAACTGATGAGTTTTCTAGACGCTTACTCAGGATATCATCAAATTAGCATGGCAGAAGACGATGAAGAGAAAACTGCCTTCATCACCCCGTTCAGCACATACTGCTACGTCAGAATGCCGTTCGGTCTCAAGAACGCAGGTTCCACGTACCAGCGCTTGATGCAAAAGACCTTTCTTTCCCAGATAGGGCGTAATCTCGAAGCATATGTAGACGAATTGGTTGTAAAAAGTACCAAGAGATTGTCTCATTTGGACGATCTCGCTGAAACCTTCTGTAATTTGAATCGCTTTGGAATAAAATTAAACTCGGAGAAATGCTCTCTCGGGGTTTCTTCAGGAAAACTTCTTGGTTTCCTTGTGTGTTCCATGGGCATTGAAGTTAATCCTGAGAAAATCAGGGCCATTGAACAAATGAGATCGCCCTCGACCATGAAGGATGTTCAACGCCTGGCTGGTCGCATGGCGGCTTTAAGTCGTTTCATATCGCGACTAGGCGAAAGGGGATTGCTTTTCTTCAAAGCCTTGCGGAAGCATCACAATTTTACATGGTCGGATGAGGCCGAAAAAGCGTTTCAGGAGGTGAAGACATATCTATCCAGTCCACCAGTATTGGTGTCTCCCGACAAAGGAGAACCATTGCTTCTTTATCTGGCGGCCACACCGCACGTGGTCAGCGCCATTCTAATTGCGGATAGGGAAGGAATACACAGACCCGTCTACTATGTGAGCGAGGTACTTCATGGTCCTAAGGAGCGTTACCCTGAGGTCCAGAAGATACTTTACGCGCTACTGATGGCTTCCCGTAAGCTACGACACTACTTCCAAGCGCACAAGATCACAGTGCCCTCCTCTTTTCCTTTGGGGGATATTGTGCGAAACCCAGAGAAATCTGGTCGAATCGCCAAATGGGTGGTCGAACTCGGTGCCTTCGAAATTCATTTCACGCCCCGCACGGCGGTTAAGTCTCAGGTTTTGGCCAACTTTGTGGTCGAATGGACCAACCCTGAGCCACCTGTGCAGGTGCCAGAGGAATTGGAGTGCCCCGATTACTGGACAATGTACTTTGACGGCTCTCGTAGTTTTCAACACTCGGGGGCTGGAGTGGTCTTAGTTACGCCTCAGGGCGAACAGCTTAAGTATGTCATCCAACTACACTTTGTTGCGACCAACAACGCAGCAGAGTATGAAGGTCTTATTGCAGGGCTCCGGGCAGCAAAATTCCTCGGAGTCCGTCGATTAGTGGTGAGGGGAGACTCACAGCTGGTCGTAAACCAGGTAAACAAGGAGTACAGCACCTTCGATGAGACAATGGCTCATTACTTGGGGGAAGTGAGGACATTGGAAAAACACTTCAGTCATTTCGAAGTCCAATATATCCCGCGAAAGGACAACATTCTCGCAGACCAATTATCCAAAATTGGGTCCTCACGTACATCCGCTCCGGCAGGAGTGTTCATTGAACACTTGGATCGTCCTTCGATCATGATTTCGGTCGAGAATGATCCGGTAATAGCCTCCGTTACCAACCTCGGTCAGGAACAAGATTGGACTCATCCATTGAGAGTCTATCTTGAACACGGGACCCTACCCGAGGACGAAACCGAAAGCGATCGGTTAATTCGAAAAGCGCGTCTGTACAAGCTCATAGATGGGGTTTTGTACAAAAAGGGTACTCAAGGAGTATTTATGCGTTGCATATCTCAGGAGGAAGGAAAATCCCTCTTGAAAGAAATACATGACGGTGTATGCGGTGCACACGCGTCATATCGGACACTGGTCGGAAAAGCTTTTCGACAAGGATTCTACTGGCCTTCGGCACTCGATTATGCCAAGCACATGGTCAAAAAGTGTCCTCAGTGTCAGTTCCACGCAAGACAGGTTCATCAACCTGTCTATGCGTTACAAACCATTCCCCTCGCTTGGCCTTTCGCGGTTTGGGGAATGGATATTGTCGGTCCTATGCCACAAGCTGTCAACGGGTACAAGTTTCTGTTCGTAGCCATTGACACGTTTACAAAGTGGATCGAGGCCGAACCGGTACGAAATATTACGGCATCAGCAGCACAAAAGTCTTTCACAAGAACATTGTGGCTCGATTTGGTGTTCCAAACCGTCTTATCACCGACAATGGTTCTCAGTTCGCTAGTGGTCTTTTCCTCGACTATTGCGACCAGATTGGAACTAAAATGTGCTTTGCTTCTGTGGCGCATCCACAAAGCAATGGTGCTGTAGAACGGGCCAATGTGCAGATACTACAAGGCATCAAGAAACGTGTTTTTGATCGCCTTAAGAGTCGCTCGGGGGCTTGGGCAGACGAGCTTTATACCGTTCTATGGACACTACGAACTACTTCTAGTCGAGCCACCGGTGAGACGCCCTTCCATCTGGTCTATGGGGCCGAGGCTGTATTGCCTATGGAAGTCAGTATTGGGTCTGTTCGGATAGAACAATTCGAACAGGTTAATCAGTCCGAACAGCGATCACAAGATCTCACCCTCTTAGAAGAAAGGCGTGATCGCGCTTTGGTCAAGTCCGCGGCATACTTGCAAGCTTTGCGCAAGTATCACAGTAAAAGGGTGCGACCACGTAGTCTTCACGTGGGCGACCTGGTCTTACGAAAAATCCAAGATCAGTCTAATCGCAACAAATTCTCCCCGAAGTGGGCAGGCCCTTACACCGTTGTCTCGGTACCGCGACCAGGATCCGCGCGGTTAGCCATGGAGGATGGTCGAATTTTGTCCAATACTTGGAACATCGATCAACTTCGCAAGTTCTACGTAGCCCGTCTCGGGGAACCAACCGATCTACTTAGTGCGCCACTAAGTGGAGAATTTGAAGAGTCGGGTTAATAATCCGATGCATTTCTTTAAATTTAAAGTGAACACGTCCCTTTGTTTTCTTTAAATTTGGGGGCTAGCTGACGAGGATTGACACCCGAGTCAGTTCAAATAAATGCACTGTTGGTTCAAGACAGATTCGAGCCAGACATGTGCCCGGCGGTGCGAACTCAAGTCATTTTGAGAAGCATCAGCCCGAGGTCGCAGGCTTTACGCGATCAGGTTGCAGGCTTTGTGCGATCAGACCGCAGGTTTCGCGCGGTCAGAAGTTTGTATGCTATACGCGAACAGAATGTCAAGGATGTCGCGCGGTCAGCCAACATCCCGCGGTCAGAGTACTTTTGATTGGGGGACTTGGGGTTCATTTGTCCGGCTGCCCCTATAGCAAGAATGTTCCAAGTATCCCGAAGATTCCTCCACTTGGAAGACCAACCGTCAGGAGGTTAATACGCGCAGTTATCCATGAATAACACGTGTTTAACCTGCGTGGAGGTTATGAGCGGTTCTTTAAAAACCGCATCCAACTGTTCGAACAACTGTTTGATGCAGTTATGGCATGACACCCTTTCGACCAGTATAAAGGAGTGGCAAGGTGCATCAAACAAGGAGAGATCGAAAGATCGAGAGATCGAACCATCTATCAAGAGAAGATCAACGTCTCTAATATAAGTGAGATACAACTCATCTCAACCACTAAAATAGCCAAGTCTACGGCCCAGATTAGATAATATTTACAAGCCTCCTAGGGCTTCTTTCTGTACACTTGTATAGGAAAAACCTTCGCCTGTGAAGGTTTTTTCCTGCCATCTTGTAAATCTTTACCGCACATAGTGAAATCCCAACAAGACGTAGGGCTATTACTCCCACCATCGAGGGCCGAACCTGTATAAACCTCTCTGTGCTCCTGTTCTTCATTTTTCTACATACCTTCCCGGAGGGTCACCTTGAAAGATCTCGCTAACACAAATTTTGCATAAGTTCGGCTGAGGACTCCGAGTCCGAATCGTCGACAGCAGTGAGACTACTAAACGATTACGACTCTATCACTTGTACTCATGAACACGCGTATGGATTTAGCACGGATCGCTTGTCGAGTTGACCACCTCTTTTTTTCTTTCATTTTCTTCTGACATTTTCTCTGTTTCTCTCATCTTGTTTATTTCATTTTGCATTGATTTAGTTTAGTTCTACATGATTCGTTTTCTCTAGTCCCTATGGAAAGAACGACAGAATACTCGCCTTACTGCATCGTCCTCGTTCTCTTGCGAGACGGTCTAGGCTGGTTTCAAATTTTTGGTGCTGTTGCCGGCGACTAGGTTGAATGCGAGCATGTTAAACTAACTAGATCTTTTATTTTTGTTTATTTTTGGTTTTTTTCTTGCGTCTTTTTCCGCCCCTTTTTCCCTCTCCGCTCTTTTATTTCTCGCACTTCTTGTTCTTTTCTCATTGATTGATTGATCTGCATTGATTGAGGATATGGATGATTACCATTATTTTTGTGATGCATGTGAAAATCTCAGTGGTAAATTAGATGATTTGCCTCATCAGATTGATATAGCTCTTCATGAATTATTTGCTCATGTTAGCGCTGATCCTATATATGTATTGTGGTATATGAGGTCATTCGCCCGCTGCTTATCAGCGTGGTCGAGCATGCACTACATATCATCCTGGATGGCCTACATTCCCAAATATACCGTACATGAATAGCCACCCTGCTATCTCATCATCTTCTCCTAGGTATGGAGAGCAGCCCCCATGTACATCATATCAGCCTCCATGCTTGTCACATCAGCAGTACTCACAGCAACCTCCTGCATACGAGGATATATCTAGACTTGAGGTGCTGTTGGAGCGTCATTTGAAAAAGATGAATGAATTTCTACATCCGTCCCCATAGTCGCCTCCCGAAGTTGAGGATACATCCAGACTTGAGGCACTGATGGAGGATATGATTAAGAAGTCCGAGCACTACCTTGCACAATGTTCAGATGCGGACGCATTTGAGGCCATCACACCTCCGTTGAGTGTCCCAGAGCCCACCCATGACATCTATCCTCGAGACCCCCACGGAGAGACCATAGGTTTGAGCGACGAGCTTCGACCTGATCTTGTTCCTTCGACGTCGCATCACTACACTCCACCTCTTGCTGATCTGCTCATGTGTAATGATGATGACGGACCAGAGATGGAGAGTGTCAGTTTTGAGGTTGCAGAACCCTTGTGTTACACCTATGATCCTCCTACTGATAACTCGGTGCTTGAGACACTTCAGCTTGATGATGCAGACTTCCTGGGCGATTCCTTGAGCCACGAGATCGAGAGGGAAATATTCTCATTTGATTCAGAGGGACTTCTTTCTGACATAGGGGACTCCGTTCATCCTGATCTATCAGATACGACCCCTGTGGAGGTTCTTCCTACCCCAGACTTCACGCCATCCACTATTCAGGTAGACTTGAAACTCCTCTCGTATCATTCTGAGTTGTTTAGTTCTGATGAGACTTGTCATATCCCTACGAGTTTTCATTTGCCCTCTATCGACATGTGCTATCCTCCTTACATGTATTATCGATTAGTCGACGTGAGGGGATTTTCGTCAACTAACTTTTTGGAGGGCCTTGTCTCTACCATACACACGTGCTTGTTCTCTCTTGATCTTATTTGTAGGTTAGCACATGTGACTCATCGACCGCTAGCGGACTTGCTCCGAGTCGATATTCCTTGGGATCTAGGTGGATTCCCAGGCATGCTGATTCTGACAGGAGGGTGGACGTGGAGCTTCTACTACGTCCCTCACTAGCCCCTCCTCCTGCGCTTCAATTCCATATCCTTTGAGGGTCGAGCTTCCGACCTAAAAGAAGTGCTTCTCGGGAGGCAACCCAAGTCATTCTTTTCCTAATAATTCTTTTCTATATTTCTTTTCTTTTTATTTTGTAAATTGTAGTTAGTTTTTCTTTCCTTTTCTCTTTTCAAGACCTACTATCATCCGGACATGAGCATGAGATCTTCGGAATGGCTCGTCATCACGATATTGTCTTCATCATATACCCGGTGAGCTGTCTCGGACCTCATGTTACCCAATTGTGCACAAACTTACTTTCTTGCATCCACCCAACCTGTTTTGCATTCATGTATGCATCGAGACTATGCATGTTTTAAGCTTGCGGGGAGTGCATTCAAATCTGAAATTTGGGTTAAATTTTTGAAAAATTCGGATGATTTTAGACTAAAATTGGGCAATTGTGCATATATGAGCTTCAATTCTCTATATTTGTGTAAATGTTGTGATTTATGACTATTTGTGCATGCTTGTAATTGTGTATGCGATTGTTGACTATCCAGCCGTGTGGGCTCATATATTGTGTGCATGTGATGTGTCTTCTGTATTGAACTGTTTGTTCGACAAACTAATTACAAGAGAGGTCATGCCGAAATTTTCCTTGAATTATGTTTAAATTGCCCACACTAGCCATGTTTCAAATGTTTTGCAAATTTGAGTGCTAATTTTTGCATCCTTGTTATCATGAATATCCTGTGTATGTAATATTCAAGAGACTAGTTTAGATCATTTACTTGCTTGGTTTGTGTACTTGGCCTCCTAGATATCACTTCTAGTTTCTTAAACCATGCTTTTACAAAACTTTGCGAAATAAGGTTGCAAATGCTGCTCTCTACCTAGTAGGCAACTTCCATTTCACCGCTTAATAAAAACTCCTCTACTCTCCACTCCTCTGAGCTAGTCGATGTTTGACTTGTTTTTGCATTATTAAAATGTTATCTTGTTCATTAATCATCAAATTGAGCTCATGAGCGTGTTGATCACTCTATGGAACACATCGCCTAGTGCGATGGACCTAGGGTAGAATATGAAGAGACCCGAAATTAATAAGTCGAACGGGAAGGAGCTAGCTAAAGCACCAGATTTCAAAAAAAAGTTTTCAATAAGGTTAGAAAGTGATTAGCATGATGTCTAGGGAGGCTAAATCATGCAATCATTGCAATTATCTGATTTTGAAACTCTTCATTTGATATTCATATACTAGTATATACATCGGTAACTCGTCTGTTTTTTCACTCATTCTTGCTAAATTCAAGATATGATTGGTCGTGCGTAATTTATACATGATTCATAATCATTTGCGACCTTTTCTTTGATCCTTCCCATGTTTGCGGAATAAACAGCTATAATACACTAGATTGTCGCATTCATGCATTACTTACTGTCCTTCTTCATTCTCTGATTTTATTTTGCTTGAGGACAAGCAAAAGTTCAAGCTTGGGAGATGATAACTCTAGTGTTTGTGATTATTTTCAAAATATGTTCCCCTCATTCATGCTCATTTTAGTCATAAAAACCATCAAATACTCAAATATATTTGTATTGGTTGTCGTTCGATCTCGACTGTGTGTTTTGTTTATTTTAATTGTAGGTTGACACAATTCGGGTAATTTATGGCTAAATGGATAAGCTTCATCGATTGGATCTAGCGAACGGATGATTCCGTACAGAAGTACGCGTCGCGTAGGAGCTGACCTCGTCAAAGTCGAAGTCTCCGAGAGTCTAGAACAGCCAAACCTAACAGCCTAGGGCCCAACTAAATTCCCTAAAAATGCAAACCCCTAACTGCAAATCGGCCAAGACATAGAAGCTCCAAACCCTAGCTAGGAAGGATGCTTTTGTAATTTCCTAAAATCTGAGGGCCTTTTTACAAAATAACCAAAACAATAAAAATACCCTAGCCACCATTGTTGTTCCCCGGCCTGGCACATACCCCAGAAAAAAAACCCTACTTCTCTCCCAACCCTAACGAACTTGCCGCCAGCGGCCAGGTTCACACCGACGTTAAGCGCCAGTCTTTTTCCCCATTTCTACCTCCTCTTTTTTATCTCTTCTCCCTCTGAGCCGTCAATATTCTCCCCCTTCGTTCTCTCTCACCACATTTCATCCAATTCTATCCCGTTCGTCCTCATCATCCACGTGCTCCCGAGCCTCTCTCTTTTTCCTCCTCTCCCTTTTCCTTCTTCCTCTTTCTTTTTCCTCCCTTCTTCCTTTCCGTTCCTCCCTCTCTCCACTACTCCACTCCCTCGCCGGATCCATCATCCCGTGCTGCCGCGCCTCCTCTCTCCACTCCTACGCCCTGCCACGCGCCGGTGTCGCTTCTTAGAACCCATGCGCCGCCGCCTGCATCACTTGCCACCACCACCAGATCTGTTAGATCTTGTGCGACCACATCCCGTGACGCGCAGCCGCTCACAATCCTGCAGCCACGTACCACCTCCAGTGCGCGTTGCTCCACCGTCTCGCCCACACACAACGCCGTCACCTCCCACCTTGCGCCGACGCCACTCGCCAATCCACTTCGCCGCGAGGTACCACGGCTCCGTGGCCGTCGATCCGCCGCCTAACCCGCGCCACCGGTCCCAATCTCGACGCCTTCCGCGCTGCGCCACTGTCCCGCTCTAGATCCGCCGCCGCCATCTTCCCCAACTCTGGCAGATCCGCCACCTCCACCCGATCCTGCGCACGGCGCCACCTCTCACTTCGTTGCGCCGTCGTCTAGATCCCACAGCCGCCGCCTCTCCGGCTTCCCGTGCCGATCTCGCGCGTCACTTCCCGCGCCTGATCTGCCGCCTTTCGCGCCATCTCATCCCCTACACCAGATCTTCGCCTTCTCCACTCGCCGGTCGTCGCCCCTGTTCCTCATTCGGCCGCATCACCTTACCGCGAGCTACCGACGGTGAGCTTGACCGCATCTACTCCATCGACGGCGACCTCGAGCAGCTTCCACGATGGCCAGTGCATCTTCCTCGGGCTCGACCACGACCTCGACTTCCACGACCTCGACTTCATCGGGCTCCTCGACGACTCCATCGAGCATACGACCTCAACACACATGAGCTGCCGCCTCGGCCGACTTCATCACCTGTTGTGCATCAGCGTCTACTTCCACGGCCACCATTGTGCTCCAGCAACTCCAGCGACTATCATTTTTGGTTCAATTCTTCTCACCTTCTTTGTTCTTGAATTCTGATGAACTGAAATGGATTCAATGTATCAGATGAATGCTTGTATGTGATTGTTGAATTGAATTCTCAATTTCCAATTTCTGAGTCGAATCAAAGTGAATCTGTGCTGTGATTGCCTGGATAGTTTGTTCTGAGATGAATTATACTGAGTTGTACTGAAATGATAGTCTTTTAAGTTGTGAAACCGATTTGATTGATTAATCTTTGTTGAGCTAAAATTAACAGTAGTCAATTGATAGTTGATTTCTGTTGTTGATTGATCTTTCTTATGCATGCTGTGATTTGTGATTGAGATTCTAGAGTTTAAATTTCAATAGCTGTGCAATTCTTGAGCCCTATTCCTCTGATTGTTCTCTAACTTGATAGTGGAATTATGTTTTGCAATTTTGAGATTCTGGTCTAATTGAAGTCTTCAAGACCAATCCCTATCAACTGATGTAATCTCCTTGTTGTTCAATCCTCAGTATTTGAATCCTGTCAAATGAAGTTCTTTGTTGAACTTATTGTCATTTCCTCTTTGGTTTAATCTTTGACTCGAGTTGTCCTGCATGCTTGGTTAGAAATTGAGGTAAGCAATAAGCAAGTAAATTTTAGTGATCTTCTTTTGTGTTGTGATGTTCTGTCAAGTTGAGATACTAGAGAATCAGTTTTTGTTGTCTTTGAACATCTTGGCTCTTTGAAGAAGTTGATCATTTGCAGTTGTACTTCTTGTTGAGTTGCGGTTGTGTTGAACTGTTGTCGGAGTATTGATTGAATATGTTGTGGTTGTGTCTGAAGGAGTGGGGTTGGGGAACGGTCTGTGGTATTTCTTTACGCATTTGTTCGTTGATACCGTTGATGGATGCATTTGTCTTAGTCGTTTTCACCTCACTGCAGTGAGACTACTAAACGATTACGACTCTATCACTTGTACTCATGAACACGTGTATGGATTTAACACAGATCGCTTGTCGAGTTGACCACCTCTTTCTTTCTTTCATTTTCTTCTGACATTTTCTCTCTTTCTCTCATCTAGTTTATTTCATTTGCCATCGATTTAGTTTAGTTCTACATGATTCATTTTCTCTAGTCCTTTTGGTAAGAACGACAGAATACTCGCCTTACTGCATCGTCTTCATTTTCTTGCGAGACGGTCTAGGCCGGTATCAATATTTGAGATCATTGATATTTGGGAGAGATAATTGAAATAGTTGCTGTTTTGGAAGGTTCCTAAAGTTTCATGTATGACTTGATTGAACTTGTGCTTCCACTTCCCGCTTCACATTCTTTTAATCGTCATACATGTCTCTTATCTTATATGATTAAATACTTTGCTCAGTTCCGAAATATTATTGCATATATTAAAGGGGAGCTGTAGAATCTTTTTTGGGATTTATAGAGATTGTTGTCATCAATCATAAAAAAGGAGATTGTTGGATCTAGATTTTGATGATTAATGACAATTTAGATAAACCTTGTTTTGGCACATGTAAATTGAAATGTTATTTGTTAAACCCTGAAGTTGATGTCTCTCTTGTTATGGTTTAATATCGATGCATATGTTGAGGGGGAGCTCATCATATCAGTCATCTGTACTAATTGTTATCATAACATAAGTAGTATGGATCGTGACCTCTTATCATATATGGATCTATATGATTGTATATTTCATGTCTTATCCTTTTGTGGTTTATGGAAAATTGTTTTGTAATTAAACACCTAAAAGGGAAATTGTTGAGTCAACTCCTTTAGGAATAATTTCTTCAGTGATTAATGACAACCCAACTATGAGACTAATGTTGTTTAATGAGTGTATGTGTTGTAGTCTCAAAGTGTATTGCGAGATGAAAGCAAACAAGGGCGTATGGAGAATGATGTTGATATGAGTCACCTTGAGCGAGGTCAAGCTTCGCCGAAGGTAACATTCAAGATTAAGGATCATTTTCTTAGGATTTTATCGGTCTCAATGTTTGGAGATAGACCGAGTTGATAGGTTTCTTTTTGCTAGTTTAACCGTACTATTAAGATGGGTCGAAAACTAGTAACTTGAGTCGATCTAGTGCGGGAGCTCAAATGCATTCATATCATATTGCACTAGTTCTTATTCACCTCTTGTATTGATAGAAAAACAAGTGTAGTTTGTTTGAATTAGAAATAATATTTGAAACTACACTTAGTCGTGGTCGCACAGAGAAAACAATCTGTTTCAGTACTAGAGCTTAGTTGTGGTCGTATATGCACAATTTGGCCATATCACTATTTGGAACTGGTCATGATCGTAGAAGTTCAAACTAGTCGTACCAGTACACAACTGGAATACGGACATTCGACCACTTGCTATTTGACCGGATATTCGACCAGTGACTTAAAGTTCTTCAATCAAAACTGGTTGTGGTCTATGCTGACTGTCAGCATGCATATCCGAGTGGACACAGACAATTGCATTTGCATATAGCCTCAAATCAAGTTTGAGTAAAATTCCTAAGTCCTGTTTTCGTTTGCACAGGAAGGACATTGTCTATGATGGTTGGACATTGTCTTTGATAGCCGGACATTGTCCTGCCAGTACAAATTTTTTTAGCCTTGTGCAAAATGAAACCAGAGACATAAATCCATCCAGAGCATTTGTCTGGATCTGGTCGGACATTATCCGGCTAGTAAAAAACTTGTAGGCTCAAAATCAAAAGTGAACCAGAGACAAATGAATTTGTGTAGGCACATCTGCCCAGGACTGAGCGGACTTTGTCCAATGTGAGCAGACAATGTCCGCATAGTACAAATTCATTTTGAGGCAAATTAAAAAGTGAACCAAAGACGTTTACATCTGTCTGGGCTTTTTGTTCAGCCAAAAGACTTTTGTCCGACCTTCACAAAAATAGTCCAACAGTAACTGACACGTTTGCAATGGTCATATTGTCATGTACTGTCTGGACATTGTCCGTCATCGTCGGACAATGTCTGGCCTATATAAAATTTGCTCAGTTTCTTACAAACAGCTAGTTTCTTTGAGAGGGCTATATATACCTCGTCTTGGCCAACATTTGAGGGGGCTCAAGAACACGAAAATCCTGTGCATAAGCTAGCCAAATCCTTTGAAGTCAATCTCTTGCATTTAGAGCTAGGATTTGAGCCAAATCTTTGAGAGTATTTGACAGGAGAAGCATTTGTGAGAGGCTAAGGGTGCTTAGTGCACATCATCCATAATTTGCAAGCTAGTGCTAGAGTGTGGGCATTCATTTGCATCATTTGAGCATCTAGAACTTGATTTTTTCAAGTGAAAGCATTCGATTTGTTACTCTTGGCGATCGCCATCGCCAAGATGGTTGGTGGAGGAGAGTCACGATCTCTCTGTTGAAGTTTGTTGGAAAGGCCTGTCGACGATTCGGACTCGGGGTCCTCAGTCGAACTTATGCAAAATTTATAATGGTGAGACCTTTCAGGGTGACCCTCCGGGAAGGTATGTAGAACTATGGAGAACTGGAGCACAGAGAAATTTATACAGGTTCGGGCCCTCGATGGTGGGAGTAAAAGCCCTACGTCCTGTTGGGATTGCACTATATGTAGTGAAGAGTTACAAAATGATGGGAAAAGACCTCCACAGGCGAAGGTTTTCCCTGTACAAGTGTACAAAATGAAGCCTAGAAGGTTTATGAAAACTATCTAGACTAAGCCGTAGCCTTGGCTGTTTGAATTGTGTCTTGATCTCTTGATTGATCTCTCCCTCGTTTGATACATCATGCCGCCCTTTTATACTGGTCGAAAGGGCGTCAAATCGTAACTGCATCAAACAGTTGCTTGGATGCGGTTTGGAGAACTGCTCTTAACTTCCACACAGGTTTAACACGTGTTATTTGTGGATAACTGTACGTATTAACCTCCTGACGGTTGATCCGCACGTGGAAGAATCTTCGGGATACTTGGGATATTCCTGTTATAAGAAAAGAATACCCCCATGTTCCCTGGTCGAAGGTGCTCTGACCGCGCGATGTTGGTTGACCGCGCAACACCTTCAGCCTTCTGTCCGCGCACAGCATACGAACTTCTGACCGTGCACTAGCTGCGATCTGATCGCGCAAAGCCTGCGACCTCGGGCTGATGCTTCCCAGAATGACTTGAGTTCGCACCGCCGGGCACATGTCTGGCTCGAATCTGTCCTGAACCGACAGTGCATTTATGTGAACTGACTCGGGTGTTAATCCTCGTCAGCTAGCCCCCAAATTCGAAGAAAACGAAAGGACGTGTTTATTTCGAATTTAAAGACATGCATCGGATTTTTAACCCGACTCTTCAAATCCCCCACTTAGTGGCATACTAAATGAGACGGTTGGTTCCCCGAGATAGGCTCTGGGTATTATGTGATGGGTAATGATGGCGCCGTTGAAATGTTTTTTAACCCGAGGTGAAATTGTAAATGCTTTAAAAACCCGAGGTGTTCGGAAAGTGAACCGTCACCTTGGCGGCTATAAATACCGAAACCTTCGAATTGCAAAGCTCCACAATTTCTTCTCACGGTTAAGTCTTTTCCAAAGTTACCTTCATTCTTCTCTTCATACACTCCCTGATGGCAGATCACAACATCATCGAGATTGAAAGTGATGAAGAGGAATTTTTCAAGCAGGAGCCTCAGATGCCCGAAGATCCATCTCCTTCAAGGAAGAAACCCAAGGTTGACGAAGGATCCTCCAGCAGAGCAAAGGTAGAAAACACATCATCATTCTTTCTTCCTTCTGTTCTTCACTCCAACACTCCCTGCTTTTGTTTGGATGATCGATTTTCTGGTCGGCAAGCGGTGACTACCCGACCAGAAGATCCTCAACTTGTGTTGGAGAAGCAATCACCTGGTGGGAAGGTTGCACTTCCATCATCTGGTGATCATCCGCTTTTATCGGATGATCTATTTTCTAGGATGCCTATATCAACCTGTCACGAGCAGGGACAGGTAATAATCCTCATCTCCTTTTGCTGATAATTATAGTTAGTGCAACTAACTTTTGCAAATGTAGGAGATTGGAGGCCCTGGTGATCAGCCTGCTACGATTCTGCCTCTTCCCCTCGGACAGATTCTTCAAGAAGAGAAGAAGGCCCTGGAGAAAAAGACCGAAGAGATGTCTTCGGCGATTCTGCATCTGGCAGAATGTTTTGAACAATCCCGTGAAGAGGCGCACCAGTTCTGTCGAGAGAGGGACCACGCTCAGCAACAGCGGGAACTCTCCGATTTGATTAGGAATAGTAGTGCGTCTCTTGTTAGGGACGATGTAGATAGGCTTAGATTAGTTGCTAGTTCTCTGGGGTTGTCAGTGTAGATCCTACTGACAACAACATGTCCCTAGGAGAACTCTGCAAACTTCTTTCGGATCAGGTCGACGCTCTGGTTGCCGGTATCCCTTTTGTATGTAAAGAATGCAAGAAATAAAATCTTTTTCTTTATATAAATATTCTTTACATCTTCTGTGCGAATACATGGCCGTAAGTAATGTCTTTGCGACCACTCATACACAGGGAAACTTCAGTTCTGCGACCAGAATCACGCTTTCATAAAAGTACCGCGACCAGCACTGATACCGCGATCAGACTTGTAGCCGCGGTCAGAATCGAAGCTCACGGCGATCAGAACCAAGATTCGGTCAGACCGTCACTTCGATTAGAATCGGAGCTTAGTCGAAAACATGGTCCCGATCATACCATAACCAAATCAAAATATATCCGTACGTCCAAAAATTGGGCCATAGGATTTATTCATGAAAATTTACAAGGCATGAAGGAAAATGTCCTCCGAAAACCCCTAAAAAACTTTTCAGGCTTTTGTACCTTCAAACTCTGAAACAAAGA
Source organism: Pharus latifolius (assembly GCA_019359835.1). NCBI lineage: Eukaryota > Viridiplantae > Streptophyta > Magnoliopsida > Poales > Poaceae > Pharus > Pharus latifolius. Next base: position 17,119,782 of record CM033324.1, on the reverse strand, counting down.
AGTCCTTTTGATTCAGATCCGATGCCAGGAACACTTTAACGGGTCCACCAGAGATAGTATCCATTATGGGAAATGAATAAAATATTCAGTGGAACGTTACTCACAGAAGTGCGCCTCCTTGGGTCTATAAAAAGAGCAGGTAGCTTCTTGAGGAAGCCACACAACCAAAACCCTTGCCATTTCCGCCGCACAAAAACCCTCGTTCTTCTCAGCCTCCATCTTCCCAAAGTCGCCAACTTTTTCCCCCAATTCCTCACAAAGAATGGCGTCTTGGAGCCGATCAATCCACCACTCTGAGGAGAGCTTGTTGGCGTTGGAAAAGGAGGAGATCCTTCCTCCGCGGCTGCTAATCAACTGGCGGCCCGCGGAGAAGGACCAAGAAACCCCAATCGTCGGAGAGGGCGAGTTGGTGGTTTTTGAGGAATATCTGCGCTGCGGGTTCCGATTCCCTGAGAGTCAGTTCCTGAAGGACGTCCTCGAGCATTATGGGTTGGAACTGATCAATCTCCACCCAAATGCAATGCTGATCCTGGCGATGTTTCAGCATCTGTGCGAGGTGTACGTTGGAGTATATCCCAGCGTGGATCTCTTCCGGCGCTTTTATTACTCGGCGTGGTCGAAGAGCGCCAACGCCGCCGGATGCATCTACTTCCGGCTAAGGGAGAAAAAGGAGTATCCCTTCCCACCCCTGCGAGACTCAGTGCACGGGTGGCACCAGAAGTGGTTCTATTGCACCCCGCCAACCGAAAGCGGGTTGTGGTTCGAGAACTCGCTGCCGGAGAAGCCGAGCGAGTTGGACTCTCTCCCGGCGATGAACTCGGAGTTCATGAAACACTCCGAGGTAATCCTTCACTTAGTTGAACAGGGATTGACAGCTCGCGATGTCATCCGAGACTTTGTGAAGAACCGGGTGAGCCCCCTGCGTGAAAGGGCTCATCCGGCTTGGGAGATCAAGTCCATGGCGGACAACACCTTGGACTACAACAAAGGTATCTGTCTCTGGTACTGAAATCTGTTATTTTTGAAATACATTGTCTAACTTGGGAACAGTCCTGCCCTCGTTCGAGATCGAGAGGCGGACTAACTACCTCCTCAGGGCTTATAATGCCGAGGTAGAGGGCCCCAAGGGATCGCCTCGCCTACAGAGCTTGGTTCACGCCGGCGACGACCTTAAACAGGAGCGCCGAAAGGTATGTCATCTTTCTCTTAGCGTTTGTTTGCAGGTCTTATGTATGTCCAGCACTAACGATTCCAATGGGACGAAAACAGCTCTTAGGGAGGTTCGCCGAGGCGACGTTCCCGAGCAAGAATGTCGGTTCCCTGGGAAAGCCGACGACGAAGCACGTGAAGAAGATTTCCTCGAAGCCCAAGACGAAGAATCTCGCCCCCAAGAAAGCCAGGCAAAACCTTGGAGAGGGGTCTTCACGGAGCGTCCCTCCTACCGCAAGGAAGACTGCGGTAAGATATCACGTTCCTCCTGTCTTTACAGGTGCAGACTGGAATCACTTCTTCGTCGTACAGGGGGAGAGGAGCGAGGAGGAGGAGGAAGATGATGTCCCCCTAATCCGCCGGAGGAGGAAGATAGCGGGCTCTCCATCCGGCGACGCTCCAGCTTGTCCCGCAGAAATAACTGCTCTCGCAGAAGCGACTGCAGCGGACTTCGCGGCCACCGAAAGTCCCGTGGTCGTGGGCGACATCCCTGCTCCCGAAGCCCCCGAGGCTTCAGGGTCAGTTGCCTCTGCCTCCCCGATCGAAGGGGTGACCACAGTAAGATTCTTTCATGGTCTTGTTTTCTTCAATTCCCTCTGTATACTCGTTTGTTGAGTTAATGCTTATTCAGGGAGAAGAGCTTCCCCCTACGACTCTTGTGAGTCCTAGGGAGGAAAATCCTCCACTCCAGCGGGCAGGAGAGGAGGTGACCGAACAAGGCCCTGTGGGAGTTGCGGACGTGGTGCCGGCTCCAAAAGTCCAGGAGCCATCCAGGCCTGTGGACATAACCCTGCCAACCGAACAGGTTGCACAGGTATGAACCCTCACTATCCGTCTTCATCTTCCCTTATGAATGTACTTACAGGAGAACACACATAGGGGGAAAAAACCTTGTTCACCAAGAGGAAGACTAGGACAGACAGTGACTGTCCCCTTTCTCTGGGAGAGCCTTCCCTGAAATCCCAAAGGTTGATGGGATTTCAGATAAGGTAAGAACCTTATCCTGGTTATATTGAATTGAGTTGCGATGATTACCAATCATGATTGTTGGTTCATTCTTTCTTGGCAGGCGAAAAGAAGCAGCACCAAACCCTTCAACCGCTTCGGGGAGGGTTGAAGTCGCTACAGGTGCCGGAGCCTCCAATGAGGAGCGCTCCGTCCCTTTGGTCCAGGAAGGCACCCGGACCGTGGGGGATGAAGCAGGCGTGGAGACCCAGTCGCAGGCAATAGCAACTGGGGATGATGCCCAGCGGGCATATCCGCCTGTTGCCTCCGTCGAGGTCGCAACGGGTTCCTCGACAAGACCTCCTGCCATCCTGGAGGATGTTTCATTCCGGGAGTATGCAAAGGTATGATAAACTTCTCTTTTGGTACCTGAATTGTGCGTAGGATACCCTTAATTTCCCTTTGTATCGTAGGAACTATCCCGGATGACGGCCAAGTCGATCGCTATGGTAGCGAGCGTTGAGGCCATACAAAAAGAACAAGACAGCTTGTGCAAGTAAAGGTCGATACCCTCCAATTTGTATAGATACAAATTTGTCGTGACCACTTCTTTTTGTTCTGTCACAGAGAGGTGGCGTTTCTGAAGAAGGAAGTGGCCGCGGTCAAGCTCCATTCGATCTTTGTGGCTTCAAATCAAGAGATCGAGCTTAACAGGCTGCGGTCACAACTCTCTGGTAAGTCGATTTCCGACTAGGAAGACTTAAATTCATAACACGTGAGTAACCCCTCTTCTTACTGCAGCGCAAGCATGCCAAATAAAACAACTCAGTCAGGACAAGATGATCCTCCAACGCTCCATTTATACTTCCGAGAAGGCGAACAGAGACCTGAGCCAGTCCATCTTCGAAAAACTAAAGATGGTGGCTCGTCTCCTGAGGGCTGATGTGGTAGAATCCACGAAGGACAACCTCAGTCCAGATGACTGGTCTACGCTAGTCATAGCCCAGGCGGAGTCACTTCTCGAGTATCTTCCTGAAGATACACGGCGACGAGGAACGGCTTATTTAGGAGTGACTTGTTTGGAAGTGGTCATGAGATCGGCCAGCGAATCCGACTAGAACGTTGTAAAGATCAAACCGCGGGTGACTAGCCCCCAAGTCAAATTCGTAACACACGGGTGGGGATGAAGGGAAATGTTCATCGTATGAAACCAAAACACTTTTTTGTTTTATGAAAAAATGCTAATTGAACAGGAAAAAGGATTGAGTACTTACACGTAGAACTTGCGTAGTTGATCGATGTTCCATGTATTGCACAGAATTCGGCTATCCTCCATGGCTAACCGCGCGGATCCTGGTCGCGGCACTAAGACAATAGTGTAAGGGCCTTCCCACTTCGGGGAGAATTTGTTGCGATTAGACTGGTCTTGAATTTTTCATAAAACCAGGTCGCCCACGTGAAGACTACGTGGTCGCACCCTTTTGTTATGGTACTTGCGCAAAGCTTGCAAGTATGCCGCGGACTTGATCAACGCGCGATCACGCCTTTCTTCTAAGAGGATGAGATCCTGTGATCGCTGTTCGGATTGATCAACTCGCTCGAATTGTTCTGTCCGAACAGACTCAATACTAACTTCCATAGGCAACACAGCCTCGGCCCCATAGACCAGATGGAAGGGTGTCTCACCGGTGGCTTAACTAGAGGTAGTTCGTAGTGCCCATAGAACGGTATAGAGCTCGTCTGCCCAAGCCCCCGAGTGAGTCTTAAGGCGATCAAAAACACGTTTTTTGATGCCTTGTAGTATCTGCCCATTGGCCCGTTCCACAGCACCATTGCTTTGTGGGTGTGCCACAGAAGCAAAGCACACCTTGGTCCCAATCTGATCGCAGTAGTCCAGGAAAAGACCACTGGCGAACTGAGAACCATTGTCTGCGATGAGACGGTTTGGAACACCAAATAGAGCAACAATGTTCTTATGGAAGAACTTTTGTGCTGCTGACGCGGTAATATTTCGTACCAGTTCAGCCTCGATCCACTTTGTAAACGTGTCAATGGCTACGAACAGAAACTTGTACCCATTGACCGCTTGTGGCATAGGACCAACAATATCCATCCCCCAGACCGCAAAAGGCCATGCGAGGGGAATGGTTTGTAACGCGTAGGCAAGTTGATGAACCTGTCTCGCGTGAAATTGACACTGAGGACACATCTTGACCATGTGCTTGGCATCATCAAGTGCCGAAGGCCAGTAGAATCCTTGTCGAAAAGCTTTTCCAACCAGTGTTCGATATGACGCGTGCGCACCGCATACACCGTCATGTATTTCTTTCAAGAGGGATTTACCTTCCTCCTGAGATATGTAGCGCATGAATACTCCTTGAGCACCCTTTCTATACAAAACCCCATCTATGAGCTTGTACAGATGCGCTTTTTGAATTAACCGATCGCTTTCGGTTTCATCCTCGGGAAGGGTCCCATGTTCAAGATAGACTCTCAATGGATGAATCCAATCCTGTTCCTGATCGAGGCTGGTAACGCAAGCTGTTACCAGATCATCCTTGACCGAAGTCATGATCGAAGGACGGTCCAAGTGTTCAATGAACACTCCTGTCGGAGCGGATGTGTGTGAGGACCCAATTTTGGATAATTGGTCTGCGAGAATGTTGTCCTTTCGCGGGATGTATTGGACTTTGAAATGACTGAAGTGTTTTTCCAATCTCCTGACTTCCCCCAGGTAATGAGCCATTGTCTCATCGGAGGTGCTGTACTCCTTGTTTACCTGGTTTACGACCAGCTGTGAGTCTCCCCTCACCACTAATCGACGGACTCCGAGGAATTTGGCTGCCCGGAGCCCTGCAAGAAGACCTTCATACTCCGCTGCGTTGTTAGTCGCAACGAAGTGTAATTGGATGACATACTTAAGCTGTTCGCCCTGGGGCGTAATTAAGACCACTCCAGCCCCCGAGTGTTGAAAACTACGGAAGCCGTCAAAGTACATTGTCCAGTGATCGGGGCATTCCAATTCCTGGGGCACCTGCACGGGTGGCTCAGGGTTGGTCCATTCGACCACAAAGTCGGCCAAAACCTGAGACTTAACCGCCGTGCGGGGCGTGAAATGGACATCAAAAGCACCGAGTTCGACTGCCCATTTGGCGATTCGACTAGATTTCTCTGGATTTCGGACAATATCCCCCAAAGGAAAAGAGGAGGGTACTGTGATCTTGTGAGCTTGGAAGTAGTGTCGTAGCTTACGGGAAGCCATCAGTAGTGTGTAAAGTATCTTCTGGACCTCAGGGTAGCGCTCCTTAGGACCATGAAGCACCTCGCTCACATAGTAGACGGGTCTGTGTATTCCTTCCCTAGCCGCGATCAGGACAGCGCTGACCGCGTGCGGTGTGGCCGCCAGATAAAGAAGCAATGGTTCTCCTTTGTCGGGAGACACCAACACTGGCGGACTGGATAGATATGTCTTTACCTCCTGAAACGCTTTCTCGGCCTCATCGGACCATGTAAAATTGTGACGCTTCCGCAAGGCTTTGAAGAAAGGTAATCCCCTTTCACCTAGTCGCGATATGAAACGAATTAAAGCCGCCATGCGACCAGTCAGGCGTTGAACATCTTTCATGGTCGAGGGCGACCTCATTTGTTCGATGGCCTTGATTTTCTCAGGATTAACTTCAATGCCTCTGGAACAAACAAGAAAACCAAGAAGTTTTCCTGAAGAAACCCCGAAAGAACATTTCTCTGGGTTTAATTTTATTCCAAAGTGATTCAAATTACAGAAGGTTTCAGCGAGATCGTCCAAATGAGACAATCTCTTGGTACTTTTTACAACCAATTCGTCTACATATGCTTCGAGATTACGCCCTATCTGGGAAAGAAAGGTCTTTTGCATCAAGCGCTGGTACGTGGAACCTGCGTTCTTGAGACCGAAAGGCATTTTGACGTAGCAGTAGGTGCCGAACGGGGTGATGAAGGCAGTTTTCTCTTCATCTTCTTCTGCCATGCTAATTTGATGATATCCTGAGTAAGCGTCCAGGAAGCTCATTAGTTCGCAACCCGCAGTTGAGTCGACCAGCTGGTCGATGCGGGGAAGGGGAAGTCATCCTTCGGACAGGCACTGTTAAGGCTAGTGTAGTCGACGCACATGCGCCACTTGCCATTTGACTTGCGGACCATGACCGGATTGGCTCGCCATTCCGGGTGATCGACCTCACGAATAAACCCGGCCTTTAGGAGTTTGTCCAACTCCTCTCGGATGGCTTCCTGTCGGTCAACAGCAAAACGCCTGAGCTTTTGCTTTATTGGTCGTTGTCCAGGTCGAATTGCTAACCTGTGCTCGATTACTTCCCTTGGGACACCGGGCATGTCGGACGGTTTCCACGCAAACACATCTGCGTTAGCCCGGAGGAAAGTAATGAGCTCGAGTTCCTATTTGTCATCCAGGCCTAACCCGATCGGAATTGTCTTGGATGGATCATCTGGGTACAATGGAACTAGTTTGAGTTTCTCATCTGGTCGAGGGGCAGCCTTGATGACGTCGGTGGCGACAGTGGCTACCTGAGCGTCCCGGAGGGGAAGTTGGTCGACCATCTCCAGAGATAGCCGGTCGCACGTGAGTGCCACGTTGCGACTGCCTCGGACCGAGATGACACCTTTGGGGCCAGGCAATTTGCCGCACTGATAAGCATAGTGCGTTGCCATCATGAACTTAGCAAGAGTTGGCCTACCAAAGATTGCATTATAAGCCGAATCACAATCAATTACATCAAAAGTAACCAATTCTGTTCGGAAGTTATCTGGTTCTCCTAGTGTGACCGGGAGGACCACTTGTCCCAACAGCATCATGGAGGGGCCTGGGATTATCCCATAAAACAGATGGATTATGGGCTTAATCTTCGAACGAGGAATTTGCATCTCGTCGAGTGCCTTGACCAATAAAATGTCAAGGGAGCTCCCTCCGTCAATCAGGACCCTTTCGACTCTCGCATTACTGATGATTGGGGTAATTACCAGAGGGAGCCGCAATGGTCGTGTAAGCCCCGCAGGACAATCAGTGCGATCAAACGTCAAAGGCGTATCCGACCAGCGGGGGTACTGAGGTTCACCAAGGGATGTCTCCGTTTGGTTAACCTCTCGGTAAAAAGCTTGAAACTGCCTTTTGGAAACGAAAGAGGAAGAACCCTCGAAAATAACATTAATGTGATTTTGAGGTACCTGGTAAGACATCTCCTCGTCTCCGTCAGCGTCTCTAAGTCCGCACGCCTGTTCTTTGGCCAGTAAGGTCGGCATCGGTCCAACTCCCTGGTAGAAGTCATCCAACTGCTCCAACCAACTCCTGCAGTTCTTGAGGTCGTGGCTTGCGGAGTTGTGGAGTGGACACCACTTCTTGCCTTCCTACGGATTAGTCGACTTTTCTGGCTGGTCGGAACTTCGACCGCTAGAAGCAGTTTTATTCTTAAATGAAGGCTTGTTACCTTTGTTCGAAGAAGGCTTCTCTGCAACTGCGACCTCGCGGTACTGTCCAGATGCGACCTCATCTAGTCTTTCCGCTAGGATCCTGGTGAAGGCTGGTTTCTGCGCATCCGTGACCGTAGGAGGGAAGTTACGCATGACTTCCGCGATAGATCGCAGTCGACCATGGGTACTTCTCCTAGGGGCACCAGGTGTCACCGTTTCTTCGTCCACCGGGAAACGCTCCGGAGGCAAAGAAGGGGTCTGGTCGCGTCTGGGACCACGTGATCGTCGAGAAGAACTCGGAGCAGCATCGTAACGAGCCTGCGCATCTTGAAGAGCCTCTAGGGCAGTTCTGCGTAGTTCGTTGTTTTGTTGCTCGAGATCTTGATCCTCCTTCTGTTTGCGATCCCGTTTTTCCCTAGCAGCCTGTTGATCAGGAGTTTCCTCTGATAAGGCAGCAAACTGTCTAGGGAGAGAGGTCACCGATGGGGAAAACATCTCAATTTGTTCCGAGTCGGACTCGAAATCAAAGAGACGGTGGAGGTTATCAGGGTCGAATCTCCCCGGGCTGATTTCCAGGTCGATATCATCCTTCCCCTCAGCGGGGTCGTATGACGGACCGGACTCACCCTCTAGTGCATTAAGAACCTCAGCGGGTTCTGACCTTGCGCTAGTCGCTCCCTGGTCGATGGACATGACCTGGAGAGATGATTCAACCTCTGGGAGATTTTCGCCTCCAACCTCCTCCATCGGAACAGGATCGCTTGGAGAAGGCATTGGAATGTGAGCATAATCCTCGAGATCAAAATCGTTCTCGGAATCATATACTCCAGCCATATTTCAGTGAACCTCCGGATGAAAACTAGGACGCCTTGAGAAAGGCCCCACGGTGGGCGCCAGCTGTCGACGATTTGGATTTGGGGTCCTCAGTCGAACTTATGCAAAATTTATAATGGTGAGACCTTTCAGGGTGACCCTCTGGGAAGGTATGTAGAACTATGGAGAACTGGAGCACAGAGAAATTTATACAGGTTCGGGCCCTCGATGGTGGGAGTAAAAGCCCTACGTCCTGTTGGGATTGCACTATATGTAGTGAAGAGTTACAAAATGATGGGAAAAGACCTCCACAGGCAAAGGTTTTCCCTGCACGAGTGTACAAAATGAAGCCTAGAAGGCTTATGAAAACTATCTAGACTAAGCCGTAGCCTTGGCTGTTTGAATTGTGTCTTGATCTCTTGATTGATCTCTCCCTCGTTTGATACATCATGCCGCCCTTTTATACTGGTCGAAAGAGCGTCAAATCGTAACTGCATCAAATAGTTGCTTGGATGCGGTTTGGAGAACCGCTCTTAACTTCCACACAGGTTTAACACGTGTTATTTGTGGATAACTGCACGTATTAACCTCCTGACGGTTGATCCCCACGTGGAAGAATCTTCGGGATACTTGGGATATTCCTGTTATAAGAAAAGAATACCCCCATGTTCCCTGGTCGAAGGTGCTCTGACCATGCAACACCTTCAGCCTTCTGTCCGCGCACAGCAAACGAACTTCTGACCGCGCACTAGCTGCGATCTGATCGCGCAAAGCCTGCGACCTCGGGCTGATGCTTCCCAGAATGACTTGAGTTCGCACCGCCGGGCACATGTCTGGCTCGAATCTGTCCTGAACCAACAGTGCATTTATTTGAACTGACTCGGGTGTTAATCCTCGTCAAGGCCAACAAAAACATGTGAGAGGTATTGGTGCTCGCCTATCCGGAGTGGAGAAGGAGCAACCCAAGTGGAGATAACCTTCATGGATATAGAAGCGAGGCTCATGCATGAGTGTTTCACCAAGGAGTAGGGGAGACCAGGCGAGTCCCCGAGATCTCGGCAAAATTTTTTGTGTCAATTGTTTCACTCTTACACAATTCGTATTTACCTTGACACAATTGTTTCCAATTACTTGTGTTGCATGTTGTATTGATTATTCTATATTGTTGAATGCAGCTTGTTGTAAGATAGTTTTAAACCCTTTGCGAAAATTAGGTTTTCCTAAATATCTTGTAAAAATTGTTTAGTCGAAAAGAGTTTTTCAAAGCATCCTATTCACCCCCTCTAGTCGGCATCCTCGATCCTATACTGTGAAGTAACAACTTCATCTACAGCCGTCATCCTTGTCGTTGCTTCATTTGTAGCCTCCACTATTTTAGCTTCAGCTAATGGAGTAGGCAGTGCAGCAGAAAAAGGAGCCCTGTACTTACAGATATTATAAATTATTCCTAACTAAATGTTATAACTTGGTTAGAGAAGAGGTAAATATTTACCTGATACTGAGTCCCATAAAATTGCGAGAACTTAAGGCCACACCCTTGGGAGATGAGAGCGTGGATAATGCCTCTGGTTCAAAATCATCAGAGGAAGTTCTTGTCCTCTTCCTCAACAGAAACAATGAGGCATCTTCTTCCTCCTCCACATTGTTTCCCTCTCCCTACATGACCTTGAATTAATTTATAATCGTATAAGGTAAAGTTTTAGAAGATAAAGACATTACCATGACAAATCTCTTGGTTGCAACGTGGGGACCAACTGTAGACGTAGCCGCAACCTGCTTTTGTTGGCCCACTATTGCCCTGGTGGCAAGAGTTTTTGTGGCCACAGCTAACGTGTCGCCACAGGACCCTTGTCATAGTCATCATTGCTAAGGTCGTGGGAGGAGACATGGGGTTTATTTCTAAAGCTCTTGCCCTGGCCAAAGTCCTGGTCGTAGAGGGAGCTTTTTTCGGCTTCTTTGATGAAGAACCACCAGAGGGTTCTACATCATCGCCGGTAAGCCTTTTTTGGGCTACTGGACGCGTGAACAATTACACAAATCCAAAATGAATTTTTTTTGGTAAATTATCATTCGAAATTAAATATGCACGGGCTTTGTGAAAGAATGATACCTTTCGACGCGCCTGCCCAAACTCGTCAATGTTGCGGACCAAGCTTTGCAGCCTTGGCACATTGATATCGCCTTCCTTAACCGGATTATAAGCTTTCAAAAGAAAATTCATCCTTATTTCAACATCAGAAATGGACAAGACTGTGAAAAAATAACAATCAAGATAAGACAACAAAAACTCAATTCCAAAGGAAAAACAGATTGAGAAAAAATTTACCAATCTGACCAATCCTAGGCTTGGGACAATTACCCGAGTGGTGGTCCCTAGTAGCATCTTCCATCACCCTAACCTCCCAAGCAGGGTGATCCCTCTTCCTTAGAGGGTTGATCCGATTCTTTATGAAGTCTTGGATCACGTTGTGAGTGGTCAAGCCCTTATTCATTAGGTATTTGATTACCTGGGCTTACCTCTTCTTCTCGTCGTCAAGGGGAGGAGCAACATCCTTTTCCCCCGCTCTTATTTGGTTGCCGATCTGCAAACCAGAGATGGCTCTCCTTAGGAGCTGAACAATAAAACCACCACTGGTACCACTTGTGAACAGAATCACGAAGTGGAAAGTGCAGGAAGTCCTCTCGCAGCTTGAAGTAAATGCACCCAGGAGTAGTGGTGCCCTTCAAGCTCTCCAGAAAATAGTACTGGCGGAAAAGAGCCACATTGGGCAAAACCCCAATGTACACCTCACAGAGATGTTGGAAGACTGTGAGGATATCAAAACAGAATTGACATTCAAGTTCACTAATTCCAAGTCAAAGTGAGTGAGGATTTCCCGAAAAAAGTCACTTTCTAGCAGACGAAATCCACAGTGCAAGAAATCCTCGAAGATCACCAACTGGTCCTCTTGCACCACAGGGCTCTCTTCATTTTCCCTACTGGGACGCCATGGGATCAGCAACCTTGAGGGAAGATAACCTTCTATCTCCAAAGCCAACAGATTTTCCTCTGTTCGGTGGTTAGAACGCATCCAACAATCCATTGATTCAGGTTTTGAGAGAAGAAGAAGAAGAAAGCTAAGAACTCAGAAGAACTTAGAGAAAATAAGGGGCTTTGAGAAAAGTTAGGAAATTTTGAGAGTGGATTTGTACCAAAGAAAACTTAAAACGTAAAGTTTTAAGGCAATTTTCCTCGGGTTCCCAATTGTTGTATTCACAATAGAAGATTTCCTTTTGACAAAAGGTTTTTGCATTTAACGCCTATCACAACAAATCTGATACACGCACCAAAAGTTTTTCTTGGTTTCTGTGGGAATTTGAAACAAAAAGTTGCATTTTTAGTACTAGAAACGTCTTTTCAAGAAAAAGAAACCTTTTCATTTCAAATTCAAGGGCTAGCTGACGGGGATTGTTACCCGAGTTAAATCACCCATGTATTTCCAAGGTCGCACATATCATTCCATGGTCACGCATATGGTTCCATGGTTGTGTATATCGTCCATGGTCGCACATGCCTTTCCTTAGTCGCAGGAGGCCAAGGAAAGAGATAATAGGATAATCCAAGGATATTCTGGACATAGCCTATCAATGATGTTTAACTCCTATAATTTTAATAACTACGGAACTCTATTGTCTCGACGCTTATTGTCGCATAATCCATGGTCTCATATTATACCTGCAAGTATTGTGGTCGCGGAGTCATTTGTGCCCAATCATACCATGTCATAGAGACAAAACCAGATACCGATACATGGTCACAGTCAATACGCAACCATAGTATTGAAGACTTATACTGCGATTTATGGATCATATAGTTAAGTCACTATTCACAATAACCGTTCCTTGATCCTTATGATTATTCCTGAAAATAATCATAAGTCCTTGACAAGATAACTATCGAAGAAGATAAAGATGGATGTTTTTTGAGCAATTTCTATAACTGCATGTTATAGAAACTGACAAATAGCAACCAATAATAACATACAACAACCGCTATGCAGCAATTATAGACTATCTTCAATGAAGCAACTGACATCCCTTTGATGAGTATAAAAAGACCTTTAGGGGAAGAATTCAAGGGGAGAACAAAGGCAAAAGAGAACTAGACAATACATTCTCTTTGTAATCCTTTATACTCATAGTAAAAAACCAATAGGAGTAGGGTTATTACTCAAGATTTGAGGGCCTGAACCTGTATAAATCTTTGTGTCATTAGATCCATAGATATTGTGATCTTTTGTGATTGTCTGGATTGTCTCCCTCCTAAACAAACTAATTCGTGTAAGTTCGACTAGGAACCCTGGTTCCAATTGTCGACACAAGCGTATTCGTCTTTTAAGCTAATAGATTATTGATTAAGTCTGAACGATTTGGGGGTTATTTTTCTATCACTAAATCTACTACTAAGACTACCAATCTAGGATTTAAAGACATAAAAAGCAAGTATGAAAATTAGGGTTTAAGTAACATAAAGGAAAACTTAGGGTTTTGGGAATTCCATAACCATCAAGCGTAATTCTTTCCAAGGTCTAAAAATTGCATGTTAGTTTCAATTATTTTCCAAGACAGATTAAGTTACTAGCACGGTCACTGATACAATGGTCTGAGGATCGCTTCCACGGTCGCTGGTACAACGGTCAAAGCCTCTCTCTTGTTCAAGATCCCTCGTCAAGGTGCTAAACACTCAAGAACTCCCCTAAATTCTTGCTAAGGCTCAACTGTTACGTCTGTTGCAGAAACGAGAATTTAGGGTTTAGAGGAAGAAAACATAAGGAACTAACTAAAAAACTTAAGATTGAGACCGAGGAGGAATTACTTCTTCCAGATTAGGTCATCCCTAACTATAGAAGTGAATTACTCGCAAAAAGCCATCAAAATACATATGTAATAAGAAATAAATGAAAACTTACTTGATTGCTTCAAAATTAAGTCTGATGTCCTTATCAACTTACAAATGCAAGAAAAATAGAGAAGGGGGCTCTATTAAACTAAACTAAAACCCTAAAAATAGTACCTAAAAGCATATTAATTGAGCCAAAAACTTCTCTATTTATAATACAATGGGTTAATGTGCCCAAATATAACTTCTTGACATGCAGGTGACAGAATCCAGCTTTTAAATGGCGCGAAGATTTCCATGAATTTTTCAAATTTCTTATTGAGATTTATTTTAACGTACCTTCCTGGGAAAGGTGGAGTTGGATTATGAACACGTGTAACCTGATTTTCCCCACTTTCCTTTTCTTTTGGTTCGGCAATCTTGTCATCATCCTCCGGCGACAATAATGGTGTTTCCGTTGTTTTACTTGACGGTGGTGGTTCGGTGGGTGTTCTTTCTGGTAGCTTTGTTCCACTCCATAGGATCAATGCATTAGAAATAAGAGGGTTAGAACAAACTATATAATTAATTTGTTTAGAATTACGAGGATTAATTGATTGAGAAGGAAGAGAGTTATCATTTTTTGGTGTAGAATTTGCCAATTGTGCAATTTGTGTCTCGAGCATGCGGATGTGAGTCGATATGGAGTCCATCTTTTGGCTCTTGTACATTTTCTCCTTCTCTTGATTTGCTAGAAAGTCTCTAGAATGCGCTCCATTTTTAACTACTCAGGTTGCCGTTGGTGCAGTGGTCAATATGGTTACTGATTTTGTCGTTGGTACGATGGTGTTTTGATGTGGGGTGCCCGATCTTCACGACGTAGGATCGTTGATAACTCGTTGATTCGTGTAACCTGACGAACTGATGGGGCCAACCACTGTCAATACAGCAACATGCGACAAAAGAATTCGCCCAACCACACGTTTTGATCGTTGTTTACTTGACCAGGCAAAAGTAGACGCACTGTTCCTGCAATCAACGAAGAAATTACAAGAACAATGGTAAAAAGAATAACTCCCAATTCTAGGTGGCGGCTTCTGAGCAAGAGCAAAAGCTTCTCTGAAAATATTTGTGTATTCAATTCGTGGTTGTCTCAAAACTATGACCATGCCTCTCTTTTATAGAGGGTGGTATTTACAAAACATAAAAGATTTAAAAATAGACTTTCAATCTGAATCTAATTCAAAACGGAATAAAAATTCTAACATACTATAAATATAAAAGAAGTCCGGAATTAATCTTCTCGGATTCGGATTCGGACTCGGAATGGACTTTTTCCTTCTGTGCAGTCATTATTCTTTTGGGTCTCCTGGTTGCATATGATGTCATAATTTAATGATTCTTGATTTTTTGGAAAGTTCTTTTCAATACCTTTCCAACAAGTACTCATGCAATCCAATTGGACATCTTTGCTGAGAATGGTACTTGGTCAAAGTGGCTGGTCGAACGTTGGTCGGCAGACTGCAGGCTGAGCAGAATTCTTTTGGTTGTAGCGGTTGCAATCCTTGACGGAATCAAGTGATCTTGGGCTTGTTGGAAAACTTAGGAAATTATCTTTCCACTCAGTAGGTGTATGACCAGATTTGATGAAGTTTTTTGGCCCATACATGGCTATGTCCTTCCTGTTATGCTCTCCCTCTTTATATCTAATCAATATTAAACAAGAGCTATTAGGTAGCAGCATATTCTCATCATAATTTAATTCTTTAAAGAACAAAGTCACCTGTTGATGTAGTTGTTTGGTTCTCGCTCGAGTGATTGGTCCTGTATGTTCCTTTAGTCGAGTACTAGTGCTACTAGTGCTAGGGATGTCCTCATCATCCTCCCCCTCTTGAGAAGGAGTCGACCTCGACTCTGTTTCTTCTGGTCCAAAGAAAGGCGACAAATCAGCAACATTGAATGTAGTGCTTACCGCATAGTCATCACCTGGAAGTGCTATCTTGTATGCATTATCATTAATCTTTTGAAGCACTCTGAATGGATCGTCACCACGAGGCATCAACTTAGACTTTCTTTTCTCTGGAAAGCGATCTTTTCGTAGATGCACCCAAACCAAGTCACCCGATTCAAAGAGCATCTTCTTCCTTGTCTTGTTTGCCTTCTCAGCATAATAGCGAGCCTTCTTCTCAATCTCTTCTTTAGTTTTGACATGAATTTTCTTCACATATTCAGTACACTTGGATGCTTCCATATTGGCACGCTCTTGTAATGGAAGTGGCAGCAAATCAAGTGGTGTGATGGGTTTAAAACCATACACCACCTCGAATGGGCACATTTGAGTAGTAGAGTGTACCGCCCTATTATAAGCAAACTCCACATGCAGTAGACAATCTTCCCACTCCTTCAGGTTTTTCTTGATCATTGCTCGCAGCAGCATTGAAAGTGTACGATTCACCACCTCCGTTTGTTCATCAGTTTGTGGGTGACAAGTTGTCGAGAATAACAACTTCGTCCCAAGCTTGGCCCACAAGGTCTTCCAAAATTAGCTCATGAACTTGACGTCATGATCTGAAACAATGGTTCTTGGTATTCCATGCAATCTCACGATCTTCTTGAAAAACAGGTCAGCGACAAGTGACACATCGTCGCTTTTGTGACAAGGTATAAAATGTGCCATTTTAGAGAACCTATCCACAACTACAAAAACTGAATCCCTTCCTCTCTTAGTTGTCGGTAATCCTAACACAAAGTCCATGCTAATATCCTCCCAAGGTGCATTAGGAACAGGAAGTGGAGTGTATAATCCATGAGGGTTCAATTTAGATTTAGCTTTGTGACATGTCACATATCGCTGAACAAACCTTTCGACGTCACGTCTCATCTTAGGCCAATAAAAGTGATCGTTCAACATCATGAAAGTCTTTTCTCTCCCAAAATGTCCCATCAAACCACCTGCATGAGATTCCTGCAACAATAACAAACGCACGGACGATGCTGGAACACAGAGTTTGTTAGCACGAAATAAGAACCCATCATGCACATGGAACTTGTCCCATCCTTTGTCATCATAGCATTTAGAATATGGTGCTGAAAAGTCATGATCAGAAGTGTACAATTCTTTCAAACTCGCTAAACTAGGTACTGTCACTTCTAACTTAGTCAACAAAATGCTTTTTCGAGATAAAGCATCAGCAACCACATTCTCCTTGCCCTTTTTGTACTTGAAAACATATGGAAAAGTTTCAATGAATTCAACCCACTTAGCATGTCTACGGTTCAATTTAGCTTGGCCTTTCAAGTACTTCAAAGCTTCATGATCAGAATGAATAACAAATTCTTTAGGCCAAAGGTAATGCTGCCAAGTTTCAAGCACACGTACCAAAGCATACAACTCTTTGTCATAAACAGGATAGTTCAATTGAGCACCTCCGAGTTTCTCACTAAAGTACACTATGGGTTTGCCATCTTGCATCAAAACACCACCAATACCCATTCCACTAGCATCACATTCAACTCAAAAGTTTTAGTGAAATCAGGTAAAACAAGCAATGGTACTTCAGTTAAGCGTTTCTTTAATTCTTGAAAAGCATTCTCTTGTGATTCACCCCATGCAAACACAACACCCTTTTTAGTTAATTCATTCAATGGGGCAGCTAAAGTACTGAAATCTTTCACAAATCTACGGTAGAAACCAGCTAAACCATGAAAACTTCGGATTTGACTAACATTCACAGGGGTAGACCAATTTTTTACTGCCTCAATTTTAGATTCATCGACCTCAATTCCTTGTCCAGAAACTACATAGCCAAGAAACACAACCTTATCGGTACAAAAAGTGCACTTTTCTATATTAGCATATAACTTCTGTTTTCTAAGCACTTCGAGAACTTGCCTAAGGTGATCAATATGTTCTTCCATGGTTTTGTTATAGATCAGAATGTCATCAAAATATACCACCACAAATTTTCCAATGAATACTCTTAAACATGATTCGTCAAACGCATGAAAGTACTAGCTGCATTAGTTAAACCAAAAGGCATTACTAACCACTCATACAATCCAAGTTTAGTTTTATAAGCAGATTTCCATTCATCACCAAGTTTCATTCTAATCTGATGGTATCCACTTCTTAAATCAATTTTAGAGAATATAACAGAACCACTCAATTCATCAAACATGTCATCTAGCCTAGGAATAGGATGACGATATCTAATAGTTATGTTGTTAATGGCTCTACAATCAACACACATTCTCCATGTACCATCTTTCTTGGGCACTAGAATAACAGGAATAGCACAAGGGCTAAGGCTTTCGCGTACATACCCTTTATCCAGTAGCTCGTGCACTTGATGCTGAATTTCTTTTGTCTCCTCCGGATTGGTGCGGTATGGAGGACGGTTGGGAAGTGAGGCTCTAGGGATGAGGTCAATTTGATGCTCAATGCCACGCATGGGAGGTAGACCAGCAGGTATATCCCTTGGAAACACATCCTCGAAGGCCTGCAAAATACTAGAAACAGCACTAGGAAGAGAGGGTAAGTCGTTAGTCGAAAGTAATGCATCTTTGCACAAAAGTACAAAATGCATTACATCTGAGTTATTCCTCACTCCTCTCAGATCAGATTTGGTGGCTAACATTACTAGCTTCTCTTCCTCACTTTTTGTTTTACCTCTCAAATTTGTCTTGTGGCTCTCACTCACCGATTTTTGGATCTCACTCAAATTTGTTTTCTCTCTATCCTTTCCATCATTCACTCTCTGCATATTGTCAGCTAAAATCTTATTTGGAGACATTGGTCGAAATGCAATGTCTTTGGTCTTTCCTTGTGAAGCTATTGAGATATTCTTTTTGGTCGGCTAGATCAACATCAATATCTGTATTTGGAACCCCAACTCTTTTTCGTGATTCAATCTATATTTGCAATTTCAAATTACTTTTTTTTTATCTTGTTCTTGCTTGTTCTTCGATTGTTTGCAGGAATAGATCTTCGTGATCAGGTCGATCGTGCTTCTAGTTCAGTCGATAACAATCAGAAGTTCGTTCAGCGATTGCCAGGGCGTATCAGTCGTGTACGGTTGGTAGCTGGATCGTGAGAGTCATTTTCACAAATTGATAGTTCTTGTTCTCATCGAAAGATCGGACCGCCCGTGTCGCATCATTTGGATTATGTAGGTTCAAAGTTTTCGCAAAGGATAGATTAGCTGTCAAAGGATATATGTGATTTGAATTTTTTTTTGAACTCAACGAAATAAAAGATACGCAAAGAAGTCTGGATCAGCCAACTAAACAAAGACTCTAATGGACTAAGACCTAACAAAACTCACAAAAATTTCAGATTGAAGCTGAGGCGAAAGAAAAACAATTTTTTTGGCTTTTTTGGTGTATAGGCTGAAAACAGATCTAAACTAAGGGATACATAATCCCATCGTGTAAACCGAAGCTCTGATACTAAGATGATGCAAGGTGCCCGATCTTCACGATGTTGGATCATTGATAACTCGTTGATTCGTGTAACCTGACGAACTGATGGCGCCAACCACTGTCAATACAGCAACCTGTGACAAAAGAATTCGCCCAACCACACGCTTTGATAGTTGTTTACTTGACCAGGCAAAAGTAGACGCACTGTTCCTGCAATCAACGAAGAAATTACAAGAACAATGGTAAAGAGAATAACTTCCAATTCTAGGTGGCGGCTTCTGAGCAAGAGCAAAAGCTTCTCTGAAAATATTTGTGTATTCAATTCGTGGTTGTCTCAAAACTATGACCATGCCTCTCTTTTATAGAGGGTGGTATTTACAAAACATAGAAGGTTTAAAAATAGACTTTCAATCTGAATCTAATTCAAAACGGAATAAAAATCCTAACATACTATAAAGATAAAAGAAGTCCGGAATTAATCTTCTCGGATTCGGATTCGGACTCGGAATGGACTTTTTCCTTCTATGCAGTCTCCTGGTTGCATACGATGTCGGAATTTAATGATTCTTTATTTGTTGGAAAGCTCTTTTCAATACCTTTCCAACAAGTACTCATGCAATCCAATTGGACATCTGTGCTAAGAATCATGGTTGGTCGAAGTGGCTGGTCGAACATTGGTCGGCAGACTGCAGGCCGAGCAGAATTCTTTTGGTTGTAGCGGTTGCAATCCTTGACGGAATCGAGTGATCTTGGGCTTGTTGGAAAACTTAGGAAATTCTCTTTCCACTCAGTAGGTGTACGATCAGATTTGATGAAGTCCTTCGGCCCATACGTGGCTATGTCCTTCCTGTTATGCTCTCCCTCTTTATATCTAATCAATATTAAACAAGAGCTCTTAGGTAGCAGCATATTCTCATCATAATTTAATTCTTTAAAAAACAAAGTCACCTGTTGATGTAGTTGTTTGGCTCTCGCTCGAGTGATTGGTTTTGTATATTCCTTTAGTCGAGCACTAGTGCTACTAGTGATGAGGACATTGCTGACAAAGTTGCGACCACCGCTCCTTCCCCTACTATTTCTTCGACGCATGGAGGCCTCAATCCACAAGCCGTGCGTTTCAAGCCTTCATTAGTAGTCCAAAGCCTCATGCCAGAGGCCTCAATGCCCCATGGAAGGTCCAACTCCAAGCCCAAGTCACCGTCGAAGCCCAAGTCGCAGAAAAGCCTGTTTCGGCAGTCCAGTAGCAGTCCAAATTCAAACGGCCGTAACTTTCGCGTCCGAAGTCCGTTTTCAACGATCCACCACTCCACGGAGAGCTTATCTCCTAAGATTTCCAATGGTTATAGTCCCACTGCCAAATTTGGCCAGGAACGACAGAAACCACCAAAATACACCACGGGACAGAAACTACCAGGTGCTGCATCACCTCTTCTTTGGGCCAAAAGCCCATGTATTCCTAGGGTTGCGTGTGTGGGTACCATCGTGGCCAGCACCCCTCCTCTGGCTGCCGCTCTATTTATGGCCGCCGCTACCCTTCTTCTTGCTCGGGTTTTATTTTGTTTAGTTATCCACTCCACGTGTGAGACTTCCTCGATTCCTTTTGTATCAGCTAGATCATCAGGAACGAGCTTGGAACCCCAAACTGTGTGAGCTTAGTCTAATTCCAGCAAATTTAGTTGCTTTTGTCTTGTTCTTGCTGTGTTTCTTTGGTTGCGTCGCAGGAATCGACCTTCGTGGTCAGGTCAGCCGTGTTTGGGAATTATCTGTAGATCAAAACTTTGCATGCTTTAATTTCTCTGAGGATAGGAAAGTTAGTGCTGCTACTAGTGAATTCACTGATTTTGCATCCATTTGGTGGCATGAAACTTGTAAAAAACCAAATATTCCTAGAACTTGGGAAGCACTAAAACGAGCTATGCGATCTAGATTTGTCCCTTCTTATTATGCTCGAGATTTACTTAATAAGCTGCAACGTTTGAACCAAGGTGAAAAATCTGTAGAGGAATATTATCAAGAATTGCAAACTGGCATGTTGCGTTGTGGCTTAGAAGAAAATAATGATGCTAAGATGGCTAGGTTCTTGGGAGGGCTCAATCGTGAGATACAGGATATTCTTGATTATAAGGATTACACTATTATCACTCGTTTGTTTCATCTTGCCTGTAAAGCTGAAAGGGAAGTACATGACACCATCCCAAGACAAGAGGACACTTTGGAGGCTCTTCTTCCTCAGGCCAGACCCCGGTGGTACATTCCAAGGCACCATCCACTGCTTCCGGTCGTGCCCCTCCGCCTGCTGCCACTACATCCACTCCTTCGCGTGCTATCGAGGCAGCTGCACCCGCGAAGGGCGCTTCTTCTGTTGCTTCCATAGGACCTACTTGTGACACACACAATGTTATCGTTGCAAGGGATTTGGGCATGTGTCGCGCAATTGTCCAAGTCAGCGTGCCTTCCTTGTGAGAGAGGATGGTGAGTATACTAGTGCTAGTGACATTGATGAAGAAGAATATGCCCTTGTTGCAACTAACAATGCAGGTAACACTGAACCACAAGAAGAGATCTTGAGTTCTGCATTGGTGGAGAAATACACGGCCCTTGTTGTCACGCGTGTCCTTAGTGCACAATCAGTGCGTGCTGAACAGAATCAACGCCACAACATCTTTCAGACAAGGTTTGTTGTCAAAGAGCGTGCTGTGCACGTCATTGTTGATGGAGGTAGCTGCAACAATCTCGCTAGTGTGGACATGGTCGAGAAGCTTGGCTTGACCACGAGTTCACATCCACACCCGTACTCGATTGAATGGTTAAATTCATGTGGTAAGCTCAAGGTAACTAAAACTGCGCGCGTACACTTCTCCATTGGTTCTTACCATGATCACGTTGACTGTGATGTTGTACCTATGGATGCATGTTCACTGCTATTAGGTAGGCCGTGGTTATATGATAGATATGCCATTCACCATGGTCGGACCAATCACTATAGTTTTATGGTCAAGGGTAAGAAAATAGTTTTGGATCCTATGACCCCTGCAGAGCTGCTAAACATTGATAAAGCGAGAGCCAAAAGAGAGAAACAGGAGTGTGATAAAACTGAAAATCAATGTGTAGCTCAACAACACAACCCACCAAACAAACTTGGAGGTAAACAATTTGAGATTAAATTGAAGGGTGCTGTTTTGTTAACTACACAAATTCCTTCGCATGATCCATTGGCTAACAAGGCTTCATTGCAAGCATCTATTTCTTTGCCTCCTGTTGTTGCCACTAACCTTTTGCAGGAGCATGAGATGGAGTCGAGGACAACTCCAATTCAACAAGGGGAGGATGATGAGGACATTGCTGACAAAGTTGCGACCACCGCTCCTTCCCCTACTACTTCTTCGACGCATGGAGGCCTCAATCCACAAGCCGTGCCTTTCAAGCCTTCATTAGTAGTCCAAAGCCTCATGCCAGAAGCCTCAATTCCCCAAGGAAGGTCCAACTCCAAGCCCAAGTCACCGTCGAAGCCCAAGTCGCAGAAAAGCCCGTTTCGGCAGTCCAGTAGCAGTCCAACTTCAAACGGCCGTAACTTTCACGTCCGAAGTCCGTTTTCAACGGTCCACCACTCCACGGAAAGCTTATCTCCTAAGCTTTCCAATGGTTCTGGTCCTACTGCCAGATTTAGCCAGGAACGATGAAAACCACCAAAATACACCATGGGACAGAAACTACCAGGTGCTGCATCACCTCTTCTTTGGGCCAAAAGCCCATGTATTCCGAGGGTTGTGTGTGTGTGGGTACCATCGTGGCCAGCGCCCCTCCTCTGGCCGCCACTCTATTTATGGCCGCCACTACCCTTCTTCTTGCTCGGGTTTTGTTTTGTTTAGTTATCCACTGCGCGTGTGAGACTTCCTCGATTCCTTTTGTATCGGCTAGATCATCAGGAACGAGTTCGGAACCCCAAACTGTGTGAGCTTAGTCTAATTCCAGCAAATTTAGTTGCTTTTGTCTTGTTCTTGATGTGTTTCCTTGGTTGCATCGCAGGAATCGACCTTCGTGGTCAGGTCAGCCGTGTTTGGCATGGTTGATAACAAATTGTGATCGTGGTTTGACGATTGCCGGCGTCCACGCCTGTCTGGATTGGTAGCCGCTTCGCCTAGGTCACGTTCCACCCAACCAAACGTACCCTCTCACCAGAAGATCGGCATCCGTTGGCGCATCAACTAGTGCTAGGGATGTCCTTATCACGTTTGTGCTTGATATGGGGTATTTCATCCCAGCAATTCTTTTTCTGCCAAAACAGCAAGCTGGAACAATCTATTGACATCATGATAGTCCTTGTAATCAATAATATTTTGTATATCATGCCTTAACCCCCCATAGAAATGAGCCATTTTATCCTCCTCGGTTTCCTCTACCTCACAACGCAACATGCCTATTTGAAGCTCTTGGTAGTACTCCTCTACTGATTTGTTACCTTGATGTAAGCGTTGCAATTTTTTTACGCAAATCACGTTTAAAGGAAGGAGGCACAAATCTAGCGCACATTTGTGTCTTCAGATCATGCCAAGTACCAGGATGTACGTTAGACTTTACTAGTTCATTCCACCAAATTATAGCAAAATCCTTGAACTCACTAGTGGCTTGTCTAACTCTATGAATTTCAGGAACAAGATGGGAGTTAAATTTTTGTTCAATCTCCATTTCCCAATCTAAATACACCTTAGTATCATATGTACCAGAAAAAGAAGGTACGGTAAACTTAACTTTAGCAAATGGATCATCATTGCAATAGTTATTATTACCATTGTTACCTCTCATACCTTGACGATTTCGGTTGAAGCGCTCTAAGTCATGTGCCGCACGTCACATAGCGGGTTCATTGCGAGGTGCCACATGTCCCTCTACATCATCATCGTGCTCCTGGGCTGCATCATTTTGCTGTTGTTGGACAGCAGGTGGGCGGTTCTCGATCACCTGAACCTTGTCATCAAGCTGGGCAACACGTCGTTCCAATCTTTCAATACCTTTGGTTATCGCTTCCATCATGGTTTTCAGCTCAGCATGAAGGACACACTCGTTGTCCTCTTTATCAGATCCTGCCATGATTAGTAGAAAGTAGAAAAAACACAAGTATTATTCCTACAAACTACCAGGTTCAGACAAGTGGATTTACACCCTCTCAAGCGTCTTACTACGCTCTTGCAAGGTTCTTACCAACACTGCAGAAGGTACAACCGGTGGCTGGTTCGTGATATCGTGACGAGCTTAAGTGTAACGATTGCAAGGTTGAATCCTGTTCTGATAGAAAGTATGTGGAGCTTGGAAGGCAGTCATGGTAGCAAAGGTTAGCAATAATTGAAATCAGAATGCTAAGTTGAAGAAGTGTCCAAAGAACCCACTAGTGTTGCTGGCCTAAATGCGCCCCTAGAACTGTTCAAACAAACAAAGACAACAAGGTAACAAATGGAAACAGCAAGATGATAGCAAGGACAATCAATATTGAAGCAATTCTGATCCCAAAGATAGCAAGTATGGCAAGTACGAACCCCCGGATTTTTTTTTGTTTTTTCACTGTGTGGCTCTTTTCTGTGTGCTGCCTCTTTTTGATAAATTTTTTTTTTGTTTGATTTTTCTGATATTTTTTTCGAGTTCAGCAACATAGAAATATGGAAACAAAACAGGTTCCCCTCAATTTGGAGGTAAGGGGTGGCTGATATAAATTCTGGTGCTTGCTCCGAAAACTGTGCTAAAACTTCCGGGGCCGAATACTCGATCTTCCAGAGGTATTTTGGCCTCCGAAATTTTGCCAAAACTATCAAAGTTGGTGAAATTCAAGTGTAACTTTTCATTAGCTTCGAAATGAGTGGTCGTGGAGCTCAAACGGAGTTCGGATGCAAAAGTTATGGCCGTTTTAGTGAAGGTGCTCCGGATCAGGGTTTCTGGACAATGCGAACTTTCGGTTTCGCAAGTAGGGAACATGACGGTGGGTTGGTGGGATTAACAAAGGGGAGGCTAGCGATGCAGGGCGTTTGACACAAGGTGGTTTGCGACCTATCTAGGGTTTACGAAGCGGGACAGTAACACAAGGCGGCTAGCGGGGGCAAACCGAGTAGGACTCGATTTGGTTTTCTGGATGTCTGGCAGTGGTAGGACGGACGATGCAACGGGGAGGTGATGGACAGAATTATGAATACAATCTAAACCAGCAACCAGACGATGAACTAAGGACACAAACTCAACAACGCTAACTGAAAGCAAAGATTGCGAAGGCTCGAAGTGGTTTGGACAGCGGAAGACTATGACCTAATTTTTTTTTGGCTTTTTTCTGGACGATGGGTAAAACGCTGAACAATGAACAGATGGGATACGAGATACCTGACGGGCAACCAGAGCTCTGATACCACTTGATGAGGAACGGGGTCCCGATCTTCCGACAGGTAAGGGATAGTTCAATTGGTGGAGACTCGACGTTGACGATCCGACTTTCGACCAGAACCGATCTAGGCCTGCAATCGCTACACCACTGCTCTGTTCGTTATCAACCGTACCGAGGCGCAGTTGACCTAGCCACGAAGGCCTGTTCCTGCAAGCGAATCGAAGAACACGTGCAAGAACACAGAAGAAGCAATCTCAAATTGCAAGTATGTATTAAGATCACGAAGTGTTGGGGTTCCACAAACCGAAAGACTGCGAACTGCTACAGCAGAAAATTCTAAGCAAAATCCAAGTCTAACAATGACGGCTACGAGGTTTTAATATGCGAGAGGGGTGGCGTCTAGGGTTTGGGGCGCACCCCCCCCATGTGGGATACATGGGCCGAGGCCCAATAGACAGGTGACGTAGCACCACACGGCCCAACAGAATTTGGTCTCCACTTGACTCAGAAGGATTTTGGACGTGGGACCAGATCCGTTGGAAAGGTCTCGTTGAGTGCTTCTCTGTAATGTACTTGAACACCCCAAACAAAGTTCGTATGCATCTGCTACGCTCGTTTGAAGACAGGCTGCTCCGCCGTGGTCGACCCGGACTCCAGCTCGCGGTAGACTTGATTCCTGACCCGTCTTGGCGCAAAGTGACACCCTCGCTGATCAACACCATGATTCCTGGTGATTTAGTTGACGTGCACGTGCCCTTGTTATTGGTCCTTGCACAACGGGTGTTGGAAGAATGGACACATCGTTAGGGGTGATGTCCTCATCAATTTCCAATTTGGTAATTAGCTAAACCTTTAAATTGATCTAAGAGCTTTAAAATCTCCTTCCACCAGAAAGACCCTTTTGGAGTATCAGCTTGAGGTAAAGAGGTAGTATAGAATCTATGCCAAATCATTTTAACCGAAGGGATGTTTCTCTTGTTAAAAAAATTATATAAAAATCTAAGAAGAAAGGCTATGTTTTGTACTCTGATATACAGGATTCCCATACCTCCTTCCATTTTGTGCCTGCAAAATTTATTCCAAGCTACTAAGCATTTTCTCCCATGACAGAACCCTTGACCTTGCCAAAGAAATGCTCTACGCATTTGATCAATCTTATCCATGATAGCAGTGGGCAGCCGAATAGTTGACATATAAAACATGGGAAGAGACGTGAGGACTGAATTAACCAGAGTCAGCCTACCACCTAAAGAAAGGAACACATTTTGCCAACTTGCAAGTTGCCTCTCTATTTTTCTTATAAAAGAATTAAATGAAAACTTGCTTAATTACAAGAAATATTGAAGTCTGTAGTCCACATCGGCTTATAGAGACGCAAACTATAACAAATAGAGAGGGGGGCTAAAAACTTAACCTAAACTAATCTAAAACTAAGTACTAATCAACCATGATAATTAAGCCAAAAGCCTCCCTGTTTAAAGTCAAGAATCCTAAAAATAACCAATTACAACTCATGATGCACAAACAATGGAAACCAAATGTAAACAACACCCAAAACGGATAAATGTATCAAAATTCAACACCTAGCCATGCCTGGCATGGGCCCTAGCATGCCTATGCTCAGGGCGAGCATGGGTCGTGCCATTGTCCGTGCTGGGCTCGGGTCCTTTAACCTAGGTCCCCTCCTAGCCCTATTTTTTGGTCCAAACAAGCTATAAATGCTTTCAAATTTTGCATGCTTGATCCTTGAAATAGAACGAACACAAACATGAAAATGGATTGTAAAAATGATAGAGAAATCACATAAAATGTTGCATTGAATGAGTTTTCAGCATGAAAATCGATGCAAACATTGGGAAAATTTTTACCACTTAAGTACTTATCACACGGTGGCATGGTCACTATTGGCGGCGTGATCACGACACGGATTGCCTTGGATGCTACTAGCAGCTTTAGATTGGGTGTGCCTTGCGGCTGACAGTGTTGGTGGCGACAGGTCGATGATTGTGGGGATGGTCGCGATGACTGGCCGACGTCAGACAAAAAAGTTTTATTTTAAGATTTGATATCTAGGGTTGTGCTCCGACAATGATTACAAGTTGACTATGGCGGTTTTGGGTCGCAGCTTCGGGCCGGCGACGATGAGGACAGCAACGGCAGGCCGACAAACAGAGAAGAAAAAGAAAAAATTTCCAATTTGATTTTTTGTTTTTGTTCAAATTGAAAAAAAAGATGTATATTTATCTTGTAAGTCAATGCAATCTAATAAAAAACTATAGTAGATTTGCAACAACTGTAGCAACGTGTTGTCATAGAAGAGATTGCGATGATATATCAGGCTGGAACGATTCATGCTGATAACATGTTATAAATAGCAGTGTCATCGTATTGCCAACAGGGCACAATCAGAGCAATCCCAGAGAGAGAAAATAGAGAGAAATAGTATATGAAAATCTTGATTCGATTCATCTTTCTATACAACAATACACTTTAAATAAACTAAAGTATGGTTGCCTTATGAGCAATTTCGGTAATGTCTACAAGATAATTATCTAGATAATTGTCTTTTTACGAAAAGTATAATTAAAAAATAATGGTATTATATGCACCCAAGGGAGCTCCAAAACTTTATACTATATCACTAGTAAATGACAACGTAGAACTCATGTTGTAATAACTTATGTGAATATAGCGATATTTGAATTGTCATATTGAAATTCAAAAAAGTTAAGTAATATATTAAGAAGGTGAAGTGAAATTCAGAATACAACTAAAATGGTTTCAAAAAATAAAAAAATAACTAAATGTAAAGGTCTTATGAAAAAACGGATGCCACGAATTGTATTTAGGTCTTGTTTGGGGTTAATATTGTGTAAAGGAGAAGAATCTGCTTGGTTGTTTAATTCATAAAATTTGGTTCTTTTTTACTCTACCAATTGGTGACATCGTTTCATCGACTATTTTAGTTTTGAGGTTTTTAAAAACCAGCTTTTTATGTTTGTTTATTCGTGAAAGAGCATCACAATCTTTTAGAAATATCTCCGAATATACCATGTTGTTCATTCTAAAAAACATTAAATGAAAGAAAAAAATAAAGCATTTTATGGGTTGAAGCAGAAACAACTCTAAATAATAGTCGTTTGGTATCTTAAAGTAATATGCAATATTGTTTAGATCATATAATCATAAAATAAAAAAAATTTGAAATATTCAGAATTCATATATTATATAATACAGATAAATACATTTCAATTATATATAATTCTAATACATTAATTAATATTTGTTTAGAGTGCACGAAATGAGAATACATAGATTCCAGATACAACCAACTATAATCCCAATGGTTAGCATGTAAACAAGAATAATTCTGCTCAGATATCAATTATTTGATTTGCAGATAAAACATACCGCACTAAAATTTTGGCACGTTTCACTATATTTGGCTGCCATTTGGTCTAAGGCCAACATTTGGGCAAATATTCTATTCTCACAAGCAAATTTGGTGAAACAGTTCAGTATATTACCAAATTTTTGGTAGAATTGTCTGCTGTGGGGGGAGGGGGGGAGGTATTGTTGGCCAAAATTTTGACTAGTCAAATCTTTGATAATAAAAGATGAGAGCAGATTTATACATATTCCAAAACATACAAATATCCAGTACGATAAAATAAAAAATCTTTGTTTTTTTCATAATTGCACCTCAATAACTAAAGCCTGCTAGTTTTTTTTCCACCTCTCATTTAATTCTAGCCTTTTGCTTCTTCCTCTCCCGTCTCCAGACACAAACCCAACCCAAATAGATCTCCATCTCTAAAAAATGATCTTTTGTATCGGCATAGTAAAACTTTTTATATTTTGACCAACATATATAAAAGTATTTTTTCGATGAAAAGTCAAAATATTATGAAATCATATTAGTTTATATGTCTTCAAAATTATCTCCTTAATATTATAATTTTTAATATTTTACTAATATAAAAAAAAATAAGTTGAATTTGCATACTTGAGACCATGAAAGTTAAAATAGTGTTTTTAAGAGACAGAGCGATTAGTGATTATGCTCATCACATGAAATTATGAATTCTATTATTCCATACATTTATAATTTATGAGACGTTTGGTTTATGGATTATATTGTATATTCCAACTACACAAATTGAGAATATGTTACCTCTTGTTTGATTTGAATCACCATAATCACAATAATCGTACTTATAATACATCCCAGTATATATCCAGATAGAATATATTCCAAAATCACCACACCTCATTCTAATCTTCACTTGAATCGAACCAATTTTGTATTCATTCTTTTTGTCTTCAACTCCAATATATTCTAAAATCAATTATTATTATATTTATTGATCTCAACCAAACAATAGTTTAATGGAAATCGTCAAAAGTGTATGTCAAGGAATTGAAGACAAGCTATATACCTGCTTCCACGAGAGTGCATATAAGCTCCAGAGTAAAATGGCAAACTCCTTAACGGCAGTGGGGCAAGCTAAAGTACATGGAGCTTTTGATTCAAATATCAATAAAGAAGCTGTTGAAGGAGTCCTTAGGCTATCTCCAACGCCGGTGCACAGACGCGCTGACAGGTGGAGCCCATGGGAAAAAAATATTAAACAAATCGTGCGAGGAGAGAGACGACGTAACGCGAGGCACCCTGGGCGAAGGTCTGACATGCGGGCCCCGCGACGCCTGATTGGTCCAAGCGGCAACGTTAGAGTGCGCGGGACGCCTCGTCACGCGGTTTGTGGGCCCCACCTCACGACGAACGGTGAGCTCGTACCCACGCGTTAAAGCGTACTAACAGGTTGGCCCAAAATCAGTTGCGAGCCACTTGACAGTGAGTGGGTGGCTGGTGTGGACGTGCGGGACGAGGCGCAGTGGGACCCACAAAACACGTGAAACGGTGTGAGTGCGTTTCGTGCGCGTGCCACCGCGTGCACCCGAGGCGTGTGTCGTCGTGTCTCTAACAGGTGGGCCCGAGAGGAAATAGGGCCCGCATGTAAGTGGCATATACACATTGGAGTTGGAAAAAAATAGCCGTTGCATATTTTTTGCCCCAGGTCCCAATATACGCGTTGGAAAAAATATGCGTTGGAGTTGGAAAGAAAAAGAAGGACGAAGAATAGAAAAATAAAAGAAAAAAATAACACCGGGTTGCCTCCCGAAAAGCACTAGTTTAACATCCCACTTGACACAGAGCCTAGCACAATCATTATGGTGGTTCCCAATAGTGGTTTTCAATGTTTGTTGTAGTGGGAGAATCAAGTCTGTTATCTAAAAATTCAGATTTTTCAGTTTTCAACATAGTTAGGCTCAATCAGTGTTGAGATTCAATACCAACTAGATCATCAATAGAATATTCTAAAGTCTTGAGATGCAATTTAGTGTATCGATCAATTTACAAGCATAAGATGTTGTTTATCTCAATTTACAAGCATAAGGGGTGAGAATTGGTACCTTGTTCATGCAAGAATTGTCAAGATTTCTTATCGTTAAGAGTCAATTGGGCAATGATGGTGTGTTTGTAGTAGCATGATCATCTTTTTTATTGCTCTTCTCTGTGTTATTATCAAGACCATCATCTCCAATTGTTTCACACTACAATACAGTCTCAAAAAGGTATGATTTTGCTTCTTTTGGTTGTTCATTCTTATCGAGGTCATTTGTTGGCGTAGTTGGATTATCGTGCTTAAGTTTAGTCGTCAACGTTGAATCTTTGGTAGGCGTCTTCATTAGTTCCCGTTGCACCTTCCAGCTTTGTAAAGTTCCTACACAATTAAAATCAACAATATCAACACAAGATAATATTAATATGTTCAGATCATGAGGGTTGATAGGTTGAGAAGGAAGAGGATTAGAAATCTTAGGTGTGGGGTTCACTATTTGCATGATCCGAGTCTCAGCATGCAAACATGTGTAGAGATGGAGTCGATCTTTTGGTTCAGTGCAACCTTTTCCTTCTCTTGATTTGCTAGAAAAGCTTCTAGCATGCAATTGAAGCTGGATTGTTTAGGTTGATTTTGTCGTTGATATGGTGGTTAGTACAGTTGTGGTTGCTGCTGCTGAAAAGACGACCTCGACACTTGGTACGACTGTTGTTCTTGAGGGAACTAGTGTTGCGGTTGGTTCGGTCCTGTCCACGAATGGTTCTGATGGTTGCACCATCCAGGGTTATAAGTATTTGAAAATAAATTACCTTGTTGTAGTTGTGTTCCTTGAAAAGAATGAGCTTGTTGCATTGGTTTGTTAAATTGGCATTATGATGGACTTGCATGCCACAAAGTTAATAAATAGGTGCAATGACATTAAATAAAGATGTACACGTAGCAGGTTGTTTAAGATTTTTTAGTTTATTGAATAAAAAAGAAACCTGCTTAGCTAATTGAGCCATCACACTTACCTCAAAACTGTTGGCCTTAGCACATGCAGTGTGTTCATTCAACCATTGTGTGTAGTTCTGTGTCATACCTTCAATTAGATAGAACACTTCATCAACGATTTTGTTCATGAGTGTGCCGCCAGCTGTATTTGAAACTATTATAAAACATTTGAACTATGAGCCACTTCTCCAAGACATGGTGTGGGTATGACCTCAAAAGTACTTTGTACCACTCCCATGCTTCATACAGTGACTCACCTCCCTGTTGAGTAAAACAAGAAATCTGGTTTCAAATATATGCAATTTTAGATGGAGGAAAAAATTTATTGAGAAAAAAATTTATTAAATAAACATGTGAGAGTTTATCCCACGTCGCTATAGAGGAGGACGATAGAGTGTACAATCATGCTCTTGCCTTATCTTGAAGAGAGAAAGAAAAGAGACGTAGTAATAGCACATCCTGCAAAACTCGATTAATTTTAAAAGTATCACAATACTCAAGAAAAATATAGAGATGCAGGGAAGGTTCTTCAATGGAAAGACCACTAAATCTATTTTATTGTACCAGATTCAAGAGTGCAGATTTAATTTTAAAATTATCCATTTCAATTATCGACCTTAAAATACCTGACTACAACCCTTTAGTGAGTAGGGTTCCATAATCCTTCAATTTTTCTGTTCACCCATCTTTGGCGATTCAGCTTCCTCCAGTGTTTGATTGTCCAATTTCAGCACGATCAATCCTATTCGTCTGTAGAAACAGGTACTTCCATCCAGAATTGTGTAAGGGTCAGATTTAGTCGATGAGTTGTGTCTCATTAGCCAAAATCTACTCGTTCTGTGTTGAGCTATGATAAAAAATTATGAAGCAATGTTGATTTGGCGACAAATCTAGAGTAATCTATGTAAATGACAACATATATGACTAAAATATACGCAAGCATGGGGCAAAATAAATGAAAAAAATCATGCAATTTAGACAAATATCATCCCCAAAATCATGTTGGGTCTGGAAGATTCTGCTCCAAACAATTTTCATTCTCTCCTTGACTTTGAGTACGACTCAGAAAAGGAGGAGATGTTCTCTCCGTCTGCGGTTTTGACTCTACGGGCAGTTGCCAGACTTTCTGAGGAGACCCCAGAGCAACGACTTGCCCAGGAAGAAGAGGATCGCAAACGGCAAGAAGATGAAGCTCGTTTGTGGCGAGAAGAAGTTCTCAAGACCATAGAGGAAACTCTGCGTCTTGCACAACTTCGCCGTGACACTGCAAACCTCGGCCCAGGAATGTTCCGCCAACGACTTTTTGGAGGGCGTAGGCGTGACCAATTGCTGCTTATAGATCCGGAGCATTCCCCGACGGCTGAGGCGGTAATTGCTAAGACTCATCTGGCTCCTAGAAAAAGCACACAGGAGCTCATTCGTGTGATTGTGGAAGCACTCTGTAACCCTCGCACTGGTTTTACAAATGACATCGGGGTAACATTTGTAAGAGTTCTTGCAGAAAATCTCGACGGACTTGCGTCAAATGTAACTCCAACTACCTCATCGCGATCAATAACCAACTCTCACGAAGGAGATAGTGCTCACCATAGCCAGAGAAGGCGCAACCATGCTCGAGCCACACCGTCTTGTCATGGTCATGACAAGATCCAGAGAACTGACTGTTCCTGCGATCGCAACCGTGAGCCAGTGCGCTCACGCTTGGGACCAGCTGTGACATTCCACATGCCAATCTCTCCCGTGACCATGAGGATAATCACGATGATCGACAACCACATATTACATATGTTGGTTGCAAGGCCTTTTTGCTAGGATTACGAGTAGTGGTCTGGCCTAACAAATTTAAGCCAGGCATGATTGAGCGATTCGATGGGACACAAAACCCATCAAAATTTCTCCAGATTTATGTCACTGCTATCCATGCCACAGGTGGAAATGAAAAGGTGATGGCCAATTATTTGTCAAAAGTCCTTGAAGGTCCGGCAAGAACCTGGCTCTTCAACTAGCTAGAAGAATCGATTTATAACTAGGAGATGTTGTGTGATGCTATCCTCAGTAATTTCCAGAATTGTTATGAGAAACCTAGCAAGGAAGATGATCTCCATCGTTTACACCAGACCTCAAGTGAGACTCTTCAATAGTTTGTGAAAAGATTTGTGGGGGTAGGAAATACTATCCCCAACATCTCTGAGAATTCGGTAATCAGAGCCTTTAAACACAGCATTCAATATCGAAGATTTACAGAGGATCTCAGCATTCACCCACCAAGATTAGTGTCAGAACTTTTCGACATGGCTGATTGCTGTTCCGATGCCACTGAAGTAGTCGAATGGAATAGGATGGTTGACAAGGGTGACTTACCACCCCAACCTGGTCTGGACTCCGAAAGGAAAGAGAATTCTAACAAGAAGTCTAGATCATCTATGGGCAGAAGAGCAAAAAGGAGAAAAAGGATGGAACGAACCACTTCCGAGAGGTCACAAACATGGAAAAGAGACAACAGGATAAAGGTAATAAAGTTCCATACAAGAATAATAAATCTCGTTTTGGTGGACGCAACAACAACCATGCAGAAGAACAGACTAAGCCGCAGGGAAACAAGAGGTGGTGTCCACTGCATGATGTCCCAGGACATGATCTCAAAAATTGTCGAACATGGTTAAAGTGCATGGAACAATTCTACCAAGGTAATGCACCTATGTCTACCATACCAGAAAAAGGGCAACCAAGTGGAATAAGGACGTTGATGGAGACGAGGACATGTCATATCAGGTACCAAATAATCTTATCAATATTTTTTTTGGTGGTTCTTCGACTGATGCTTCCAAGTGTCATTTTAAATCTGTTCGCCAAGAGCTGAATAATATTGAAGCTCCCCCAGGAGAGCCTTAATACCCCCGCTAGTTGGAGACATCCGTGACCTTTAGCCTGGAAGATTGCACCAAAGGATTAATGCGGCCACGATGACTTACTTTGGTCATATCAACCACTATTAGCAATGCAAAAGTGGGCAGAGTCTTAGTCAATGAAGGAAGTTCTCTCGACTGACTCTTCGTAAAAGTATTTGACGAGATGCAAATCCCTCGTTCAAGAATCAAACCTGTGATTCACCCATTTTTTGTGATTATTCCTAGTCCTTGGTACACTCCTATCAGCCAGATTATACTGCCTGTAACGCTTGAAGAACCAGAGAATTTTTGAACAGAATTAGTTACTTTTGATATAATTTATTTTGATTTAACATACAATGCAATCCTTGGTAGTCCTTGCTTGACAAGTTTATGGTAGCAACACATTATGCTTATCAGTGCTCAAGGTGCCAGGGCCAAAAGGCGCGATCACGGTCAAGGGTAGCCAAAATACAGCTCTCACTTTTGATCGCATTTCCTTGGAAGTGGTTGATCTGCTTCCTCTCAGGGATGTTAAGGCTACGACTAAGGCTAAAGAGACAGATTCGGTCAAGGTAACCCCTCGACCGGATGACAAACTTAAGTAAGCTTCCTTATCCCTAGACGATCCAACCAAAACTGTTCGGATTGGGTCAGAACTGGAAGAAAAATAGGAACTTGCACTCATCGCTTTCCTTCAGGCTAACGCACATGTGTTTGCGTGGAAACCATTTGACATACATGGAGTCCCAAGAGAAGTGATTGAGTACAGGCTAGCGATTCAGCCTAAACAGCGACCAATAAAGCAAAAGCTCAGATGCTTTGCCTTTGATCAAAGAGAAGCCATTCCTTCAGAGCTAGATAAACTCCAGAAGGCTGGCTTTATTAGCGAAGTTAACCATTCTGAATGGCTTGCAAACCTGGTCATGGTCTTGAAATCTAATGGTAAGTGGCGCATGTGCATCGATTACACCAATATCAATGCTGCTTGCCCGAAGGATGATTTTTCCCTTCCCCATATTGACCAGTTGGTTGATTCAACAGTGGTTGCGAACTGATGAGCTTTCTAGATGCCTACTCAGGGTACCATCAAATTAGCTTGGCAGTGGAAGATGAAGAGAAAACTGCCTTCATCACACCATTTGGCACGTACTGTTATGCAAGAACGCCATTTGGACTCAAGAATATGTTGATGATCTGGTTGTCAAGAGTTCTAAGAGCTTTCATGTAGATGATTTGGCTGAAACTTTTTGTAATATGAATAAGCATGGAATAAAGTTGAATCCCGAAAAGTGCTCCTGTGGAGTTTTTTCTAGTACACTTTTGGGTTTCCTTGATGGTTCATGGGGCATTGAGGTTAATCCCGATAAAATTCGGCCATTGAGCAAATGCGATCTCCTCCGACCACGAAGGAGGTACAAAGCCTAACTGGTCGAATGGCGGCTTTAAGTCATTTTATTTCACAGTTGGGCGAACGTGGATTGCCTTTCTTTAAGGTTCTGCGTAAGAAAAATGGTTCCTAGTGGTCGGACGAAGCCGAAAAAGCTTTTCAGGAAGTGAAAGCATATTAAGCCAATGCTCCAGTGTTGGTTTCCCCAACTTTGGGAGAATCATTACTCATCTATTTGGCTGCCAGCACTATTCTAGTCATAGGAAGGGAAGGAGTGCAACGACCAGTTTACTATGTAAGCAAAGTGCTAAATGGACCAAAGGAGAGGTACCCTGAGGTCCAAAAGTTACTTTACACTCACTAAATGGCTTCAAGGAAGCTATGACATTAATTTCAAGTGCACAAGATTTATGTGCCCTCGTCCTTTCCCTTAGGGGACATTCTCCATAATCCGGTAGTAACGGGTCAAGTTGCGAAATGTGCAGTAGAACTTTGAGCATTCGATCTCCATTTCATGGTCTGAGTAGAAATCAAGTCCCAAATTCTTGCAGATTTTGTGGTCGAATGGACTAATCCCAAACCACTTGCGCAAGAATGTGCAGATTCAGAAAATATCGATCACTGGATGTTGTATTTTGATGGCTCTCAGAGTTTCAGAAACTTGGGGGCCGGAGCGATCTTAATTATGCCCCAGGGCGACCGGCTCCAGTATGTCGTACAATTACACTTTGTTGATACAAATAACGTAGCAGAATATGAAGGTCTTCTAGCCAGCCTTTGAGTAGCCAAATCCCTCAGAGTCTGTCGATTAGTAGTGAAGGGAGATTCACATCTAGTCCTAAACTAGGTGAACAAGAAATACCAATGTTCCGATGAGACAATGGCTCTATACTTGGACGAAATGAGGAAATTGGAAAAATACTTCAGAAACATCGAATTCCAATTTGTTCCACGAAGAGACAATATTCTCGTAGACCAATTGTCAAAAATTAGTTTCTCACGTGCATCTGCCTCTGCAGGAGTGTTCGTTGAGCACTTACAAAAGCCCTCAATTGTGACCATCGCAGAGGCACCAACGATGATGACTAACGTCGCCACCCTCGAGCATTATGCGGATTCGATCGTACCATTGTGGAATTATCTTGCACATCGGACTATGCTCGAGGATGAAACCGAGAATGACCGGTTAGTTAGAAAAGCATGAATGTACAGATTGGTTGAAGGAAGCCATTAATACGTGAACCAAATGGATTGAGGCTAAACCAGTCCAAAATATTACCGTAGTTGCTGCGAAGAAGTTCTTTCAAAAGAACATAGTAACGCGAATTGGTGTTCCAAGTCGTCTTATAACAGATAATGGGTCCCAATTTGTCAGTGGTCTCTTTCTAGACTATTGCGACCATATTAGGACTAAAATCTATTTCGCATCTATTGCTCATCCATAGAGTAATGGTGCAGTTGAACGTGCCAACGGGAAGATAATACAAGGGGTTAAGAAACGTGTTTTTGACTGCCTTAAATTACACTCGGGGCTTGGTAGAAGAACTCTACTCCATTCTATAGGCATTACGCACTACATCCAGTAGGGCCACAGGCGAACACCTTTCCAACTGGTTTATGGTGCAAAAGCCATGCTGCCAATTGAAATCAAAATTGGCTCTACTCGCGTGGATGACTTAGATATCATAAATCAAAGTGAAAGATGCGAAGATGATATTACCTTCCTTGAAGAGAAACGAGATCAAGCACTGATTAGCTCAGCAGCATATTTACAAGCTCTATGTAAATATCATAGCAAAAGGGTACGATCACGTACGCTAAACGAGGGAGACTTGGTTTTAAGAAAAATTCAAAACCAGTCTAGTCGCAATAAATTCTCCCCTCAGTGGGAAGGTCCCTATATTGTGGTCTCTATGCCGCGACTAGGATCAGCTTGATTGGCTGTGGAAGATGGAAGAATATTATCAAACGCTTGGAACATAGACCAGTTGAGTAAATTTTATGTGTAAGTTCTTTCCATTCCTATTATAAATTTCTTATCAATAAGTACATTTGTCACTATATATTATGGTTGCATTCCCATTTTCAGCCTTACCTTCTATTGGGTCATGCCCAAGGGTTGGTCGCAATAAGTTCCTTAGTATGATGTATAGGTGGATTCGCTGGTCGAGCTCATGGTCGCATCTACTTAAGACATCTCCTTCTAAGCTGGTTCTTACTGTGTAAGGGACTTACTAGTATGTGTTGCATCTAGGCCCTTATGCCTGATTTTGGTGATTAATGAAACCAAGTGTTTCCGACTAATTGTGTTTCTTGAGATATTTGGATATAGATTTCTCTTGGCAAAGATATGCAAGATGATCAAGATAGAAGTCATACGAACCCAGGTACAAAGATGAGATGAAATTCGCAAGATTGATGTTGTAAAAGATCTAAGGTAAAATTTGTTTTTATTTTTACCGATCTGGGTGTTTTGGAGTTTGATCAGTTTATAGAAATTTATTTTTAGTTTTAAACGTACTATTAAGAGGGTTTGCAAGTTCTCTCTATATTTCCAGCATAAACTGAGAAACT
Organism: Pharus latifolius; assembly: GCA_019359835.1. Classification (NCBI taxonomy): domain Eukaryota; kingdom Viridiplantae; phylum Streptophyta; class Magnoliopsida; order Poales; family Poaceae; genus Pharus; species Pharus latifolius. The sequence continues at coordinate 17,081,465 of CM033324.1, read as the reverse complement.
CTTAGGTTATTGCATTCTTTCATCTCGGTCGGATTTGTTTGGTTTTTCAGATGAGTTTTTGGAAGCATAAATATTTTTGCTTTTTTGGAAAGACTTGGGCCGATCTAGTTTTTTCTCTTGTTGAAAAAATTATAGCCCTTTTAAATTATCTTTCAAACAAGCTATAAAACTCTTAAATCGGATTTCTGAATTAAAAGTTATGGCTGTTTTTATCCATGCTGATAGTTAGCTAGTGATGCTGACAGTCAGCGTTAATGTCAGTTTGTGTTACTGCCATTTGTCCAAAGAGCGTGTCTTTTTGAGCTGAAACTTTTTGACTTATTTTGACTGTCAGCATGTGTTGCTAACTGTCAGCATGAGTTTCGACCACATGTTATTTGCTTTCTGAGTTTTATTTAACTGGTCGTTTTTGTGGTCGATACTAACTATCAACATGTGATGCTGACTGTCAGCATGAGTTGTTTGTTTCCATATGCGACCACAAACGGCTAGAAAAGTTTTATCCATGATTTTTTTCGAGCCATTGAGGTAGACGCTAACTGTCAGCATGTGTTGCTAATTGTTAGTATGTGCTGTTTTGTTTCCTTTTTCGACTTCAAACGGCTAGCTGATTTTTCTCTGAGATTTGCTTGTTGCTGCTCGTGGTCTATCCTGACTGTCAGCATGATATGCCGACTGTCAGCGTGTGCTGTCACTTTCCAGCTCGAGCACAACAGCTCTTTTATTCTTTTGGGCTATAATAGAGGCTTTGAGCTATTGTTTGCTACACCAAGCAGTCTCATCTTCATATATACACTTGAGCATTTGTTCTTAGAGATAAAATCTTGATCTTTTGATCAAGTCTTGAGCTTTGTGATCCACCGAGTGTTTTTGTTCGCATCATTTGCATACTTAGAGTTTCTCGTTGTGTGTTGGAGGTCTAGAGAAGACCTTACAACTTATTACTCTTGGTGAACGCCCTCACCTAGACGGTTTGGTGGCGTGGCCGTTGATCTATCCATTTTGGAGATTGTCAAAGAGACTCGGCATGATTGTAAAAGGCATAGGTGCTCGTCTTTCCGAAGTGGACAAGGAGCAACCATTAGTGAGAAATTTCCTTCGTGGATATTGAAGAAAGACTCATTCATTTGAGTGCTTCAACGAGGAGTAGTAGAGACCAGGCGAGTCTCTGATACCTCGGGATAAATCTTCACATTTGTTTCCTCTTCCTCTTTCTTTTTAATTGTGCAATATATTATTCAATTGTTTGGTTCATTTTCTTTGCAAAAGTTGTTTTATTTTAAAAGTTTTAAAGCCTCCTATTCACCCCCCTCTAGTCGGCATCCTCGATCCTATAGTATGTTCTGATCATTCAAGTGGCTGTCAGTTAGCAAAAACTTACGCATTTATACTAAGCTAGTTATATTCGCAACCTCATGATCGCATCTAGCTAAGACTTCTCTTTCTAAGCCGGTTCTTACCGCATAAGGGACTTACTAGCGTGTTCTAATCATTCAAGCCATGGTTTCCTTAGTTCAAGTAAATTATCCTGCGACCACTGTACTATCTCTTCAATATCACTGGCCACAGGAGGGGACTAGGGGAATATAACTGTAGTATTGGGTCAGAAAACTAATTACTTAGCATTTTTAATCATTCATTTTCTGCTAATCATATGTATTTGCAAGGTACAAAACAAAGACTCCAATAATAAAGTAAATGTTTTCATTTCCATTTCCATTGTTACAAAAATTACAATGAGAGGAGATAATCAAGAGAGGCCGAGGTCACGCAATAATTTCTCTATCAAAGGCCTGATCTCGGCCATGATCGCACTCAACTGGTCTTGACAGTCGAAAGTCAAATCTTCCGCCACTAGATTCATATCTAAATTCGGGCCATGGCGATGCCTAAGTTTGTAGAGGATGGCAGAGGTTACAGTTGCAACATCGCTCTTCAGTGCCTTCTTGTGCCTCCTCGTAATTTTAGGGATACTCGCGACCAGATAATCAGCTTGTGCCACGACCAGCTTGTAGGACTCACCAAGGAAAAGATCATCTTTCTTATGATCGATAACATCCACCTTTAGTGAGTCCATGACCTCCCAAAGCTTTGTGAAGCTATCTCTTTCTGTGAGACCGCAGCTCTTGATGATTGCTTCTATGGCCCCCTTTTCATTAAGGGTGAGCTTTGTAGTGTCTTTGGCCTTCTTGATGGCTGTCTTGTAGTGGCTGACGACATTTTGAAGTTTATCGAATCATTTCCATGCTCGATAAACCTCTGTTCAAAGTGGTTTTTCTCCTCAGCTAGCTTGCTATTCTTCTCTCTTTGCTCTGAGCAGAGGAAGAAACGAACTCAATTGAGTTCATAAAATTTATTAAGTTCATGAAGGCAATGAAATTTTCTACCAAAGAGAACTTACCATCTACCCTGGTCTGCAGTTGATTGCAAACTAGTTGAAGGCGATCGACTTTTCCCTGGAGAGGGTTAGATAGCATTGCTTTCTGCTCCAAGGTCACCATCTTCTCTTCAGCATCCTTTAGTTTGGCTTCAGGCACTAGAATTTCAGCAAGCTTTTTGTTACCTATCTTCTGGGCTTCAGCCAACTCCTTCTCCAGAGAGGAGTGCTCAATGGTCGCAACCTCTTTGTTGTTGTGCTCATTGGTGACCACCTCTAATAAAGTAGAGTTTTCCCTGCGACAACAAAAAATTACTATTCCAGTTCATGAAGGACTGAGTTTAAAGCAAGGTACTTACTGCTTTAATTTGTTGCACTCAGCTTCTACGACCTTGAGCTACTCCACCAGCAGGCCAAACATGGTGGCACCGCGAGCAGTGTTCTGAATAGAATAAAAGAGGAAGTGTTTGAAGAAAATTCTCAGAGAAACACTTGAAGTTATGAAGGTAAAGATTTTTACTTACCTCTAAGAACTCCTCTCTCTGGGAGGTCCCCGAGTTCAGCTACTTGGCTTGTAGAAGCCAGATTATCCCGCGCTTGCCCAACTCTACCTAAAAATTTAGACCGAATGCTCAAGTCAGGGGCAGGGTGTTGGATTGCGATGGGCCGCACCACCGTCTCTTGTGTCCTCTCCTCTCCTTACTCTTCCAGAGAAGAGGGAGGCACAATGTCTTCGACCAGAGGGGGAGCAGATGCATCTGCCTGTTCGCTTGTCCCCATGGTTGTGGTTGCAGCTGCGACCTCAGTTTCTCCATCATTGGTGGGTTTCATAGATTGGATATCTTAAACCACCTCGTCAATGATGGTCACAGGGTCCTCTTCGACGCCCTGCTGAGGTGCAACTTCAGCCGAAGTGGTAGCGGCGGCCTCTTCAGCGGCCGCAGGTTTTGCAACCGCCCCACTTTTGGTAGGAACCTCTGCCATAGTTATCACCACCACCTCTTCGGCCGCGGCAACATATGGTTTGTCTGCGACTATTGGAGTCAGTGTTGCAATGGTCGAGGAAGCCCTGCACATCCAGTTCCAGGTCTGTAAAACTATTCCTAACTAAGTATTATGACTCAGTTAGAGAGGAAAAAAATGCTTACCTGATGCTGAGTCCCAAGATATTTCAGGAACTCGAAGCCCCGCCGTTGGGAGACAAAAGCGAGGATAGCACCATGGAGAAGGATTCATCGGAGGTAGTTGATGGCCTCCTGCTCAAAACAAACAGAAATGTTTCCTGTTCCTCCTCCACGTCGCTCCCTTCTCCCTGTATGACCAAGAGATAATTCCTAGTCATATTTAATGAGGTTTGGGGAGTTGAATCCCTTACCGTGACGACCCTCCTGGTTGCGACTAGAGGGTCAGTTACGGCCATGACCACAACAAGGTCTGGCTGACTCATTGCCCTCTCAACAGTCGTTGAGACCACAACCACTGCAGTGCTCGCTGCGATTGTTGAGAGAGCAGTAAATGGCCAAATTTGCAAGGCCCTAGGCTTGGCCAAACCTTTGGTGTCAAGACGGGCCTTCTTCAACTTCTTCGATGTAGAACCACTCGAGGGTCCTACATCGTCGTCGATTCACCTCTTCTGGGCTGCCTGGCACTCGAACAACTATGCAAACCAAAATGAAGTTCTTTGGTAACTTATGTTCAAAATCATATATGTATAGACTTTCTGAAAGAGAAATACCTTTCAACGCGCCTCATGTAAGATTGGCCTGATCTTCCGATAAGAACGAGGACTCCGATTTGATGGTTGATGACTTTGACGATGCGGCTACCAACCGATCACGGTAGGACGCCAAGCAATCGCTAAACCACCACACCGACTTGTTATCAACCATGCCAAGAACGTGGTTGACCTGATCATGAAGATCAATTCCTACGAGTAATCGAAGAACAAGAAAGAACAAGGCAAAGCAATCTGAAATTGCAGATAGGTCTAAAGCACTCGAAATTTGAGGTTCTATAACTCGATTCAATTGGTCGACCGACACGAGAAATCGAGGTAGTTTCACACACGGGAAAACTAAACTAAGAAAAACCTAAGGAAGCAACAAGAAGTTTGGGCAAATATATGAGAAGGGGTGGCACGCAACCCTAAACACGCTACATGGGACTTTGGCCCAAAGTGGAGGCGACACAGCATCTAAGAGTCCAAGACAGGTTCTGTCCGCCGACTTGTTTTGATGATTGCGCCAGACTTAGAAGGAATTTGGAGATGGGGTCAGATCTGTTGGAAAGAGGACGAAGTAAGCTTTCCATCAAGTGCTTTCACATCCCAAACGGACTCCGTATACAACTTCTATCCTCATTTGAAGGCGGACTGCTCCTGGTGGCCGAACTGGACTCCAACACATACCTAGCTTGGAACTTGGCTTGACTTGATGAAGAATTGCTTCCTTGTAGATCCATGCCGTGGTTCCTTAGTACAAGAACATCATTAAGTAGCAATCTATCCTCAAAAGTGTAATGATGCAACCCGAGGAACAAACTCACCTGATAATTCAACTGTCCCGCACTTGCTTGTGTAATTGTCCCAAGTCCTTGCGTAGGAGGTGATGGTGGTAAAGTGGTGCGTGTATCCGTAGCAGTGATGTCCTCATCAGTTGAGGTTGTATCCGAAGGAGTGATGTCCTCATCATCTTCCTCCTCTTGAATTGGAGTCGTCCTCGACTTAAGCTCAACTTCTTCGCCCAAGTAACGTGACAAGTCTGCAATGTTAAATGTGGCACTAACGCCAAAGTATGCAGGCAACTCAAGCTTATATGCATTATCATTAATTCTGTCAAGTACTTTAGAAAGGACCATCAGCTCTTGTGGCAATCCCGGTGGTATTTCCACAAGAAAAATGTCCTCAAATTCCTGCAAAAGGGTAGTAACAACAGGAGGCAAAGAAGCTGGCAGATCCTGTAATGAAAACAAAGCCTCTTTGCAGTCAAAGCACAACATGCAGAATTATTTTCGCCCAATTCATTTAAATGAGATTTTGTAGCTAGCAAAACAGCTCCTTTCAATTGAATCTCATTCTTGCAAGTGCTAGATTCTTTAGTTTCTTTCTTCCTAGGTGGAAAACACTCTTTAGCTACAATCTGATTTTCACCTTTCCCTTTTTCGTTGTTCGCTTTTGCAGCCCTTTCAAAGTCATCTTATAAAATTACAGAAGGTGGCATCGGAAGCAAAACAATTTTCTTGCCTTTGTGCATGACAGTATATTGGTTAGCTCTACCATGGTGAGCAATATCTTTATCATACTGCCATGGTCTACCTAACAATAATGAACATGCTTGCATAGATACGACATCGCAATCAGTATAATCATGATAAGACCCAATAGAAAATGCACGCTCACAATTCTAGTTACCTTGAACTTACCACATGAATTGAACCATTGAAGGTAGTAAGGATGGGGGTGTTGATTTTTTGTCAAGCCAAGCTTCTCGACCATATCAATGCTAGCAAGGTTGTTGGAACTCCCACCATCGATGATGACTCTACGTGAACGCTCCTTGATAATGAACTTTGTTTGAAACAAATTGTGGCGTTGATTCTGTTCAGCACTCTCCATTTGTGCACTTAGTACACGCATCACAATGATGCTCATGTACCTATTAGAAGCTTCAACACCCAAATGCACCTCCTCAACATCGGTCTCATGATCATTGCCTACATGGTCATTTGCAACCAAAGCATATTCTTCTTCAACATCACTAGCAGAAGTGTACTCACCATTATCTGTCACAATGAGAACTCATTAATTTGGACAATCCCGCAGGAAGTGCCCATATCCTTTGCAACGGTGGCATTGTACATCCTTTGTTCGCCCTGTAGAAGCAACTGAAGAGGCACCTTTTCTAAGAGCTTGAACCATGGTTGATTTGCTTGGTTCAAGGGCACGTGAATGCGTGGAAGAAGTAGTAGGACAGTCCCGGCTAAATGAAGAAAGGGCTCGGCCAGAAGAGGTCGAAGGCACCTTGGTCTATCCAGGGCTCAGCCTCGATGAAGTAGATACTCCATAATGACCTCTAATCCATGATTGCCTTTCCTGTACTTCCCGTTCAGCTTTACAAGCAAGATGAAACAAACAAGTGATAGAATTGTATTCTTTGTAATCAAGAATGTTCGAAATTTCATGGTTAAGCCCTCCTAAAAATCTAGCCATCTTAGCATCTTCCATTTCTTCTAAACCACATTGCAACAACCCAATTTGTAATCTTTGGTAGTAGTCCTCAACAGTTTTCCTACCTTCCCTTAAGCGTTGTAGGTTACTTAACAAATCACATGCATAATATGAAGGAACAAACCTAGCTCTAATCAATTGTTTCAATACAGCCCAAGTCCTAGGTATGTTGTAACGAGTTCTACAAGCCTCTCTCCACCAAATGGATGCAAAATCAGTGAACTCACTAGTAGCACCCCTGACCTTCCTATCCTCAGGGAAATCATAGCATGCAAATTTTTGATCTACTGCTAGCTCCCAATCAAGATAAACATCAGGGTCATATTTTCCAGCAAAGGAAGGCATTGTAAACTTAATTTTACCTAAAGCATCATCACGGGCCTCTCGCTGATTTCTTATCATACCTTGTCGATTGTGACGAAGTCGACGGTGATCACGATCATTGTGAACATTGAAGCCACCATCCGCCCCTGTAACAGCAACATAATTGTTCGCTTCCTCTTCTTCCTCCTCGTTTGCCCAAGAATGAGCAGGAGAGGGGATGCGGCCAGCAGGAGGGATCCTTCCCCTTTGCTCACCATTGTCCGTGGCTGGAGCAAGAGGTGGTCGTTGCTCGAGGCACTCAACGCAAGTGTGGAGCGCCATGAGGTTGTTGCTAATTTGATCCAAAGAGTCTGTATTATGCATGGCTTGGGTGTTCAACAAACGCTCAAAGTTTTGCACGATTCCCTTCGTGCGAGGTGTGAGGAGTCCTCCCGAACCCTCAGGCTCAGAAAGGTGTTCATTGTCATTCTTGTATGAACCTGCCATGGTCAGTAGCAAACAAGAAAATTCACAAGTATATGTATTCTCCTATCAACTACTAGGTGCTGGAAAGTAACAAGTCACACCACTCTCAAGCTCTTACCATGCTCTTACAAGTTCTTAACAGTACCAGCAGGTGGTGCAACCGATGGCTGGTTCGTGATAATTCGACTCAAGTGATGAGTAAAGCGATTGCAAGGGTCGGTTCAACGTGACCTGAATGGTTTGCGTGGTATAGCTTGGTAGCATATGTATTTGGTAGCAAGGAGAAACAATCAGTTAATCTCAGAAATTACATAGAATTGAATTTTTTTTCATATCTAGCACTTAGTCGGTATTTTGATCGTATCTTTTTGTCAGGTATTTTGATCATATCTTTTTGTCAGGTGCTTATTTTGTAATGATTTTTTTTTCACTATTTCCTGACGGATTTTTCTACAAACTTTTCTTTGGGCCCACATTCTAAAAACTGACAGACAAATTAGCACAAAAATCACAAGTGTGCACTGTTGCAGATTTCTGAACAGAAACTAGGTCATAGTCCTGACCACACAACGTTTTAATTCCTTGATGGATAGACTTGAAAACTTACAGGCAGATGGGAAATTGAGTTATGAATCTACTGGTTTTGGTTTCACTAAAAAAGGATCAAGGAAACAAAAGTTATGGCATTTTTGGTGGCGGCAGCAGGAAAGGGGTTTTTTTTGTCCGAGATTGGAAATTAGAATTTGGGTTGTTGGAAATTAGGGTTGTTGCGATTTTTGTTTTTTTGGGCTTTTCAAAACTATGACCAGCAACGAGACAGTACTAAATGGATGAAAATTCAATTTAGCAAACCAACATTAACAAACTAAAAGGCACAAACGGGGTTTGGACAATGGAAAACAAATCATTTTTTTTGAAGGGCAAATTTTCTAGACTATAGGAAAGATGAAATCAATCTACTAAACTAAGATATAGAAGTTCTCACCAGACAACCTTGGCTCTGATACCAACTGATGTATGATTGGCCCGATCTTCCGGTGAGAATGAGGACTCTGATTTGATGGTTGATGACTTTGACGATGCGGCTACCAACCGATCACGATGGGACGCCAAGCAATCGCTAAACCACCACACCGAGTTGTTATCAACCGTGCCAAGAACGCGGTTGACCTGATCACGAAGATCAATTTCTGTGAGTAATCGAAGAACAAGCAAGAACAAGGCAAAGCAATCTGAAATTGCAAATAGGTCTGAAGCACTCGAAATTTGAGGTTCTGTAACTCGATTCAATTGGTCGACTGACACAAGAGAAATCGAGGTAGTTTCACACATGGGAAAACTAAACTAAACAAAACCTAAGGAAGTAACAAGAAGTTGGGCTAATATATGAGAAGTGGCGGTAGCCAGGGGTGGCACGCAACCCTAAACACGCTACATGGGCCTTGGGCCCAAAGTGAACATAACGCAACATCTAAGAGTCCAAGATAGGTTCTCTCCACCAATTTGTTTTTATGATTGCAGCCGACTCAGAAGGAATTGGGAGATGGGGCCAGAACTGTTGGAAAGAGGATGAAGTAAGCTTCCATCAAGTGCTTGCACATCCCAAACGGATTCCGTATGCAACTTCCATGCTCATTTGAAGGCGGACTGCTCCTGGTGGCCGAACTGGACTCCAACACGTACCCAACTTGGAACTTGGCTTGACTTGGTGAAGAATTGTTTCCTTGCAGATCCATGCCATGGTTCCTAAGTACAAGAACATCATTAAGTGGCAATCTATCCTCAAAAGTGTAATGATGCAACCCGAGGAATGAACTCACCTGATAATTCAACTGTCACACACGTGCTTGTGTAATTGTCCAAAGTCCTTGCGTAGGAGGTGATGGTGGTGAAGTGGTGCATGTATCCGTAACAGTGATGTCCTCATCAGTTGAGGTTGTATCCGAAGGAGTGATGTCCTCATCATGAATTGAAGGAGAAAACGTGGATGGGTTGGAGTCCAACTTGACTTGAGGAGGAGGTGGCGTGATGACGTAGAGGATGAGTTGGTGAAACCACGAATTGATGTGGACGCACGGCAATCGCAGCATGTGAGCCGAAACCTTCCTTGGTAGTTGTTCCAAATTGTTCCTCCTTGGCACTAGCACTTAACACAGGAAAATCATAAGCTTTAGGTAGCAACATATTCTCCAATGATAAATTGTTCTTCCCGAGGAACGAGCTAACCTAATAATTTAATTGTCGTGCTTGTGCTCTTGTTATTGGTCCAAAGGAGTGATGTTCTCATCATCCTCCCCCTCTTGAATTGGAGTCGTCCTTGACTCAAGCTCAACTTCTTCGCCCAAGTAAGGTGACAAATCTGCAATATTAAATGTGGAACTAATGCCAAAGTCTGCAGGCAGCTCAAGCGTATATGCATTATCATTAATTCTGTCAAGCACTTTAAAAGGACCATCAACTTTAGGCATGAGCTTTGATTTACGTAAATCAGGAAACCATTCTTTACATAAATGTAACCAGACAAGATCACTTGGTTCAAAAGTTAAATGCTTCTTACCATCACTCCTAGCAACATGATATTTTTCGTTCATTCATTATATATTCTCCTTTGTTGTTTCATGCAATTTGAGAACGAACTCAGCCCGTTTCTTAGCATCAAGATTTACCTGTTCCGAAGATGTAGAGGTAGTAGATCAATTGGAGCGCGAGGATTAAATCCATAAACAATCTGAAACAGACTCATCTTTGTGGTGGAATGCAACGATCGATTATAGGCAAACTCCACATGAGGTAAACATTCTTCCCACATCTTGATGTTCTTCAAGACAGCCCGCAACATAGTTGAAAGTGTGTGATTGACAACCTCGGTTTGTCCGTCAATTTGGGGATGTGATGAGAACATCTCTAGCACAAGTAGCACTAGAACTCGACCCGATGAATATTGAGGACCAATCACTCGAGCAAACGCCAGACAACTACATCAATAGGTGACTTTGTTTCTTAAAGAATTAAAGTATGATGAGAATATGCTGCTACCTAATAGCTCTTGTTTAACATTGATCAGGAATAGAGAGGGAGAGCATAACAGAAAGAACATAGCCACATATGGACCAAATAACTTCATCAAATCTGGTCATACACCTACTGAGTGGAAAGAGGAATTCCTAAGCTTTCCAACGAGCCCAAGATCACTCAATTCCGTCAAGGATTACAACCGCTACAACCAAACAAATTTTGTTCGGCATGCAGTCTGCTGACCAAACAACAGTCCAACTTCAACCAAGTACCATTGTCAGCAAAGATATGTAATTTAGCTGTGTGAGTACTTTTTAGAATAGTATTTGAAAGAGCTTTCCAACGCATCAAGAATCATTAAATTCTGACATTGTATGCAACCAGCAAACCCAAAAGAGTAATGACTGCACAGAAGGAAAAAGTCTCGTCCGAATCCGAATCCAACTTGGAGAAGATTTATTCCGAACTTCTTTTATCTTTTATAGTTTGTTAGGATTTTTATTCTGTTTTGAATTAGATTCAGATTAGAATTCTAGTTTAATTCTTCTATTTTTTTACATACCACGCTCTATAAAAGAGAGGCATGGTCATAGTTTTTAAGATACAAGATATAAGACATTGATATTGAAATTTCAGATTGAAGCCTTAGTTTTAATTAAGAGTTGAATCTCTTCATCCTTTATTCTTGTGATTTCATTCGGAATTGCTTGAACGATCTTCACGATCATCCTATCTGTGCACCAACTCTGTGCGTGGCCGTGTGGATACACTACTACAGAAATGCTTTTTACTATCGGTTAAAAAATCACTCTACTATCGGTTCTCTTACCAATAGTGGTCGGCACGATAGTAGAGGGGCAGCACACTTCTATCGGTTCAAAAACCGTTAGTAAAACATCTACATTCCCAACGTTCACTAATCGCTATCGACTATTTCTTCTATCGGCTCGGATTTAAACCGATAGTATTGTATACGTTTTTTTTATCGGCTCGTATATAAACCGATAATATTGTGTAGGTTTTTTCTATCGGCTAGGATCTAAACCGATAGTAATATAAATGCTTTTTTCTATCGGCTCTTATAAAAACCGATAGTATTGTGTGGACACAGTTAGTACTGGAAACTTTATTCTATCGGTTGTTATATATAAACCGATAGTATTGTGTAGATACAGTTAGTACTGGAAACTTTATTCCATCGGTTGTTATATATGAACCGATAGTACTGAAGTGTTTATTCTATCGGTTATATAATATAACCGATAGTATTTTGTAGACACGTTTAGTACTGGAAACTTTATTCTATCGGTTTCAGCATATGAACCGATAGTACTGTAATATTTGTTCTATCGGTTGTAGTATATAACCGATAGTAATATTAGTTTTTCCTATCGGTTATGTAGTGGCACCGTTAGTACTGGAATCATGCACATATACATACAGCAATACAAAGATACATTGGATCATTCACAAATACACCAATATTTACAAATATTCACCAATATTCACATATTGAATTTGTTCACAAATACACTAATACAGTAATATACACATGCATTGGACAGATTGAATTTATGCACATATTGATCGAGTTTATTCACAAATACATCAATGAATCTATTCACATATTGAATTTATTCACAAATACAGCAATCAACACATTCAATATATATTCACAAATACAGCAATCAACACAAGTCAATTACTATTGATCGTTGATAGCCACTTCTTCCATGATATATTGAGCCCAAATTGTTCGCAGCTCCTTCAATTGAGGCAACTCATATTGCTCTTTCAACATGGCGCTCTGCATATATGCGTGTATGAAGTTAGGATCGTACGTCACATCCAATTAAAGTTTGACTTTGAGTCAGGAAAAATGGTTACCTTAGGGAATTGGGCAAAGTTTCTCCTGATCAGGTCATACATGAATCTCATGACATAGAAGCCACATTCCCACGATTGTGGCTGCTGATGGCACTGAAAAAATTGCATATGCAAAGACATAAACCCACATTAACTCGAAAGAACTAATTAAGCTTAAATTAAAAGACTCATCATGAGTACTTCCATCCGTATTAATTACCTCATATTCTTTCCAAGAAATTGTTGTGCCCTTCGACGCGTCATGCCTCCCTCCAGCACTAGCATAATTTTTGAAAGCCCTGTATTTAATTTAGCATTGCCGGTTAATATGTTATCATTAATTAGCTAGTCAGAGAAAAATTTAAAACAACTATGTTACTTACGCGTCTATGTGCCATGTGAGGGTGAAAACATGCGCCACCTTGTCGCTCATCGAATCGAGGTAATAGACCTCATTCATCCATGGGCAAATGACGGCGAGGACCCAGTGGCCCCTACATTGCATATATAAGCGAACCGTTTCATACATATGTTAGGCGTAACATACAAGAATGAGTTAAATTAGTAGGAAATGCACTAACCTTTGGTGGTACGGCGCAAGGATGAACTCTCAGTCCTGCTGCGCTAGTAGTGCCCTTGATATGTATTCCTCCGCATGTGCTTGGTCGTGCTCTAGCATCGTGAGGCTTATTTTCTCTGGGTCGAGGAAACCCACCTTGTCACATGCCCTCATCGACGCCAGCCTATACATGCACCTGGATGCAAAGTAGACATTAGTAAGTAGTGCATACAAAGTGATTAGATTTATGAAACGAACTCTGATAGCTTCAAACAACAGCAAACTCACAGGACTCCAGTCCGTATGATGGACATATCAAGCTCCCGCCAGTTGAGGAGGTCGAACAAATCCTCGTGGGCCACCGATATGCTCCTGGGCTCACGGTGAAAATGGGCTGGCCTGAAGTGAACCAAGAAGTTGATGTGGCGCCTAGACCGGGTCAGGTACCACTCGTGGAGACTTCTGGTTATTTGATCCATATTGCGCAGAAGGTACTCCGACACGAGTGGGGACCCGTTCTTCAACGTACCCGGCTGGCTTTGTTTGGCCTTGCCTTTGGCCTTGCCCTTGCCTTTGGGTGGGGAGCGAGTGTATACCTTCGAAGGTTGGGGTGTGGTGCCGCCGGCCTCATTTGATGGCGAAGGGTTTGAGGCCGTCGGAGGAGGCATGGGGGCCGAAGGAGTTCGCTCATGCGTTGTGGAGGGGGTGGTGTCCTCAGGTTGTGAGCTGGTACCCATCGTCCACTTTAAGTACAAACGCATAAGTTAGATTTTGCAAATTGAGTATATTAACTGAGTTGTAAGCTAGAATGGCTAGGGTTTACCTCCTGTAGTCTAACACCCTTCTTGGGCCACTGTATGTACGAGCCCAATGCCTCGCCAATTGTCCACATTTCGTCCGTTGGGACGGGCAACGGAAAAGAGCTGTAGCCCGGGAGGGCCATGTCCACTTGTACCTTTGCGAATCCAGGCTCCAGAGGTACGCAGTGGATCTGGACATCCTCCCAAGACTGGTATACGACCCCGTTTGTAACCGCAACAGGTTTGTCGCCTATGTTGATCAATAGGCTACAGCTCTCCGGCTTCTGCAATTTGCAACAATTATAACAGGTTAGAGAAACAATTCTAATGTAACGGGAGTGGCATCAGCCGAACTGCATATATAGCTCAAGAGTTGCAATACCTCGATCAGGTCCACCCGATCCACGTGAACGTTCGAGCCGACACTACTCGGCCTGGCAGCGTCAACCTCGGCAGCTAGATCTAAACCCTTGGACTGCACAACTCGGCTGAGGCATTCATACTTCTCGTTCATTTGAGCGAACATGTCCGCGAATTGTGCAGTCACATCTGCCCACTTCCCTTTCCTTCCAGCTGCCAGCCTTCTTCGCCTTTTGCCCGGGCTTCGAGAAGCCTTCCTTCCATGGCACCACAGCCCCCACGGTTCGCGTCCGCCCTGGATGCTCCTTGTTCCCTAGAGCCCGGGTAAGGATGTCGTTCTCCCTATGGGGACTGAACAATCCCTCGGTCGCCTCCTTCGAGCAAGAGATCTGTTACATTGAAAGCTCTCCATTGTGAGGAAGAAATATATATACAAACTTGTGCGCACACTAATGATCATAGTTAGCCAACTTACGAGTCGCTGCACGACCTCGACGTCCCTGGGGTTTGGGAACGCCATAGTCCCCGTGGCCGACACGGTCCCTCTGGCCAGCCGCCAGCGCTTGCATCGCTGATCGCGGATCTCGGAGAGTGGTAGGTCAGGGGAGTCGACGAAATTCGATGCCTCGTCTTCACCCTTCTTCCACTGCTCCTCCTTCCCCGCATAGCCGCGAGAGCCGAGCCGGTGTGGGTGGTCGTTCCTCCTCTGGATTGCCTTGTTCTTCTCGCTGAGGGCCTTCGTACCAGAAACAAGAAAATTAATGCACCGCTGCTTACTGCATACAATGGTGTAACCAAGCAAAGGAACCATACATACCTTGAAATCAGGAGTCCCCTTCTGTTGGGCGAATTGCTTCCATACCTCCTCCGTTATGAAGGGGTACTTCTCGCATGGAGATTCGCCTTTAGCGAGGAAGGTACTGACGAGGACGCTCTTGAAGGTTTTGCATGCATTGTTCATGCCCTTCAAGCAAGCTATCTTGGGACCATCGTCGGGGATGTTCCACTTGGCCTGTTTCAAATGGTGAATATAAGTAGGACTTACCTAATCTCTGGGATAAACCAAGGGAATGTAATTAATTACTCAAGAGTTCAGTGATTTTGATTAATTTTACCTTCACTTCCGCCCACAGCCTATCCCTCTTGTCGGTCTTGACGTCCTTCCAGCTCTGGACGGTGATCTTCACCCTTTCCTTCGCCAACAAGCCAACATAAGCAGCATAGTGGCCGGCGTTCTTCCCGATCGGTCTCCTGAACTGGTTGAACTCACATGAAAGATCCGCGCGTTTGGCCAAACGACCCAACATCGTCGGGCCTCGCGCCTTCCTCTTGCGCTGGGACGAGGCAGCGCCATCTACGTTCACCCTCGCCGAATCACTACTATCAGCCGAGGAAGATGCCGACATGGCTTTACCTAAAATTCCATGAACAAACCATCAATTGATATGAAGAAAGGTACATGACAAAGTTCATAACTAAAATTGTTGTGCCCTACGCTAGTCTCTCTGCATGAACATAAAGTCTGTTGAAATTTAAATGAACCAAAATTTTAGATGAACATTAGAAAATGGGAAGTAATTAACAGAAAATTCAGATTAGCAGTGCAAACTAAGACATACTCTATTTCCTATCGGTTTTGAAAGGAAAACCGATAGTACTAAGGTTTGTATTCAGGAAAATTTAAAAGATTAGCAGTGCAAACTATGCTAATCTCTCTGCAGGAAAATAAAGTCTGTTAAAATTTAAATGAACCTAAATTTCAGATGAACATTAGAAAATGGGAAGTAATTCACAGAAAATTCAAATTAGCAGTGCAAACTATGATATACTCTATTTCCTATCGGTTTTCCAAGTCAAATCGATAGTAATCAAGTTTGTATTCAGTAAAATCTATAAGATTAGCAGTGCAAACTATGCTAGTCTCTCAGCAGGAACATAAAGTATGTTAAAATGTAAATGAACCAAAATTTCAGATGAAAATTAGAAAATGGGAAATAATTAATAGAAAATTCAGTTTAAGGTATTTACTATCGGTTCTAAATAAGAAACCAATAGTGAACTACACTGTACGACAAATTGCTAGTGGTTTTCATCAATTCTGTCATTCTCATAGCTATCAAGTTTGTAGTTCATGAATTTTACTCTAGGTTTTTATTTGTAATCCATTGAACGGGATATGAACCATTGCATACAAACTTAAGCAATACACGCGAGCGATTTGGTCAAGAACACTTACAGTCGATCGTGGTGTGGCCGGAGGCGGTGGCGCAATGCAGTGCCAGAGGCGGTGGAGAACCAGATTCTGATCGGCAATGGTGGCGCAGAGGAGCGAAGAAGCGATCGTCGGGGAATCTAGGGTTTTCCGCGCGAGTATTTGGAAATTGGAATGTGATCAGTTGCATTGGAGGGAAAATCGTGCAAGGTTATAACCTAATGTATGAATATTTACTATCGGTTCATAACCACCAAACCGATAGTACAAACATGTAAGTTAGGGTTTTCCGTATGGGCACTTTTCACTATCGGTTTTGTTACACCAAACCGATAGTAAACTAAGAACAGGGGCTCATAACATAGTACAAATCACTATCGGTTATAAACAATAAACTGATAGTAAAAACATGTAAGTTAGGGTTTTCAGTGTTGGCACTGTTCACTATCGGTTTTATTATACCAAACCGATAGTAAACTAAGAACAGGGGCTCGTAACACAATATAAATCACTATCGGTTATGAACGATAAACCGATAGTATAGTTTAATTTCATATCGGTTTCACAGTTAAAACCGATAGTAAAATACAATGTTATTGACCCTAAAGGATTTCCCTTAGAAGAATTACAGATGATCTCAATACATCATTTTGCATTGTATTTTACTATCAGTTTTATGAAAATAAACCGATAGTATATGTTAATTTCATATCGGTTTGGAAGTTGAAACCGATAGTAGAATACTGTTAAATTGATCTAAAGGTATTTCCTGAGAACAATTACAGATGGGTCTTAGTACATCATTTTGCACTTGTAAAGACACCTGAAACCCCATGCAAATGACTTCCAATAATTTTGAAATAAATTAACAGTAAAGACCAATCATGGAATGAAAATTTGTAGTTTTCATATTGATTTGTGAAAAGAATCAATTATTGCTCAAATCAAGTATATACTCCAATTGAAATGAAAATTTGCATAAATGATTCTCAATGCATCACGTATGTTTTCCCAAAGAATTTTTGAAAAATGATTTGAAGAATTCTTCGATTAAAGATCCAAGTAATATACGTCACTTACATATTGCAAATTAGTCAAGAATGGTTGTCCACCCATAATCCTTCTTCGTGGTCATCTCACAGGTAACTTGTTTCGTCAATATCTTCGGGAGGGACAGATTGAAGGATTCCATCTAAAAATGGAGGTAGTTCGTCGAACTGATCGTACTCTTCTTCATCCACAACGTCTTCGACCCCAACAATACGTCTCTTACTGTGAAGGACAACGTGCAACTTTGGGTTGGCCGGGTCAACGATGTAGAACACCTGTGTGGCTTGCTCAGCAAGTATAAATGGATCATCTTTGTGTGCGACTCTACTGAGATCAACGAGAGTAAACCCATAATTGTCGACTTTAACACCTCGAGGGATTTCAACCCATTGGCATCAAAACAGAGGAATCTTAAGTAATACATAATCGAGCTCCCATATTTCCTCAATAACACCGTAATATGAGTCAAGTGCCCTTACTGCCCTGGCATCCTCCGAAATAGCAAGTAGTGTCACTCCACTACATTGCATAGTACTCTTCTCGTCCTAAGTTCTTGTGTAAAATGAATAGCCGTTGATGTCATACCCCTGCCAAGTCCCTACAGTAAATCTAGGCCCTCTGGCCAACCATGTAACATCTTCATCTACGTCGCCCTCAGAAGCTTGCAGGACTCTATTTTTGATCCACCCAGCAAACTTCCTATTATGTTCTCTGGTGACCCAAATCTCTGGCTTCGAGGGATTCTGTTTCCGTAACATTTCCTTGTGCTCGTGTATGTATGGCTCCACCCCCGTCATGTGCTGTAAGACCCAAAAATGGGCTTTTGCATACAGATCACTAGAGGGGACGACTGCTTTAAATCCAATCGTTCCAATGCCCTGAAACCTGCCCTCATGCCGGGACGTAGGAACGCCAATTGGGTCAACCCCGGCCATATAGTTGGTGCAAAATTCGATCACCTCCTCGGCGGCATAACCTTCAATGATACTGCCCTCAGGCCGATGTCGATTCCTTACATATCCTTTCAAGATACCCATAAATCTCTCAAATGGATACATGTAGCGCAGGAACACGGGTCCACAAAACTTAATTTCTCTGACAAGGTGAACAATTAGATGGACCATAACATCAAAAAAGGATGGAGGGAAATACATCTCTAGCTGACAAAGAGTGGTAGTCACATCGCGTTGCAAATCGTCCAGTCCATCCATATCAATTACCTACAAGGACACAGTTGCAGCAAATATTCAGATCCAAAACATCTGACAAGTTCCACGAATGGAGCTAATTAACTTGCTAGGAGTACACGCTCACGTACCTTGCCAGATATTGTGTTGAAGAAATAACATAGCTTGTAATTGTCTCTGACTTTGACTGGGAGAATGCCTCTGATAGCAATGGGAAGCATTTGTGACATCAGTACATGACAATCATGGGACTTCATACCAACCAGTTTCAAGTCTTTCATGGACACAAGCTTTTTCAAGTTCGCAGAATACCCGCATGGAACTTTGACACCATGTAGGCACTGACAGAGTTCTGTTTTTTCTCTTTTTGACAAAGTATAGCAGGCCGGGGGGAGGTATGTCCGCTTTCCCTTCTCCAACGGTGCAAGCTCAATCCTTATGCCCATGTCGAGCATGTCACGGCGAACGTTGATGCCATCTTTCGTCTTTCCTGGAATGTTCAACAACAAACGAGTCAAACTGTCACAAACATTTTTCTCTACGTGCATGACATCAATGCAATGTCGAACTTGTAAGTGCTCCCAATATGGCAGATCCCAAAGAATCGACCTCTTCTTCCAAACATTTTTTCCTAGAGGTTTAGAACATTTACCGAACTCAACTTTGATGTCCTTCACGCGCAAGTAAAGCTCCTTACCAGTCACAAACACTGGGACTGATCCTTTCTCAGGCTTCCCATTGAATGACTTCCTCTTCTTACGGTAGGCGTGATGCATCGGACGGAATCTGCAGTGACCCATGTACACTGTTTTTCTACAGTTCGATAACCACATGCTTTCAGTTTCATCCAGGCAAATAGGACAAGCCTTGCCTCCTTTCGTACTATACCCCGACAAATTTCCATAGGCCGGGAAATCATTTATGGTACAAAATATCATGGCCCGCAACATGAAATTCTCTCGCTTATGTGCATCCCACACCCGCACCCCTTCGCTCCACAATTTATGTAAGTCCTCGACTAACGGTGATAGAAACACGTCAATATCATTCCCGGGTTGTCTGGGTCCTGAAATTAGTAACGACATCATGATGTACTTGCGCTTCATACATAACCAAGGAGGAAGATTGTAGATGCATAAAAGAACCGGCCAAGTGCTATGTCAACTGCTCATATTTCCGTGTGGATTCATACCATCCGTACTCAGCCCAAACCTTATATTCCTCACTTCGCCGCCAAACTCACCGAATGTTCTGTTAATGTTTCTCCATTGAATGGAATCAGCTGGATGTCTTAGTTTTCCGTCTTGTTTCCGACCTTCAACATGCCAACGCAAGTACTTCGCATCTTTCAGATTTGCAAATAGCCGTTTCAATCTGGGAATCACAGGCAAATACCACACAGTTTTGGCCGGAGGCCCTTTCTTTACCTCATCACATCCATTGTGATAAATTCTGTCCCCATGCTTATACCGCAATGCACCGCATCTTGGACAAACATGCAAATCCTCGTACTCGTTACGGTACAGAACACAATCATTTGGGCATGCATGTATTCTTTCGATTTCCATTCCCAACGGACACAATAGTTTTTTGGCCTGGTAAACCGATCTTGGCAATTCATTTTCCTCTGGAGGCATGTCCGCTAACAGATCCAATAGCGCCGTGAAACTCTTATCGCTCCAACCGTTGCTTGCCTTCAATTTATATAATCTCAACACAGAAGACAACTTTGTAAATGTTGCACATCCGGGGAACAAAGGCTTCTCAGAATCAACAATTAATTTCTCAAATTTAGCTAAATCGTTTTCGCTGTAGTCTTCTTCTACATCACGTAACATTTCATCTAAATTGTCGTCATCTACATGGACTTCTGAATGAACATTACCAATGTTCTGATCATGATCATCATTACTGCAATCCACTTCCGGGTGCTGCTGAGTGGTAGCGGTGCTCGTTTCCTCAAGATCTTCACCATGCCATATCCAACGGGTATAGCGTGCATTAAAACCACGACGAATCAAATGACTCCTAATCTGATCAGAGTTGCCGAACCTTTTTAAGTTCATACAATCTATACAAGGACAATGCATATCTTTCTCTGCCTTCTTCGCCTTTTCTTGCTCAGCAAATTTAATAAACCCATTCACACCCTCCAAATACTCAACAGTAGTACGTTTTATTCCATACATCCAATATTCTCGGTCCATCTACAATTATTTCACAAAATTGACAAATTCAAATAAATAATTAGTGACTCAGGGCATGCATATATGCATGAAACATAATTAGCTAGGCCATATGTGTGTACATGAGATGCTTAATTACATTAAATGGATTTGTATAAATGAAACCCTAATTAACTTGATGCATGCATTAATTGGAAGAGCCAGCTAGCTAGCTGCTTAAATTCAGCAAGCTATAGCTAGCTAGCCAACCTAGCCTTCTAGCTAGTTTGGAGATACATGTATCTAGTTTACTGAATTGCAAGTAGAGAGAGAGAGGGAGAGTGCATGTGAAAGAGTGATCGAGAGAGAGAGAGAGAGGTGATGAGAAGATGACAATACCGAGGGGGATGGAAATATGATCAACCTCTCAGCTAGCTTCTCCAGATCACTCTAGCTTGGAGTCGTGCGTGGCTGAAATGATTCCAACATGTAGAGCGCAAAGCAGGGGTCGACCTAATTAAGTTGTCCAATTTTACTATCGGTTCAAAAACACAAACCGATAGTAAAATAAGGTCCCCACTGTCATAACCATTAGTGTATATGAAGTCATTTTACTATCGGTTTGTTTTATATAACCGATAGTACTATTTCATATATTGTATCGGTTAGTACAGTAATAACCGATAGTAAAAAGTCAGTAATTTCACTATCAGTTACGTGAGAAAAACCGATAGTACTATGTAATATATTATATCGGTTGGTACAGTACAAACCGATAGTATAAAGTGAGTAATTTTACTATCTGTTATGAACGAAAAACTGATAGTACTGTTTTAATATATTATATCGGTTGGTACAGTAATAACCGATAGTATAAAGTGCGCAATTTTACTATCAGTTAAAAGTGGAAAACCGATAGTACTATTTAATATATTATATCGGTTTGTACAGTAATGACCGATAGTAAAAAGTATTTGCATTTCACTAACGTTGGACTAGTGTGTAACCGATAGTAAATTGCCACTTTTCCGCCGCTGTCGTCCTATTCTATCGGATTTTTCCCAGATTGCTTATAACCGCTAGAAAATATGGGTTAGTGGAATGCACTTCTGTAGTAGTGATAGGTAATTCATTGATACGCAGGCCCTTGCTCTGCAAGTAGTTGGCTATCTCGTTTCGTCAGGTCATACTAGTTATCTAGGTATCTTCAAATACTAGTAATCCAGGTTCTATGTCATGAAGATCGGGCCACCCTCCGTGAACGTGTCCTTCATCGGCGTGTTCATATCAGTTGGTATCAGAGCTTCAGTTTCCACGGTAGAATATTTTCTTTATTTCTGTTGATTAGTAGTTTAGGTTTTTCATCCTAGAGTCCAGAAAATTGCCAACAATAAAAAATTTTATCACCTAGCTTCATATTTTAATCTGTTAATTTAGTTTGCTTTATCGAGTTTTAATCCATGGTTTAGTTCTTGTTGCTGGTCGAGTCAATCTTGGTGTCTCAAGTTTGAGCTTTTCGTTTAGTGTTTGAAGAGTCAAAAAAAAACAAAACAAGAAAAAACACAAAAAAAAAAAAGGGAGAAGATATATATATCATGATCATCATCGAATATCCTTGAGTCAAATATCATCTGATATAAAAAAACAAATTTGCTCTGAGTAGTACAATTGTTGATTTACCCTTTGGCATACCATCTCTCTTGTGATCAGCAACTTAGGATTGCCATACCATTGGATTGTTATTCGATTTTGCATTGCTAAGTTACAGATTATATCGTCTGTTACCTAACCTAACTCTACATATAAATCCACTTGTGATCCGTTTGAGACCTAGCCTTGGTTTTCGCACTAGACTCGCACAGATTCTAATATGCAAAATAACGGGATCTTATTCGGAAATACCGAAACCCAAAGTAATTGCACAACTCTTTATTTCAAAGAGGGCTTTATACGTCGAACATTAAACACACTTGCCTACATCGAAGGAATTATAAGTGTCTAATACTCAAATAAGTTCTATGACTCTTCAATGATCTAAACTAGACCTATTAAAAAGTATTTATAGTCCAATCATATTAATATGTATCAGACTCAGTAACATAAACGTATTAGACTCGTATAACTAACTAATCCTAAACAGATAGACTTAGTAATCTATATTTGGATCGGATTACAATTCCGAACTAGGAACGATCGCGAAACCTTTCTGAACACGGTTAAGGTCGCGAAGCCGTATGCGACCCCCGACCTAAAGATCCTCCCGGATCATGACTCCCTTGTTGAGAAGGAGCCAACCCCTGTTGTGACCTCTCGATCAAACTGGAGATGTGGAAATTGGGCTTGTCCATCTTCTTTTGTGTACCATTTTGCCGCACGTACTCGTTGACCTTTCCGACCGATTCGAAAAGTCTCCTTTGTGTCACTGCGGGTGGTAGTCACCTTCTCCAGAATCACATCTTCACGTAGAGGTTCATCTCGTGGATAGACCAGGTCTTCAACAAATGGTACTATAGTATCTGGCTCATCATCCAGCATTGAAGGCTCGAAGAGTTTGAATCCTTCCCAAGGTCACAAACCTTTCCAAAGTCGCAAACCTTTTCGTGGTCGCGAATCCATTGCGAACTCGACCTGAGATCTTCCCGGATCATGACTCCCCTGTTGCGAAGAAGCCAACTCCCGTTGGTGACCAACTGTGAAGATGTAGAGAACGACTGGGAGTTTTGGAACGAACACACGATGAGCAATGCAATAATCGTTGGATCGAATGTATGAATAGGTGCTCATGGAGCTTGGCACCTCCGTCATGGATTGTGGCCTTGGCCACGCGCGGATAGCCTTCCCCTTATCGAGGTTGATACCATCACCGATCCCAAAGCTAGGATTGCAAAATTTGAATAGTGGCGCCATAGAGACAAGTTACATGTCATCTTCGACTAGTCGTTGTGGTGATCGACTATGTACCTCTGCGAATAGCGCGTTGTTTTCTTCCGGCAAGCTTGCTAAACAACCACCACTTTCCATACTCGATGTAGCACAATCCTCTTGGCTAATTGGACGCATCACGCTCAGCACACACTTTGAGCATGCATTGACAATCTGTGTCGCCTGATTTGCTATCAACAAGTTCTTGGTGTCACTAGTACAGAAAAGCTTTCTTCTATCCGTAAAAAACACCCTTTACTATCGGTTTCTATACCGATAGAGATAGACACGATAGAACAAGCCCAAACATTTTCTATCGGTAAATAACCGATAGTAGAACAACACTATTCTATCGGCATCTTAGGAGTGTACCGATAGAAAACCCGTCGTAGTCTGACGTTTAGCGGCAGGGAAAGTACCACTCTTCTAATAGTTAATTACGAGTTTACCGACAGACAAAATCTTAGTACTCTCTCGGTTGGAAATGAGTTTACCGATAGAAAAAACGATTGTGCTCTCTCGGTTTTCGTATGAGTTCACCGACAGGAAAAGTCACACTCTTCTAACGATTAATTTTGAGTGTACCGATAGAAAAAATGACAGTAGTCTCTCGGTTGTGGATGAGTTCACCGGCAGGAAAAGTCACACTCTTCTAACGGTTAATTTTGAGTGTACCGATAGAAAAAACTACAGTAGTCTCTCGGTTGTGGATGAGTTTACCGATAGAAAAGTGGTAGTAGTCTCTCGGTTGTGAATGAATTTACCGATAGAACATTCACATATACAGTACGTTATTTACATTCACAATACAGTACATTCACATATACAGTACAGATGCAATACAGTATAGATTGGATACACAATACAGTACAGATGCAAAGAAGGGTAAATTCACAGAACAGATTGACACATTAGACATTTATTCACATATATATGGACAAATACAAATTTCAATCCAATGTGGACATTTATTCACATATATATTTATTCACATGTATATAAACAGTCTATGCACAGAGTACACGAAAAAGAGAAAATTGTCATGGCGGATGGTTGGGCGCAACTTCCTTCATGACATATTGAGCCCAGATTTGTCAAAGATCTCTAATCTTTGCATTTTCGTATTGGTCTTTCGACATGGCGATCTGCAAGCATGTGTGAATACTGAGTAACTAACTTCCTAATTTAGAACGTGACACCCAATTTTCAAATTTGAGTTAGCTATCGATACTTACCTGAGGGAATTGGGCAAAGTTTGTCTGCACTAGGTCGTACATGTAGCGCAACACATAAAACCCGCATTCCCACAATTGCGGCTGCTGATGGCACTGAGATAATTGCATATGCGAAGACATGTTAGCTATTGTTTCCATAAACTAATTAAGCATAAACAAAAAGTCTCGTGAGTACCTCATATTCTTTCCAAGCTAGTAGGGAGCCCTGCGGTGCAGCATGCCTCCCTCCAGCGGACACATATTTATCAAAAGCCCTGCATTTCAGTTAGTATTGCCGGTTAATGTATTATTATTAGCTAGTGAGGTCAAAATTTAAATCAAACATATAAGTTACTTACGCCTCCATATTCCCCTTGACCACATATTCGATCGATAATCTGTCACGCATCGAATCGAGGTAGTACACCTCGTTCCTCGGCGGACAGATCACGATGAGGATCCAGTGGCCCCTGCATTGTATGTAAAAGAGGACCACTAGCTCAAAGTATACCTCAGGTGTAACATACAAGATTGAGTTAAATTAGTACGAAATACACTAACCTTTGATGGTACGGCACCAGAATGAACTCCGTGTCCTGCTGCGCCATCAGCGCCTTGGATATGTACTGCTCAGCGTGCGCGGCGTCGTGCTCTAGCATCGTGAGGCTTATTTTCTCTGGGTTAAGGAAACCCACCTTGTTACACGCAGCCTCCGATGCTAGCCTGTACATGCACCTACATGCAAAGGACAACATTAGTATTGCACAGAAAGTTACTACATTTCAAATGAACTACAACAATGCAGAGTTAGCAAACAGAGTTAGAAAACAGCAATACATAGCATCAGCAAACTCACAGGACTCCAGTCCGTATGATGGACATATCGAGCTCCCGCCAGTTGTAGAGGTCGAACAGATCCTCGTGTGCCACGGATATACTCCCGGGCTCACGGTGGAACTGCCCAGGCCTGTAGGGAACTAAGAAGTTCAGATTGCGCCGAGCTTGGTGTAGGTACCACTCGTGGAGGTCTCTGGTTGATCGATCCAATTTGCGCAAAGCTGCCTCCGACATGAGTGGGAACCCGTTCCTGAACCTCTCCGGCTGTCCCTGTCGCCCTTTGCCCTTGCCTTTTGTCGGGGACTGAGCACGTACCTTCGAAGGCAAGGGCGAGGTGATGGCGGCTTTCTTCCGAGGTGAAGGCGTGGATGCCCTGGGTGGGGTCGAGGCCATCTTTGATGTGTCCAAGGTCGCACGAGATCGGGCCTCATGCCCCGAGCTGGGGGAGCAGTCCCCTGGTAGCCCGGCGGCAGGCCACTTCAATTAATAAGCACGTATGTTAGATTTTGCAAGTTGAGTGTACTGAGTAGGATGTAATCTAAAATGTGTAGGATTTACCGGTTGTATTAGAAGACACTTCTTGGGCCACTGTACGTAAGAGCCCACTACCTCAGCAAGTGTCTGCAGTTCCTCTGTTGGGACTGCCAACGGAGAATCGTTGTAGCCCGTCATGACCATGTCCACCTGTGCCTTTGCAAACCCCAACCGCAGAGGTACGCAATGGACCCAGACATCCGGCCCATACGAAGCCGTGTCCAACCACTTCTTGCCTGTACACAGGTTAGCGAAACAACTCTAACAGAATGGGAGTGGCATCAACTTAAGTACACAGATGAAGGCTTGCAGTACCTCAAGTAGATATACTGGATCCGCGAGGACCTTCGAAGCGCAACTGCTTATCTGACCCCGCGGGGTACCGTCGCCCTGGGGATCCGCATCTGCACTCTTGGCCAGCTATGCATCTCTCAACCGTGCAAACTCTTCCCTCATTTGTGCGACCTCAGACTGCACCTCAGACTGCACCTCAGACTGCACCTCAGCCCATATCTTATCGGAGAGCTTTTCCCGTACCTCAGCCCGCTTCCTTTTCCTTCCAGGAGCGGGCCTTCTTCCTCGGTGGAGCCGGATCTGCGAAACCGGCCTTCCACGACACAATGGCTCCCACGGCCCGTGTCTGCCCGGGATGCTCCTTATTTCCTAGAGCCCGGGTGAGGATGTCGTTCTCCCTCTGTGGGGTAAACAATCCCTCTACTGCCTCCTTCTCAAAAGAGATCTGTTACATTTAAAGGTACCTTGTGAGACAAATTGCCTTATATACACTTGTGCGCACATAGTTTACGAGGTTAGCCAACTTACTATTCGCCTCACAACGTCGACGTCCCCAGGGGTTGCGAACTGCACAGACCCCGTGGATGACACGGACCCCCTCCCCCTCCACCATTGCTTGCACCTCTCATCCTGGATCTCAGAGAGCGGCAACTCAGGGGTGTCGATGACAGGATTTTGCTCGTCTTCCTTCTTCCACTGCTCCTCCTTCCCTACATAGCCCCGGGATCCAAGCCGATGCGGGTGGTCGTTCCTCTTCTGGATCGCCCTATTCTTCTCGCTAAGGGCCTTGAACTTCTCAGTCCCCTTCTGCTTGGTGAATTCCTCCCATACCTCCTCCGATATGAAGGGGTACTTCTTGCAAGGAGATTTCGCCGCAGCGAGGAAGTTACTGACGAGCCAGCTCTTAAAGGTTTTCCATGTTCCGTTCATGTCCTTCAAGCAGGCCGTCCTAGGTGTATCGTCGGGGATGTTCCACTTAGCCTGTTTTCAAAAAATGCATACAATTAATCACGAGTTAGTTAAACTTTAGTATAAGCCAAGAGAACGTGATTACGAAAGAGTTCAGCGATTTCAGTTAATTTAACCTTCACTTCCGCCCACAACCTATCCCTCTCGTCCACCGTCACGATCTTCCAGCTCTGCACGGTGATCTTCACCCTTTCTTTCGCTAACAGCCCAACGTAGACCGCGTACTTCCCAGCATTCTTTCCAATCGGCCTCCCAAATTGGTTGAACTCACAAGAAAGATCCGTGCGTTTGGCCAAACGGCCCAACGTCGTCGCGCCTCGCCCCACCCTCTTGCGCTGGGATGTAACAGCTGCATCTTCAGTTACGTTGGGGTTGGCCCTAGTCGAACCACTAGTACCATCCGATGAAGACGACGACATGTCTTTCCCTACAAAACCATCAACAAACCATCAAAAATTTAATGGAAACACAAACCAAATCATTTTACAAAGAAAAAGGACCTATTTTAAATATTTTTTCCATCGGTAAACACAAAAGCTACCATGCAATACAAGATAAGATTCTATTTCTCAGCGTTTTCGTCTACACATTTTCATATAGGAAGCAGGCAACATATGGCAATTAATTCTTCTTGGAGTTCCATAACTCAACCCAGGACTGGAGACTAATTAGGGCTGCAAAAGGGATGTCCGAAGAAAATAATACTAAAAGAAATACATGCATAAATTACTTCCTAAACTGTTTAGAAATATTTTCTATCGGTAAACACATGATCTGCCGATAGAACATAACAATTTTTCTATCGGCAAACACGTGAGATACCGATAGAAAATAACAATATTTTCTATATATGGAATTTTGTTGATAAGCCACTATTCACTGTCATCACATAACATTCTCAATGATTTTCTATACTAATATTCATGGGCCAGTATTATTATTTCACACGTAAATATGCACACAAGCATCTAAGTGCCACTGTGCATAATCTGACAAACCTAATGCTAATGGAATATAAAGATATTGAAGTAGCACAGAAAGTAGGTCACAACCAAAAAAGGAATAATATGGTCTATAGCACCCTCTCTTGGTTATCTTTAGCATTACCTATATGCAAGTCATCAGGACTTCATCACATCTATTAGTTTGGGAAAAGTCATATATGTATATGCATTTGAAACATATACATCGAAGACCCATCCACATTGCCATATATTCATACCAAGTGAGTAAAAATTCTCAACGAAACTAGTACATTGCATGCCTCATGTCCTTCCAGATCCAAAGTTTTAATACTTGTTCAGAAATATTTTCTATCGGTAAACACAAGAGCTGCCGATAGAGCAGACAAATTGTTTCTATCGCCAAATACAGGAGATACCGATAGAATATTTGTAAGAACAACTCCAACATATAATGTGCATTACATGGCAGTTGCATACAATTGATCACACATACAGCAGTATAGATAAGTTAAAATCTCAAAATTGGTTCATTACAGCACTGGAACATATTATGTCAACCCTAATTTAAATCAACATTACCTGCGGAATGTACATAATCCAACACAATAGGGAACCCTAGTGTAATTGCAAAACTTGAAGAATTAGTACGTGCAAAACACTAGGATCAAATAAGGAAGATGCTGGAAATAGAACGACGAATTAGGGTATTTACGGCAATCAGTTGTGGTGATGGAGAGGCAGTGTAGAACGCAGCGGCGGCCGACGAAGGATGAAAATAAGAACCGGTGGCAGTGGCGAACCAGTGTCCAGCCGGCGATCGTCGTGTTGGAGAGAGGAAGTGAGTGGTCACGGCGGAGGTTGTGGTTTTCTTCGCTCTCAAAGAGACGTAGTGCTCTAAGTTGTAACTGTTCGACTGGGGTACAACAAAATAATACCGATAGAATTATGCCCGTTTCTATCGATACAACAAAATACTACCGATAGAACAAGTAAATTTCCCGGAAAAATATTTGAAGTAGTGGATTCCTTTTTTCTATCGGTATAAACAATAAAATCCCGTGAGACCAATTTTCCCAGAAAAATTTTTTAATTAAGTTCCTGAGATTATAGTATTGGGTTCCATTTTTCTATCGGTAAAAACAACAAAATACCGTCAGAAAATGAAAAGGTCAACACAATTTAACATCAAACAAACCGTGCTTGAAAGCTGCAGAATGATAAAGAAAGAGGGAAGATAGCCGGAAAATTGGAAAATTGACATAAAAAGAAATTGTTCATTCATTGTTGTTTTATCACTTATAAAAAAAAAAAAAAAAACCCAAAATGCTAGGTCAAGGGGTGGTCTTAGCCCTGGCTACATGTAGAATAAAGTCAGTTTGACTTACAGCCAGGACGCAGGACTCCTCTAGCGACAAGTTGTCCCTAGGATCAACTACTACCGCGTCGAGAAGGCCTGCGATCTCCCTCAACTTCGCTATGGTATCCTTCATAGTCAAACCGCAGCCAGCGATGGTCATATCCGCGGCTTTCTTCTCCTCGCGAAGACGCCTCGTCCTCGCCCTAGCATTGTCACCATCCGTCTTCATGCGCTGAATGCACTGGAAGAGATCGTCAAGGTCAAGCCGTAGCTGAGTGTGCTTGTCTGTAAGGAGCTTGTGCTCCTCCTGGAGGGCCCTCAGTTCGGCCTTCACTTTGCCAGTGTCTTCCATGGCTCCCATTCCCTGTGCAAATCAACAGGTCAAGAATGTACTGAACATGGATTAACAATACAGGGGCAAACCCAGGAGATTTAGAGTTCTTACCAGGGAGGGCGTGGCTGACGATCCCATGGAGGTTGCCATTGTGAAAGAGAAGATGAGGAGTCGAAGCGTTCGAGAATTAGAAAAACAACAAAATACCGTGACGCATGGCGAGGTACTTATAGAATTTCCAAGGTGACGCATGGCGACACGGTTGAGAATTCAAAGCGCCAGTGTATTTTTCTATCGGTACAAACAAAAAAAAACCGTCAGACAACAAAATACCGTGAACTAACGAATTTATTCTAACGGTAAAATATAATAATACCGATAGAATAAGTAAACTTTTCGCAGCAAAACTTTTGAAGTGCCTGAGACACATTAAAGTAGTGGATGTCCTTTTCTATCGGTAGAAATAACAAAATACCGTCAGAAAAATTGATTTTTGGAGAGCTTAATTTGAAGAAGCAAGAGCCTGCAATGAGATTTTTGCAAGTACTATTTGAAGGGAAGAATTAAGTATTTACAGGATAAAAGTACTATACATGTTAGAACTCATGCTGTGGAGTAAAATTGAGATATATTAATGCTGTGAACTAGCTTATCATTAAGTTCTAAAGAAAAATGTACTGCCTGATGTATTATTGATAAGTTCCTCACCTTGCTACAGAACTTGTGAGCTGTTTGCTTGGCATTTAACCCTGAAATAGAAATTAATCATCAATGGTTCTCAACCCATAATCCTTCTTCGTGGTCATCTCGCAGATACGTTGTTTCGTCGATATCTTCAGTAGGGATAGATTGAATGTCCTCTAAAAATGGAGGTATTTCATCGAATTGGTTATACTCCTCTTCGTCGACAACATCTTCGACCCCAACAATACGTCTCTTGCTGTGGAGGACAACATGCAAGTTTGGATTGGCTGGGTCAACGATGTAGAATACCTGTGTGGCTTGCTTTGCAAGTATGAATGGATCGTCTTGGTGTCCGACTCTACCAAGATCGACGAGAGTAAACCCGTAACTGTCAACTTGAACACCTCGAGGGATTTCGACCCATTGGCATCGAAACAGGGGAATCTTAAGTAATCCGTAATCGAGCTCCCATATTTTGTCAATAGCACCGTAATATGGGTTCAGCGCCCTTACTGACCTGGCATCCTCGGAAATAGCAAACAATGTCACTCCGCTACATTGCGTGCTACTCTTGGCGTCTTGAGCTCTTGTGTAAAATGAATACTCATTGATGTCGTACCCCTGCCAAGTCCCTACAGTGAATCTTGGGCCTCTAGCCAACCATGTCACAGTTTCACTTACGGAGCCCTCGGCAACTCGCGTGACTCTTTCTTGGATCCACTTAGCAAATTTCCTGTTATGTTCTCTGCTGACCCAAACGTCTGACTTCGAAGGATTCTGTGACCGTAACATTACCTTGTGCTCGTGTATGTATGGCTCGACCTCCATCATGTGTTGTAAGACCCAAAAATGTGATTTTGCGTACACATCACGAGCGGGGACGATAGCTTTGAATCCAATCATTCCGATGCCCTGAAGCCTACCCTCGTGTTGGGACCTAGGAACGCCAATTGGGTCAACCCCGGCCATATAATCTGTGCAAAATTCAATCACCTCCTCGGCGGCATAACCTTCCATGATACTCCCCTCGGGTCGACGATGAGTCCTTACGTATCCCTTCAATACACCCATAAATCTCTCAAATGGATACATGTAGCGCAGGCACACGGGTCCACAAAACTTAATTTGTCTGATAAGGTGAACAATCAGATGGACCATAACATCAAAAAAGGATGGAGGGAAATACATCTCGAGCTGACAAAGAGTTGTAACCACGTCGCGTTGCAAAGCATCCAGTCCATCCGGATCAATTACCTACAAGGACACAGTTGCGCCAAATATTCATATCAGAAAAATCTTCTAATTAAGCTCCACAAATGGAGGTAATGAACTTATAGTATGAGTGCATGTACTTACCTTGCAAGATATTGCGTTGAAGAAATAACATAGGTTTGTGATTGTCTCTCTGACTTTAACTAGGATAATGCCTCTGATAGCAATGGGAAGCATTTGTGACATCAGGACATGACAGTCGTGGGACTTCGTGCCAACTAGTCTTAGGTCCTTCATGGACACAAGTTTTTTCAAGTTCGCGGAGTACCCACATGGAACTTTAACACCGTGCAGGCACCGACAAAGTTCTGTTTTTTCGCTCTTGGACAACGTATAGCCGGCCGGGGGGAGGTATGTACGCTTTCCATTCTCTAAAGGTGCAAGCTCAATCCTTATCCCCATTTCCACCATGTCACGACGAGCTTTCATACCATCCTTTGTCTTTCCCGGAATGTTCAACAACAAACCAATCAAACTGTCACAGACATTTTTCTCTACATGCATGACGTCAATGCAATGTCAAACTTGTAAGTGCTCCCAGTACGGTAGATCCCAGAGAATCGATCTCTTCTTCCAAACATTTTTTTTCTCGAGGTTTAGAATGCTTACCGAACTCAGCTTTGATGTCCTTCACGCGCGAGTAAATCTCCTTACCAGTCAGAAACACTGGAGCTGATCCCTTCTCAGGCTTCCCGTTAAATGATTTCCTCTTCTTACGATACGTGTGATGCACCGGAAGAAACCTGCGGTGATCCATGTACACTGTTTTCCAGCAGTTTTGCATCCACATGCTCTCAGTTTCATCTAGGCAAATAAGGCAAGCCTTGGCTCCTTTCATACTATACCCCGACAAATTGCCGTAGGCCGGAAAATCATTTATGGTGCAAAATATCAGGGCCCGCAAGATGAAATTCTCTTTCTTGTATGCATCCCACACCTGCACCCCCTCGCTCCACAATTTATGTAAGTCCTCGATTAAAGGCGCTAGAAACACGTCAATATCATTTCCGGGTTGTCTAGGTCCTGAGATTAGTAACGCCATCATGATGTACTTGCGCTTCATGCATAACCAAGAAGGAAGATTGTAGATGCATAAAAGAACCGGCCAAGTGCTGTGCCGACTGCTCATATTACCATGTGGGTTCATACCATCTGTACTCAGCCCGAACCTATATTCCTAAGTTCGCCGCCGAACTCAGCAAATGTTCTGTTGATGTTTCTCCATTGAATAGAATCAGCTGGGTGTCTCAGTTTTTCGTCTTGTTTCCGGGCTTCAGCATGCCAACGCAAGTGCGTCGCGACTTTCGGATTTGCAAACAGCCGGTTCAATCTAGGTATCACAGGCAAGTACCACACAGTTTTCGCCGGAGGTCCTTTCTTTACCTCGTGACGTTCACTGTCAATCCGGTCCCTACACGTATACCTCGATGCACCGCATCTTGGACAAACATGCAAACTGGAGTACTCGTTACGGTACAACACAATCATTTGGGCATGCGTGTATTCTTTCGATTTTCATTCCCAACGGACACAACAGTTTTTTGGCTTGGTAAGTAGATCTTGGCAACTCATTTCCCTCTGGAAGCATGTCCGCTAGAAGATCTAATAGTGCCATGAAACTCTTATCACTCCAACCGTTTCCTGCCTTCAAGTTATATAATCTCAGCACAGAAGACAGTTTTGTAAATATTGCACATCCAGGGAACAGAGGCTTCTCAGAGTCAGCAATCAGTTTCTCAAATTCACAGAAGTTGTTTTCGTTGTAATCTTCCTCTACATCACGTAACATCTCATCTAGATTGTCATCATCATCATCATCATCTACGTGCACATCGGAATGAACATTATCACAATTCGGATGATCATCGATATTATTGCAATCCACATCCGAGTCCTGCTGATTGGTAGTAGTGGTGCTTGTTTCCTCAAGATCTTCGCCATGCCATATCCAACGGGTGTATCGCGCGTTAAAACCTCGACGAATCAAATGACTCTTAATTTGATCAGAGTTGCTAAACCTCTTCAAGTTCATACAATCTGTACAAGCACAGAGCATATTTTTCTCTCCCTTCCTCTCCTTTTGTTGCTCAGCAAATTTAATAAACTCATTCACACCATCCAAATATTCAAGAGTAGTACGTTTTATTCCATACATCAAATATTTCCTGTCCATCTACAATTTACAAAATTTAACGAGTCAGCCATGCATGCATGAAACCTGCCCGATTAAGTTATGTATATGTACATGTATAGCCTCTTACAACAGATGTGTTGAACCCTAGCCTGACGAAATTAACACTAATTAACCTAGCTAACTACACAATACAAGCTAGTTAGCTCCTAAAACATGACGCATTTCCAGCTACCTAGCTCCCAAGCTTACAGCTACAAACTTGGAACTACACAATACAGCTAGCTTGCAAGTAGAGAGGGAGGGGGATCTAGAGGGAGAGAGATAACTGTCGACAATTAATCATATCTTAAAGAGAGGGGCGCAATCAACTTCCCTCCAGCTTGCGCTGATCACCCTAGCAGTGTAGCTGCGAGCGTGGAACTTTCATCACAAACAGAGGGACACATAGTGCAACAAAACAAATTAAAGAGCAGCTCAGCAATGGTCGAGTGGGGTTTTCCTTATAATGGAGCTTTTTCTAACGGTAAATACATGAAATAACCGTTAGAATAACTAAGGTCACATATTCTATCGGTAAAACACACATATACCGTTAGAGAATGTACATTACTGAGCAAGTACAGGCCTTGTTCTATCGGTAAATATGTCTATTTACCGTTAGATGATGCATGACTGAGCAAATATATGTGTTTTTCTATCAGTAGATATGTGTATTTACCGTTAGATGATGCATGATTGAGCAAATATATGTGTTTTCTATCGGTAAATATGTGTATTTACCGTTAGAGGAGGTACTTCTACCAAACGCGCATGACACCAGTTCTCACATCCAAGGAATCGTATCAATGTAACATCAAACAGATCTTACATCAAACAGATCTTAACTAGAAGATAAAGCAATATTTCAAGAAATGCTAATTTGTGGATTAACTTGGACACACAAAAATACTTTTCTTAGGTACTTGGGACTTCATCTTGCCAAAGAAATTACACATGCCAGTTCACAAATTCAGGTACAAACATACACATGCCAGTTCACCAATACAAATTCAGGTACATGTCTGAAACAGCAGTACAAATACACACCTACCTACCAATACAATTAAATACACAAATACTCCCTACACATTCAAGTTCACGTCCCAATTAGCAATACATGATACAAAAATATACAACAATATACAAATACAACAATTCACACATTCGATGTATATTAGAAAAGCCACATCTGAAATTAACAACAGTTCACGACGAGGACCCAGTGGCCCGTACATTTTACATAAAAGAGAACCTTTGCAGGTTGTGACAATGCAACTAGCGACTACAAGTTAGACCTGATACATCACAAATCCATTCATCCAAAACAGCAAATGTCTGAACCACATTGGACTTAACCATAGGAGTTCAGTTCGAAGACGCCCGAGGAGCTGGAACTGCCGTCGACTTACATTTGTACGTATTGGTGATTTCCTCGGACTCAAACTCGATCAACTCAACTCAACTCAACTCAATTCAACTCAACTCCATTAACAAAAAGAACCGATCTTCCAAGATGTTGTTCTGTGTAGTGATGGTGTAGAATGGCTGTGCAAATAACAACAATTCTTCTTCTCCAAGCAGGTAAGCATCTGGCCACAAGCTGGTGCATGCAAAAAAATGTAAGATGCTTTCCATAGATCCTGATTTGAGAAACACGCCAGGCTTAAGGATCTTCTCGACCGAGCCAACCAAGATCTCGCCCTTCACGTCCTTCCAGCTCTCGACGGTGATCTTCACCGTTTCTTTCGCCAACAAGCCAACGTAGGCAGCGTACTGCGATGAAGAACCGTGAAATACGTTGCCCCTCATGAGCATCATCCAAGGACCTGCAAAGATCATAATCATATTGAAAAGAAGACACATCAAAATGAAGGATACAAAAAAAGCAGAATAATTGCCATAATCGGATTAGAATAATTTACGTACCTTACTTGGGATGCCGAAGTCTAGAGGGCGTCGATGGAGGTGCGGAGGTGCAGTGGTCGCCTGTAGAGGTGCGCCGGCCGTACATGGAGCTTACGGGTTAGGACTACGAGCCCCAAATGAACTATGAGAATGAAAGAGACATACCCGTGTATTTATAGTACTAGATAAGTTCTATCGGTACAAAAACCGCATACCGTTAGTCATTTTATATATATTCTAACGGTACAAAAATCAATTACCGATAGAATAAAAACATCTGTAGAAGGCGAATGGCTCTATCAGCACAATACATATTACCGATAGGAATTTTTGTCTACACTCTGTCGGTATATACGTACATTGCCGATAGAATAATACTAGTTGTAGAAGGCGAACAGTTCTAAAATATTTTTGCTATATTCTAATGGTATAAACATTCATTACCGATAGAATAAAGTTATTTGAAGACGAACAGTTCTAAGCAATTATCGATATATTCTAACGGTACAAGAATACATTACCGATAGAATAAAAATATTTGTAGAAGGCGAACGGTTCTATCGGCACACTACATATTGCCGGTAGGAATTTTTGAGATATTCTGTCGGTAGACTCATACAGTACCGATAGAATAAGTCTATTTGAAGAAGTCAACCAGTCCTATCGGCGCACAACATTCTCCCGTCAGTACTTATGCATCTCTTCTAACGGCAAATATATTCATCATCGCTAGAGTAAATCATAGTGTTTATTCTATCGGTAAGTTTCTTACAAACTGATAGGAAAAATACACGCGTTGGTCTTTTATGACCGTGAGGCACATTTTCTATCAGTTTTCTACTAAATCGCTAATAACCGATAGAATATAGGGGTTAGTAGACTGCATTTCTGTACTAGTGTGTCGACGTGGTCATTTTTGCTGATGATGAATTTTGTCCCATCCTTTGTGAGGTCATATTCTTGAGCTCTTCGGTGGTAATGGGCATCACGATCGTACAAGAACAGACTTCCAAAGATCACTTGGCAAATATCAATGGGGATGACATCGCATTGAACCTCGTCGATGTAACGAGCAGATATTGCAAACTTCAACACACACTGACTCGTAATCTATTGGTTCACGTCGGATGTAAACCAACCTAGTGGATATGGTCACGGGTGTGTGGTTGTCTTCAAACCAAGTCGCCGAACCAGTCCAGCGGAGACCAGATTCTTTTGACTTCCAGGATCAAATATAGCTGCAACCACTTCGTGCTTCACCTGGATGTTGATGGTGAACAAGTCCTCCGTTGGGTGATGGTCGTTCGGTGGATCCGAACCCTTCTCCTTCGGCATTGCCATCAGAGACAAGGTCGTATCCGCCTCATTAACCGAATTCACTCGGACAACTTCTTCGTCGGGTGAAGTCGCAGTAGCCGTGGCTGTTCTTTTCCCTGGTCTGTTTTTCCTCGGTCGAAGTTCAGGATCAAGCTTGTAGCATTTGTCCTTGGTATGTCCCGCGACTTGACAATGTTCACAAAAAGCATCCGTGCCCGATTTTGAAGCGTTCTTCTTCGGACTCGGCTTTTTCTTTGTCGAGGTCGCACTTTCCTTCGTGCTTTTGTCGCTGCGGGATTTGTTCTTCTTCTCGATCACCATAGCAGCTGTGCTTGTAGTCGCAATGTCTTGGACGCCGAACAGACTTAGCTCAGTACTGATCAATTTCTAAAGTCCAGATGTGTATTTTCGAAATACCTGAGGATCGAATAGCGATATGCCGATGACCATTGCTTGTCTCCGGAACTCCGTAGTATAGTCTTGGACGGTCTGGTCGCGCCATTGGTACAATCTGTGCCAACACTCCCATCTCTCCTCAAGGTAACCCATCGGATAGAATTCTTGTCGTAGAAGTCGTTTGAATTGACCCCACACAAGGTCGCCAGCTTCACCACTGGCAACAAGAGCCTTCCACCAAGTCTTGGTGTGGTCCTTCATCTTCAAAGGTGCGAACTTCACCTTTTGAGCGCTATTGAACCCTTTCAGGTCAAAGTAGGTCTCAAGTTGATCGATCCAAGAATCCAGCTTCTCGGCATTGATCACCCCATCATATATGGGTATATCAATCTTAGCGTCGACCTTAAAAGATCCGACATCTAAGGAGGTGTTGGCGAGGTCATCGGTTTTGTGGTCGCCTTCATCTTCATCTTCATCTGCCCTGCGCAAGTCTTCACCAGTCTTCACACCCATAACCTTCCCTACCTCAGGAGGTACAATCATGGCCTGCTGCTTAATCCAAGCAAGCACGGTTTCCATGTCGGTGAAGAGCTTAGCCACTTGTTCGGCTAGGTTAGCTTGAACGGAGGTATCGTCAGACATTGTCGAAGACGCGGCTGTAGGAACCGTCAATTGATAGCCTGAAGTTTCGCCAGAAGTTTTGTAACCCTGGAAAGTCTTCACCATCCACAGGATAAGAAAGTTTCTCTGATACCAACTTGATCCGTTTAAGACCTAGCCTTGGTTTTCGCACTAGGCTCACCCAAATTCTAATATGCGAAATAACGGGATCTTATTCGGAAATACCGAAACCCAAAGTAATTGGACAACTCTTTATTTCAAAGAGGGCTTTATACGTCGAACGTTAGACACACTTGCCTACGTTGAAGGAATTATAAGTGTCTAAAACTCAAATAAGTTCTATGACTCTTCGATGATCTGAACTAGACCCATTACGAGGTATTTATAGTCCAATCATATGAATATATATCAGACTCAGTAAGCCAAACATATTAGACTCGTATAACTAACTAATCCTAAACGGATAGACTTAGTAATCTATATTTGGATCGGATTACAATTCCGAACTGGGAACAATCGCGAAACCTTTATGAACATGGTTAAGGTTGCGAAGCCGTATGTGACTCGACCTAAAGATCCTCCCGGATCAACTTGTTAAACATAAAGACCTCATTGTGAATTCGCCACATCATTCTCTGATAAGCCCCACTGGTTATTGCTGGAACACATTGAGCATTCCCCTGAAAACATAAGAACTTTGGATTAATAAGAGTAGGTGAGATTGAGTGATCCCACATATATTTTCTATTCCACATATTTTGTCTTTATCTACATTAACCGATGGCAAGAAACGGTTCATCCACTTCATCAAACAATCTAGAAGCTTATGTCACTCGAGTTGAACATGCTGCATTCCAAACATTTGTTGAGGGATGGTTTGATTCAGTTGTTGATGAACTGCAGCAACTCTGAGTTGAGGTCGTAAATTCGGAAGCTCCACCTCAGGGGAAAAACGTACGTCCTACACAACTAGAAGGACATCGGGAAGATGTGCGATCAGTAGAAGGCGAGAATCATCGCAGTTCTCCAACTTTTTGACCACATCAAACTAGTCATGATCATGCTTTTCGACCACCCCAATTCGGTTGGCATGGGGGAGGTGGTGATGACTATGATGACAACTTCCAGTCCGACTACCACCCTGAAGGCAACAACTATTATTATGGTAATTGGCAACCACCGCACATGGATGCCGATTATCGACCAAGGTACTGTGCTCATAGCCAACATCGTGGCAGAGAACGTCATCACGACCACGATGGCAGAAGACTTGCAAAGATCAAGCTCACCATTCCTAAGTTTAATGGTTCATCAGATCCGGAAGTGTATCTTGATTGGGAGCTAAAGATGGATAAACTTCTTCTCATGTGCAATGACAGTGAACAAGAAAAGGTAGCCTCTACTTCATCCGAATTTGAAGGTTATGCGTTGATTTGGTGGCATCAATATCATGAGCTAAGGAGACAAGAAAATCGACCTCGCATTGCTACATGGGATGAGATGAAGATTGTCATGACAAGGAGGTTTGTACCATCTTACTACACTCAGGACTTGTTCATCAAGCTGCAAGGTCTTAAACAAGGTCCGCGAAGTGTTGATGCATACCACCAGGAGATGGAGATTCTTCTGATGAGATGTGATGTTAGGGAGACACCTAACCAGTCCATTGCTCGGTTTTATAATGGCTGGAATAGAGACATCCAAAGGATTGTCAATTATCAGCAGTACCAGGATCTCGAGCAACTTGTACATCTATCAAGAAAGGTGGAACAACAATTAGCTGAAGACAAGATGTATTCGCGGGAAACCAATACTTCTACGTGGCGACAATCGAGCAATAATGCTTCAACCCTGATTACTCTAACGGGTCGACCACACAACAATTCTTTGACCAATACCAATCCATCATCTACACTGCTTCGACCACCGAGAAGAAGCCTACAGCCAGCACGTCATCTGTTGGTTCTTCTGCTTGCTTATGCCAAATTATATGCTTTATATGCCAAGGGCGAGGACATGTGGCATCTCAGTGTCCTAACCAGTGAGCTATGATTGTGCACGAAGATGGAGAATATAATTCTCAAAGTGACAAAAGACATTATCGAAGACGCTACTGCAGAAGTTGAAGCAGAAGGAGGTTTTTCTTTCGAGCAAGGTCAAACTCTTGTGGTCAAGACTGTGCTCAATGTTCAAATGATGGAAGCTGAACGAGGGCAGCGACATAATCTTTTTCAAACTCGATGTAAGGTCCAAGACAAGGTATGCAAACTCATCATTGATGGAGGTAGTTGACATAATCTTGCTAGTAAGGAGATGATGGACAAACTTGGACTTACAGTGCTCAAACATCCTCATCCATACAGCATTAGTTGGCTTAACTCTTGTGGTGAGATCAAAATTACTTCCATAGTGAAGGTTTAGCTTACCATTAAGGGGTATACTGATGATGTCATGTGCAACGTGGTTCCTATGCAAGTTTGCCACTTACTGTTGGGACGACCATGGAAATATGATCACAATTCACAGCATTGCGGTCGGACTAACACATATTTCTTCAAGTTCAAGGGCAAGGACATCACTCTTCTTCCTATGACTCCTGAGCAAATCATATCGGAAGAGATGCAAAAAATTTCTGACAGTACGGTTGATGGTGTGAGTGAACATATGAGTGAGTGCCATATATCGGTGAGAGAGAACCACAAACCAAATATGAGTGAGCAAAAAAAAAGAGAGAAAGATAGCTCAGCTTTACTAGCTACAAAATCAGATTTGAGAGTTGTGAGCAGCCTATTGCCGAATTGTTTTGTACTCTTGTACAAAGAATCCTTTATTTCTACTAATGACTTAACCGCTCTTCCTAGTGTTGCTACCGCTGTTTTGCAGGCTTATAACGACGTTTTCTAGCAGATGTACCATCCGAACTTCCTCCTTTACGAGGAATCGAGCATCAAATTGATCTAACACCTAGAGCAGCACTGCCAAACCGACCACTGACAGTGATCAAAAAGAACTTGAAAGAGTGGGAAGATTATTTGTCGCACATGAAGTTTGCGTACAACAGGGCGTTACATTCGACCGCTAGACTAAAGCAGAAGATTAATAACAATGCTTACAAGATAGAGCTACCAGGGGAATATGGAGTATGTGCTACATTCAATATTTTGGACCTTTCTCCATTCTTCGGTTCTACATTGTCAGACTCGAGGACGAGTCCTTTTCAAAAGGGGGAGAATGATGAGGACATCTCTAACACAACTAGCACTAGAACTCGACCCGATGAATATCGAGGACCAATCACTCAAGAAAAGGCCAAACAACTACATCAACAGGTGACTCTGTTCCTTAAAGAATTAAAGTATGATGAGAATATGCTGCTACCTAATAACTCTTGTTTAACATTGATCAGGAATAGAGAGGGAGAGCATAACAGAAAGAACATAGACACATATGGGCCAAATAACTTCATCTAATCTGGTCATACACCTACTGAGTGTAAAGAGGATTTCCTAAGCTTTCCAATGAGCCCAAGATCACTCAATTCCGTCAAGGATTGCAACCGCTACAACCAAAAGAATTTTGCTCGGCATGCAGTCTGCCTACCAAACAACAGTCCAACTTCAACCAAGTACCATTCTCAGCACAGATATCCAATTTAGTTGTATGAGTACTTGTTGGAATATTATTTGAAAGAGCTTTCCAACTCATCAAGAATCATTAAATTCTGACATTGTATGCAACCAGGAGACACAAAAGACTAATGACTGCACAGAAGAAAAAAGTCTCATCCGAATCCGAATCCAACTCGGAGAAGATTTATTCCGAACTTCTTTTATCTTTTATAGTTTGTTAGGATTTTTATTTTTTTTAATTAGATTCAGATTAGAATTCTAGTTTAATTCTTCTATCTTTTGTACATACCACCCTCTATAAAAGAGAGACATGGTCAGAGTTTTTAAGATACAAGATATAAGACATTGATATTGAAATTTCATATTGAAGCCTTAGTTTTAGTTAAGAGTTGAATCTCTTCATCCTTTGTTCTTGTGATTTCCTTCGGAATTGCTTGAATGATCTTCATGATCACCCTATCAGTGGGCCAACTCCGTGCGTGGCCGTGTGGATAGGTAATTCAGAGTGTGGTTGGGCGAATTCATTGATACGTAGGTCTTTGCTCTGCAAGTGGTTGGCTATCTCGTTTCGTCAGGTCATACTAGTTATCCAGGTATCTTCAGATACTAGTTATCCAGGTTCTACGTCGTGAAGATCGGGCCACCCTTCGTGAACGTGTCCTTCATTGGTGTGTTCATATCAGGATGACAGGTGGTTGAGAATAGCAGCGTTGTGCCAAGCTTTCCCCAAAGTGTCCTCCAAAAGTGACTCAAGAACTTCGCATCACATCCGAAACAATAGTGGATGGCATTCCATGTAGTTGAACGATCTCTCTGAAAAATAAATCAGCAATATGGGTAATCATCGCTCTTATGACAAGGTAATAAAATGAGCCATCTTAGAAAACCTATCCACTACAACGAAAATACTATCCCTCCCCCTCTTTGTCCTAGGCAATTCTAAAACAAAAGTCCATAGAAATATCATCCCAAGGAACACTAGGAATAGGAAGAGCATATATAACCCATGTGGATTCAGTCGTGACTTAGCTTTTTGACATGTAGTGCAGCGTGAAACATAGCGCTCGACGTCACACTGCATCTTTGGCCAAAAGAAGTGTTCAGCCAGAATGTCTTCAGTCTTTTTGACACCAAATTGTCCCGTCAATCCCCCTCCATGCGCCTCCTGTAACAATAAAAGGCGAACGGAACTAGATGGAATGCATAGCTTGTTAGCCATAAACAAGAATCTATCATGAACACAAATTTATTCCAGCACTTTCCGTCTTTATAATTTGACAAAGCATCCTTAAAGTCATCATCAGCAGCATAGAGTTCTTTAATTGTTTCTAAACCAAAAATTCTACAATCAAGTTGAGACAACAAAGTAAATCTCTTGATACAATGCATCACCTATAGCATTATCTTTGCCCTTCTTATGTTTGATGATATATGGAAAAGAATCAATGAACTCAATCCATTTTGCATGTCTACAGTTCAATTTATTTTGGCTTCAAATGTGCTTAAGGGATTCATGATCAGAATGTCTCACAAATTCTTTGGGCCATAAATAATGCTGCCAAGTTTCCAAGACTCAAACTAAAGCATACAATTCTTTGTCATATGTAGAATAATTCAGACTAGGACCACTCAATT
This sequence comes from Pharus latifolius, assembly GCA_019359835.1. NCBI lineage: Eukaryota > Viridiplantae > Streptophyta > Magnoliopsida > Poales > Poaceae > Pharus > Pharus latifolius. The sequence continues at coordinate 17,037,802 of CM033324.1, read as the reverse complement.
TTTCACTAAAATATGCAACAGGTTTACCTGCTTGAATTAATACACCACCAATTCCAACTCCACTTGCATCGCACTCAAGCTCAAAAGTCTTACCAAAGTCTGGGAGTTGGAGTAATGGTGCATTGGTAAGCTTTTCTTTCAGAAGGTTGAATGCAACCTCTTGTGCTTGTCCCCACTTAAAAGGAACTCCTTCTTTGTCAATTCATTAAGTGGAGCGGCAATTATGCTGAAATCCTTCACAAAGTGGTGATAGAACTCCGCACTTGAGTGACAGTAGTAGGGGTCGGCCAACTCTTGATGGCTTCAATCTTGGCTTCATCCACTTCAATTCCCTGCGGTGTCAAAACATAGCCAAGAAACGCAACTCGCTCGGTACAAAAGGTGCACTTTTCAATGTTACCAAACAAACGTGCATCTCGCAAAGAAATAAACACATCACGTAAATCTTCAAGATGATCTGAAAGTGACTTGCTATAAATCAGAATATCATCAAAGTAAACCACCACACGCTTAAAACTTCATTCATCAAACGCATGAATGTACTTGGTGCATTAGTTAAACCAAAAGGCATCACTAACCATTCATACAATCCAAACTTAGTTTTAAACGTTGTTTTGCATTCATCTCCAAGTTTCATTCTAATTTGGTGGTAACCACTACACAAGTCCACTTTAGAAAATATTTTAGAGCCACTTAATTCATCAAGCATATCATCTAACCTAGGAATATAAAGATTGTTGGGGGAAATCCCGAACCTCCGGGCAGTCTTCGAAGTGGGCTCCGGAGCGCCCTCTGTCCTTCGTGCGGAGAAGGTCCCCGGCGAGTCCTGGGCCTCCGGGCCCTGTGTCCCACAGGGTCTCTGGAGCGCAAGATCCCCGACGGGTCCCTGGCCTCCGGGCCCCGGGTCCCACGGGGTCTCCAGAGCGCCTCAGGCCTTCGTGCGGAGAAGGTCCCTGGTGGGTCCCTGGGCCTCTGGGCCCCGGGTCCCAGGGAACCTCCCGAGCGCCCTTGGTCCTTCGTGCGGAGAAGGTCCCCGGCGGGTTCTAGGCCTTCGGGCCCCAGGTCCCGCGGGGTCTCCGGGCCCTGGATCCCGCCCGGTCTCCAGAGCGCCTCAGCCCTTCGTGCGGAGAAGGTCCCTAGTGGGTCCTGGGGCCTTCGGGCTCCAAGTCCCAGGGAACTTCCGGAGCCGAGAAGGTCCCGGCGGGTCCCTAGGCCTCTGGGCCCCAGGTCCCAGGGAACCTCCCAAGCGACGGAGAAGGTCCCTGGTGGGTCCTGGGCCTCTGGGCCCCAGGCCACGTGCGGAGAAGGTCCCTGGTGGGTCCCTGGGCCTCTGGGCCCTGGGTCCCAGGGGACTTTCAGAGCACCTCGGGCCTTTGTGCGGAGAAGTTCCCGGTGGGTCCTTGGGCCTCCGGGCCCCGGGTTCCGTTGGACCTCCGAACCGCCATTGCCCTTCGTGCGGAGAAGGTCCCCGACGGGTCCTGGGGCCTCCGGGCCCCGGGTCCCAGCAAACTTCCGGAGCGCCTCAGCCCTTCATGCGGAGAAGGTCCACAGCGGGTCACGGGCCTCTGGGCTCCGGGTCCCAGGACTTCCGGAGCGCCCCAGGCCTTTGTGCGGAGAAGGTCCCCAGGCCTCTGGGCCCCGGGCCCCACGTGGTCTTTGGAGCACCTCAGCCCTTCGTGCGGAGAAGGTCCCCAGCGGGTCCGGGTCCCAGGGAACTTCCGGACCACCTCGGCCCTTCGTGCGGAGAAGGTCCCTGGTGGATCCCAGGCCCTCCGGGGCCCGGCTCCCACGGCGGGGAAGGTCCCCAGTCGGTCCCCAGGCATCCGGGCCCCGGGGACTTCTGGAGCGCCTCGGGCATTTGTGCGGAGAAGGTCCCGGTGGGTCCCTGGGCCGCCGGGCCCCGGGTCCCATAGGGTCTCCGGAGAATCTCGGCCCTTCGTGCGGAGAAGGTCCATGGCGGGTCCCTAGGCGTTCGGGCCCTGGGTCCCATGGGAACCAGCGAGGACACTTGTCAAGCATCCAAGCCCTTCGGCTGGTGAAATGACGCCAGCGCCCCTCAATCCAACGGCCATAGCTAGGGCTTTTTGGTCTTTTGCGTGTTTTGGGGCCTATAAATACCCCCTTGTACCTCATTTGTAAGGGGACTCCAATTCATTTTCAACACACTCAAACAATAGTCTCCCTTGGAGACCTCTCTCCCCGAGAGAGCTCCTCCCCAGCAGGCTCGCGTCCGGAGGGTGCCGACAGGACTAGGGTCCCCACCTAGATCCGAACCTGTATAAAAATCACTGTGTCAATTGCTGCGTTGCCTGGCGGGAGGTGACCGATCACTCGGTCAGCTCGCGCCACTGTACACGTGCTACGCACGTCCGAAGAAACCTGCCGGGGTATCCGTAATACCACGACAATTGGCGCTGTCCATGGGGACTCGTGATGAATCACCATGGCTCCCCCAAGAACGAGAGCTCAAGCTCTCTCCCTTTCCGATGGTGACGGTCCCAGCGACCCGGCGCCGCCCCAGCAAGACATCGCTGTCGCGACGCTACCGTTGGGGAACACCCGGAGAGAGGTTCCACCTTCTCCCGAAATATCCGGTAGAGGTGTTCTCGTTTCCAGCTCGGCAACTGCGACCGCGATTGCGGGACCTCGCGCCCTACCCGGTGACCCCGGTCCCAGTGACCCAGCGCCACCCCCTCGAGACACGATCGCCCCGGAGCTTCCGGCCGAAGGCGGCCAGACCCAGGTACCGCCTCTCACCTTTCTAATTACTTTTGGTGGGCCGACCTCCGGGTCAACCCCAGTGACCGCGGCCGCCTCGACGGGGACTAGTCTCCCGCCGATAGCACATCTGGCTCCCCGAGACACCTTGCTCAAAGCTTTGGTCGAAGGCCAACTCCGTGCCCAGCGCACCTTGGAGGACTTGTTGCGCGCCTTAGTGCGGCCTCCGGCTCCCGTCTATCTGCCCTCATTCCCATTTATGGGGTCGCCGCCTCCCTTTTTTGTGGGACACCCGGCAGCCTTCCTGGCGCCGGACATGTTCACCGCGCCGTGGGCTGACCCCGCGCAGGGAGCTCTCCCCGCGCCGGGAGCCTTCCCCGCGCCGGGAGCTGGAGCTATCCCCGCGCCGGAGACTTACCCTGCGCAGGGAGCTGTCCCCGCGGCGGGGTCTTACCCCGCGCCGGGAGCCTTGCCCACGCCGGGGCCTTACCCCGCGCCGGGAACTCTCTGTGGCCTTAACCCCACGCCGGGGACTTCCCCACACCGGGGCCTTACCCCACGCCGGAGCCTTACCTCGCACCGGGAGCCTTCCCCGCGCCGGTGGCTCTCCCTGGCTCCACGCCGAGGATGGTTGCTAGTGCGTCCAGAGCTGCTCCTGGGCCGGTGGTTTCCACCATGCTCGGGACGGCCCTGGAGACACGCCCGACGCCAGGCCTTGCCTGTGTGCCAGCGGCGTCCTCCGGACCGGCGGCCGACGCGCATCAGCTCCATCCTCCCTCGGGGCCGCCCCCGAGGGCTCCCCCAGTGGATCAGACCCGACTAACTCGGGAGGAGGTGGAGCGCATGCGTGTCGTGAAACCTAGCGAAGCTCCCTCTCGGCACAGGCCGGGGACACGCCGCCAGACCAGCCGGGGAGGGAGACAAGTCGACGAAGCCACCGCTACCTCTGGGGGACACCTGGAGGTTCACGAAGCTAGCTCCAACCCTGAGGAGAAGAGGCGCTACCACCATCTGGGCGGACCGCTGGGGCCTCTCCCCGACTCTGATAACGAGCGCGTTGTCGACGATTCGGACTCGGGGTCCTTAGCCGAACTTATGTAGAATTTGTAGGTTGTGAGACCTTTCAGGGTGTCCCTCCGGGAAGGTATGATGAATCAAAGATAACTGGAGCACAGAGAGGTTTATACAGGTTCGGGCCCTCGATGGTGGGAGTAATAACCCTACGTCCTGTTGGGATTTCACTATGTGTGGCCAAAAGAGTTACAAAGTTATGGAAAAGATCGTAACAGGCGAAGATTTTTCCTATGTGTTTATACAAGATAATGCCTGGAAGGCTTGTGAAAGCTATCTAACTTAGTCTACTGTCTTCTGATTCGATCCGATTCGATGATCTGATCATCTGATCGATCTCCCTGTTTGATGCATTGGGCTATCCCTTTATACTGGTCGAAAGGGTGCCAAGTCATAACGGCATCAAACAGTTGCTTGGATGCAGTTTTGGCAACTGCCTTTAACCTCCACGCAGGTTTAACATGTGTTACTCATGGATAACCGCACGTATTAACCTCCTGACAGTTGTCCCCATACGTGGAAGAATCTTTGGGATACACGGGATATTTCTGTTGTATGGACAAAATAATCCCACGTTCCCTGGTCGAAGGTGTTCTGACCGCGTTGCTACTTGAACGTGCACTATCTGCAATCTTCTGTTTGCGTATGGCATACGAACTCCTAACCGCGCACTGGCTACGGTCTGATCGCGTAAAGCCTGCGACCACATGATTGTGCTTCTCGGAGTAACTTGAGTTCGCATCACCAAGCGCTTGTCTGGTTCAAATATGTCCTGAAACCAGTCGTGCATTTATTTGATCTAGCTCGGGTATCAACCCTCGTCAGCTAGCCCCCAAATTTGAAGAGAACGAAGGGACGTGTTTGCTTCAAATTTCAAGACTTACATCGGACATTTAACCCGACGCTTCAAATCCTCCACTTAGTGGCGCACTAAGTGCGGCGGTTGGTTCCCCAAGACGGACTCTGGGTAATACGTGACGGGTAATGATGGAGCCGTTGAAACGTTTTTTAACCCGAGGTAAAATTGTAAATGCTTTAAAAACTCGAGGAATTCAGAAACTGAACCGTCACCCCGGCGGCTATAAATACCGAAGCCTCTAGACTTCAAAGCTCCACAATTCATCTTCCCGGCTAAGTCTCTTCCAAAGCCATCTTCCCTTCCTCTCATACACTTCTCGATGGCAGACCATAACATCATCGAGATTGAGAGTGATGAAGAAGAAGTTTTCGAACAGGATTTACAGATGTCGAAAGATCTGTCTCCTTCAAGGAAGAAACCCAAGGTTGACGAGGGATCTTCTAGCAGAACAAAGGTGAAAGATGCATCATTGCTCTCTCTTTCTTTGGTTCCTATAGTTCTTCCTATTCATGCACCTCAGTAGGTCGAACCTTCATCTCCACCTTTGGAGGGACGTTCTTCTCAGCTTTCTCCATTTCATCCCAATGATCCCCGTTTTTGTTCGGGTGATCAACTTTCTGGTTGGCAAGCTGTACTTCCGCGACCAGATGATCCTCAACTTGTGTTGGGGAAGCAATCTTCTGGTGGGAAGGTTGCACTTCCACCATATGATGATCCTCGACCTTTATCGCGTGATCTACTTTCTGGGGGAACTATATCAACCTGTCACTTGCGAGGACAGGTAATTATTTCCATCTCCTTTTGCTCATTGTTACAATTAGTGCAACTAACATTTGCAAATGTAGGAGATCGGAGCCCCCAGCGATCAGCCTACTGAGATCCTACCTCCCCCCCTCGGACAGACTCTCCAAGGGGAAAAAGAGGCTCTGGAGAAGAAGACCGAAGAGATGTCTTCGGCGATTCTACATCTGGCAGAATGTTTTGAAAGATCCCGTGAAGAGGCACGCCAATTCCGTCGGGAGAGGGATCACACTCAACAATAGCGAGAACTCTTCGATTTGATTAGGAATAATAGTGCGTCTCTTGTTAGGGATGATATAGATAGACTTAGAGTAGTTGCTAGTTCCCTGGGGTCGCCAATGTAGATCCTACTGATGACAACATGTCCCTAGGAGAACTTTGTAAACTCCTCTCAGATCAGGTCAACGCTCTGGTCGCCGACATCCCTTTTGTATGTAAAGATTGTCAGAAATAAAGATTTCTTTTACCTTACATACCATATGGATATTTTTTACAACTTCTGTGTGAAAACATGGCCACAAACAATGTCTTTATGACCACTCATACACAGGTAAATTCCAGTACTGCGACCAGAAGCACATTTTAAATGTCATACCGCGAGTAGCGTCAATACTGTGATCAGACTCAAAGCCGCGGTTAGAACCGAAGTTCGATCTGGAAGATTACCATGGTCAGAACCGAAATTCGATCAGACTATCACTTCGACTAGAATCGGAGCCCAGTCAGAGACATAGTTCTGATAACACAGCAATTTGATCAAAAAACATTGGATCATAAAATATATTTATGGTTGATTCATGAAAGTTTACAAGAAACATGAAGGAAAATGTCCTCCGAAAACATTTGTAGAACTTTTCACGTTTTGTACCCATTTTTAATCCTCAAATTCGAAACAAAGAAGGCCTTTCGTTTCGGATTCGGTGCAGGAAACGCATAACGGGTTTACCAGAGACAACATCCATTATGGGAAATGAATAGAATATTCAATGGAATGTTACCCTCAGTGGTGCGTCTCCTCGGGCCTATAAAAAGAGCAGTAGCTTCTTGAGGAAGCCACGCACCCAGCCCCCAACCTTAGAACTTCCGCCGCACAAAAACCCTCGTTCCTCGTCTTCCATTGCCTCCAAAGCCGCCAGCTTTCCCCACAATCTCTTCCAAAAATGACATCTTGGAGCCGATCAGTTCATCATTCGGAGGAGAGCCTGATGCTGCTCGAGAAAGAAGAGATTCTTCCCCCAAGATTGCTGATCAACTGGCGACCCACGGGGAAGGATCAAGAAACCCCAATCGTCCAAGAGGGCGAGTTGGTGGTTTTCGAAGAATACTTGAGGTGCGGGTTCCGATTACCTGAGAGTCGGTTCTTGAAGGGGATCTTGGAGCATTACGGGTTGGAGTTAGTGAATCTCCACCCAAATGCGGTCTTGATCTTGGCGACCTTCCAGCACCTGTGCGAAGCCTTCATCGGAGTGTATCCCAGCGTGGATCTCTTCCGACAGTTCTACTATTCGGCGTGGTCGAAGAGCGCCAACGCCGTCGGATGTATTTACTTCCGGATAAGGGAGAAGAAAGAGTATCCCTTCCCACCCCTGCGAGACTCCGTGCACGGGTGGTACCAGAAATGGTTTTACTGCACCGCTTCATCTGAGAGCGGGTTGTAGTTTGTGAACTCGCGGCCAGAGAAGCCCAGTGATTCTTCGATTAGTCCAGCAGGGACAACAGCTCGCGATATCATTCGCAATTTCATGAAGAATCGGGTGAACCCCCTGCACGAAAGGGCTCATCCGGCTTGGGAGATACAGTCCATGGCGAACAACACCTTGGACAATAACAATGGTATGTGATTTAGCCAACGAAGTTTTACGTTTTTCTTTCATGTTCGCTAACTGGTCTGCTGGTGATGCAGTTTTGCCTTTGTCCGAAGTCGAGAAGCGGATGAACTACCTCCTCAGGGCATATAGTGCCGAAGTGGAGGGAACCAAGGGATCGCCTCGCCCCCAAAGCTTGATCCATGCCGGCGACAACCTTAGACAGCAACGTCAAAAGGTATGTCATCTCTTGTTATGTTCTGTCTGTTAGTCATATGTGTGTTTGGCGCTAACAAGAACACCGAGACGGCATAGCTTTTGGGGAAATTCGCCGAGGCAACATGTCCAAGTGAAAGCGTCGGTTTCCTGGGAAAGCCGACAATGAAGAGAGTAAAGAAAGCTCTTCAAGGCCTGGAGCAAGGGATCCTGCCCCCAAGAAATTCAAGAAACTTCTCGGGGAAAGCTCCTCGCATAGGACGCCCCCTACCGCGAAGAAGATTGTGGTAAGATATCATGTGCCTCCTGTTACCCCAGGTGCGAACTGGAATTACTTCTCCGTCGTACAGGGTAAAGGAAGCGAGGAGGAGGAAGACGACATTCCTCTGGTTCACCAGAAAAGGACGGCGATCACTCCTCAAGCCGGCGAAGAGCTGCCTCAGCCCACAGAGACGGCTACTGCAGACCCCGCGGCCACCGAGAATCTTGTGGTCACGGGTGAGACCTCTGCTCCTGAAGCCCGAGAGGCTTCAGGGTCTGTAACTTCTCCCTCCTTGGTCGAGGGGACAACCGCAGTAAGATTCCTCGCGATCTTGAATTTACAATTTCATTTGTATGCGTGTTTACCGAGCCACACTTGTACAGGGAGAAGAACTTCCTCCTACGACTCTTGTGAGTCCTAGGGGGCAAGTACTCCGCTCTTGGCGACAGGGGTGGAAATAACGGAGCAAGATCCAGCGACCACTTCCAACCTCAGGGTCGCGGACGAAGTGCCAGCACCGGTGGTTCACAAGACACCCAGACCATCGGGTGCATCCCTGCCAACCGAGCAAGTTACCCCGGTAAGGGTTCTTTCCATTCAGATCTTCATCATTCCTCATGTATATGCTTACAGGCTGATATACATAGAGAGAAAAGGAGAAGGTCTTGTTCACAAAGAGAAAGACCAGAACAGACAATGATTGTCCTCTTTCTCTTGGGGAACCATCTTCGAAATCCCAGAAGCTAATGGGATTTCAATTACGGTTAGAATTCCCTTATGTTTATACCAGATCAGGTCGTGGCAACCATCCGTGAAACTAACAGTTTCTTTTCCTGCTTAGGCGTAAAGATTCAGCGCCGAACCCTCCAACAGCCTCGGCGAGGGTTTAAGTTCCTTCTGGTGCTAAAGCCTCCGGTGAAGAAAGCTCTGTCCCTCCGGTCCAGGAAGTCATCCAGGCCGTTGCGGATGAGTTTGACATGGAGGCCCAATCGCAGGCGTTAAAGACTGCGACCGAGGCTCAGCAGGGACATTCATCTGCTGCTCTCTTCGGGGATAAGGCGAGTCCATCGACTCGGCCTCCAACCATCCCGAAGGACAAGTTGCTTCGGGAATACACTAAGGTATGTCGAACACCCCTCACGGTATCTGAGTTTTGCATAGGGCACTTAGATTTTGCAACTAACTTCCCTCTATGCCATAGGAACTGACCCGTATGGCGACCAGATCGATGGCTATGGCAGATAGCATCGAGGCCATACAAGAGGAAAAGGATCGCTTGCAGGAGTAAGAAAAAAGTGCTTTAGTTTGCCCGAATACAAACTTGTCACAACAATTGTCTTTTTTGTTGCAGAGAAAACGCCTTCCTGAAGAAGAGCCTTGTTGATCGGGAAAATGATGAGCTCAGGGCGGCCACCACAATTTCGCATCTAGAGGCCAAGCTCAGAAAACTGCGATCACAGCTCTCATGTAAGTCAACTTCCGACCCAAACGAATTAACTTTGTCGCTTGGACTGTTTATAACGACCTCCTTACTGCAGCACAAGAAGATCAAATAAACCAGCTTGGTCAAGAGAAGGTAGACCTCCAGATGACCATCGACTCAGTCCGCAGGGAAAACAAAGACTTGGGCATATCCATCTTCGAAAAGCCGAAGATGGTAGCCGGTCTTCTAAGGGCTGATGTGGTCGAAACCACAACAGACGATCTTAGCCCTAGTGACTGGTCTAAATTGGTCGTAGCCCAAGCGGAATCACTCCTCGAGTATCTTCCTGAAGATACTAGGCGACAACAAGAGGAGATCAGAACAAGAGTCCAATCAGTAGCCTCCACCATTCTCTGCCGGTTTCGTCTCCATCATGGCCCAAATCTGGATCTAAATCCACTGGTAGGAGAGGTAGAGATCGATAGTGAAGACCAACTTGAGGCTATCATGGAGGAAATTAGACCTCTCATAGACAAACTCTTGATCGAGCTCGGGATTATGTAAACCTTGTACCTGTACAGACACAATTCATAGAATGCAATGCATGCATTTCTTGGTTTTGTTTTGAAAGAAAGCATTTTTTGTTGTTTCATATTATAACCATATTCCCCTAGCCCCCGCCTGTGATTATATATACTGGAGACTTAGTATTATAATCACAGGAAAAATATGGGTGTAACGACCAGAGACATTCGACCAGGCCAGCAATTATACTCGATGCAATGCCTAATCTTATTGCAAACCAGCAGCCACTCAGATGACCAAGGACATGCCAGCAAGCCCCGTGTGCGTTGAGAAACGGCTTATTGAGGAGTGTCTTGTCTGGAAGTGGTCATGAGATCGGCCAGCGAATCCGATTAGGGCATTGTGGTGATATAATCACCGGCGACCAGCCCCCGAGCCAAATTCGTAACATATGGGCATAAAAGGAAATATTCGACATACAAAACAACAAAAACGCACTCGTTTTATTAAATCATGCTAATTGAAAAGGAAAAGGGATTGGGTACTTACACGTAAAACTTGCGTAGTTGATCGATGTTCCAAGTATTGGATAAGATTAGACCATCCTCCATCGCTAACCGTGCTGATCCTGGTCGCGGCACCGAAACAACAGTATAAGGGCCTTCCCACTTCAGGGAGAATTTGTTGCAATTGGATTGGTCTTGTATTTTTCATAAAACCAGATCCCCCACATGAAGACTACGTGGTCGCACCCTTTTGTTATAGTATTTGCGCAAAGCTTGCAAATATACCACAGACTTGATCAAAGCAAGATCACGCTTTTCTTCTAGGAGGATGAGGTCTTGTGATCGCTGTTCGGCCTGATCGACTCGTTCGAATTGATCTGTCCGGACAGATCCAATACTAACTTCTATAGGCAATACGGCCTCAGCCCCATAGACCAGATGGAAGGGCGTCTCACCGGTGGCTCAACTAGAAGTAGTTCGTAGTGCCCATAGAACGGTGTAGAGCTCGTCTGCCCAAGCCCCCGAGCGAGTCTTAAGGCGATCAAAAACACGTTTTTTGATGCCTTGCAGTATCTGCCTGTTGGCACGTTCTACAGCACCATTGCTTTGTGGATGAGCCATAGAAGCAAAGCACACTTTGGTTCTAATCTGATCGCAGTAATCCAGAAAAAGACCACTGGCGAACTGAGAACCATTATCCGTAATGAGACGATTCAGAACACCAAATCGAGCAACAATGTTCTTATGGAAGAACTTCTGTGCTGCAACAGCAGTGATATTTCGTACTGGCTCGGCCTCAATCCACTTTGTAAACGTGTCAATAGCTACGAACAGAAACTTGTATCCATTGACCGCTTGTGGCATAGGACCGACAATGTCCATCCCCCAGACCGCAAAGGGCCAGGCAAGGGGAATGGTTTGCAACGCATAGGCAGGTTGATGAACCTGTCTCGCATGAAACTGACACTGAGGACACATCTTGACCATATTCTTGGCATCATCGAGTGCCGAAGGCCAGTAGAATCCTTGTCGAAAAGTTTTTCCGACCAGTGTACGATATGACGCGTGCGCACCACATACACCGTCATGTATTTCTTTCAAGAGGGATCTACCTTCCTCCTGAGATATGCAGCGCATGAATACTCCTTGAGTACCTTTTCTATACAAAACTCCTTCTATAAGTTTGTATAGACGCGCTTTCCGAATTAACCGATCATTTTCGATTTCGTCCTCGGGCAAGGTCCCATGTTCAAGATAGACTCTCAATGGATGAGTCCAATCCCGTTCCTGACCGAGGTTGGTAACGCAGACTGTTACCGGATCATCCTCGACCGAAGTCATAATCAAAGGATGTTCCAAGTGTTCGACGAACACTCCTGCCGGAGCGGATGTGCGTGAGGACCCAATTTTGGATAATTGGTCTACGAGAATGTTGTCCTTTCGCGGGATGTATTGGACTTCGAAATGACTGAAGTGTTTTTCCAACCTCCTCACTTCCCCCAGGTAATGAGCCATTGTCTCATCGGAGGTGTTGTACTCCTTGTTTACCTGGTTTACGACCAGCTGTGAGTCTCCCCTCACCACTAATCGACGGACTCCAAGGAATTTTGCTGCCCAGAGCCCTGTAAGAAGACCTTCATACTCTGCTACATTATTGGTCGCAACAAAGTGTAGTTGAAAGACAAACTTAAGCTGTTCACCCTGAGGCGTAACTAAGACCACTCCGGCCCCCGAGTGTTGAAAACTACGAGAGCCATCGAAGTACATTGTCCAGTGATCGGGGCATTCCAATTCCTCGGGTACCCGCACGGGTGGCTCAAGATTGGTCCATTCGACCACAAAGTTGGCCAAGACCTGAGACTTAACCGCGGTGCGGGGCGTGAAATGGATGTCGAAAGCACCGAGCTCGACAGCCCATTTTGCGGTCCGACCAGATTTCTCCGGATTGCGGACAATATCCCCCAATGGAAAAGATGAGGGTACTGTGATCTTATGTGCTTGAAAGTAATGTCGTAGCTTACGAGAAGCCATCAGTAGTGCGTAAAGTATCTTCTGGACCTCAGGGTATCGCTCCTTAGGACCATGAAGTACCACACTTACATAGTAGACGGGTCTGTGTATTCCCTCTCTATCCGCGATCAGGACAGCGCTGACCGCGTGCGGTGTAGCCGCCAAATAGAGAAGTAATGGTTCTCCTTTGTCGGAGACACCAAGACTGGTGGACTGGATAAATATGCCTTCACCTCCTGAAACGCTTTTTCGGCCTCATCGGACCATGCGAAATTGTGGTGTTTCCGCAAGGCTTTGAAGAAAGTTAGTCCCCTCTCGCCTAGTAGCGATATGAACCAACTTAAGGCCGCCATGCGACCTGCCAGGCGTTGAACATCTTTCATGGTCGAGGGAGAACTCATCTGTTCGATAGCCCTGATTTTTTCAGGATTGACTTCAATGCCTCTGGAACAGACAAGAAAACCCATATGTTTTCCTGAAGAAACTCCGAAAGAACATTTCTCCGGGTTCAATTTTATTCCAAAGAGATTCAAATTACAGAAGGTTTCAGCGAGATCGTCCAAATGAGACAATCTCTTAGTGCTTTTTACAACCAAGTCGTCTACATATGCTTCGAGATTACGCCCTATCTGGGAAAGAAAGGTCTTTGCATCAAGCGCTGGTACGTGGAACCTGCGTTCTTGAGACCGAACGGCATTCTGACATAGCAATAGGTGCCGAACGGGGTGATGAAGGCAGTCTTCTCTTCATCTTCTTCTGCCATGCTAATTTGATGATATCCTGAGTAAGCGTCCAGGAAACTCATCAGTTCACAGCCCGCGGTTGAGTCGACCAGCTAGTCGATGCGGGGAAGAGGAAAGTCGTCCTTCGGACAGGCACTGTTGAAGCTGGTGTAGTCGATGCACATGCGCCACTTACCATTTGACTTGAGAACCATGACCAGATTTGCAAGCCATTCCGGGTGATCGACCTCGCGAATAAACCCGGCCTTTAGGAGCTTGTCCAACTCCTCTCAGATGACCTCCTGCCGGTCAACAGCAAAACGCCTGAGCTTTTGCTTTATCGGTCGCTGTCCAGGTCGAATTGCTAACCTGTGCTCGATTACCTCCCTTGGGACACCGGGCATGTCGGATGGTTTCCACGCAAACACATCTGTGTTAGCCCGGAGGAAAGTAATGAGCTCGAGTTCCTATTTGTCATCCAGGCCTGATCTGACCCGAATTGTCTTGGATGGATCATCTGGGTACAAAGGAACTAGTTTGAGTTTCTCATCTGGTCGAAGAGCAGCCTTGATCGCGTCAGCGGTCACTGTGGCGACCTGAGCATCCCGGAGGGGAAGTTGGTCCACCATCTCCAAAGATAGCCGGTCACACGTGAGTGCCACGTTGCGACTGCCTCGGACCGAGATGACACCTTTGGGGCCAGGCAATTTGCCGCACTGATAAGCATAGTCCGTTGCCATCATGAACTTAGCAAGAGTTGGCCAGACAAAGATTGCATTGTAAGCCAAATCACAATCAATTACATCAAAAGTAACCAATTCTGTTCAGAAGTTATCCGGTTCTCCCAGTTTGACTGGGAGGACCACCTGTCCCAACGGCATCATGGAGGGACCAGGAATTATCCCACAAAACGGATGGATTATGGGCTTAATTTTCGAACGAGGAATCTGCATCTCGTCGAGCGCCTTGACCAATAGGATGTCCAAGGAGCTTCCTCCGTTAATCAGGACCCTTTCGACTCTCGCATTACTGATGATTGGGGTAATGACCAGAGGAAGCCTCAATGGTCGAGTAAGCCCCACAGGACAATCAGAGAGATCAAACGTCAAAGGTGTATCCGACCAACGGGGGTACTGAGGTTCACCAAGGGATGTCTCCGTTTGGTTAACCTCTCGATAAAAGGCTTTAAATTGCCTTTTGGAAACAAAAGAGGAGGAACCTCCGAAAATAACATTAACATGATTATGAGGTACCTGGTAGGACATCTCTTCGTCCCCGTCGGCGTCTCTTAACCCACATGCTTGTTCCTTAGTTGGTAAGGTCGGCATCGGTCCAACTCCCTGGTAGAAGTCGTCTAACTGCTTCAACCAACTCCTGCAGTTCTTGAGGTCGTGGCCTGCGGAGTTGTGGAGTGGACACCATTTCTTGCCTTCCTGCGGGTTAGTCGACTTCTCTGGCTGGTCGGCACTACGACCACCAGAAGCAGTTTTATTTTTAAATGAAGGCTTGTTACCTTTGGTCAAAGGAGGCTTCTCTGTGACGGTGACCTCCCGGTACTGTCCAGAGCGATTCCTTTTCGACTTCCCGCCTGATGAAGATTCCGGCTTCTTGCTTGGATCTTCCTTCTTAGCGTCCTTGAGACCTAGTTGAGGTGGTAGGTTACCTTTGTCGACCATCCGGTTCCATTCGACAGCCTCGGCTGTGTCGGAATATCGATCAGCCATATCAAAGAGATCAGCTACTGGTCGAGGAGGATGGATGAGCAAGTCTTTGGTGAATCTCTGATATCGGACGGCATGTTTAAATGCCCTAATAATGGAGCTATCAGATATGTTCGGGATGGTATTCCTCACCCCGACAAATCTCTTGACAAACTGACGAAGGGTTTCGGTCGAAGTTTGCCGTAGTTGATGGAGGTCGTCCTCTTTACCCGGCTTCTGATAACAATTTTGGAAATTACTGAGGATAGCATCACACAGCATTTCCCAGTTATAGATCGAACCTTCGGGTTGGTTAAACAACCAGGTTCTTGCCGGTCCTTCGAGGATTGTTGGCAGGTAGTTGGCCATGACCCGATCATCGCCTCCTGCCGCTTGGATGGCAGTAATGTAGATTTGAAGGAACTCGGAAGGGTTCTGAGTTCCATCGAACCTCTCTATGGCCCCTGGTCTAAACTTGTCTGGCCAAACGACCGCACGAAGGCTGGGCGAGAAAGCTTTACAACCTACGTAGGGACCGTGAACTGTCCTATAGCTTTCGATCAGATCGCGGGCGACCCCACGCAATGGAGAAGCCACTCGTGGTCCTAAACGAGAGTGGACAGGGACTCGATCCCTATCACGATAATCCTGCGCCCGCCTGGTCTTGTCCTGGCGGGATGGTAGAGGTGGCAGGTGACTCCGTCGACCAGAACCAGAGTGAGAATGCTCTCGGTTGTGGGAACGTGTCACCGACCGGGAAGAGGCTGTAGGGGTCGCATCAGATGCGACCTCATCTAACCTCTCTGCCAGGATCCTGGTGAAGGCCGGTTTCTGCGCGTCCGTGACCGTAGGAGGAAAATTATGCATGACCTCCGTGATAGATCAAAGCCGACCATGCGTACTTCTCCTAGGGGCACCAGGTGTCACCGTTTCTTCGTCCACCGGAAAACGCTCCGGAGGCAAAGAGGGTGTCTGGTCGCATTTGCGACCATGTGATCGTCGGGAAGAACTCGGAGCAGCATCGTAACGAGCCTGCGCATCTTGAAGAGCCTCTAGGGCAGTTCTGCGTAGTTCATTGTCTTGTTGCTCAAGATCTTGATCCTCCTTTTGTTTGCGTTCCTGTTCTTCCCTAGCAGCCTGTTGATCAGGAGTTTCCTCCGACAAGGCAGCGAATTGTCTAGGGAGAGAGGTAGCCGAGGGAGAAAACATATCAGTTTGTTCCGAGTCAGACTCAAAATCGAAAAGACGATGGAGGTTATCAGGGTCAAACCTCCCTGGGCTGATTTCCTGGTCGACGTCATCCTTCCCCTCAGCAGGGTCGTATGATGGACCGGATTCACCTTCTAACGCATTAAGAACCTCAGTGGGTTCTGATCTTGCGTTAGTCGCCTCCTGATCGATGGACATGACCTGGAGAGTTGATTCGACCTCTGGGAGATTCTCGCCTCTGGTTTCCTCCATCGGGACAGGATCGCTCGGAGAAGGCATCAGAATGTGAGCATAATCTTCGAGATCGAAATCATTCTTGGAATCATATGCTCCAGCCATGATTCAGCGAACCTCCGGATGAAAATTAGAACGCCTTGAGAAAGGCCCCACGGTGGGTGCCAACTGTCAACGATTCGGACTCGGGGTCCTTAGCCGAACTTATGCAGAATTTGTAGGTTGTGAGACCTTTCAGGGTGTCCCTCCGGGAAGGTATGATGAATCAAAGATAACTGGAGCACAGAGAGGTTTATACAGGTTCGAACCCTCGCTGGTGGGAGTAATAGCCCTACGTCTTATTGGGATTTCACTATGTGTGGCCAAAAGAGTTACAAAGTTATGGAAAAGATCTTCACAGGCGAAGATTTTTCCTATGTGTTTATACAAGATAATGCCTGGAAGGCTTGTGAAAGCTATCTAACTTAGTCTATTGTCTTCTGATTCGATCCGATTCGATGATCTGATCATCTGATCGATCTCCCTGTTTGACGCATTGGGCTATCCCTTTATACTGGTCAAAAGGGTGCCAAGTCATAACGGCATCAAACAGTTGCTTAGATGCAGTTTTGGCAACTGCCTTTAATCTCCACGCAGGTTTAACACGTGTTACTCATGGATAACCGCACGTATTAACCTCCTAACGGTTGTCCCTCTACGTGGAAGAATCTTCGGGATACACGGGATATTTCTGTTGTAGGGACAAAATAATCCCGCGTTCCCTGGTCGAAGGTGTTCTGACCGCATGTTGTTACTTGACCGCGCACTATCTGCAATCTTCTGTTCGTGTATGGCATACGAACTCTTGACCGCGCACTGGCTACGGTCTGATCGCGTAAAGCCTGCGACCACATGATTGTGCTTCTCGGAGTAACTTGACTTCGCATCATCAGGCGCTTGTCTTGTTCGAATCTGTCCTGAAACCAGCCGTGCATTTATTTGATCTAGCTCGGGTATCAACCCTCGTCACGCAT
The DNA here is from genome assembly GCA_019359835.1 of Pharus latifolius. Lineage (NCBI taxonomy): Eukaryota > Viridiplantae > Streptophyta > Magnoliopsida > Poales > Poaceae > Pharus > Pharus latifolius. Next base: position 17,020,728 of record CM033324.1, on the reverse strand, counting down.
CTCCCCTGCAAGGGGGGACAGCGACTGGGAACCTTCCCGGGGAGTTGAGGGGGCCAACCAACCCTTGTGCCGCCAGCTCCGATGCGTCCGATGGCCAAAGCCATATCGCCCGCCCCGCATCGAGCACTACAATGGTGAGGCCGATCCTTATGAATTTGTGCAAGTGTTCTCCACAGCCATCTCCGCGGCCGGGGGGGACGAGACGGTGCAATGCAATGTCTTCCCCCTCTACCTCACCGGGATCGCCCGCTCATGGTTTTACAACCTGAGGGCCGGTTCCATCAAGTCCTTCGCGCAGCTCAAGCGCGAGTTTTGTGTGAACTTATAGGGGAACTATGTGCGTCCCCTGGACTCATCGCAGCTCTACACCGTTCGGCAGAAGACAGGGGAGACCATCTAGAGCTTCTTTAAGCACTTTGCTCAAGTTAAGAGCAAGGTGGCGCACGTCCCCGACTCCACAGTCATCGAGGCGTGCAAGAGCAAGATCCTCCCCGGGGAGCTCCATCGGAGGCTCTCCCGGAGCTGCCCCTCCTCCGCCGACGAGGTCTTCAACGTACTTGAAAAGTACGCAAGGGCAGAGGAGGACGACCTCTGGAAGGAAGACCAAGGGGTCCCCCCCCCCCCGGCAAAGAGGGATGTTGGGGACTCACCCCGCAAACGTCTCAAGGAGGGACATCACAACGAGTCGAGGTCTCGGGATGTCTTCATTCTTGAAGACGGAGGCGGCTCTCGCAAAGCCGATCGGGGCGGCCACCCCTCCCCCAAGTCAAAAGGGGGGGGGAGGCCAGCTCTCCCGTGCTCGGGACAATCCTGCGCTGGGAAGCAACGAGGTCGGGGCTGACTTATGGTGCGCCTTCCACCAGTCCACTTCCCATGCCACTCGAGAATGTAACACGCTTCGTCAACACTTCGCAGCATTCCTCGAGCAACATGAGCAGGGGGAGAGACTTACCTTGCCCCATTAGTCGGTACAGGCGGCCCCCCCGCTACCTATGGGGGACACTATGAGCTGGCCCAAGAAAGGGGCTCAACCGACGTTCCCCCTTTCCAAAACTCCCAGGGACATGTCTCCTGACTTGGGGGGATCCTATCCGCGAGCCCTGTGCTGGACCCTCGAGGCGAGGCCCTCCCCGCGAGGATGCCCTCACTTAGAGGATGCCCTCCTCGCGAGGATGCTCTCTCCGCGGGATGTCTACACTTGGCCTCCGGGCCTCCCCCTCACCCTCTCAAGCTTCGCAGGGGGGAGGCGTTGTATCAATTTACTTAATCAATGCAAATTAGTCATTCCCGTATCAATCTTCTCTTGCAGGGTGTATTTTTTTCACCGCCTCCAAGGCTATGCCCTCCCAGCGAGGATGCCCTCACTTAGAGGATGCCCTCCCTGCGAGGATGCCCTCTCAGCGAGGATGATCTTCCAGGGTGTTGGGAGAAATCTCCGCCCAATAGATCTTGGTGACCCGTGTCCCGAGCGCCGCCACCACTCCGGTGATAAGAGCCCCGGGGGCAAGTGTCCCCGTGTCCCGGGCGCCGTCACTATCTCCCGGTGAGAGGCATCCCAGTGACGGGCATCCTCGCATCTCAGACGCCGCCACCATCCCAACAGCGCAGGGTCTTTCCCCGCACTGGCGGCTCACTCCGCGGCGGGAGCCTTCCTTGCGCCAGGGCTTCCCCCCGCACCGGGAGTTTACTCCACACCGGGGGTTGACTGTAACATCCCTGATTTTCCAAATTCTGACTTAGTTCAACTCTTCTATCTCAGAGCTAAGATCCAAGCTGTCTCCATACCTTATCCTAAAAATTTGATGCTGAAACTCCTTTGTTTACCCCTTTTTCACAAATCAGTCCAAGTGATCGCAAATTAGTCCTTTTTAGATCTCCCACAGCCCCAAAAAAGCCAAAAGCCACAGATCAACTCTAAAGCCTAATCCAATTCAGTGGATACCTTCCATTTACTATTCTGAGCAAATCTCCCTTCAGAAAGAATTCCAAAATCTCAACATAAACCCTAGTTTCAGCCTCGCCAAAATTCTAAATCCATATTACCCCAATTACCCTGTTTTCATTTTAATTCAAAACAGGTTTAAATCTCCAAGTTTCATCATTTCTTGCTGCTAAACAATTTCTTGAGTTTAGTAGATCAAATTGTTGAAATCAGATTCCTTTTACCTAATCCAAATGCCAGATTTACAAATCAGCCCCTGGAACCAAGTTTCAAAATTGCAAATCAATCCTTTTTAATCTTTTTCAGTCCCTGTTCGATCAGCCCCTGGTCGTTGCCTTCGACCAGAGCCCCGCCGTGCTGCTTCGCCGCCGACCAGTTTCTCCGGTCGCCAGTGCTCGTGAGTGATCGTGCCACCCCGTGCGCACGTGACCTCGACCAAATCCTCACCAGTGCAGTGCAGTGACCGAGGTATTTTCGCTCATGCTCCAGCATCAAGCTTCGAGCGCGTTCGTGTCAATTGTTGCTTCATGCAGGTATGTGTCGCTGCCGAAACTACGACATCGCCTCCACCGTTGCACCGCCCTGGATCAAGTTCCAACGAACTCCCGACATCGCTGGCAGAGTTGATGCGCCACCTGTGCACCATCACCTCACAATTCACCGCTGTTGCGCCTGCACCCGGTCGGTCTCGTCCCCGGCACAATTTCCTTCGCTGTTCACCTCGCCATCTCCGCCCCTTAGCCTATTTAAACCCTCCAGTGCTATGTTAACTCCAGACCTTCAGCACTTAGCCATTTTCCAATGTTCTCGCTGCTTTCTTCTTCTTGCCCGACGAGCTGGTTTTGAGGCCACCGTCTCCATAGAAATCCACTCGCCCAATCTTCAATCCAAGTTCACCTGTGAGTTCCCCACATCCATATTCCCGTGTCATAGCAACCAATTGCACCAAATGGATCCCCATCGCCGGTCATCGCCGGATTCCCCATTCTCCCTGTTCCTGCAATGTTGATCGATTCAACCCAAATTAGCTTCCCCTTTAGTAGAGTTTCTTGATCAGTAGACCCAATCTAGCAAGCCTGTGCGCTCAGATTTCATAATTGAGCTGGAATCGAAGCTTTTCCGTTCTGGCTCGCCGCCGACGATCTGGCTCTCGTCGCCAGGCCGTACCAATTATCCCCCAGCCAAATTGACTAAGCCATTAGCTTCCTCACTTCCACCTTTCACTCTCCGAGCAAGGAATCAAGTTCAAATGCCCTGTGTCAAAAACCCCCAATTTCAGAGTCGTCTTCTCCAGCGCCGGCCACCGGATTTCATCTCCGACCAATTCAGCCGACACCACCTTGTCCCTTACCTTGGCCTCAACCTTCTGAGAATTTCTTTCCACTAGCCCGACACCCAGATCTGTCCAGATTGGAAGTTATGCCCGTGCCAAATCTCTGTCCAGAACCATGTCTGTGCCGTGTCGCCACCGCAGTTCATCGTCGCCATTCATCGCCGTCCGGCCATCTCAACCTCTGAAACCACCACCATCGTATTCCTGGCACCCACGCCTACCTCCCAAACATAGTTTGCAAAACATTTGAAGCCCAGAATCAAATCCACTGCTTTGCCCTAGTTTTTGGCATTGTCAGCTCAATGTCAGTGCATGTCAGCCACTGGCATTGGCCCTATTTAACCCCTTCTGGTTGAGCAATTGAAATTCCACTTTGTCCACTAAACATTTGGAGTCATGTTCTACACTTTCTTCTACAGCAACATTTTGAGAAAACCTACCAAAAACCTACCTAAAGCCATGTCCAACCTTGATCCAAATGTCGACCCTTGGACATTCATCGCATCTAAGCCCCACCCTTGTTCCAGTCCTTAATATATTCTCTCCCGCTGTTCTACCTTCTACTAAATCATCTCTCTTGCATACATGTCTATATTTTATGTATATTTTGCCTACTTTGAGTAATTTCTGAATGCGTGTGCTTTGTATGTGTCGTGTGCTCTTTCGTGCGAGTTCAGAACCAGGAGCGGAAGGTTTGGAAGGAACTTTTGAAGACCTAGCAGACTTCGTAGACCCAACTTTGCAAGGCAAGTCTCAACCCCCTTGACCATGTCTCTCCCAATATTTTAAAACAAGCTAGGTTAATTCCTGTTTTAAGTATATGCATGATTTATTTTCAAACACTATGTTGGAAGAAAATGAGTAGATATAACCTAATCTCTTGAAAGCCTTCTTTGTTTGTATATCCTGTGCAACCCTTGTCACCCTAGGAGATTATGCTTAGATTGTGCTTATACTTAAATACATGCGTTGAGTGTTGAATGGTCAATTATATGATAAACATGTTTGAAAACCCCTTTTTGTGAAAGAAAATGTGAATTAGAATTGATAGTGAGGATGGTTTGATTGGTTGGCTGCTGTGTGCGCATTGGGTATGTGAATGTCTCCTCACTATTAATTCATAAGGACAAGAACCTTGTGTTGTGCCTCTATGCGGCATGAAAAACGTACCAACCACTTGGTTGGTATGGGACAGGCATAACTTAGTAGCTTTTTGGTATTAACAATTCCCTGCATGGTTTGTCGGTCCGGTTTCTCATGTGGAAACTGGTGGGCTGCAGTTCGGCTATGAGTGATGTGAGATCAGAAAAATAATGAGAGGAAAAGGTTGATAGAAGGAAGTCGCCCTACGCCTGGATTTGAGTCGTGTGCAGCTGCATCCATAAGCTATGTGTCTTGCAGGAACATAGGCCAAGGCTAGGAAGTAAGGCAGTGGGGAGGACCCACAACGCTACTTGAGACTTAACTGTCTATTTACCGGGCAGGGATACTGTTAATACTAGACTGCAAAGGCGTTGTGTGAGCTCGGCCTTGTCACATGCGTAAAAGTCGCATGGAGTTGGCCCGACTTGAAAGTCGAGTGAAGAAGTGGATTTAAAAAGATGTACACCTTTGCAAAGTGTAAAAGAAGTATCAGATACCCTGTGCTCCCAGGTCATGGAGTATGTTCGCAGTGGATTTATCCATGTGGTTCAGCACAAGTAATATTTGGAATGTTTTCATAATATGGGTTGATAAAAGTGATGACTCATGGGAGACCATCACACATAACGATTTCTAAAGTATAACTTAAGATTTCAAAGTATTGCTTTTGAAACTAAAAGCTTTTCTTTATAACTTTAGAGTGAAAATCTATTCTATTCTTACATATAAAACAAAGACCTCATTCCTTAAGAACCCCTCATCTATATTCTTGCATTCTCATAACGAGACTTGCTGAGCATCGTGTAAAAACATGCTAACCCTTGCCTTTGCACACAAATTCAGAAGAAAGGATCCGTGGATCCTAATTCCTTTGGCCTTGAGCACCAAGAAGAGGAAGGAATCTTTCCAAACGATTCGAGCTTCTAGGAGGGTCATGCGCCAAGTTGAGTCCGATGTGGTGGAAGCCCTTCCAGAGCCGCTACCGATTGAAGTGAAGACCTTTGTTGTTGCTTTTTGTGTTGTTTTCTGTGTTCGGTACCTTGATACCGATTCTTGATTTTGAAAACTCACTACTTTTGTATCAACTTTAATTAGTGCCACCCTTGGCATTATGATATTGTAATATTGGTCCTCGTGACCTTGTACTTGTTTTAACTATATGTTTTACTGTTTAAAGTAAATCCTGTTGTTGTGAGCTTGCGATGTACCTTTCTGAGTGCAACCCACCTGGGCGGTTGCCACCAGATTCCTCAAATGAGGGTCCCATAGAATTTGGTATCAGAGCAAAGGCTCGACTGTAGGTCGTGACCCTTCTATAGACATTCGCGTCCCTAGAACAGAAAATCGCTAGAGTATTTGGCTAAAATCTAATTATGAAAAATCTAGTTTGTCTAAACAAAATATATTATGTAGTTATCCTTTTTGATTATTTGAAAAAGCTTTAAACATTATTTTAACTTTTAGGTATTTTTGCGTTATGTCTCCTTAGACGGCTTTCGTGCCTCAGTGGTAGTCTACGAGATCCCAGAACGTGGAGTCGGACCTGATGGACGCGGATGAAGATCAAGAGGAGGACTCAGAAGAGGTAGAGCCTTGTGGTTCTTCCAATGCCGACGTGTGATCCTAGACTTTCCTTAGTTTAACCTTTTGTGCCTAACCACAACAAACGTTAGATCTTTTGTGTAGTAGTTGCTGGTCATGATGTGTGTTGGTTGTTAAATATTCCTGTAAGCCGTAGAGGCAAAACTATGTATTTTATAAAAGTTAAGTTATGAAAAACATCTTGCACTTTCCAATCCTTGCCTCATGGATTGCTCTCAGCCTTCTATTTGTACCCTATCTATGTCTCCCTCTGAATCAGCAATCGTTTCTTTGACCGCCTGTTAGAATAGAATGGTTTGCACTCGAGGAAGATCTCAGAGAAGAGAGCCCGAAGAGGACACCAGTAACATGAGGGCTACATCTGGAAATAGAAACTGTACCAACCAAGGTCAACCAGGATCATCATCTGCTATACCGCAAGGAGGAAATATCAGTAATGTACTGATTTGGATAGAGCAAAATAGATAGCAGGAAATGTCGGTGCAGAACCAGATCTTAGGGCACCCTATTCTAATTCAATCCCCTGGAGTTAGAATGCCAATCAAATCCGTCTGTAGAAATATTTCCTTCTGTATCGGCAACCTAGAATACCTAGCAAATTTGCTAGTTCCGAATCTTCAAGGATTAGATGTCATTTTGGGAATTGATTGGCTAGCGAAGCACAAAGGCCAGATGGATTGTGAGAAGAAGACTATCACCCTGACCAATGCGGAAGGAAAACCAGTCACATTCTATGCAGATCGACCCTCAGTGAGTGATCATATGAGTAGACTGAATAATATGGAAGAAGCTAAACTCAAAAAGATTCCAGTAGTAAATGAATACCCCGAAGTTTTTCCTGAAGAGCTACCCAGAATGCCACCAGACCGGGATATAGAATTCACCATCGAATTAAAACCTGGATCAGCCCCATACGCAAGGAAGCTTGCGTGTATGACAATGCAAGAACAAGACGAACTAAGGAAACAAGCGGAAGAGTTAGAAGAGAAGGGATTCATCAGAACAAGTTCTTCACCCTGGGAGCCCCAGTGCTCTTTGCCAAAAAGAAAGATGGCAGTCTACGACTTTGCATCGACTACCGGAAGTTGAACGACATGACGATCAAGAACAAGTACCCTCTACCTAGGATTGACGATCTCTTCGACCAACTCAGAGGAGCGAAAGTATTTTCAAGGATCGACTTAAGGTCAGGCTATCATCAGCTAAAGATCAAAGAAAAGGACATCCCAAAGCTACATTCATAACAAGATATGGATTGCATGAATTTACAGTGATGCCATTTGGTTTGACAAATGCACCAGCAGTGTTCATGAACCTAATGAACAAAGTTCTCATGGAATTTTTGGATAAGTTCATCATTGTGTTTGTGGACGATATCCTCATTTTCTCCAAGAGCGAAGAAGAGCATGTTCAGCACCTCAGATTAGTGCTAAGGAAGTTAGCAGACCATCAGCTGTATGCCAAATTTGATAAATGTGCCTTTTGGTTGAAGGAAATTTCTTTTCTAGGTCACATTATTTCTGGAGAAGGAATACTCATGGACCCGTCAAAGATTCAAGCTGTCATGGAATGGAAGCAACCAGAAATGGTAACAGAAATAAGAAGTTTCTTAGGGTTAGCTGGCTATTATAGACGATTTGTCGAAGGATTCTCTAAAATCACCAGGCCACTCACCCAATTGCTAAAGAAGAATGTTGCTTTCGATTGGACTGAGGAATGTGAGAAGAGCTTTGAAAAGTTGAAGTTTTGACGACCGCACCTGTCCTCATATTGCCCAATAATGAGAAAAGTTTTGAAGTCTTCTGTGATGCATCAAAACAAGGACTAGGCTGTGTCCTGATGCAAGAAAGGAGAGTTGTGGCTTACGCCTCAAGACAGTTGCGACCCCACAAAGAGAATTATCCAACCCACGACTTGGAGTTAGCCGCTGTCGTTCATGCACTGAAGATATGGCGACACTACTTACTGGGAAACAAGTGTGAGATCTTCACCGACCACAAAAGCTTAAAGTACATCTTCACTCAGCAGGATTTGAACATGAGACAAAGAAAATGGCTAGAACTCATCAAGGACTATGATCTTGAAATACACTATCACCCAGGCAAAGCAAATGTGGTAGCGGATGCCTTGAGTAGAAAATCCTACTGCAATCAGATGAAGAACCTGACTACCACCCCAGCTACTCAGAGATCTTGAGAACCTGCATTTAAAATTGGTTGAGCAAGGAACCATTGCCGCCTTGAGCATGGAATGCGAGTTGAAAGATCAAATCTGAGAAGCCCAAAAGATGGACCCGAACATTCAAAAGTTAAAGGAGAACATAGAACACGGAGATGCAATCAACTTCAGAAAGGATGGACAAGGAATTTTATGGCTTCACGATCGAATCTGTGTTCTAGACAACAAAGAAATCAAGGGTACAATATTGCATGAAGTACATCATACTCCCTACTCAATCCACCCAGGCAGTACAAAGATGTACCGGGACCTGAAAAATCAGTTTTGGTGGAATGGGATGAAGAAAGAGATTGCCGAGTTTGTAGCATCTTGCGACACATGTCAAAGAGTAAAAGCAAAGCATCAGAGGCCTGCAGGACCGCTACAACCCCTACCAACCCCCGAATGGAAGTGGGACAAAATTGGGATGGACTTCATAGTTGGACTACCAAGGACCCGAAAAGGTCATGACTCCGTATGGTCATAGAGGATAAACTGACAAAGATAGCCCATTTTCTACCAGTGAGAACCCAATATTCAACCAAGCAATTAGCAGAATTATACCTCACCAGAATTGTTAGCCTGCATGGAGTACCAAAGACAATTGTCTCGGATAGAGGAGCTCATTTGTATCAAAATTCTGGGATGAACTACAAGAAACTTTGGGAACAAAATTGAAATTCAGTACTGCGTACCACCCTCAGACTGGAGGTCAAACTGAAAGGGTAAATCAAATCTTAGAAGATATGCTAAGAGCGTGTGCTTTAGACTATGGAAATTCTTGGGAATCATTCCTACCTTATGCAGAATTCACATACAACAATAGTTACCAAGCAAGCTTGCAGATGGCACCTTATGAGGCACTCTATGGGAGGAAGTGCCGTACACCCTTGTATTGGAATGAGATAGGCCAAAAGCAATTTTTGGGACCACAGCTAGTAGAGGAAGCCATAGCCCATGTGAAGATCATATAGGAAAGATTGAAGATAGCACAATCTCGACAGAAAAGCTACTCTGATAAAAGGAGGAGAGAATTGATTTTCGAAGGTGACTATGTATATATTAAAGTAATACCTTATAAAGGAGTACGCCGATTTCAGATGAAGGGAAAACTGAGTCCAAGATACGTCGGACCATACAAAGTCCTAGAAAGACAAGGAGAGGTAGCATACAGATTGGAACTACCACCCAAACTAGCGGGAGTTCACGACGTCTTTCACGTATCACAATTGAGAAAGTGCCTGAAAAAGACAACAGAGCAGATATTCCCAAAGGAAGCAGAGGTTCAATCAGATTTATCATACCAGGAGTACCCTATTAAGATACTTGAGATCAGTGAAAGGAGATTGAAATCAAAGACCATCCGATTCTGCAGAGTACAATGGAACAACCACCCGGAAGAGGAATCAACGTGGGAAAGAGAGGAGCAAATGCATCAAGATTTCCCCTACCTGTTCCCAAATCAACCAGAATCTCGAGGACAAGATTGTCCTTAAGGAGGGTAGGTTGTAACATCCATGATTTTCCAAATTCTGACTTAGTTCAACTCTTCTATCTCAGAGCTAAGATCCAAGCTGCCTCAGTACCTTAACCTAAAAATTTGATGCTGAAACTCCTTTGTTTACCCCTTTTTCACAAATCAGTCCAAGAGTTCGCAAATTAGTCCTTTTCATATCTCCCAGAACCCCAAAAAGGCCAAAAGCCACAGATCAACTCTAAAGCCTAATCCAATTCAGTGGATACCTTCCATTTACTATTCTGAGCAAATCTCCCTTCAGAAAGAATTTCAAAATCTCAACATAAACCCTAGTTTCAGCCTCGCCAAAATACTAAATCCAGATTACCCTAATTATCCTATTTTTGTTTTAATTCAAAACAGGTTTAAATCTCCAAGTTTCATCATTTCTTGCTGCTAAACAATTTCTTGAGTTTAGTAGATCAAATTGTTGAAATCAGATTCCTTTTTACCTAAGCCAAATGCCAGATTTACAGATCAACCCCTGGAACCAAGTTTCAAAATTCCAAATCAATGCTTTTTATTCTTTTTCAATCCCTGTTCGATCAGCCCCTGGTCGTTGCCTTTGACCAGATCCCCTGTGCCTTTCGACCAGAGCCCCGCCGTGCTGCTTTGCCATGTTTCTTAGCCGCTGACCAGTTTCTCCGGTCGCCAGTGCTCGTGAGTGATCGTGCCACCCCGTGCACACGTGACCTCAACCAGATCCTCACTAGTGCAGTGCAGTGACCGAGATATTTTCGCTCGCGCTCCAGCTTCAAGCTTCGTGCGCGCGTTCGTGTCAATTGTTGCTGCATGAGGTACGTGTCGCTGCCGGAACTACGACATCGCCTCCACCGTTGCACCGCCCTGGATCAAGTTCCAACGCGCTCCGACATCGCTGGCAGAGTTGATGTGCCGCCTGCGCGCCATCACCTCACCGTTCACCACTGTCGCGCCTGCACCCGGCTAGTCTCGTCCCCGGCACGATTTCCTTCGCTGTTCACCTCGCCATCTCCGCCCCTTAGCCTATTTAAACACTCCAGTGCTGTGTTAACTCCACATTTTCAGGACTTAGCCATTTTCCAGCGTTCTCGCTGCTTCCTTCTTCTTGCCCAACGAGCTAGTTTTGAGGCCACCGTCGCCAGAGCAATCCACTCGCCCAATCTTCAATCCAAGTTCACCTGTGAGTTCCCCACATCCATATTCCCGTGTCATAGCAACCAATTGCACCAGATCGATCCCCATCACCGGTGATCGCCGGATTCCCCATTCTCCCTGTTCCTGCAATGCTGATCGATTCAACTCAAATTAGCTTCCCCTTTAGTAGAGTTTCTTGATCAGTAGACCCAATCTAGCAAGCCAGTGCACTCAGATTTCATAATTGAGCTGGAATCAAAGCTTTTCCGTTCTGGCTCGCCGCCGATGATCTGGCTCTCGTCGCCAGGCCGTACCAGTTATCCCCCGGCCAAATTGACTAAGCCATTAGCTTCCTCACTTCCCCCTTTCACTCTCCGAGCAAGGAATCAAGTTCAAATGCCCTGTGTCAAAAACCCCCAATTTCAGAGTCGTCTTCTCCAGCGTCGGCCACCGGATTTCGTCTTCGGCCACTTCAGCCGACACCACCTTGTCCCTTAGCTTGGCCTCAACCTTCTGAGAATTTCTTTCCACTAGCCCAACACCCAGATCTGCCCAGATTGGAAGTTATGCCCGTGCCAAATCTTTGTCCAGAACCATGTCTGTGCGGTGTCGCCACCACAGTTCATCGTCGCTGTTCATCGCCGTCTAGCCATCTCAACCTCTAAAACCACCACCATCGTATTCCTGGCACCCACGCCTACCTCCCAAACATAGTTTGCAAAACATTTGAAGCCCAGAATCAAATCCACTGCTTTGCACTTGTTTTTGGCATTGTCAGCTCAGGGTCAGTGCATGTCATCCACTGGCATTGGCCCTGTTTAACTCCTTCTGGTTGAGAAATTGAAATTCCACTTTGTCCACTGAACATTTGGAGCCATGTTCTACACTTTCTTCTACTGCAACATTTTGAGAAAACCTACCTAAAGCCATGTCCAACCTTGATCCGAATTCGACCCTTGGACATTCATCGCATCTAAGCCCCACCCTTCTCCCAGACCTTAAATACATGCGTTGAGTGTTGAATGGTCAATTATATGATAAACATGTTTGAAAACCCCTTTTTTGTGAAAGAAAATGTGAATTAGAATTGATAGTGAGGATGGTTTGATTGGTTGGCTGATGTGTGTGCATTGGGTATGTGAATGTCTCCTCACTATTAATTCATAAGGACAAGAACCTTGTGTTGTGCCTCTATGCGGCATGAAAAACATACCAACCACTTGCCTGGTATGGGACAGGTACAACTTAGTAGCTTTTTGGTATTAACAGTTCCCTGCATGGTTTGTCGGTCCAGTTTCTCGCGTGGAAACTGGTGGGCTGCAATTCGGCTATGAGTGATGTGAGATCAGAAAAACAATGAGAGGAAAAGGTGAATAGAAGGAAGTCACCCTATGCCTGGATTTGAGTCGTGCGCGGCTGCATCCATAGGCTATGTGTCTTGCGGGAACATAGGCCAAGGCTAGGAAGTAAGGCAGTAGGGAGGACCCACAACGGTACTTGAGACTTAACTGTCTATTTACCGGGTGGGGATACTGTTAATACTAGACTGCAAAAGCGTTGTGTGAGCTCGGCCTTGTCACATGCATAAAAGTCGCATGGAGTTGGCCCGACTTGAAAGTCGAGCGAAGAAGTGGATTTAAAAAGAGGTACACCTTTGCAAAGTGTAAAAGAAGTATCAGATACTCTGTACTCCCAGGTCATGGAGTATGTTCGCGGTGGATTTATCCATGTGGTTCAGCACAAGTAATATTTGGAATGTTTCATAATGTGGGTTGATAAAACTGATGACTCATGGGAGACCATCACACATAACGATTTCTAAAGTATAACTTAAGATTTCAAAGTATTGCTTTTGAAACTAAAAGCTTTTCTTTATAACTTTAGAGTGAAAATCTATTCTATTCTTACATATAAAATAAAGACCTCATTCCTTGAGAACCCCTCATCTATATACCTACATTCTCATAATGAGACTTGCTGAGCATCGTGTAAAAACATGCTCACCCTTGCCTTTGCACACAAATTCAGAAGAAAGGATCCGTGGATCCCGATTCCTTTGGCCTTGAGCACCAAGAAGAGGAAGGAACCTTTCCAGATGATTCAAGCTTCTAGGAGGGTCATGCGCCAAGTTGAGTCTGATGTGGTGGAAGCCCTTCCAAAGCCGCTGCTGATTAAAGTGAAGGCCTTTGTTGTTGTTTTTTGTGTTGTTTTCTGTGTTCGGTACCTTGATACCGATTCTTGATTTTGAAAAACTCACTATAAATACCCCCTTGTACCTCATTTGTAAGGGGAGTCCAATTAATTTTCAACACACTCAAACAATACGCTCCATTGGAGACCTCTCTCCCCGAGAGAGCTCCTCCCCAGCGGACACGCGTCCGGAGGGTGCCGACAGGACTGGGGCCCCCACCGAGACCCGAACCTGTATAAAAATCGCCGTGTCAATTGCTGCGTTGCCCGGCGGGAGGTGACCGGTCACTCGGTCAATTCGCGCCGTTGTACACGTGCTACGCACGTCCGAAGAAACCTGCTGGGTATCCATAATACCACGACAATGATGATATCTAACAGTTATATTATTGATAGCCCTACAATCAACGCACATACACCATGATCCATCTTTTTTAGGAACTAAAATCACAGGAACAGCACATGGACTAAGGCTTTCATGTACATACCTTTTTTCAAGCAAGTCTTGTACTTGACGCTGAATTTCCTTAGTTTCGTCCGTATTAGTCCTATATGGTGCACAGTTTGGTAAAGAAACTCCCAGGATTAAATCAATTTGATGCTCAATTCCTCTAATTGGTGGCAAGCCCGGTGGTATTTCCGCTGGAAAAACATCCTCAAATTCCTGCGAAAGTGTAGTATAGCAGGAGGCAAAAAGCAGGCAAATCCTCTAATGAAAACAAAGCCTTTTTGCAGATCAAATCATAGCATGCAGAATTATCTTCGCCCAATTCATTTAAATCAGATTTTGTAGCTAGCAAAAAAACTCCTTTTAATTGAATCTCATTCTTCCTAGCACTAGATTCTTTAGTTTCTTTCTTCTTAGGTGGAAAACACTCGAGCTACAATTTGATTTGCACCTTTCCCTTTCTCTTTGTTCTCTCTTTCAGCCCGTTCTAAGTCATCTTTCAAAAGTACAGAAGGTGTCATCGTAAGCAAAACAATTTTCTTGCCTTTATGCATGAGTATATTGGTTATCTCTACCATGATAAATAGTATCTTTATCATACTGCCATGGTCTACCTAACAATAACGAATATACTTGCATAGGTACGACATCGCAATCAGCATAATCATGATAAGACCCAATAGAAAAATATACTCTCACAATTTTGGTGACCTTCAACTTACCACATGAATTGAACTATTGAATGTAGTAGAGATGGGGGTGTTGATTTGTGGTCAAGTCAAGCTTCTCGACCATATCAATGCTAGCAAGGTTGTTGCAACTTCCACCATCAATGATGACTCTACATGAATGCTCCTTGATAACGAACTTTGTTTGAAACGAATTGTGGCATTGATTTTGTTTAGCACTCTCCATTTGTGCACTTAGCACACACATCACAATGATGCTCTTGTACCTATTAGAAGCTTCAACAACCAAATGCTCCTCCTCAACTTTGGTCTCATGATCATTGCCTGCATGGTCATTTTCAACTAAAGCATATTCTTCGTCAACATCACTAGCAGAAGTGTATTCACCATTATCTTTCACAATGAGAACGCGCTGATTTAGACAATCTTGCATGAAATGCCCATATCCTTTGCAACGGTGGCATTGCACATCCTTTGTTCGCCCTATAGAAGCAACTGAACAGGCACTTTTTATAGGAGTTTGAACCGTGGTTGATTTGCTTGGTTCAGGAGCATTTGAAGGCGAGTAAGAAGTACCAGGACAGTTCTGGCTGGATGAAGAAGGGGCTTGGCCAAAAGTAGGCAAAGGCACCTTGGTTTGTCCCACGGTCGGCCTCGATGAAGTAGATGCGCTATAATTACCTCTCATCCTCGATTGCCTTCCCAGTACTTCCCTTTCAGCTTTACAAGCAAGATGAAACAAACGAGTGATAAAATTGTATTCTTTATAATCAAGAATGTCAGGAATTTCACAGTTAAGCCCTCCTAAAAATCTAGCCATCTTAGCATCTTCCGTTTCTTCTAAACCACAGCGCAACAACCCAATTTGTAATCCTTGGTAGTATTTCTCAATAGTTTTACTACCTTGCCTTAAGCGTTATAGGTTATTTAACAATCCCGTGCATAATATGAAAGAACAAACCTAGCTCTCAAGTTTCATTTCATAGCTTCCCAAGTTTGAGGTACGTTATCATGTCTACAAACTTCCTTTCACCACTAGTGGCAACTCTAATCTTTCTATTTTCAGGAAAAGAATATGTAATGACCACGAAGCTGGTCAACTAATCAGAGGCCACGTGGCTGACTAGCAGAGAACCCACGATGCTGGCAATGCTGAACCTAAGTCTACGCGTTGGATTTAGTTTTGTTTTAGAAAATTTGATGTCAGACCTGTGCAGTATCCGTCAGAGGTTCCTTGCAGCCACCTCTCAGCCTGAGCAAGTGCCGCTGCTCGCCCATGTATGTGCTTGTCATCATCCAGCCTTTTAGGGTCGGGTCTATCTTTCGAGTCGATCATTTTCATATTGGGTCATTTTCCGGGTCGATATCGAGCCTCAGAGGGCATAAAATAAAATAGAAGCGGGAGAATAAATAAATAAATAGATAATAAAAAGAAAAGAGT
The DNA here is from genome assembly GCA_019359835.1 of Pharus latifolius. Taxonomy (NCBI): domain Eukaryota; kingdom Viridiplantae; phylum Streptophyta; class Magnoliopsida; order Poales; family Poaceae; genus Pharus; species Pharus latifolius. Next base: position 17,005,091 of record CM033324.1, on the reverse strand, counting down.
TTTTCTTTTGGAAAATCCAGCCCAAAACCTAGGCCCTAGGCCCAAAAGGCCCAATTAGCCCTAGTTATATTTTAGTCCCTGGAATTTTCCTAATTTCAGCCACATTGCAAATTTTACAGAAAACCCACTTAAGTTTACCAAAATTGCAAAACAGCCCAATGGATACCCAGCTTAACCAGGGCACTGCCATCTGTTCAACAGAACAGTGCAAATAGCCACCTCAGCCCAGAGAAGGTCGGTTACATGTTTATACACCAGGTGAAGCAACAGCACAGTATAATTTATACCATTCCATATACATAGCAGCACAATTTCACACACAGTAGCATCACAGCATACAGTATCACATACACAACAACACAAACACACACAGAAACAGTAGAGGTTAAGGATCAATCACCAGAGCAACACAGGAGCAATACAGGAGTAAGGAGGAAGCAACCAAAACCCCACATCAAGGTAAATACAGCCTTAATTCCCAATTCTCAGCATGCCCTAGTTGCTAAGTCCTGAAATCCAATTAGTTTGTAGTTGTTTAGTTAAAGTCTTAAACAGCAAGGTAAGTTAAGCTCCCAATTCACAGTTTTAGCATTCTAATTAGTGTTCTGTTAAGAAATGGAGGAGAAGCTAGTGAAAATTAGGCATCAGCACCCCCTAAGCCTCCCTGGAACCTGCATATCACTGATTACACATGAAAGAAACACATCCAGCATCACCAGCCAGCACAAGATCACACACACATGCATAAACACAGACATCACAGTACACAGCACCACCTCAAACGAAGGCACACCAAGTCCACAGAACAGAGCAAACACAATACCAAAACCAGAGCAAAGCACCCCAGCCCAAAACTACACCTCTCACCTCAACCAGGACCCAAGGTAGGGGAGCTTACCTGGGGGCGCCGACGTCGAGGACCGGGTAACCGGCGGGTCGGCGGCGGCGCATCCGCACACGCGCGACAAGCCACCGCGCGGCCACGCCGCTAGGGCTCGGCCAAGCGCGGCCGCGAGCCGCGAGAGAGGAGGCGCAGCAGCGCGGCCCGGGCTACGCCAACGCCGGCGAGAACCAAACGAGGGCGAGGCCAAAAATGAAAGCTAGGGTTAGGGTTTAATTTGGCCGTCGGCTGTAGGGCGCGTGTGGGGAGGAAACGGTGACGAATTAGAGAGAGGAGAGCGCGCGAGGAGGAGCCGCGGTGGCGGCGCCGGAACCGTAGCCGAGGACGACGACCGCAGGGTTTAGGCGCGCGGCCGTGTGTGTGTGCTGTGAGTGTGTGGCGTGTGTGGTGTGCGGGTGTGGTGTGCGTGTGTGTGTGTTTAGTGTGTGTAAGGGGCCGGCGAGAGAGAGAGGAAAGGAGTGGGCCGGCCCAACCCGAGCTGGGCGCAAGCGCACGAGTTGGGCCAGTATGGGCCCAACCAGGGGTCTGTTATTTATTTTTTTTATTTTCGTTTCTTTTTCCAATTTTGATTTTATTTTAAATACTGAAGTTAAGCCTAAATTAAATGTTGTTTTATATCTGATTAAAATCTGTTTAAGGAAGATATTTAATTAACTCAATAGTGTTGACAAATTAACATACACATCTAATTTAATAAGAGTTTAATCAAAATAGAAGTTTGTATATTCACATGAACATATTTTCACTCTTTTAATAAATCAAATTATTTCCATTTCTTTCATATGATTAGTTATCCGGACAAAAGGTTTACAAAGTTATGTATTACTTTTATTTCAAATAACCGATCAATTAATATCTTGACTCAAATTATTTTAGATTTATATTTCAATAAATGTAAAATTACAACATACTTTTATTTCAATAATTTATAAACAAATGCAAATAGTATTATTTGATTTGAGAATTACTCAACTCGAGGTTTTTATTCCATCATGCAGTTTAAATATATTTCTTATAACTAAAATTTCTCTTCTCCTTGGAGTGTCGACTAGTCGTGTTCGACCGTGGGTACGGAGAATGAACGCATAGATGCATTCATTTTTGTATTTTGTATGTCCTGTTATCGTAATATTCTAAATATATATGTATATATAATTATGTTTCTCAGGAACTGACCGTAGCGAGGGGCATCGGGGTAAATTGCCGAACTCTGATTTCAATCCCGTCTACGCAGGCAAGTTCCTTCTTGATCATGTTGAAATTGCTCGAACTAATTTCTTATGATATAGTTTCGTATCTAGTTAAAAGTTATCACTTGCATGAAAAGAGTATTTTTTAAAGATTGACTAGAAGGTTTATGGAGATCATAAATATATGATATGACATTCATGGGATATTGAGTATGATAGAGGAAGTCTCTGCATGAGATCGCGACAGAAGGACTTCCTTATCGATACTATGGTGGATGAAAATTAATAAGGATTGTAACCAGCTGACTCTTTAATCCAGCGCCGTAACACCCGTATCAACCACAGACCTGATATTGGACGGGTCTAGTCAAGTATCTTATCTGGAAACTAAGGTCATCTCCACGAAAACGTATTATATATGTATAAGTGCCACGGGTCGCTTAGAATAACCTAGGGGCGTCACGGATCGCTCAAAATAATCCAGATGGGTTCCGTGGGTCGCCCAATAAGTACCTAGGACGCTATATGCTCAACTGGTGGAGTGGAGATGCTTAGTGGATGGATTTGAAAAAAACTTTGTTCTCTTGATGGTGTCACGCATTATCAGAAATGCGGAGTACTATTGACCAACACCGACACGGAAGTCAAGAGATTCTGTGGGTAAAGTGGTATACCTCTGCAGAGTAAAACGTGGATATTCACTCCTTATTCTCAGGTCGAGAACTACGTCGCGGCAGGAAAGGAGGCCTACAGGTGGCTTCAGTCCTGTGGTGTAATGTACTCAGTAGAATTGTTCTAAATGACCAAATGGAGTTTGTTTACAACAAATGTTTTAAAGTAAAACTTATACTCCTTAACTTATTATATGCTTAAACGTATTATCCTTGAATCTAATTAACCTAGATCATCCTGCATTATGATTGATGCTTGTTGAGTACTTTTGTACTCACCCTTGCTATGTAAATCCTTGTTAGACTTAGAATTTTCAGCTGAGGAAGAATCCACTGAAGAAGGCAACGGAGGAGCAGAGCTCACCCAAGACCCCGAGGATCCAGAGATGGACATCTACAGCTACGACCACACTTACTTTGGATCTAGAGACGAAGACTTCTGAAAGCTACCGCAAAACTAACCCTTTTGCTAGTAAGATGTATAATTTTTGGTAAAAACTGATGTTTTGTAGTGTGGGTTGTTTCTAATAACAAACCCTTTACATTATAATATGTTTAACCTGAAATCCATGTTTCTGTTTCGCTACTCTGAATTGGACATTGTTCGAGAAAATGTGCTTTTGTTGGGCAATGTTCATAGACCAGGCATGCTATCACGTGGGATGCCGGGTCGCCACAGGATGGTATCAGAGCATGATCTTGGCCAAAACACGCTTACCCACATTTAGAAGGTGACTGTAATATCCCTAAGGTCATTATTCTTCTAGACTTGTCTTATCTTTTCTTTAGCAGTACTATCTTAGAAATATAGTGATGAGATTAAGAATTAGTAATAGGGTAGTTCATACTATATGGACATAGGTGATATCTTTTCAACCCGTATGGTCTTATTTTACCAGTCATTAGTTATAAGTATAGGTAGGCCTATACAAGCCCCATTGAATGACAATGGGTCCCCTGCGGACCTATATGAAACATAAGGGTATATGTAAACCCAGCTATGCTAAATATCACAAAAACTATATTTTTCCTCTCTTTGCATTATGAGTTACTCTGTTCAGCATATTACCCTTGGATGAGTGTGCATCTTGGTTGCGCATGGTTAGAATTGAGCTAGAGCCCTTTTCTTTAGTAATATCATGGGTGGAGAAAGCGGAGGAAACAGCAATGGGGGCCAGGACATTCTCACTAGTCCGGGAGCAACACCCCATCAACGACCATAGGAGGGCAGACGACGATGACAAAGATATGTTGTTGGATGGAAATGGTGCCAGGCATTCATTCATATCTAAGGATTATCTTCATCAGTATCAGCTGTCTTTCATTGCCTTAGAAAAACCAATAACTATGCAATCCCCTGGAGGACTAATGATAATAGAACATGAGAGGCCAGACCAAATTATTGAGATATTGGGAAATAATTCAAAGCTAAATTATTGGTTATTCCCTTATCGGATATAGACGTAATCTTAGGAATGGATTGGTTAGCACTTTTCGGAGCCATGGTCGATTGTGAAAAGAAAACAATATCCCTTAGGAAAGAAGATGGTACCCGAATCCTTTTTCATGGAGAAGGATCACCTAAACCAAGGACAAGTGTAAATACAGCTACAACAAACCTCACTTTAGATCAGATATCAGTGGCACGTGAATATTCAGATGTATTTCCAGAAGAGCTACTTGGAATGCCGCCAGATAGAGAAATAGAATTTATCATTGATCTAGTTCTAGGCACAGCTCCCATTTCACAACGACCATATCGTATGGGACCAGGAGAGATGGCAGAATTGAAGAAGCAGTTAGATGATCTAGAGCAAAAAGGATATATAAGACCCAGCATATCACCTTGGGGAGCACCAGTACTTTTTGTACATAAGAAGGATGGAGGTATGAGGCTATGTGTTGATTACAGGGCCTTAAACAATGTTACGATTGAGAACAAGTATCCTTTGCCACGAATAGATGATCTATTTGATCAACTGAAAGGAGCAAGTGTTTTCTCAAAGATTGATCTTCGATCTGGATATCACCAGCTAAAGATTTGGGAACAGTATGTACCAAAAACGGCATTCGTAACCTGATATGGGCACCATGAATTCTTGGTAGTACCCTTTGGTTTAACAAATGCCCCAGCGGTGTTCATGAATTTAATGAACAAAGTACTCGTGTCATTTCTGGATAAATTTGTGGTGGTTTTCATCAATGATATCTTAGTATATTCAAGGAACGGAGAGGAGTATGCAGAACACTTGCACATAGTATTGCAGACTCTTAGAGATCACCGATTGTATGCGAAGTTGAATAAATGTTTGGATAGATCAAGTATCATTTCTCGGACATATCATATCAGAACAAGGAGTATCGGTAGACCCGGCAAAGATTAAAGCTGTATTAGCATGGCAAAGACCTAAGAGTGTTACTGAAGTTAGAAGTTTTCTGAGATTAGCAAGCTACTACCGAAGATTCATTGAAGGGTTTTCCAAGATATCTGCGCCTATGACTAAGTTATTGAGAAAGGATGTAAAATTTAATTGGTCAGAAGATTGTGAAAGTAGTTTTGAAGAACTCAAAAAGAGGTTAACTTCTACGCCTATCCTAGCATACCTTGAAAGCGAGAAGAATTTTGTAGTATACTACGATGCTTCAAGAGCTGGTCTTAGGATGCGTGCTAATGCAAGATAGAAAAGTAATTGCATATGCTTCACAGCAATTGAAGAAGCATGAAGTAAATTACCCCACTAATGACTTGGAGTTGGCAGCAGTGGTTTTTGTTCTAAAGACACGGAGGCACTATCTGTATGGAGTCAAATGTGAATTGTACACCGATCATAAGAGTTTGAAGTACATTTTCACTCAAAAAGAACTAAATCTGCGTCAACGAAGGTGGCTAGAGTTAATTAAGGATTATGGCCTATCAATCAACTACCACCCAGGAAAAGCAAATGTTGTCGCAGATGCTCTAAGTCGGAAATCGATGTGCAACCAAATGGCAACAATGGGTGTGCGAGAAGAAATCATCAGAGACCTAGCTTGAATGGAAATTGAAGTACTTAATCATCCAACAGAAGGAATAATAGCGACCATGACGCTACAACCCAGATTACAAGATCAGATCAAAGAAAAGTAGACCACAGATGAATTTATCCAAGAAGAAATTTCAAGGATCAGAAGTGGAAGACTCTCGGAATTCAGCTTTGCAGAAGAGTTCTATGGTACAATGGTAGGATCTGTGTACCTGAAAACCAAGAGCTAAAAGAAATAATTTTAAAGGAAGCCCATCAAACCCCATACACCATACATCCAGGTAGTACAAAGATGTACAAAGACATAAAAGGTGTATTTTGGTGGAGAAACATGAAAAGAGAAATTGCACAATTTGTAGCAGAGTGTGATAATTGTCAAAGAGTTAAAGCTGAACACCAGCGACCAGCAGGATTAATGCAACCCTTACCAATACCGGAATAGAAGTGGGAAGAAATTGGTATGGACTTTATTACAGGATTACCACAGACCAAACAAAAGAAGGATTCCATTTGGGTAATAGTGGATCGCCTAACTAAGTCTGCACATTTTATCGCCATCCACCAGACTTATTCTTGTGAGCGATTAGCAGAACTATATCTAGAAAAGATTGTGATATTACATGGCATTCCTAAGAGGATTGTCATTGATAGAGGATCTGTCTTCACTTGCATTTTGGAAACAACTACAACAAGCCCTAGGAACCCAATTGGACTTCAGTACCGCATATCATCCTCAAACTGGAGGTCAGACAGAAAGAATCAACCAGATTCTTGAAGACATGTTGAGAGCTTGTGTCATTGACTTTGGAGAGTTGGGACAAGTGTCTATCTTTAGCAGAACTTGCCTATAATAACAGCTACCAATCTAGTATTAAGATGGCACTATTTAAAGCTTTGTATGACAGAAGATGCAGATCCCCAATTTGTTGGACAGAAACAGGGGAGCAACAAATTCTTGGACCAGACTTAGTTGGAGAAACTGAAGATAAGATTCGAATCATTCAAGATCGACTCAAAATTGCTCAGAGTCATCAAAAGAGTTACGTAGAAAATCGAAGACGAGAACTGCAATTTGAACCCGGAGACTTGGTGTATCTAAAGGTGTCACCCATGAAGGGTATAAAGCGATTTAGAGTAAAGGGCAAGTTGAGTCCCCAATACATCGGACCATACCACATCTGGACACGAAAAGGGGACTATGGCTTATCAACTAGAACTACCGCCTGAGTTGTCACAAATTCATGATATATTTCACATGTCCCAGCTAAAGAAGTGTTTGAAAGAGCATTCCGACCACTTAACTCAACTCGAAGAACAATTACAACCAGATCTAACCTATGAGGAGCGTCCCACACGGATTTTAGCAACTGAAGATAAGAAACTTCGCAACAAGACAATCAAATACTGTAAGGTTCAATGGAATAATCATCCAGAAAGAGAAGTGACATGGGAACGAGAAGAGGAGCTAAAGAGTCGATACCCCCATTTGTTCAGGTAAGACGAATTTTTTTTTAATTTCAAGGACGAAATTTTTCTAACGGGGAAGGATGTAATGACCACGAAGCTGGTCGACTAATCAGAGGCCATGTGGCTAGCTAGTAGAGAAGCCACGATGCTGGCAATGCTGAAACCTAAGTCTACGCGTTGGATTTAGTTTTGTTTTAGAAAATTTGCTGTCAGACCTGTGCAGTATCCGTCAGGAGTTCCTTGCAGCCACCTCTCAGCCTGAGCAAGTGCCGCTACTCGCAGCCCCTGTATGTGCTTGTCATTATCCAGCCTTTTAGGATCGTGTCTATCTTTTGGATCGATCGTTTTCATATTGGGTCATTTCCGGGTCGATATCGAGCCCCAGAGGGCATAGAATAAAATAGAAGCGGGAGAATAAATAAATAAATAGATAATAAAAAGAAAAGACTTTTTCTTTTCGAAAATCCAGCCCAAAACCTAGGCCCTGGGCCCAAAAGGCCCAATTAGCCCTAGTTACATTTTAGTCCCTGGAATTTTCCTAATTTCAGCCACATTGCAAATGTTACAGAAAACCCACTTAAGTTTACCAAAATTGCAAAACAGCCCAATGGACACCCAGCTTAACCAGGGCACTGCCATCTGTTCAACAGAACAGTGCAAATAGCCACCTCAGCCCAGAGAAGGTCGGTTACATGTTTATACACCAGGTGAAGCAACAGCACAGTATAATTTATAAAATTTCACACACAGTAGCATCACAACATACAGTATCACATACACAACAACACAAACACACACAGAAACAGTAGAGGTTAAGGATCAATCACCAGAGCAACACAGGAGCAATACAGGAGTAAGGAGGAAGCAACCAAAACCCCACATCAAGGTAAATACAGCCTTAATTCCCAATTCTCAGCATGCCCTAGTTGCTAAGTCCTGAAATCCAATTAGTTTGTAGTTGTTTAGTTAAAGTCTTAAACAGCAAGGTAAGTTAAGCTCCCAATTCACAGTTTTAGCATTCTAATTAGTGTTCTGTTAAGAAATGGAGGAGAAGCTAGTGAAAATTAGGCATCAGCACCCCCTAAGCCTCCCTGGAACCTGCATATCACTGATTCCACATGAAACAAACACATCCAGCATCACCAGCCAGCACAAGTTCACACACATATGCATAAACACAGACATCACAGTACACAGCACCACCTCAAACCAAGGCACACCAATTCCACAGAACAGAGCAAACACAATACCAAAACCAGAGCAAAGCACCCCAGCCCAAAACTACACCTCTCACCTCAACCAGGACCCAAGGTAGGGGAGCTTACCTGGGGGCGCCGACGTCGAGGACCGGGTAACCGGCGGGTCGGCGGCGGCGCATCCGCACACGCCCGACAAGCCACCGCGCGGCCAAGCGCGGCCGCGAGCCGCGAGAGAGGAGGCGCAGCAGCGCGGCCCGGGCTACGGCCGGCCGCGACGCCAACGCCGGCGAGAACCAAACGCGGGCGAGGCCAAAACGAAAGCTAGGGTTAGGGTTTAATTTGGCCGTCGGCTGTAGGGCGCGTGTGGGGAGGAAACGGTGACGAATTAGAGAGAGGAGAGCGCGCGAGGAGGAGCCGCAGTGGCGGCGCCGGAACCGGAGCCGAGGACGACGACCGCAGGGTTTAGGCGCGCGGCCGTGTGTGTGTGGTGTGAGTATGTGGCGTGTGTGTGTGTGTGTGGTGTGCGTGTGCGTGTTTAGTGTGTGTAAGGGGCCGGCGAGAGAGAGAGAGGAAAGGGTGGGCCGGCCCAACCCGAGCTGGGCGCAAGCGCACGAGTTGGGCCAGTTTGGGCCCAACCAGGGGTCTGTTATTTATTTTTTTCATTTTCGTTTCTTTTTCCAATTTTGATTTTATTTTAAATACTGAAGTTAAGCCTAAATTAAATGTTGTTTTATATCTGATTAAAATCTGTTTAAGGCAGATATTTAATTAACTCAATAGTTTTGACAAATTAACATACACTAAAAGTTTAATCAAAATAGAAGTTTTTATATTCACATGAACATATTTTCACTCTTTTAATAAATCAAATTATTTCCATTTCTTTCATTTGATTAGTTATCCAGACAAAAAGTTTACAAAGTTATGTATTACTTTTATTTCAAATAACCGATCAATTTAACTACTGATTTAAATAATCTTAACTATAAATTAATATCTTGACTCGAATTATTTTAGATTTATATTTCAATAAATGTAAAACTACAACTTACTTTTATTTCAATAATTTATAAACAAATGCAAATAGTATTATTTGATTTGAGAATTACTCAACTCGAGGTTTTTATTCCATCATGCAGTTCAAATATATTTCTTATAACTAAAATTTCTCCTCCTTGGAGTGTCGACTAGTCGTGTTCGACCATGGGTACGGGGAACGAACGCATAGATGCATTCATTCTTGTATTTTGTATGTCCTGTTATAGTAATATTCTAAATATATATGTATATATAATTATGTTTCTCAGGAACTGACGGTAGCGAGGGACATCGGGGTAAATTGCCAAACTCTGATTTCAATCCCGTCTACGTAGGCAAGTTCCTTCTTGATCATATTGAAATTGCTTGAACTAATTTCTTATGATATAGTTTCGTATCTAGTTAAAAGTTATCACTTGCATGAAAAAAATATTTTTCAAAGATTGACTAGAAGGCTTATGGAGATCATAAATATATGATATGACATTCATGGGATATTGAGTATGATAGAGGAAATCTCTGCATGAGATCGCGACAGAAGGACTTCCTTATCGATACTATGGTGGATGAAAATTAATAAGGACTATAACCAGTTGACTTTCATCCAGCGCCGTAATACCCGTATCAACCACAGGCCCGGTATGGGACGGGCCTAGTTAAGTATTTTATCTAGAAACTAAGGTCATCTCCACGGGAACGTATTATATATGTATAAGTGCCACGGGTCGCTCAGAATAACCTAGGGGGAGTCACGGATCGTTCAAAATAATCCAGATGGGTTCCGCGGGTCACCCAATAAGTACCCAGGATGCTATATGCTCAACTGGTGTAGTGGAGATGCTTAGTGGATGGATTTGAAAAAGACTTTGTTCTCTTGACGGTGTCACGTATTATCAGAAATGTGGAGTACTGTTGACGAACACCGACACGGAAGTCAAGAGATTCTGTGGGTAAAGTGGTACACTTCTGCAGAGTAAAACGTGGATATTCACTCTTTGTTCTCAGGTCGAGAATTACATCACGGCAGGAAAGGAGGCCTACAGGTGGCCTCAGTCCTGTGGTGTAAAGTGCTCAGTAGAATTGTTCTAAATGACCAAATGGAGTTTGTTTACAACAAATATTTTAAAGTAAAACTTATACTCCTTGACTTATTATATGCTTAAACGTATTATCCTTGAATCTAGTTAACCTAGATCATCCTGCATTATGATTGATGCTTGCTGAGTACTTTTGTACTCACCCTTGCTAACTAAATCCTTGTTAGACTTAGAATTTTCAGTTGAGGAAGAATCCACTGAAGAAGGCAACGGAGGAGCAGAGCTCACCCAAGACCCCGAGGATCAAAAGATGGACATCTACAGCTATGACCACACTTACTTTGGATCTGGAGACGAAGACTTCTGAAAGCTACCGCAGAACTAGCCCTTTTGCTAGTAAGATGTATAGTTTTTGGTAAAAACTGATGTTTCGTAGTGTGGGTTGTTTCTAATAACAAACCCTTTATGTTATAATATGTTTAACCTGAAATCCATGCTTCTGTTTCGCTACTTTGAATTGGACATTGTTCGGAAAAACGTGCTTTTATCGGGCAATGTTCATAGACCAGTCATGCTACCACGTGGGTGGGATGCCGGGTCGCCACAGCATAGCATGCAAACTTTTGATCTATTGCTAGCTCCCAATCAAGTTAAGCATCAGGGTCATATTTTCCAGCAAAAGAATGCATTGTAAACTTAATTTTACCTAAGGCATCATCACGTACCTCTCGTTGATTTCGTCCCATACCTCAGCGGTTATGGCGAAGTCGCCGATGATCATGCTCACTAGGACCCTCATATTCTGTATCAACAACATAATTGTTCGCTTCCTCATCTTCCTCCTCATCTTCCCAAGAACGAGCAGGAGATGGGATGCGGCCAGCAGGAGGGATCCTTCCCCTTTGCTCACCATTGCCCGCGGCTAAAGAAAGGGGTGGCCGTTGCTTGAGGCACTCAACGCGTGTGCGGAGCACCACGAGGTTGTTGTTGATTTGATCCAAAGCGTCTGTATTATGCATGGCTTGAGTGTTTCACAAACACTCAAAGTGTTCCATGATTCCCTTTGTGCGAGGTGTGAGTAGTCCTCCGGAACCCTCAGGCTCAGAAAGGTGTTCATTGTCATTCTCATATGAACCTGCCATGGTTAGTAGAAAACAAGAAAATTCACAAGTATATGTAGTCTCTTGTCAACTACTAGGTGCTGGAAATTAAGAAGTCACATCACTCTCAAGCTCTTACTATGCTCTTACAAGTTCTTACCAATACCAACAAGCGGTGCAACTGGTGACTGGTTCGTGATAATTCGATTCAAGTGATGAGTAATTTGATTCAAGTGATGAGTAAAGCAATTGCAAGGGTCAGTTCGATGTGACCTGAATAGTTAGTTTGGTAGAGCTTGGTAGGATATGTATTTGGTAGCAAGGAGAAAATTAGTTAATCTCAGAAATTGCACAAAATTGGATTTTTGTTCGTATCTAGCACTTAGTCTAAGTTGCTGATCAACCAAGGATGGGTAATAGTCTAATGCAAGTATATAGCAATGGATACAGGTGGTAGACACGAGATAACCCAATGATATGCAATTTGGAACTTGAAAGCACAAAGATCAGACCTAATTTGGAAAATGCTGATTTCTGTCCATGTGACAGCAAGTCGGTATTTTGACCGTATCTTTTTGTCATGTGCCTTTTTTTCAATGTTTCCAGCAGCTTTTTTCTACAACCTTTTCTTTGTGCTCACTTTCTGAAAACTGACAGACAAATTAGCACAAAAATCACAAGTGTGCACTGTTGCAATTTCAGAACAGAAACTAGGTCATACTCCTGACCACATAACTTTTTACTGCCTTGATGGATTGAAGTGAAAATTTATAGGCAGATGGAACATTGAGTTATGAATCTACTGGTTTTGGTTTCACTCAAAAAGGATCAAGAAAATCAAAAGCTATGGCGCTTTTGGTGGCGGCAGCAGAAAAGGGATTCTTCTGGCCGAGATTAGAAATTAGGGTTTGGGCTATTATGGATGGGTTTTGACGTGAGGATTTTTTTGTTGTTGTGGCTTTTCAAAGCTATGACCAGCAATGAGATAGTGCTAAAACGGATGCAAATTCAATTTAGCAAACCAAAATTAACAAATTGAAAGGCACAAACTGGGTTTGGACAAAAAGAAAAACAAATCTTTTTGTAGGGCAAAATTTCTAGACTATAGGAAAACGAAATCAATCTACTAAACTTAGGGATAAATAAGTTCCCACCGTACAACAAAAGCTCTGATACCAACGATAAGTAATTGTGGCCCGATCTTCCAGAAGGATTGATAATTCGATTTGGGGAGATAAAACTTTCACGACACAGGCTACCAACCAATCACGACCTGGACGCCAAGCAATCGCTAAACCACACTCCGAATCGTTATCAACAGTGCAAGAACACGGTTGACCTAAACACGAGGTTCAATTCCTACGAGTAATCGAAAAACAAGCAAGAACAAGGTAAAAAGAAAACAATCTGAATATTGCGAATATCAAGTATTGGCATGAAAGAATGGAGGCCTGCAATTGCGGTTGTTGGTCTAGTCGACACAAGAACACACGACGTAGTTTCATGGTGGAAAACTAATCTGAACAAGCCCCCCCCCCTTTTACATGGCCAGTTCAGCCTCTATTTATAGAGCACACAGGCCCCTGGACGTAGCAAAAAGGAAACTACCCCAAATCAGATCCGACTCTATCTCTAATTCTAAAACTGACACCTTGTTTTGACTAGTCCGATGAGTACACAACGAATCTGAAGGTGGGGACGGATCCGTTAGAAAGGTCTCGGGATAAGCTTTCCATCAAGTACTCAAACACCCCAAACGGACTCCAAATGGTTTTTTATGAAGTTTTGAACCCGGGGTTATCAGACTGAGTCCGAACTGATTTGGAGTCCAAATTGAAGGAGAAAACGTGGGTGGGTTGGAGTCTAGCTTGACTTGAGGAGGAGGTGGCGCAATGACGTAGAGGATGAGTTGGTGAAACCTCAAATTGATGTGGACGCACAACAATAGCAGCATGCAAGCCGAAACCTTCCAAGGTAGCTGTTCCAAATTGTTCCTCCTAGACACTAGCACTTAACACAAGAAAATCACAAGCTTTAGGTAGCAACATATTCTCCAATGATAAATTGTTCTTCCCGAGCAACGAGCTCACCTAATAATGTAATTGTCGTGCTTGTGCTCTTGTTATTGGTCCTTGCATAATTTGTATAGGAGTTGAGGTTTTATCCGAAGGAGTGATGTCCTCATCACAGTATCCTTCTCCCCGCTCTTCTCTGGTCTATGATTTTTGAACCAGAGGTGGCTCTCCTCAGGAGCCAAGCAACAGAACCACCACTGATACTATCCATGGATGGAGTCACTGAGGGGAAAATATGGGTAGTCCTTCTTCTCCCGAAATCGGAAGTAGACGCACCCAAAAGCATCAAACAGCCTTTTTTACAACAGAGATTTTTCATTTAATGCCTGTCATGATGAGTCTGACACACACACCCAAAAGTTTTTCTTGGGCTTTGTTAGAATTCGAAAAAAAAGGTGCCATTTTTGAAGCCGAAACGACGCTTCAATTAAAATAGCTTTTTCATTTCAAATTCGGGGGCTAGATGATGAAGATTATTGCCCAAGTTATTTCCTTATGCCTTTTCGTGGTCGTAGGAGATCAGAGAGAGAGAGAATTAAGTTATTTTCCTTTCCATGGTCGCAGGAGACCGCGGTGAGAGATCAGGAGATAGTCCAAGATATTCTGGACATAACCCGGCCTATTTTTTCAATTAGACACGAAGACCCATCACGGATGATTATCCCATGATTGAGGTCGCGTACTTCTGTGGTCACAATTCCTATTGTCCCAGAGTCTGTGGTCTCACATATTACACTACCGGCGATCACTATGATCGTAGAGACATCTATCAGAGGGCACCCTGGTCGCGGACATATGATAATCCCCAATACATGGTCGCAAGCAATACGCAACCAAACAATAAGAGAGTTATTAAACTTGGAAGTGCCTTCGAATCAAGAAAGGAAGATTTGGTCGAGACTTATCTTATCGACCATGGACAAAGGGTTATGCGGCTATGCTGACATCAACTATAACCGCTCTATGACCATTATATTTCATTATTCCTAGGATAATATGAATCTCTCTTCGCTGACAAGATAACCATCGACAAGATGAGGATGGATATGTAGTTATCCATAACCGCACATCATAACCGGCAAATAGCAACCGCTGGCAACCGCCAAATGTCCCTTTATTCAAGCAACCGACGCTCTTTAGCAAACTATAAAAATGCGATGATCGGAAGAGGAATTCGGAGAAGATATTCTCTCTAGTAATATAGAGGATATTAGACTTTACACTTTGTAATCCATCATTCTGATAGTGACAACCAAACAGGAGTTGGGCTATTATTCAGACTACGATGTCCCGAACCTATATAAACATTGTGTCGCTGGTTCCATTCTTACGATTATACTCTTGGTGATTGATTGATATTGTCCCCTTACTAAATCAATCAAATTCATGTAAGTTCGGCTTGAGATATTATCCTGATCATCGACAGTCATATCAAAGTATAAACAAGCTCATAAGGCTAGATATAGATCAATCACAACATATCACATGAAAGTACATAACACAAGACTCAAAGAAGCTCATACTTGCACCAAATAGCCCAATTTTGAAAATTTTGACCCA
Source organism: Pharus latifolius (assembly GCA_019359835.1). Classification (NCBI taxonomy): domain Eukaryota; kingdom Viridiplantae; phylum Streptophyta; class Magnoliopsida; order Poales; family Poaceae; genus Pharus; species Pharus latifolius. The sequence continues at coordinate 16,989,830 of CM033324.1, read as the reverse complement.
ATTTTGAAAATTTTGACACAAATTTTGAAAATTTCAACACAAAGAAAGAAATGCACTCCCCCCAAGTTTAAATAGTTGCAAAGTCCACAATGCAACATATATGAAATGAGATCACACATGAAGATGGAAGCATGATAAGTGCTTAATTGGTTGTGCTTCTACCCTAGGTTTGCTAGTGAAAATGTGCTGAAAACTCTTTTGACTTGACATTTTTTGTAATGTTTTGTATCAATTTTATAATCCGCTTTAACAGTTGTGTTCTTTATGTTCCAGGGATCATGCCTACAAAATTTGAGAGCATTTCGAGTTTGTTTGGACCAGTTTCAATGAAAAACACGAAAATTGGACAAAAAGCGCCCTAGGGGACCCTAGCCAAATCCAGCACAACCACGAGCACAACCCGTGCTTGGCCCAGGGCACAGCCCATGCCAATGGTCATGCCCAGCTCGACTCCCAGCTAGTTTTTGGTCATTTTGGCTCCAGTTTATCGGTTTCATGCGCTGTTTGAATCATGATTCCATCACTTGCACGTCAAGAGTTATATTTGGACATGTTAACTTATTGTATTATGAATAGAGAAGTTTTTTGTTCAATTAAACATGCTTTTAAGCTTTCTCTTAGTTTGGTTTAGTTTAGTTTTAGGTTAGAAGAGCCCCCTTCTCTACTTTTATTCTAGTTTTTGCGTTTCTAAGCTAGCAAGGACGACAGACCAAATTTTTTGATGCAATCAAGTAAGTTTTCATTTATTTCTTATTATTTCTGTATTTTTATGGGGTTTGCTAGGTTATTCACTTCTAGGGTTAGAGATGACCTAATCCAGAAGGCGTAATTTCTCCTCGGTCTCGATCTTAAGTTTTGCAGTTAGTTTCTTATGTTTTCTTCCACTAAACCCCAAATTCTCGTTCTCACAACAAACATAATAGTTGAGCCTCAGAAAGAATTTAGGGGAGTTCTGGAGTCCTTACGCAGGACCCTGAATAGGAGAGAGGATTTCGCCAAACTTAACCATGGAAGCAGTCCTCTGACCATTGTACCAACAACCGTATTGGCAATTTAATCTATATTGGAAAACACTTGAAACTAATTTGCAGTTCTCAGATCTTGGATAGAATTATACTTGATGGTTATGGAATTCCTGAAACCCTAGGTTTTCCTTTCAGTTCCTAAAACCCTAGTTTTGCTACTTGCTCTTTACTTCTTTAAACCTTAGATTGATAGCTTTAGTAGTAGATTTAGTATTAGACAAATAACCTCCTCAAATTGTTCGGACTTAATTGGTAATCTGGTAAGTTAAGAGACAAAGACGCTTGTTCCTCATGGAATTCAACCCTCAAGTGCTCAATGTTCAACCGTTCACTTGCGGTATTACATCAACTGCGGCCCCCTAGGTTGTGATCAAGTTTTTGGTGCCATCGCCGGGGAACAATAGTAATTCATTTTTTAGATTAATTTTTGTTGATATAAATCAATCTCACTTCTCAATCTTGCTTCTATTTTTCTTTTTCTCCTTTTTGTGCACCACTAACCTTTCAGGAGGTAGTGCAATTTGGATAACTCGGACAAACCTATCAAAACAGCGCACCGACTTCGGTACGAGGCAAGACAGGTAAGATCGGAGGAAAATTCGTGACAAACCATTGAAGAGAACAAAGAACAACCAATAATGGAGGACCAAAAGAGACTGAAGGATTATGCAATCCCGCTTAGCATGGGGTTGCAATCATGTATTCTTATACCAACAATCGTATCAAACAATTTTGTTGAACTTGGTACAACAAAATCAATTTAGCACTCTTCCCGCTGAAGATCCATCTATGCATTTACATATGTTTCTTGAGCATTGTGATACTTTCAAGATTCATGGAGTAACACAGAACGCGCTTCGCTTGAGACTCTTTCCTTTCTCGCTGTGTGAGAAGGTGAGGCCATGGCTGTACACTCTTCCTCCTGTGTCAATCACCACATGGGATGAACTCTCATGTGCCTTTCTTAGTAAATTTTTCCCTCCTGCTAAAACTGTTCATATTCGAAATCAGATTGCATCTTTTTCTCAGCAGACAAGAGAATTACTTTACGATGCTTGGGAACGATACAAAGGCTTGCTAGTCAAATGTTCACATCATGAACTAGAAAGGTGGGTTGTGGTTCAGACATTCTATAGTAGGTTGAACTACAATGTGCAAATGGTTGTAGATGCCGCAGCTGGCGGTGCACTGATAAACAAAAGTGTGGATGAAGCATACGAACTCATCGTAGGTATAACTTAAAACTACATACACTGGGGAGCCGAATGAGCTACTCAACAAACTCTGACCAACAACGTGGATGTAAGTGTAATGGCTCAATTAGCCAAGCAGGTATTGTCGATGCTTGGAACAAGGTTCCAAGCCGAACTTACACAAGATTTAGTATTCACGTAGGGAAGCACTTCTAACAATCACCCAGAGGAAGTACCGCAAATATAGATGCACTGGAGACACAGGAATTATACAGGTTCTGGCCCTCAGAGATTGAGTAATAGCCCTACTCCTGTTGAGATTTCACTAAGAGTATAAAGGATTACAGAGAAGAACAACAGCTGTTCTTGAATGGACTAAAAACCCCTCTCCTATTCTCTATCAACTTCTATTGACTATGTATTCTTTCTTTTGTTGTCGAAGTCCCGATCCGGTCCGGTCCCCTTCTCTATCCTCGACCTTTCTTTTATAGCTTGTCGAAGGTCGTCGGTTACAGAATTGAAGGGTCGTCAGGCGAAGGACGTGCTCTGGTCATTGATGTGTAATTATGAGTGGCTACACATTTATGATTGCGCATTTACCTTCTTGACAGTTACCATATCAGGGAGTTATGACATTCCTGGGGAAATAAAGGGTCATGATATCCAAAGATTATGGTCGAATAAGCATAACCACATGGTATGGTCGAATAAACATAACCATCGGGCCTTTAGACTATGGTCGGCATATGGATTTTCGACCAGCCCTTTGTCTCAAAGGTGCTTCCAGGTTTTGGTTCACCGATAAGGTACATTTGGTCGTATATCAGCTACGACCTTATCTCTACAATTAGGGTGATCGTAGGTAATAGGGTCTATGCGACTATGAATTATTTTGATGATAAGTATTACAATCTTAAGGATTTGTGATCGTAATTACTAAGACTACAGGATAAGCATTTGTAAAGGTTGGGCTAAGTCTAGAATATCTTAGACTTCTTTATTATCTCTTCCTATGATGTCCCACGACAACAGGAAGGAAAGTTACTTTGCTCTCTCTTTCTTACAATCTCGTTTGACCACTGAAAGGTATAAGCAAATCTTAGTCAGGTATCTCTTCTCATTGACAAATTAGCTATTCTTAGATCACCTGCTAATTCTTCTGTTAATGCCATTACACCTGTATGTGAACTGTGCGGCGTACAAAGCCACTATGGCCATGATTACCAATTTAACCCATCCATGGAGCAGGTGAACGATTTTCAGGGTGCACAACAACCTAACTCTTACAACTCTGGATGGCACAACAACCAAAATTTCGCGTGGTTGGGACAAAATCAGCAACCTCAACATCAACAACAAAGTTTTGGACAACATCAACTACACAAACAAAACCCCCCATATCAAGCACAAAGACCATCGTACCAACCACAAAATCGGCAACCATGCCGACCGCCGCACCGACGGCACCCCGAGTAGTCAAACATGGAGCGCATGCTAGAGAACTTTCTAGCAAATCAGGAGAAGGAAAAAACGTCCATGAACCAAAAGATGAACTCCATATCAACTCATGTCTACATGCTCGAGACACAAATCGTACAATTGGCAAATCCTGCACCAAAAATTGATAACCCTCTTCCTTCTCAACCAATTAATCCTCGTAATTCTGAACAAATTAATTATATAGCTTGTTCTAACCCCCTTATTTCTATTGCAGTGATCCTAAGAAGTGGAACAAAGTTACCAGAATGAACAGCACCCACCAAACCACCACCGGCAAGTAAAACAATGGAAGTACCATTATTGCCAGCGGAGGATGACGACAAGATCGCCAAACCAAAAGAAATGGAAAGTGGAGAAAATCAAGTAACACGTGTTTATAATCCAACTCATTATAAGATAGCACTTCAATGCTAGCAGTAGAGTAGCTGGTAAAAGCTAGCATTGGCAGCACTTTAGCTGCTAGGAATAAGGTTTGTTACAGCTGGGGAGAAAGGTGCTGTGAAATGTTTTTCTCAACTGTAGGTCTAATGGCAAAGAATATTCCCAACTTTAGATCCCTTGGAAAGTTTGAATTTTTCCCACCTGTATGTCCACTTGTAATACATTATTCCAAGTTGTACAACTATTTGAAATAAATTATTGCCAGTTAATCTGTCATTAAGAAAGACATTCAAATTTGAATATATGAATTATTTGTAGTAAATGTACCACTAGGAATTGTGTCAATAATTAATTTTAAATATATAGTTTTTCAGTAATTAGGCAACAATATAACAACTAAAACTATAATATGCACACTATCCTAACACAAATCACACCACATTTTGCAACAAAATTATCAAACAAAGGATAAATGACACAATTATATATTATATTGAATTCTTTGCTTTATATAGCCATTGACAAGATTCGTAATGGTCAAAAATTATTCAATTGACAAAAACAACCAAAATAGATATAGTACCTCTGAAAAAATTGTGAGAAAAATATCACTTAAGAATTTTTTACACCAAATGTATGCCCATATATAATATTCCTAACTCTATATATTTTGTTCCAACTATAACTATCAACAGTAAAATATTCCACTTTCAAACTCCTCCTATGATGTAAAATATCATTACATCATATGCTTTTAACACCTTACTGTTAACCACATGCATAAGAAAAGATATAGATTACAGTAGCCTTGAGATAAATACAAATCAATAACTTTGAATTTAGGTAACTTCCAGAACATATGACAATTGTAATAAAAGATGGTTGGTTGATTGTTGTATAACAAGTACAATTTGTTGCTTATACGAATGAGAAAATTATGTTGGTTGTGACATGACTTGCATACACTTGATAAAAAAAATTAATCATATGAAAATGAGCTACTAGTTCAATGCACAATTGACATACACTTAATATTTATAAAATGAATATGGATTGTGTTGACAACACCTCACCTGTATAAACGTATTAAGTATTTATACTTAGTTTCAACTAATTCTCTTGTCCTTCGTCAAAGATTGTAAGTTTTGCATGTCACTCTTCAAGGATTTGAAATATGTTCGAAGTGAAAGCATGTCATCCGATTGCTTGGCCATGAAGGTCAAAAGCATAGCTTCAAGCTTGGATGAAGATTATGGTGCTTATGAGGCATGCTAAAAACTATGGTCTTGAGGCTGCTGATATCCTAGATTCAGAAACTACTATCGCTATCTGAACCTAGAAGGATGAAGTGGAGAGCACTAACAAAGCCTAATGAGATATCAGGATTGTTCTTGTATGAAAATTTTGGGTGTTGGCGCCATTCAGGATTGTAAGTGTTGGAATATGGAATGCTCGACTGAGCGAAATTCACATCACAACACTCCGGAGTGGATATCTTACTAAACTGACAATCAGCTGGTGAATGGCCCTCAATACCACAAATTTGACATACAGAAGCAACAAGAGGTGAATGTAGACGATTAGCTCACTGAGCCATGAAATGAGTCAGGGCATTAAGTTTGGCATTAGTAGAATCACAAGACTATAATTCATGCATACCCGGCTGGGATGTATGATCCGGGAGGATCTCAGGTCGAGTTCGCAACGGATTAGCGACCACGAAAAGATTTGCAACTTTGAAAAGGTTTGCGACCTTGGGAAGGATTCAAACTCTGGTCGAAATTATAATTCGATCCGAATATATATAACTAAGCCTACCCGTTTAGGATTAGTTAGTTATATGAGTCTAATACGTTTAGGTTACTGAGTCTGATACGTACTCATACGATTGGACTATAAATATCTTGTAATAGATCTAGTTTAGATCATTGAAAAGTCATAGAATTTATTTGAGTTTTAGACACTTATAATTCCTTCGACGTAGGCAAGTGTGTCTAATATTTGATGTGTAAAGCCCTCTTTGAAATAAAGAGTTGTGCAATTACTTTAGGTTTCAGTATTTTTAAATAAGATCCCGTTATTCCGTATATTAGAATCTGGGCCAGCCTAGTGCGAAAACCAAGACTAGATCTCAAACGGATCAATGTAACTCTATCGTGTGACCACTGGAAATGGTGAAATGCTATGCTTTCAATGAGCGTAAACACATCATCGAGGGTTTTGTTCATGATCCTACCACCTACAACGGCATTGATAGATGCCCGGGTAGCAAACAAGAGTCCCTTGTAAAAGATCTAAAGTACAAGCCAACATTCCAAACCGTGGTGCGGGCATGATCGTAGAAGCTTTTGATATCGCTCCCATGCGTGATACAAACTCTCATCCGCTTGCTAGATGAATGACGTGATCTGCTCTCGAAGCTCTACAGATTTGGATGGACAAAAGAACCTCTCCAAGAACGCCTTGAGCAGTTGCTCCTAAGTCATCTCTATAATTGTAGGCAAAGAATGATTCCATATACCCACATCATCTCGTAGAGAGAGAAAATAATTGTGTATGAATTGCATCATCAGACACGCCATGGTATTTGAAAGTATTGCAATACTCAAGGAAGGTACAGATGTGTTTGTTTGCGTCCTTGGTGGGCGATCCTCCAAAACGTGTCTGTTGGACCATCGTGATGAGCGCCGACTTCAACTCAAAATTATTCGCTTGGATATCCAGTTGAGTAATGCCTGGCATGGCTTCACAATAAATGGAGGCCTAGAAATCACAAAGTAGCGGAGGGGGACCGTGATCAGCCATCTCTGTACACTTCGCTCGATGTCTCTCTCTCAAAAGACGTTGAAATGTACGCTCAATGTTGCAATCAAAAGGTGCGAGTGTGGAATCATTGCTCAATTGTCCCATACATCAAGAGGTGCCTGAGAGGGATAGGAGTTAGTAGTATAGATAATGGCGATAAAGGGGGTTAGTTGTCAAATGTTAGCTAGTTGTCAAATGTTAGCCAAACAACAAAGGAAAAATGAAAATGAAAAGAAAAAGAAAGTAAAACAAGAATGAAATAAAAATAAAAAGGACAAGTGAAAGAGAGCAAATGGAAAGGAAAATAAAAAAAATAAAATCGATTCAACCTTAGTGAAACAATTTCGCTCAAATTAATTCCCGGCAACAATACCAAAAATTGATACCACCTAAAATATGATTCCACAAGAGGACAGAGTTGTGATAGTAGACGAGTATGTCGTTCTTTCTTAGAGTACTAAGACAACTAAGACAAGAGAGAAATGTGCATAACTAAAGTCGAATTAGAAAATCAGAAAAGGAGGGGAAGTGGTCGGTTCATCTCGACATGCCTCACCAACTGAAACAGTATTGACAGAAACAAATTCTGTAATCGTATCCCAAGCAAGTGGTGCACAGATGTAGAGAACGTTGCTTCTTTAACAATTCTTTAGAAGATTCGATCAAGCAGTAAGCAAACTTCGCGACAGACGATTGATTATGAATTCAGCTAACTAATTCAAAGTTCTAAATGGTCAGGGAAACAATCAACACAATCTAGTAATCATTGCAATCAGCTTCAAGAAGTTTCAATTCAGCACAACTCAAACTCATTTCATACAGATATCACCAAAGAGAGGATTCAAATTCACAAAATTTCAGTATTCTCAAAACAGTACTGAAAGATAGAACATTTAAATTCGAGTCAACCCTAAAGCAAACTCATGAATTCAGTTCAACAGTTTGTCAGGTCTTAGTTCGTCAGCCCAGACACAATTGGAAGAAGAAAATTCAGGATTGCTCAGCACTATTCAATTCACCAAACTAATACTTAATTCAGTACAGTTTTTGAATCAATTCATCAAGCCTATAGGAGCTATCCAAAATGGTGTATATACAAGCATTCAACAACACAGAGAGGAAATTAAGAGCAACTACCACTAATTAAGCTCCAATTTGTCTGTCCATTGCTATTATTCAATTGTTCATCATTAACAGATTGTTCATGCATCACAAAGCAAGGGGAGGGAGAAGAGGATGAGATTGAGAGAAAGAGAGGGAGAGAGAGAGAGACTTCGTTGCAAATTTGTTGTCGAGGAAGAAGTTGAAGAAGTCACCGGAGTTCTTATTGAGGAAGAAGACGTCGGCGAAGTTGGAGCCGTGGCCAAAGTGGTGCTTGTCGGTGCAGAGGAAGAAGTCGATGAAGCCGAGAAAGAAGTCCTGAACTCGCGGTCTTGCAACTCGGGACGAGATTGCCAGAGGTGAGGAAGAAGAACACGGCGGTGGCGGCTAGGGCTGGAGCAGAAGGACGAAGCGTCAAGAGAAAGGAGAAGGTAGAAAGAGGGCGAGGTGATCGGAGTAGGGCGCATGCGGCAGCGGCGCTGGATCGGGTTGCGGCGGCACGGGTTTGGGAGTGAGGGTTTGTAGTGTGATCAGAGAGAGAGAGGAAAGAGAGGCGAAGAGGGGCCGGTGCTAGGCGCGGGATGACGGCAGCGGCTCGCCGTGGAAAGCAGCGGCGGTGTAGACCGAATCTGGTGCGCGGCGGCTCAGCAGAGGAGAGAGCAGCGATGCTGCGGCTTGGGTTCGTGGCGTAGAAAAGAGAAGGCAACGCGGAGGCTTTAAGGGTGGCGGCTTAGAGTGGGAATGGAGAGGTGGAGGACGCAGCACCATTGGCGTACGGCCAGGTCGCCGGCGTCCGGATGGGCGGAGGTGAGGAGATTTTGGGGAGGAAGAAAAAGAAGGTAACAAAAGAAAAAGCGGGCTCAAATCCCTCTGGGGCCGATTGCTAGGGTTATGACGCAATTTTGGTATTTTTGCATGAAGGCTCTTGGAGTTTTAGATAATTTCGAATAGTTCCTTCCACTATTAGGGTTTTGTTTTCTGTGGTTTTAGCTATTTGCATTTTGGGGCTCAACATCGCAGAAAATAGCAAAATAGTCCAACCGAGAAAGGGCAAACAATTTATGGGTCCTGGCCACTTTACAATTGGGTGTTTAAAGTTTTCAGAATTTACAGATTAGTCCTCTACTATTCGGTTTTGAGATTTTGAGCCCCCGGAGACTGATTTTATTACGATCAGTTGCTACGTATCAGTAGAAACACGCACTTCTGTCTGGAATCATCCGAGGGTCAGATTTAGTCGATGAGGTGCATCCCATAGGCGAAATCTACACAATTTGGTATCGACCTACGATAAAAAATGACGAGATATATAACTAAAACATGTACAAGCATGGGGCGAAATAAATTGGAAAAATCATACAATTTAGAAAAATATCAGTGCTCAAGAACTCCCCTAAGTTCTGACTAAGCTCAACTATTACGTCTGTTGCTATGGAGAGAAATTATAGTTTAGAAGCAGAAAATGTGGGAAACTAATTCACACAACTTGAAAATAGAGCTGAGGAAGAATTACGCTCTATGGATTAAGTCATCTCTGTTGCATCTAGGCCTTTTTGCCTGATCTGATTTTGATGATTAATGAAAACAAGCGTTTCAGACTAATTGTGTTTTTGAGTCACTCGATACAGAGCCTAGTTGGAAAGACGTACAAGATGATCAAGGTGAACCAATGTGAAAGAGAAAAAGCACAAGTCACAAGATACAAAGACGAGACGCAAATCACAAGGTTAAAGATGCAAAGGACCTGAGGTAATATTTGTTTTTATTTTAACCGATCTCGGTGTTTGGAGTTTGATCGGTTTAGAAAATTATTTCTTAGTTTTAACCGTACTATAAAGAGGGGTTGCAAGTGCTCTCTACATTTCCAGCATAAACTGAGAAACTACTAGGTCATTACATCTCATCTGTTTCGGTTGGATTTGATTTGGTTTTTTAGTTGAGTTTTTGACAATAGAAGAGTTTTTTATTTTATAGAAAGATTTAGGCAAATCTGGCTTTTTCTTCTGTTGACAAAAAGATAGGACTTTAAATTATCTTTCAAACAAGGTATAAAACACTTCAATCGGATTTCTGGATTAAAAGTTATGGTAGTTTTTATCCATATTGACTGTTAGTTTGCTATGCTGACTGTCAGTTTGGATTGTCAGTTGTGTTTGCTGACAGTTGTCCAGAGAGGTTGTTTTTTGAGCTGAAATTTTTTGACCTATACTGACTGTCAGTATGCCATGCTGACGTCAGTTTGCATTTCGACCTCGAACTGTTTTGTTTGAGTTTCTATTTTAACTGGTCGTTTTTGTGATACATACTAACTGTCAATTTGTGATACTGACTATCAGTATGAGGTGTCAGTTTCCATATACAACCACAAACGGCTAGCAAAATTTTATCCATAAATTTTGTCAGTCGTTGAGTTTGAAACTGACTGTCAGTATCCCAAATTGACTGTCAGTTTGCACTGTTTTATTTCCATATACGACCTCAAACGGTTAGTTGAGTTTTCTCCGGATTTTACTTCTTTCTGGTCGTGACCCAAACTGACTGTCAGTTTTGTACACTGACTGTCAGTTTGCACTGTTGCTTTTGTTTGCAAGCTCCAACGGCTAATTTGATTCTTGAGGCTATAAATAGAGGCTTTGAGCAGTTGTTTAAGACACCAAGCATCCCTCTTCTCATACATACACTTGAGTATTTGTTTTGGAGTTTAAAATCTTGATATGTTGATCAAGTCGAGAGCTTTTGTGATCCACCGAGTGTTCTGTTCGCATCATCTCTGCATATCTAGAGTTTCTCAGTGCGTGTTGGAGGTCTTGAAGAGACCTTGCAACCTGTTATTCTTGGTGAACGCCCTTACATAGATGGTTTGGTGGCATGGCCGTTAACCTCTCCAGTTCGGAGTTTGTTGAAGAGGCTCAGCATGTTTGTAAAAGGCATCGGTGCTCGCCTTTCTGGAGTGGACAAGGAGCAACCACTAGTGAGTAATATCCTTCGTAGATATTGAAGCAAAACTCATTCTTTTGAGTGCTTCAACGAGGATTAGGGGAGACCAGGCGAGTCTCCGTGACCTCGGGAAAAATCTTGTGTTTGTCTTGTACTCTCTTTTATTTTGCAATATATATTCATTTGTTCTTTCTTTGCAAAAGTTGTTTTAAATTTGAAGTTTTTAAAGCCTCCTATTCACCCTCCCTCTAATCGGCATCTTTGATCCTACAATCTCTAAGTCTAGAAGGGAATTACCCAGAAAAAACCATAAAAACAAAGAAATCACAAATAATTAAGAAAAAATTACTTAATTGCATAAAAATAACAAAGTTTCCGTCCATGTTGGCTTACAGGAACAAAATTAGAAGAAAATTTGAAAACAAACAGAGAGGTGGGCTAAACTAACATAAAAACTAATCTAAACTAATAGTAACTATAAAACTCCATGAAAACTAAGCAAAATACTTTCCTATTGATAAAAGTTCTAGGCTTAACTGATTACAACTCCTCAATAAAAACAATTAAAAATGACTCCAAATCAGTGTCCAAAACGCGAGATCTAGGAGGAGACCCTAGCAGGGACCCCGCCAGGTTGGGGCTCTGGGACACGGGACCCATACTTGGCACCTGACTAGGACACAGACTCAGATTGGGACCCAAAATCAGGACCCAACTGGGCCCTGGGCACAGAAGTAGTGACCCGATTGGAACACTTGGTGCCTTGCTTATGGGGTTTTGTGGAGTCAATTTCAACATTGATTTCTTCGTGTATTTTGTTCAAACTTGTTTGCTTCATTTCCTATCCAAAAAATATCGAAATACTTCCAAATTTAGCACGATTATTCCCTAAAAGATGACGAACAAACTTGTAAAAGCGGATTGTAAATATCTTTCAAAAAGTTTCATAAAATAATGCATCGAATGAATTTTTAGAGCTAAAACATTTGCTAACTTACGGCAAAAAAATGCCAATGAAACACTTATGAAAGACAACACTTATCTTGCTCCAGTGATGAAGATCAAAGCATGATAGCAGTAGAAAACAAGAATTATTTGCTTTTTAGATAATGAAATACCACAGATAGATAAATTGACAAATTGATCATGGAACAAAGGTTGAATAAGGATTAAAGAGTAGTGGAATTTGAGAATCCAATATCTCAAATCACGGCAAAAAAGAATCCACAAAGTTCCACAATGATCAACTTAACTACAATTACAAAACAACTCAAGGCTTCTCCATTGTCCTAGTAGAGTCAAATCACAGGAAGCAATACAAGCCAACAAACATCATGCACACAAAGAGAGAATTTAAGAAGGTTTAGTTCATACCATTGCATTTGTTCATCACAGGTTATTGGACTTTCACCAGCCAACATCAAAAAAAATATTCAACAGCACACAGGTTATAAGAAGAGTTAAACAACCAAATCACTTTCAAGCAATCATCACAATTGTAGTGATGAAAATTGAAATTGACTCTCCAGCCATATAATCACAGTGAGTGCTATGTGCTTAAGTGGTATTGATTTTGCCTTAAGTTAGCAGTGATTTTCATGTTGAAAACTCATTTGACATGATATTTCATGTGACTTTTTGTAACATTTTTACAATCCGATTTCATGATTGTGTTCATTATGCTTCAGGGATGAAGTGTGCACAATTTGGAAGCATTTCAAGCTTGTTTGGATAGAAAAAGAAGTGGAAAAAAAACCAGTCAAAAAGGGGACCCAGAACAGGACCCACACAACAAGACCCAAGCCCATCACGGGCACTGGCATGGCCCGTGCTTGGCCCTAGCCATGAGCATGCCAGGGTAGGTACCAAGCTTTGTTGGCTGCTGAAACTGTCTCCATTTTATTTGTTCCGTGCTCCGTTTGAATGGGGTTTCTGCCGTGTGTGCATCATGAGTTGTAATTGATTATTTTCAGGACTTTTGAATATAAAGAGGGAGACTTTTGGCTTAGTTTTCATTGTCGATTAGTAGTTTAGGTTTAGATAAGTAGTTAGGTTAGGTTAGCCCCCCCATTTTCTTCAAGATAGTCTTCAAGTTTTCTTTTGTAAGCTGCCGTGGATGGCAATTTGGTTATATTGGATGCAATTAAGTCAGTTTTCTTTTAATACTTATTATTTATTTGTTTTACGGCTTTTTCCGAGTAATTCTCTTCTAGGTTTAGGGATGACCTAATCCGAAGGGCATAATTCTTCTTTGGCTCCATTTTGAAGTTTTGTGACTTAGTTTCTCAAGTTTTCTTCCTTAAACACTAATTTCTTGCCCTAGTAACAGGCGTAACAACTGAGTCTAGGTAGGAACTTAGAGGAGTTGTTGAGTTCTTTCAACCAAGTTATTACGCTCTAACACGGAACTCCTAAACAAGAGAGAGGTTAGCCCCCCTATGCGTTCCTCCTAGCCAAACTGAAGGAGTAAAATTTAGATTTGATAATGAGGACTACCAGTTCTCCCTTGATAAGTTTACTGACCTTTTAGTCTTGAAAATCGGGGAATCCTTTCGAAGTTTTCTTGTTTGTACCGTCAATAGAATTTGGCAAGCTATCACAGGAGAGGGGCAGCACCAATTTTGCTCCGAAAAATCTATGGCGGCCATAATTTGCAACCCTACCTTTTGCAATTTGCAGCGTCTCATGGCCAGAACAATTTTCGTTTGTGATGATAACTAAGATAAGGTCTGTGAGATCGAGGTAGAATTTGTTTGGCCCATGCTTGGCAAAATTGAGCTTTCCTCAACTGCTTACCTTACCGCCGCTATTAACTAATGGGCAAGGATTTGCGCAAGACCTCACCGATTTTCTTAGGTGACCTTTTGACCCATATCGCTTCCTCTATTGGTTTCAGCCCACATGGCCAACAAGAAGACTTACTTGCTGCCACCCTTAACCTACCCACTTTGCTGTAGGGAAGGAGATTCCTATCATAGGTACATTAGTGGCCTTCCCTCCATCCATTTTCCCACCCTTCTTGCACAACCATATTTGATGAGAGAAGCTAGAAATTACTTCAGTCTAGCTCAATTGGTTCTAGTTCCTTAGTCATTGTCGACCCTAACCAACTAGCAGCTTATGACTTTGCCGCCCTGCATGCTTCTATTGAGTCTTTGGGCAGCAGTCTCTCCGACTTTCGGTTAGCTTTTCAAACTAGGGTTTCGATGGACACTAGGATGGATCACTACACAGTCCGCATTGATTACCTCTATGACTACCATGTGCACACGGGCCACATCCTTCTGGACAGCACATTTCCAGGCGTAGCTTCCCACCACGGGGATCCTTTTGATACTGGTCCTCTGCCGCCTATCTATACTATCCTCCGCACTACTACTACCACCTACCTCCACCACCGTTCGGCGATTGTTCCCCAAGGTACGTAAGTTTTTTTTTCTTTTTTTCTTTTTCTTTTCAGGTTTTTACTTGCGGCTCTTCGGTTTCTTGCTTGTCACCACGTGGACCACAATACCCTCTTCCACCCCATCAATTCCCTAGTCCTCTACCATCATACTCGCCTATGCAAAAGGTAATCTATATCACTCTCCATCCATTGAGGACAATGTCTGTTTAGCTTGGGGGGATAGCATTTTTGTCTATTTCTTTGCCTTCACTACATCATCATTCCACCTTTTGTCATCATAAACTAAAAAATAAATAAAAAAATCTTTGATATCAATTTCAGATGCCTGGTTATTAAGATGATCTTTAATTTATGTGATTGTTTATTCTATTACATTATTGTGTATGATTGATTGAACTTAGCCCTTTCAAATCCTCAAATATTTGTGTTTAACATTCGTCATATCTTGACCATTAAATATTGTGCCTATCTTTTAAATCAATATTGACTTCTTCAAATTTAGGGTTACCATTAAACAATCGCCTAAATTTAACTTTCTTTTGTCACCCTCCATACTTTGGATGCTATTTTCCCTTCTCTTTAAATTAAACAAAAAAAATATGTGTACAAGTAAAGCATAATCAATCCATTGGGGGGAGGCAGTGATGAATCGTTGACCAACTGGGGAAGAGAAGATTTACTTAACTTATGCACGCAAAAATTTTTGTGTTCTAATAAAAATGGTTGGTTAAGTTGCAGCTTTATCTAGTCTCTTGTGATGTGTATGCGACCCACTGGGGAGAGGCGGTGATGAATCATCGACAAGCTAGTGAAGGAAGGTACACTAAACAATGAGGTTGCTTACAGTAGCTCGAGAAATCGACAAAGTTAGCTATGTGTAAATGCACTTAAGTAAGCGTCTTCAGCTGTGTCTCATCTGACTATGACGAAATGATCCAGTTTAAACATTCTGGCTAAGAGCAAGAAAAATTTGGAAAGTATAAAAAATTAAAAAAACAGCAATCAAAGTGTTTACTTTTCTTTTCTTGAGTTGGGCAATTTAGTAGAATTAGTATAGTTGGCAACATTATGATTGTTTAATTTAGAAGTTGGTTATTCTGAACTCTCTATGAAAGAACTTCACCAAAATTTGTTTAATTGATCAAGCCCTTCCTTTTCAAGGTTGAAATATGATGTGCTATATGCTTGCATTTGAGATTTAAAAGTGCTTTGATCAATTACTTCATACACTTTGATGTATTGAGAATCGCCAGAAGTTCTTTATTGAAAATCTTATTAACCAAAGCATTCCCTTTTTTGATAACTTCTGAAAATTCCACTTTCATCCTTTGCTTGATGACAAGCAAGATGCTAGTTTGGGGGGATTTGATAAGTGCTTAAGTGGTATTGATTTTGCTCTAAGTTAGTGGAGATTTTCATACCAAAAACTCATTTGACGTGACATTTTATTTGACTTTTTGTAACATTTTTATAATGCACTTTCAAGATTGTGTTTTTTATATTTAAGAGATCAAGTGTACAAAATTTGGAAGCATTTCGAGCTTGTTTGGATAGAAAATGAAGCAAAAAACAAAAACAGGTCAAAAGGGGACCTAGAATAGGACCCAGGCAACAGAACCCGAGCCTGGCATGAGCACTGGCACGGCCCATGCTTAGCCCTAGGCATGGGCGTGCCAATCTCTTGCTTGCTAAAACTCACTCCATTTTATCCGTTTTGCTCTCTGCTTGAACCGGGTTTCCACCATGTGTGTGCGTCCTGAGTTGTAATTGATTATTTTTAAGACTTTTTACTATAAATATGGAGGCTTTTGGTTTAGTTTTCATCGTTGGTCAGTAGTTTACGTTGTGTTAGTAGTAGTCAGGTTAGGTTAGCCCCCTCCCTATTTTCTTCAAGATAGTTGTCAAGAATATGTACTTCATCCTTGGTCAAAAGTTAGAGTGGTGTGACCCGCTCTCACTAACTCCACCTTCGACCAACCTTCTTTTAGGCATGGGATGCTTACGACGAATCCGTTTGGTCATAAAATGTACCTCACCCAAAAGCAAGAGTCTCTGGTCGAAGGAGTACGTTGTCGCTGCCTCTTGGTTGAAAGTGCGGGTGCTTAGTAACAGCTCCGTTCGGTTACTTATTGAGGCGGTTCCCTATTAACCATTCTATACATCCCTTGGAAGAATACCCGATGGTAACTTCTATCAACAGTTATGAAGCAACTGCTGTCCTTTCAAAATCTATATCATCTTAGATCTTCAGATAAAGAGGGGGACGGAACGGATTTTGGAGACTAGACTGATTGATTGGACTAGGACGGATTCCAGTGACCTTAGTTGTACTTGATATACACATAATACAACACAAATAGGACATAGAGCTATTACTCATCCTTTGAGGGATTGAACCTGTATAAAAATGCCTTGTCTCTTTCTTTTGGCATAGCTACTCTATGAATACTCTCTACGATATTGTATAATGACCTTGCAACCCAAATCAAATATGTTGTAAGTTCATGGATCATACTTTTTGATCATCGTCAGCTGGCGCATACCATGGGGATCTTTGCGAAACACTTTCCTGAAGTGTTGGATTCCTTATCGTAGAGATTCATATGGATGTGCCACTCTGTGATACTGAGAATGACCTTTATTTCATTTTCAAAGAAACCAATGATAAATGTCCCATCCTCATCAACGAGGATGATTAGATTCATTTGAACGTCAAATCTGACCCAGAGGATTTAGAAGTCTCACCGACCTCAAACAGCTTACCCTCTTCAGAGGTTGTGTCTGAGCAATAGCCACAAGCCGACCCTGGTAGTTCTGACTAGTAGGAAATTGGCTTTGTGGAGGAGTCATTGCCCGAGGCTGAAGGGATGGATCTTGACTTGGATTTTGTTTCTGGGAACGAAAGACATCCTTAAGCCTGGATGACGCCTATCACTAAGAAGTAACGACAATAGGTTTAGCTCCTACTGATCCCTCTACAAGCCAGCAAGGGCTTGAGGGTGGAACTAATGTTGACGATGTCAACACTGCTCCACCTGAAGATGTCAACACTGGCCAAAATGGTGACAAACCTAACCGGTGTTGACGCCATCGAGGTGAGTCTTGACCTTCTGGAACAAATTCCCCAATACTCCCCAGTAGACAGCGCTCTTGCAGGTCCACCAGGGATTCCTTCGATTATCCACACTCTGTTTGTTGGTGAACGGAGAGATCTAGATACTCCACCAGCACCACATCATAACAGGCTCTTGCCTAATTCGCAAGCACTAGTGGTTGAAAGTCCCAAGGAGGCTGCTGGTCAGTTGCGAAACTGTGATTTGAACATGTGAGCGATGTAGGGATTCGATCACTTCGCAGCCAACTTAGCCGAGACGCTTAACCTAGCAGCACACGAGATATTGCAACAATTGCGATCTTGACGACAGGGGTGCTATCCTTTGATAGTACCACTAGAAGGGCCCACCCACTAAGGGGTGATGGTCATGAGACCCAGGTCACCACCACGAGCCAATTGCACGATGCAGTGTGCATGAGCCCTTGGGGCCTAGGGGTCTTCCTCGTCGCTATTTGGGCAATACTCGCCAACGATCTCCTGTAGAATCGTTTGGTTGAAGTCCACGAAGATGCCGGTAGGATCCCATAACGGGTTGTAAAGAATTTTCCACGTATTTGCGAGTAGTTAGGTCACTGGAAAAATTTCAACCAACCATAGAATGGTTTGATGGGACCAAAAATCCCTCTGAATTTCTGCACATATCAATTCAAGCCATTGGGGGTGACGACAAGATAATGGCAAATTATCTTCCTACTGTCTTGGAATGTTCTGTCAGGTCTTGATTGTTCAACCAACCCGTAAGGTCCATATAATTTCCTGGTGTTCTGTATATGAACCCCTTCAAACAGGGCTTTGCTATTGATTCAATGATCCCCATAGGACGCGGTCAGTGAGAGTTAATTATTGGGGACAGACAGACTGGCAAAACTACAGTAGCCATGGATAAAATTCTCAATCAAGAAGGGCAAGACGTAATATGTGTTTATGTAGCTATCGGTCAAAGAGCATCTTCTATGGCTCAAGTAGTAACTACTTTCCAGGAGGAGGGGGCCATGGAATACACTATTGTAGTAGCTCAAATGGTGGATTCACCTGCTACATTACAATACCTCGCTCCTTATACAATAGTGACCTTGGCTGAGTATTTTATGTACCGCGAACGGCATACTTTAATAATTTCTGATGATCTCTCCAAACAAGCACAAGCTTATCGCCAAATGTCCCTTCTATTAAGAAGACACCCCGGCCACGAAGCTTATCCAGGGGATGTTTTTTATTTGCATTCACGCCTTTTAGAAAGAGCCGCTAAATTAAATTCTCTTTTAGGTAAAATAAGTATGACACCAATAATCAGCTAAAGATAAGTGCCTCATATTCAGCTTCATTGTTTGAACATTCTTCCTTAAAGAGGGAGAAAGAATGATGTATCATCCCGCTTTCTGGTGTCTTGCACACAAGACCTACCTCGACTCACCTTCTTGGCATGCCATCAGGGTCTAATTCAGTGTGGGAGGCACCATCGAAGTATAATTCCCACTATGTTGTATTGGAAGTGAGCACTTCTGCATCAGGCAAGTCAGTGACCAAAGGAACATCATCTGGCGCAGGATGTGCTACAAGAAAATCAGCTAAGGCTTGACCCTTAATTGCCTTATGTGGGACCTAAGTGATATCGTATTCCATCATGAGTAAAGTCCATTTACCGAGTCGCCCCATGAGAACCGGCTGACTCAATATGTATTTCACTGGATCCACTGTTGCAATAAGCTAGATCTGATGTGACAACATATAGTGTCATAGTTTCTTCAAAGCAAAGATAAGGGCCAAACATAATTTTTTGATGGGTGAATAATTGTGCTCAGCACCTGCCATGGTGCGGCTTCCTTCATCATCGTGCTAGGCAAGAAGTGCACATAATGAGTTAGGCTGCGCAGCTATATAGAGCACGAGGAGTCGCCCTTTAATTGGTGTTGATAAACCGGGTGAATTGAGCAGATATTCCTTAATGTTGTCAAAAGCATATTGGCACTATTCATGCCACTCAAATTCTACTCCCTTCTCATCAATCTAGCGAAAGGTTGGATGCGACCTGAGAGCTTGGAGATGAAACGTTGTATATAGGCGAGTTGTCCTTGAAGTGACTTCAACTCTTTCAGGTTCTGAGGAGGAGGTATATATAGAATTGCGTTAATTTTCTTTGGATCAATCTCAATGCCACGGTGGCACACAATGAACCCCAGAAAACACCAGATTGGACGACGAATGCACACTTAAGAGGATTCATCTATAGTTGATGTTTGTGAAGCCTTTTAAAAACAATACAGAGGTCATCTTGATGATGCTTACGCTCCCAAGTCTTCACCACTAAGTCATCAACATAACATTCCACTGAATGGTGAATTAATTCATGAAAAATGAGTGCCATGGCTTGCTGATAGGTGGCACTAGCATTCTTCAACCTGAATGGCATCACCGTATAGTCAGAGTTTCCTTTTGGCGCACAGAAAGCAATGTCAATGGCATTATTAATACATCTTAATCTGATTATAGCCTGATGATTCATCCATAAAACAGAGGGCACTGTAGCCCATAGTGGCATCAATAATTATCTTTGTGATAGGCAAGGGGAAGTCATCTTTCGGACAAGCTCGGTGCATATACTTGAAGTCAAATAGACACGTACTTGCCCATTCTTCTTCTGCACTGGGACAATATTAGATAACCAGTGTGGGTATTGCAATTCCTTAATGAAACCAGCTATGATTAGTTTATCCACTTCAGCAACAATTTGATCTTGCAACTCTGGGCAGAAGCGACGTGGTTGTTGCTTCACAGGACGAAATTGTTGATCTATCACTAACTTATGCATGGCAACACGAGGGTCAAGCCTCGGCATCTCTTTATACCATTAAGAATCTTTGGTAACTTTCACATTCTTTGGGAGTGAGGGTCGCGCTAATAAGGGTGGGACGCAGGTTTTCCTCACTTCCCAAGTTAATCTCCATGAGCTCGTCAACAGTGAGTTGTCCTCTGTCTTAGAGCTGTTGAGGTGCAGGAGCAGCATCAAGCACTTCTCCAAATTCAACTTACATTGATTCACATATTCTAGACAAGATATGTTGTTCATTCCCAACTCAACGACATTCATTTACAGCATCTTCAAAAGATAGAGGTTCGTGGAGAGCTTGATAGCACTGGTCAACATCATCATCATCAAAACTTGACACTTCATATTCATGATGCATCTTCTGGCTAATGTCAATAGATATGGCATGACATGTGACTTTTTGTACATCATAAAATTCCTCATCTTCATCGTCAGAGTTGATATAGCCCAATCCATACTTCGGGTGGAGGTCATGAGACTTGTGCCCCTTCTGAATGAGCCTTTCTGATTGCTCCCACCATTCATCACAAATTGCAGGTGGAGGCGGCAACCTTTGCTTTCTTTCTAACTTCACACCAACCTTCTCGAGTAGATTGGCCATTCTAGGTTCAGCTTTCATGGCAATAAAGATTGCTTTAGGGTTGGTCAATGAAATGCACTGTTCAATGATGGGATCACAAGATTGCTTCTTTGGAATTTATAGAATGTGGTAGGTGAAGCACAGCCATTCGGGTCTAGAACATGCCACTTCCAATGGTATTTTTACAGACATATGACGCGATGGAGGCTGCTTGAAAGTAGCACTCGTCGCTGTCTTTTCAAATGTTTTATTCTCTTCTTAAACTAGACCTTGTTATTGCATGAAAGCCGTTTGTGCCCCAAGCTTCCCACATGCATCAAAGATGAAAGGTGGTGAGGACTCATTCTTGTCCACGATTGACTTGCAGTTTGCTTGAACACCTACAGCATTTTTATTAGTTAAAGAAGTGGATGGTAAAGAAACAAGAGCTGGTGTGGCTTCCTTGAAACTTGAGGCAAGAAGTATTGGTGATGCTCCGACTTTTGACCTTAGCATTATAGGTGTAGAAGAAGAAGAAGAAGGTTACGCCTTCAACAGTAACAGAGCAACAGAGTCTTGCTTCCATGGGGCTGATGCAGCAAAATTTTCAATTGGAATTGAAGGGCCGTATGAGTAAGGGACCACTGCAAATGTCTTTTTATGACCAAGAACCCTGCCCCTATAGGCGCGACTTGTGGGCTCCCTCTTTCCAACAGGTAGGGAAGGTGCAATGAGGAGCTCTGTTTGTGTAGGAAGGGTTGAACTTGGGGCAATTAGAGCGTCCATAGCCGGCGTCGATCTTCCTTGTTGTTTCCCAAGAACCTCACTTGGGAAATAATATTGTGCGTCTACGTGATGCGACTCTTGAAAGGTGTAGGGGTTGGTGTTGGCAACTATTCTCTACTATTCTCCATTGCTGTATATGAACTTGAGACACTAATGCAGAGTTGATGGAACTACCTGATACTTGTGTATCCAAGGTCTTCCCAGTAGTGCAGGATAGGAGGTGTTTACTTCTATGATCAAAACCGCACCTTAAAACTAAAAGTTGACATTTGGAGCTTCAGAGTAATTGGCCCCATAGCCGCCCTTCCTTGATTATCAAAGCCACATATCATCACATTTGTTGGTTCCAAGTCTTCAAACAAGAAACTTGCACGAGTTAGACTTCGAATTGGGAGAATGTTCACGGAGGATCCTAGGTCAACCAAGACTCATCGGAGGTAAGCAGTCTCGATGTTTCCTTCCATCTAGAGTGCCCGGTTATGATCACCACTCTCGATGACCTTGTCATCTTTAGAAAAGGTGATTTCAATTATGCCCACAAAGTTAGAAAGAAGACGAGGCTTAGCCATCGCTACTTTGTATAGCTCAGGAGTCTATGGCACCTTAATAAGGGCCTGCCGGAGATCAGGCACCAATATCAAAGCATCATAAACAGTTAAGAGTGCGAGAATATGCTTCAAATGTGCAATGATATGAGCTTGCTTTTCCTCTTCAGTGGCACGAACACTGGAGTGCCACTTGGTGCATTGGCAGCATGTTAAGTAAGGCCTTCTCTTTGTCTTCTCTATACAGTCGAGACTTGAGAGGTTCAGGACAGGCCTAGCCTCCTCACAGATTCATGTTGACTTATTTTACTTGCTCTTCTATAAGTAGAACGTATGAAGTACTTCACATTCTTGCGCTGTGAATATTTCCTCTGAATCAGACGTATTGGAGTTGCAACAGACAAGAATCACATTGCATGAGGTAATGTTTGAAGGTGGTGATACTTCAGCATCAGGTGTTCCTACAGGTGCAGAGGGCTGCCCCCAACATTTAGGCAAGAACTGTGCCAAAGTAGGAAGAGTACGATTTGGTCGAGGAAAAGATTCGTCGCCTTCTGATAGAGGGACAAATCTTGGTGGCATACACCGACAACTTGGGTCAAGCTGTCTCTGCCTTACTTGTGACTTGACCACTAAAGTAGAAGCATGATCCCGAGTGCGATTATGATGTTTATGTTGTGGGTGTCTTTGTTCTATCACCTCCCATGGTTTTCCTTCCGGTTTGGAAAGAATTGGAGCCAACCACTGATTCACTAGTTGGCGTTCTACTTTCTCAAGTGGCAACCACAAGCCATCATCTTCATTATCTTCTTGAGTGGATAAAAGACCATCGCAAACTATTGTCATGTTCGCAGTATGATAGTTAGGATTGATAGCTTGAGACTCTAAAGCAAGCTGTTTCTCATCAATTATGTGCCCGACATACCTATGGTATGGGTAATACAAAGGATTATCCGTCATCCCCACTTGATCAAGTCTTCTTGGCTTGGAAAGATTTAAGGCTTGTTGTGCCATCAACTGATCAAAAAATGTCTTCACTAGCTCCCGGTGAAGATATATTGCTTTTTCACTAGTTCTTGAACAGTCGTGTGCTGAGTAGTTGGGTGTTGCCTTCCTGGTGTAAGTTCACACCTTGAACCCAACATTGCAACATTATTATAATGAATAAAAGGTGCATGCATAGCATTGTGGGATTCAGCCGACGCCTTGGCTTTGACTCCAGTGCTGGGAGGATTGGCTGCCGAGTTGAACCTTCTTGAATTATCAGCGCTGCCAGCATTCTTGTAAAGCTTCATAATCTGGGAAGACTTCTCAAATTCCAACTTGGTTGCGGCTACTGTTGTGCTAAAAGTATTGAAAGTTTTAGGCTCATGCCTTGAAACTTCAATTAACCAATGCGATTGTATTCCATGGATGCACATGTGAATGATCTCTTATTGATGCATTTCCCTGGCGAGGCACACATAGTTGTTGCGGAAATGCATCAAGTAATCATCAATCTTTTCATCACGCTTCTGTTTGACTTGGGTTAACTCTAGAGCTGAGATATCCTTCTGCATAGTTACAAAGTGCATCTTGAAAAGATTCTTCATGCCTATCCAATCATGGGTAGATCCAATTAGAAGATGACTATTGATAAGTGCTAAATTGGTAACATTTTTACCCTAAGTTTGCCACTGAAAACATGTAAAATCATGCTAAAAACTCCTTTGATGTGACATTTTATGCATAATTTTATATTATTGTTACAAATTTCTATCACGACTGTGTTTGCAATGTTTCAGGGACCAAACCTACCAAATTTGAGAAGATTTCAACTTCGTTTGGGCCAAATTCGACTAAGAAACCAAAACTGGACAGCAAAAAGGTCCTAGTCAAATATTCTTCAGACAAAACAACTGGTCGAAAACAACTATGTGAGAAAGAAACTTAATTGACCACGGCTGGACAAAAAGAGACCTGGTCGAACACAAGTAGATGGTCAAAAGCAGTCTGATCGAATACGAGCACCTGCTCGAAAAAGAGTCCTGATCGATTTTGGGCATGACACGTGCTTGGCCAGGAGCATGCCATGTGTTCCTGGTCGTGTTTGTTTCGGTTTCTTAGAAGAGCCTCCTTCTCTATTTTTCCTGCTTTTGTAAGCCGGCAAGGACGACAAACTCAATTCTCAAGCAATCAAGTAAGTTTTCATTTAATTCCTATTGTTATTTCTGCATTATTATGTTTTTTTGCGAATAGATCCCTTTTAAGGTTAGGGATGACCTAATCCGGAAGGCATGATTCTTCCTTGGTCTTTATCTCAAGTTTTGGAGTTATTTTCTGATGTTTTCTTCCTCCAAACCCTATATTCTCATCTCGGCAACAAACATAACAGTTGAGCCTTAGCAAGAATTTAGGGGAGTTCTTGAGTCCTTAGCACTTTGACGTGGGATCCTGAATAGGAAAGTGTCCCTCGCCAAATGTAACAGTAGAAGCGATCCTCTGATTATTGTACCAACAACCATAATGGCAACTTAATCTGTCTTAGAAAACGATTGAAATTAACTTCTAATCGTCGGACCGTGGATAGAATTACGCTGGATGGTTATGGAACTCCCGAAACTCTAGGTTTTCATTCTTGCTTTACAAACCCTAGGTTTCATATTTGTACTTTACTGCTTTAAACCCAAGATTGATAGATTTAGTAGTTGATTTAGTTGTAGACAAACAAACCCCCCAAACTCATTCAGACTTAGTCATTGATTCATTAAGCTAGAAAGACGAATACGCTTGTTCCTCAAGGAATTCAACCCTCAAGTGCTCAACATTCAACTATCCACTTGCGGTTATTACATAATCACACCTTTTAGGTGCGATCAAGTTTTTGTATACCAATGGAAAGTAGAGCTGGTTAATGACCCTTAAAACTGCCTCAGAAAAAGTGATGGATTCTTAGTAGTGTCACCGCAAGCTGCCTCAAAGTAGGCTAGGTGCTCCCCCGCATCACCAGTGCCATCATATTGATGAAACATAGGTGGATGCCATCCAAACGGGAAGGGCACCAAGTCATGCCATGCTTCATAAGGCTTTTCAAGCTCACTTTCAGGAGTTTGAGGAGCTTTCTCAACTGTAATTTGTTTTAATTTCAGTTTATCAAATCTTCCACATAACTATGACACTCCTTCAATGCACTAGGTGTCGGTGTAGTATTTGCAGCTGTTGTGGGAATTGCTGATAGTAGGGGTCAAGTACCCGTTGCTACAGTGTGTTGCTCAACACTACTTGCAAGGCGGGATTGTGTAGTAGCCTCCAATTCTACCACTTGTGGGTCAACAACAAGTTGAGGTGGAGCTGGTGGTGTTGCTCCATGACCAGAACTTGTTAGGGCTCAACCAAATGATCAAACTTCGCTCCAAGTTTGCTGATCATCCTTTTATATCTGTGGTCTCTCTCTTCAAAAGCAAGGCGCACAAAGGGATCAACTATAGAAGGATCAATAGCTGCCCATGATTTTCATCATCATTGGCTCCATCCCCTAGGTCACCTTGACCTATAGCCATGTTAACTAGTGTGGTGTTCTCATCACTAGCACCAATTCCAAGATAACGTTCCTCATCAGAAGCGATGGAATAAGAAAGATCAAAATAGTGTGGTGAACAAGAGAGTCGTTGCAAAAAGGTTGACTCAGAACTAGAAGACCCACTCTCACCATTAGATTCGACATCCTCTTGTGAGGCCTCAGTTGTATAACCCATGGTGCTTTGATGTACCCTTACTCTCAAATGAGTTTCCATTCCTTGTCAGCTTGCAAGCTGCATAATTGTGCAGGGTCCTCTGGAAGACGGGATGCAATATTAACATACTGGTGAGAAGATTGCCACACATCAATAGCTTGCTTGTCTTGTGAATCCTTCTGAGAAAACATAGTAAGGCAAGGGGCTCTTGCCACTTCTTCTTTTCTTAATGCCAATGTTGATTCATCTTGACATTCTTGCCCTTTGGTGCACTTAACCCAAGAACGAACACCTCCCAAGTGAGGTAAAAATGCCTTAGGGAATACAGGTTGGGGTGTTACTATCCCGCAAACCATCACCTTTTCTTCAAGGACTTGGATTGCTTGTATGGGTTCAACTTCTTGTCTGGAAGTAGTTAAAGGGGTGTGAACTTGCAAAGCTCCCTGTGAAGGAGTAACTGATTGTAGCTGCTTTTACCCAACAATTTGAGGTGGAACCACTGCAAGGGGTGGTAGAGATGATGTTTCCTTCCCGTGTTTGTCAAGAACATCTTCAGTTGGTTGATCATGATTCCGCCTTGGAGCTAGACGGTCAAGAAGGTAATTATACCTCTGACTTCATTCCAGCGTTGAAGAGATGTGGAACATAATCTTCTTGTCATCAGGCTGGATGCTACTATCGGGCCAGACACAGACTTATACATTTCTCAGCACGAGATCTTCTAGCTCTTGGTATGACAATTCCTCCTACGCCAATCACGCTTATGTTGATTGATGGTAGGGACATGAGGGACCCTTGGTAGGCCAGGTGATGCTGAAAGAAGGGGAGGAGCCTGGGAAGGAGGCATCCACTGAGAGTTTGATGACACTTCATGTCGTCTAGGATGTCTTGCTTGAGGGGGTAAGTTAACTCTCATTCTAGGTGAAGTAGATGACTGTTGAGGAAAGGATTCAATCTCTTGCCTAGATGAAGTTGATGCTGGTGGGGTAGTTCGCACATGCCATTGTTGCTGGACATGCGATCGCTGCTTTGGCCGACGAGACCACTAGTTCCAATGAGGTGGTAGTGATTCTTGTCTAGTCGGTAAGTTGATGTAGGTGAAGGCCTTTAGCGAGGCGCCCAAGTCTGGTGCACATGCTGAGGACGGCGTCTTGAGGTGTCATGCCCCGAACTACTTCTAAGCTGAGTCGAGGAATAATGCATGTCACATCTTCGTAATTTCTCTTGTAGGCTTCTCATTTGTGTCTGAAGCTGTTGGAATTGTTGTTCTAGTTCAACAACACCAAGAGCAGGAACCTCATTCGATAACACTATGAACTTGTTATCAGTTATGGATGAGCCAACTTCAGTAGAAACGTGACAGCACGAAACCCAACTAGTCACTTTAACTTCGGGGATGTAATAAGCAGTCGGGCCAGGCATTCTTGTTTGCTTGGGCGAGTGGCGCCTCTAGAATTCTCTCATAATGGCAAGTCTTAATGAACTTTTGATCTTTCCAGGCTGCAACACCCATTCATCAGGGAACATATCATATGGCGGAACCATCATGTATGGCTGTCGACAGATTCTATCAATGAGATCATTGGCATCAAGCGACTAGTCTTTCTAAGGAATAGCAACACAAGAAATGCGGGCACCAAGCTGCTCCTGCAGATCATGCACCTTGTGGTACTTCCTTCTGAGGTTGCGTAGTCGATTGGGATTGTAGGCACGGCAAGCATATGACGTGTACGTCCATAATGTATAGGAGACATTGTCCAATGCCTCAAATAGCTCAACCTCGGTACATTTGTACGCCTAGGGTAGGCAATGCAGGACCGATAAGTGGAGCAGATACAAGGACAGAGGTGGCATGGTGCCACCTATTATTAGCCTGTTGGTGGAGCCCGTCGAGAAGCCTTAACATCACCTCGAGTGTCAACGATGAGATAACTCTTTAGGAGGTTACATGCTTCCACCATCAAGGTGCAGCGCTCCTTCTTGGTTTTAGCAGCCGCATGCTTATGTGCTTTCTTTGACTCTGTCGCATGAAACTGTGTGGGTTCTTGAGTCTGATCAAAGTATGTGGTTCCGTTGTACTCAAAGATCACCACCGGAGGTAATGTCCCAAAGTAAACCATCAGAGGCTCTGGATGTTGCTTGTTAGTGTGAGCAATTTTATCAAGGAAGCATCCACCTATAAAAAGGGGCTCTTTGATTAATCAATGCATCACATGTATTATGTAAGCGCTCTATAGATGAGCACTATCTACATGACGGATGGAAGACAGAAGGCAGGTAGAAGCGAGTCAGATAACCATCGGGGCATAGCAAAGATGGGACGAGAACCATGTCCCACTGGGCGTGCCATTTTGTTTCATCGAAAATAGATCATGTCACTACTACAGAAATGCAGTATGTTAACCCCTATTTTCTAACGGTTTTACGCAATCTGGTAGAAAACCGTCAGTGTACATGGTGTGCAATGGAGAATGACATTTGCACTAACGGTTGGGTTGTGAGAAACCGTTAGTAAAAATCACACGATTTTTTCTAACAATTCTGAATATATTAACCGTTAGAAGAAACATACTTATACTAACAATTGTATTTTGGGAACAGTTAGAATATGGTTGATTTTATTCTAATGGTTTTTAATAAATAACCATTAGAAGAAACCTATTTATAGTAACAGTTCTTATTTGGGAACCGTTACAATAGATTTTGTTTTATTCTACTGATAGATATACATAACCGTTAGAAAAATTGTGCTATCTTCTAACTGTTCTAGTGATGCAAATCGTTAGTAAATGTTCAACTATAAGTCAAACCCACTCAACCATTGTTGTTTCATTTTGTTTCACGCTCTCTCTCTCTGCTTCCTTCTGTTCCACGCTCCAAGGCCCAAGCTACCGTGATCAGGGAATTAAGTTGGAAGGAAGTTTGATCCCTCCCTCTAATGTAAGCTTCTCATCACCTCTCTCTCTCTCTCTCTCTACTTTCAAGCTAGCTGTAGCTCCAAGCTAGGAAGCTAGCTAGGTAGCTGGCTCTTACAAATGCATCATGATTTATCAGCTCACTAGCTTGCATTATGTAGTTAGATTAGTGTTTCATAAAGTTAATTAGGGTTTCATATATCAGTTGTAAGTAGTTGTATATATGTACTTTAATTGGCCAGGTTAATTTCATGCATGCCTGACTCATATTATTTTTTGCAATTTGTCAATTTTGTGAACTGTAGATGGACCGGGAATATTGGATGTATGGAATAAAACATACTACTCTTGACTATTTGGAGGGTGTGAATGGGTTTATTAAATTTGCTGAGCAAGAAAAGGTGAAGAAGGGAGAAAAAGATATGCATTGTCCTTGTACAGATTGTATGAACTTAAAAAGGTTTAGCAACTCTAATCAGATTAAGAGCCATTTGATTTGTCGTGGTTTTAACGCACGATATACCCGTTGGATATGGCACGGCGAAGATCTTGAGGAAACAAGCAGCACTACTACCAATCAACAGGTATGCCCTAGTGTGGATTGTAGTAATGAAGATAATCAGAATTTTGATAATGTTCATTCCGATGTGCATGTAGATGATGACAATCTAGATGAGATGGTACGTGATGTAGAAGAAGATTACAATGAAAATGACTTTGGTAAATTTGAGGAATTGGTTGCTAATTCTAAGAATCCTCTGTTCCCTAGATGTGCAAAATTTACAAAGTTGTCTTCTGTGCTGAGATTATATAAGTTAAAGGCAAGCAACGGTTGGAGAAATAAGAGTTTCATAGCACTATTAGATATTTTAGCAGACATGCTTCCAAAGAGAAATGAGTTGCCAAGATCAATTTACCAAGCCAAAAAACTGTTGTGTCCATTGGGAATGGAATCGAAAGAATACACACATGCCCCAATGATTGTGTGTTGTATCGTAACGAGTATGAGGATTTGCATGTTTGTCCAAGATGCGGTGCATTGTAAACAAGCATAGGGAACGAATTGAAAGTGAACGTGATGAGGTACGGAAAGGACCTCTGGCCAAAACTGTTTGGTATTTACCGGTGATCTCTAGATTAAAATGGCTATTTGCAAATCCGAAAGATGCGAAGTACTTGCATTGGCATGCTAAAGGCCAGAAACAAGTCAGAAACTGAGACACCGAGCTGATTCTATTCAATGGAGAAACATTAGCAGAACATTTGATGAGTTTGGCGGTGAAGAGGAATATAAGGTTCGGGTTGAGTACAAATGGTATGAATCCACACGGAAATATAAGCAGTCGGCATAGCACTTGACCGGTTCTTTTATGCATCTATAATCTTCCTCTTTGGTTATGTATGAAGTTCAAGTACATCATGATGTCATTACTAATCTCAGGATTCAGACAACTCAGAAATGATATTGATGTGTTTCTACTGCCTTTAATCGAGGAGTTACAGAAATTGTGGAGCGAAGGGGTGCAGGTGTGGGATGCATATAAGCAAGAGAATTTCATCTTGCGGACCATGATAGTTTGCACCATAAATTATTTCTCGAATAAGGAAATTTATCGACTATAGTACGAAAGGAGGCAAGGCTTGCCCTATTTGCCTAGATGAAACTGAGCATGTGGTTATGGAACTACAAAAAAACAGTGTATATGGGTCACTACAGGTTTCTTTCAATGCATCACGCCTACCGCAGGAAGAGGAAATCATTTAATGGGAAGCCTGAGAAAGGATCAGCCCCAGTGTTTGTGACTGGTAAGGAAATTTACTTGCGCGTGAAGAACATCAAAGTTGGGTTCGGTAAATGTTCTAATTTTTGAGAAAAAAAAGTTTGGAAGAAAAGATCGATTCTTTGGGATCTACCATACTGGGAGCACTTACAAGTTCGACATTGCATTGATGTCATGCATGTAGAGAAAAATGTTTATAACAGTTTGATTGGTTTGTCGTTGAACATTCCGGGAAAGACAAAAGATGGTATCAAAGTTCGCCGTGACATGGTGGAAATGGGGATAAGGACTGAGCTTGCACCATTTGAGAAGGGAAAGTGTACATAGCACCCCCCGGCCTGCTATACTTTGTCAAAAAGTGAAAAAATAGAACTCTGCCGGTGCCTGTATGGTGTTAAAGTTCCATGTGGGTATTCTGCGAACTTGAAAAAACTTGTGTCCATGAAGGACTTGAAACTGGTTGGTATGAAGTCCCATGATTGTCATGTGCTCATGTCACAAATGGTTCTCATTGCTATCAGAAGTATTCTCACTACTACAGAAATGAAGTCCACTTACCCCTATCTTCTAATGGTTATATGCAATCTGGGAAAAAAACAGTTAGTGTACGAGGACCGCAGTGGAGAAGAGGTTTTGTACTGACGGTTAAGTTCTGGAAAACCGTTAGTGAATAGCACGTCATTTGTACTATCGGTTAGTACTGTATGAACCGTTAGAAGAGAGTAAATTGTACTAACGGTTTGTATTTTGTAACAGATAGTGAAATTACATTATTTTTACTATTAGTTAGTACTGTAAAAACCGATAGAAGAGAGGAAATTGTAATAACGGTTTTTTTTATTCAACCGATCGTAAAATTACGTCATATATACTAACGGTTATGACAGTGGGAACCGTTAGAAGAGTTGAAAGTTCACTAACGGTTGTATTTTTGAACCGATAGTAAAATTGCACAACTTACATATCTCAACCCATGCTCGGCATCCTCGATCTGTTCTACCGTACGTGCATCCACGCTCCAAGCTAGAGTGATATGGAAAAGCTAGCTGGAAGGTTGATAATTCGATCCCCCTCGGTAATGTCATCTTCTCATCACCTCTCTCTCTCTCTTGATCACTCTCTCACACTCTCCCTCTCTCTCTACTTCCAATTCGTTAAACTAGATGTAGCTCCAAGCTAGGAGGTTAGCTAGCTAGCTATAGCTTGCTGAAGTTAAGTTAGGAATGATTTATGGCTGAAGTTAATAAGCTAGCTAGCTGGCTCTTCCAATTAATGCATCAAGTTAGGGTTTCAAACATCAATTGTAAGTAGCTGTATACATATAGCCTATATATTGACCATATTTCATACTTCCAATTATTTATTTCAATTTTTCAATTTTGTGAAATAATTGTAGATGGACCGAGAATATTGGATCTATGGAGTAAAACGTAATACTCTTGAGTATTTGTAGGGTTTGAATGGATTTATTAAATTTGCTGAGCAAGAAAAGGCGAAGAAGGAAGAGAAAGATATGCATTGTCCTTGTATAGATTGTATGAACTTAAAGAGGTTCAGCAACTCTGATCAAATTAAGAGTCATTGGATTCGTTGTGGTTTTAACGCACGCTATACCCGTTGGTTATGGCATGGCGAAGATCTTGAGGAAACGAGCACCGCTACCACTCAGCAGGACCCGGAAGTGGATTGCAGTAATGATGATCATCAGAACATTGATAATGTTCATTCGGATGTGCATGTAGATGACGATAATTTAGATGAAATGTTATGTGATGTAAAAGAAGATTACAACGAAAACGATTTTGGTAAATTTGAGAAATTAATTGTTGATTCTGAGAAGCCTTTGTTCCCTGGATGTGCAAAATTTACAAAGTTGTCTTCTGTATTGAGATTATATAACTTGAAGGCAAGTAATGGTTGGAGCGATAAGAGTTTCACGGTGCTATTAGATCTTTTAGCGGACATGCTTTCAGAGGGAAATGAGTTGCCAAGATCGGTTTACCAGGCCAAAAAACTACTGTGTCCATTGGGAATGGAAATCGAAAGAATACATGCATGCCCAAATGATTGTATTTTGTACCATAACGAGTATGAGGATTTGCATGTTTGTCCTAGAGCGGTGCATCGCGGTATAAGCGTTGGGACTGAATTTATCACAGTGGATGTGATGAGGTAAAGAAAGGGCCTCCGGGCAAAACTGTGTGGTATTTGCCTGTGATTTCTAGATTGAAACGGCTGTTTGCAAATTCGAAAGATGCGAAGTACTTGCGTTGGCATGTTGAAGGTCGGAAACAAGACAAAAAACTAAGACATCCAGCTGATTCTATTCAATGGAGAAACATTAATAGAACATTTGGTGAGTTTGGCATCGAAGTGAGGAATATAAGATTTCGACTGAGTACGGATGGTATGAATCCACACGGAAATATGAGCAGTCGGCATAGCACTTGGCCGGTCCTTTTATGCATCTACAATTTTTCTCCTTGGTTATGTATGAAGTGCAAGTACATCATAATGTTGCTACTAATCTCAGGACCCAGACAACCCGGGAATGATATTGACGTGTTTCTATCACCGTTAATCGAGGACTTACATAAATTGTGGAACGAAGGGGTGCAGGTGTGAGATGCATATAAGCGAGAGAATTTCATATTGCGGGCCATGATATTTTGCACCATAAATGATTTCCCGGCCTATGGAAATTTGTCGGAGTATAGTACGAAAGGAGGCAAGATCATTTGTTCTGCAATTAAATAATTAATTTTTCCAAGAAATGAATTCACCTGTTGTCCAAGGCGACACGCATGTGCTCGAGTTAAAACATGTGGATGTGTGGTCGCGATGTCCTCATTAGCTTCAAACTGCTCCTTTGTGGCAGTGTGGACCTGGTGGCCTGCCATGAAGGTCAGTGAGGTGCCCTAAGGATGGATAAAAAGAGTGGCATAGAACTGACGAATGGGCGACTCAGCCCAACGAAGAAAGGAGTTTGCCACAAGGTCCTAGAGACCTACAGTGGTGAACGGTGGTGCAATGGCGTGAGGTAAAGGCGAGAGAGATGGCGTGGCTAGGGCCAGACAACGGCGAGTGGTGGCGTGGGGCGACAGCAAGAAAGCTCACGACGAGAAGATTTGAGGCGGCGACGAGGGAATTTTGGAGGCGGCGGAGAAGATGAAGTGAAACTACGTGGACAGATCTAGGGTTAGAAGTAAAATAACCGAGCAAACAGTTAGCGTGGTAGGCTGACAATCAACGTGAAAGATTGGTTTTTGATGCTGATAGTTAGCGTGAAGTGCGGACTGTCAACGTGGTCCTCGACTATGACCAGCATATTAGTTTTGACCAGGTTTTTGGACTGAATGTGTGGTCAAATGAATTCTACTAAAAGATCACAATTGGGTTGGAGTTTCGACCACAACCATAGTCAAGTTTTGACCACGACCAGAGTCAAGTTTCGACCATGACCAGAGTCAAGTTTCGACTACGACCATGACTTGGGCTTGAAAGTTTGTAGTCAAATAGTTTCTATTAAAGCACGGGTGCTTTGGTCGTTGGTCCTTTACACGATCAGCAATCGGATTTCCATTTTCGACGAAGACTAGGACAACGACCAGAGGTATTAGATTAGCTGTGACTAGGACCAATTAGAGTACAATCAAATATATATGTTTATATATAGATACAATCAAAACAATCAATTTATGTTTGATATATATATCAATGATGTTCAATTCATTTCTTAGAAAGCAAAATATAGTTTCATCTATGGGTTTTGTGAAAATATCTGCTAGCTACATGTCAGTTTTTATATAATTCACATCTATGTCCCCTTTTGCCACATGGTCTCTTATAAAGTGATGCCAAATATCGATATGCTTTGATCTAGAATGTTGAACTGGATTATTTGTAATTTTTATGGCACTTTCATTATCACATAAGAGTGGCACCTTCTCAATGAAAATTCCATAATCCGATAGGGTTTGCTTCATCCATAAAATTTGAGCACAACAAATACCAGCCGAAACATATTCCGCTTCGGCGATGGAGAGAGATACGGAATTTTGTTTCTTAGATAACCAAGATACTAGTGATCTCCCCAAAAGTTGACAACTATCGGATGTTCCTTTTCTATCAATTTTGCAACCCGCATAATCCGAATCTGAATAACCAATTAGTTCAAAGTTTGCATTTTTAGGATACCAAAGTTCTATATTTGGGTAGCATTTCAAGTACCTAAGAATTATTTTAATAGAAATCAAATGACATTCCTTAGGAGATGATTGATATCTAGCACACAAGCAAACACTAAACATGATGTCAGGCCTAGATGCGGTAAGATATAGCAAATTATCAATCATAGATCGATAAAGTTTAGAATCAACCACTTTTCCGTCGTTGTCCATGTCTAGATGTCCATTAGTGGCCATGGGTGTTTTGACGGCTTTAGCATCTTCCATCCCAAAGCTCTTGAGCAAGTCCTTCACATATTTGGTTTGACTCACGAACGTTCTATTTTTGAGTTGTTTGAAGTCCAAGGAAGAAGCTTAGCTCTTCAATCATTGACATCTCGAATTCCCTAGACATCATTTCTCCAAACTCATGGAAAAAGGATTCATTAGTGGAACCA
This sequence comes from Pharus latifolius, assembly GCA_019359835.1. NCBI lineage: Eukaryota > Viridiplantae > Streptophyta > Magnoliopsida > Poales > Poaceae > Pharus > Pharus latifolius. Next base: position 16,954,617 of record CM033324.1, on the reverse strand, counting down.
AAAATGATATCATCAACATATATTTGACACACAAAGAGATCATTTTCAACTACTTTTGTAAATAGCGTTGTATCTACTTTTCCAATTTTAAATCCTTTTGATACAAGAAAATCTCTAAGTCGTTCATACCAAGCTCGAGGAGCTTGTTTAAGTCCATAAAGAGCCTTAGAGAGTTTGTATACATGATTTGGGAAATTTGAATCTTCAAAATCGGGAGGTTGTTCCACAAAAACTAAGTTGGATATTTCTCTATTTAAAAATGCATTTTTCACATCCATTTGAAATAATTTAATGTTGAAACTTGATGCAAAATCTAGGAGTATGCAAATTGCTTCTAATCTTGCTACGGGTGCAAAAGTTTCACCAAAATCTAAGCCTTCAACTTGCAAATATTCTTGTACAACAAGACGCGCTTTGTTTCGTACTACTACTCCATTTTCATCTTGTTTATTTCTAAAAATCCATTTTGTTCAAATCACATTATAATCCTTGGGTCGTTCTACTAATGTTCATACTTTATTTCTAGTGAAATTATTTAGTTCTTCATGCATGACATTTACCCAATCCAGATCACTAAGTGCTTCATCTACAAGTTTAGGTTCCAAAGAAGAAACGAATGAATAATGTTCACAAAAAGAAACAATACGAGAGAGAATTTGAACACCCTTACTAACATCACCCAATACTTGGTCTAGAGGGTGATCTTTGATAATGGATTAATGTTGTCTTGGTTCTTCAACTTGTGAGGTTTCCACTTGATTTAACTCCGGTGGATCAACAATAAGAGGTGATGATGTAAGTTGTTCCTTGCACTCTTTATTGTCATCATTCTCTTGATCATCATCTCTAGGTTTGATGTCTCCAATGGTAATATTCTTCATTGTTTCTTGGAGATCTTCTCCTACAACATCACAGAACACTTGCTCCTTTTGAGAGCCATTAGATTCATCGAATTCCAAATCACAAGATTCCTCAATACAATTTGTATTTTTGTTAAAAGCTCGATAGGCTATGCTAGTGGTGGAGTATCCAACCAAAAATCCTTCATCCACTCTTCTTTGAAATTTTTCACCAAATGTTCTTTTTTCTAAGAATATAGCATTTACATCCAAACACTCAAAAATAAGAAACATTTGGCTTACACCCAACAAGAATCTCATAAGGAGTTAAATTTAGAAGAGGATGCAAGTAAAGCCGATTAATAGAATAGCAAGCGGTATGCACGGCTTCGGCCCAAAAGTGAGTAGGAGTGTTATACTCTATTAGTATTGTTCTTGCCATTTCTATTAATGTTCGATTTTTTCTTTCTACAACTCCATTTTGTTGTGGAGTATAGGAGGTTGAAAATTCATGTTTGATGCCCAATGAGTCACAAAAATCGAATAAGGTTGAATTTACAAACTCTCTACCATGATCACTACGAATTTTCTTAATAGAAAGTTCAAATTCAGTAGAAACACGTTTTACAAAATATTTAAAAATTCGGGGGTTTCAGATTTTTGAGAAATAAAGAAGACCCAACAATAGCATGTAAAATCATTAACAATAACAAAACCATAGTTGTTCTCCTGATACTTTGGAACTCAGAAGGTCCATAAATCCATATGCAAGAGTTCCAAAGGTTTACAAGTTGAAAGAATGTGCTTGGTTGGATGTGAAGTAGCTACTTGCTTGCCCGCTTGACAAGTGCTACAAGGTTTGTCCTTCTCAAAATTCACATTCCTCAAGCCAACTACCAAATCACATTTTAAAAGCTTTTTAAGTTGATGCATTCCAACATGTGCAAGTCTCCTATGCCAAAGCCAACCTTTTGAATTTTGAGAAACAAGACATGTTAAAAGAGATGCATCCTTTGAGTTAAAATCAACTACGTAAAGATTCCCAAAACGAAAGCCTTTGAAGATCAAAGAATTGTCTTTTAAATTTTCAACTAAAATCTCTTTAGGAGAAAATATGAAAAGAAAACCAAGATCACAAATTTATTCAACGGATAAGAAATTAAAGTTCAATGATTCAACAAGTAAAACATTTGAAATTGAAAGATCGTGAGATATAGCAATTTTACCCAAGCCTACCACATTTCCTTGATGATTGTCACCAAAGGTGACCTTTTGGTCTTCGCTTGAGTTATCTTCCAATGAAGTGAACAATTTCTTGTTACGGTCATATGTTCAGTGCATCCACTATCTAACACCCAATGTTTTCCATCAGTCTTGTAGTTCACCTACAAAACAAAAAAATCAAGTCCGTTTAGGTACCCAAACCCTTTTGGGTCCTTCGATGTTAGCAATCAAAGTTTTGGGCACCCAAATAGATCACTTCTTTTTGTTTAGCATGGGTGCTCCAACAAACTTTGCTATCACATATCCTTTTTGACCTCTTAAGCATGTAGCATGCATCAAAGTGAATTGAAGTCATTAAAGGACAAGCATCATGTGAATGACCTATTTCGTGACACTTGAAACAAAATTTGTTGCATGTTTTTACAAAAATAGCTTTTGTATTTGGTTTATTTCCTTTCTTTGGAAAGTATCCAAGTCCTTTTCTAAATGAGCATCTTTGCTCACTAAGAAGAAGATCAAGAGATACTTTGTAACAATTTTCTAACCCTTTACGAAGTTTCTTAATTTGAGCTTTAAGTTCATTGTTTTCATTTAAGATTATTTCATTAGTGCTAGAAGATGATGCATGGCATGGCAGCACTTTATTGCTAGAGTTAAATGCACATGGAGTATCAAGAAGATCATTGCAACTAGTTGACATATCATTTTTAGCGACTACATTTTGTAAATCATCAATTAAGTCAAAGAAATAGCTGCATCTACTTTAGTTGGTGAGTTAGTGAGATCCTTGATGAGTAAACCTTCATATGAATTTTTTAGATCGGAGTAAAGAGCAAGCAAAGAAGAGTGCTCTTCTTTTAGTGCTCTATACTTCTTTTTTGTGTTTCCAAGAGCATCATTTAACTTACTAACCATCTCAACTAAATCATCATATGAGGAGTCGAGTGAATATACCTTCTCATCTTTCTTAGCCATGAGGCAAAAAGATGAGGTTGATGAAGTGTTGTTGTTGTTGTTGCCAAGAGCTAATCCGGCAAGTTTCTTGGAGTAATCTTCCTCATCATCGAAGTCGGAGTCGAAACTTTCTCCTCCGGACATCCACTCCGTGAAGCATGCTTCATTGTTTCCACCGTTGCTTTTCTTGAAGAACTTCTTTTTCTTGGGATCCTTCTTCTTCATTTCTCATGTCTTGTTCTTGTTTGGACATCTTGAAGCAATATGTGCCTTTTCATGACATTCATAACAAATGATGTCCTTGAAGTTTGACGGCTTTGACCCCTTTGGTCTAGTGTCAATGTTAACTCCCTTTCTATGTAATTAGCGAAGAAATCTTTGAGTGTTCTTCACAAGAAGAGCTAGATCCTCATCGGAGGATCCATTACTTGAATCGCCCTTGGAGCTGGCCTTGAATGCTAAGTTTTTCTTTTTCGTCTCCGATGATTCGACTGCCTCCTTCTTCTCCTTCCGATGCATCTCATGGGTGATGAGGTTCCCATAGAGATTGGTAGGTGTGGTGGATGATAAGTCGGAGTTGGTGAGGACCATCACAAGAGTGTCAAAACTCTCCAAAAGAGCTGTAAGTATTTTTCTTACAATCTCAATGTTAGTAAAAACAACTCCAAATCTTTTGAGCTCATTCACAATCATTACTACAGAAATGCTATTAACTATTGGTTCAAAATCAAATCTACTATTGGTTCTCTTACCGTTAGTGATCGGCACGATAGAAGAAACGTAGCACACCCCTATCGGTTAAAAACCGATAGTAAAATATCTACACCTCCAACGTTTAGTAATTGCTATCGACAATTCTACTATCGGCTCAATGATTTCAACCGATAGTGATGTTATATTTCTTGTAACGGTTATTCATTGGAAATTGATAGTAATGTATAGTTTTTTCTATCGGTTAAAACTCGACACGGTTAGTACCACAACTTTCTTCTATCGGTTTTAGGATATGAACCGATAGTATTACAAAGGATCATTAACAGATACAGTGATACACTAGTACAGCAGATTTAATTTATTCACAAATACACTAATACAAAGATATACACATGCATTGGACAGATTGAATTTATTCACATATTGAGTTTATTCACAAATACACCAATGAATTTATTCACATATTGAGTTTATTCGCAAATACACCAATGAATTTACACACATACACCAATCAACACATTCAATATATATTACGCAAGTCATTTACGATGGATCGTTGATAGCCACTTCTTCCATCACATATTGAGCCTAAATTGTTCACAGCTCCTTCAATTGAGGCAACTCATATTGCTCTTTCAACATGGCGCTCTGCATGCGTGTATGAAGTTAGGAGCGTACGAGACATCCAATGTTTGACTTTGAGTTAGGAAAAATGGTTACCTTAGGGAATTGGGCAAAATTTCTCCTGATCAGGTCATACATAAATCTCATGACATAGAAGCCACATTCCCACGATTGTGGCTACTGATGGCACTGGGATAATTGCATATGCAAAGACATAAACCCACATTAACTCGAAAGAACTAATTAAGCTTAAATTAAAAGACTCATCATGAGTAGTTCCATCCGTATTAATTACCTCATATTCTTTCCAAGAAATTGTTGTGCCCTTCGACGCGTCATGCCTCCCTCCAGTAGTAACATAATTTTTGAAAGCCCTGTATTTAATTTAGCATTGTCGGTTAATATGTTATCATTAATTAGCTAGTCAGAGAAAAATTTAAAACAACTGTGTTACTTACGCGTCTATGTGCCACGTGAGGGTGAAAACATATGCCACCCTGTCGCTCATCGAATTAAGGTAATAGACCTCATTCATCCATGGGCAAATGACGGCGAGGACCCAGTGGCCCCTACATTGCATATATAAGCGAACCGTTTCATACATATGTTAGGCATAACATACAGGAATGAGTTAAATTAGTAGGAAATGCACTAACCTATGGTGGTACGGCGCAAGAATGAACTCTCGGTCCTGCTGCGCTAGTAGTGCCCTTGATATGTATTCCTCCGCATGTGCTTGGTCGTGCTCTAGCATCGTGAGGCTTATTTTTTCTGGGTCGAGGAAACCCACCTTGTCACATGCCCTCATCGACGCCCGCCTATACATGCACCTGGATGCAAAGTAGACATTAGTAAGTAGTGCATACAAAGTGATTAGATTTATGAAATGAACTGTGATAACTTCACCCAACAGCAAACTCACAGGACTCCAATCCGTATGATGGACATATCATGCTCCCGCCAGTTGAGGAGGTCGAACAAATCCTTGTGGGCCACCGATATGCTCCCGGCCTCACGGTGAAAATGGCCTGGCCTGAAGTGAACTAAGAAGTTGATGTGGCGCCTAGATCAGGTTAGGTACCACTCGTGGAGACTTCTGGTTATTTGATCCATATTGCGCAGAAGGTACTCCGACACGAGTGGGAACCCGTTCTTGAACGTACCCGGCTGGCTTTGTTTCGCCTTGCCTTTGGCCTTGCCCTTGCCTTTGGGCGGGGAGCGAGTGTATACCTTCGAAGGTTGGGGCGCGGTGTCGCCAGCCTCATTTGATGGCGAAGGGTTTGAGGCCGTCGGAGGAGGCATGGGGGCCGAAGGAGCTCGCTCATGCGTTGTGCTGGGGGTGGTGTCCTCACGAAGTGAGTTGGCATCCATCATCCACTTTAAGTTACGAACGCATAAGTCAGATTTTGTAAATTGAGTATATTAACTGAGTTGTAAGCTAGAATGGCTAGGGTTTACCTCCTGTAGTCTAACACCCTTCTTGGCCCGCTGTATGTACGAGCCCAATGCCTCGCCAATTGTCTGCATTTCGTCCGTTGGGATGGGCAACGGAAAAGAGCTGTAGCTCGGGAGGGCCATGTCCACCTGTACTTTTGCGAATCCAGGCTCCAGAGGTACGCAGTGGATCTGGACATCCTCCCAAGACTGATATACGACCCCGTTTGCAACCACTACAGGTTTGTCGCCTATGTTGATCAATAGGCTACAGCTCTCCGGCTTCTGTAATTTGCAACAATTATAACAGGTTAGCGAAACAGTTCTAACGTAACAGAAGTGGCATCAACCGAACTGCATATATAGCTCAAGAGTTACAATACCTCAATCAGGTCCACCGGATCCACGTGAACCTTCGAGCTGCAACTACTCGGCCTGGCAATGTCAACCTCGGCAGTTGGATCTAAACCCTTGGACTGCACAACTCGGCTGAGGCATTCATACTTCTCGTTCATTTGAGCGAACATGTCCTCGAATTGTGCAGTCACATCTAACCGTATCTTCTGAGATAGCTCCGATTCCCTTTCCTTCCAGCTGTGAGCCTTCTTGATCCGGGAGGATTTCCAAGTCCTAATCGCATACGGCTTCGCGACCAAGTCCTAATCGCATACGGCTTCGCGACCAAGTCCTGATCGCATATGGGTCCGCGACCATGGATTGGTCCGCGACCAGGAAAAGGAATTCGTTCCCTGTTCGGAATTGTAATCCGATCCGAATGTGTATAACTAAGCTTATCTGTTTAGGATTAGTTATATGAGTCTAATACGTTTAGGTCTCTAAGTCTGATACGTACTCATACGATTGGACTATAAATACCTTGTAATAGGTCTAGTTTAGATCATCGAACTCAATCGAAGAGTCATAGAACTTATTTGAGTTTTAGACACTTATAGTTCCTTCGACGTAGACAAGTGTGTCTAACGTTCGACGTGTAAAGCCCTCTTTGAAATAAAGAGTTGTGCAATTACTTTGGGTTTCGGTATTTCCGAGTAAGATCTCATTATTCCGCATATTAGAATCTGGGCGAGCCTAGTGCGAAAACCAAGGCTAGGTCTCAAACGGATCAAGTTGGTATCAGAGCAACTTTCCTATCCTGTGGATGGTGAAGACTCGCCAGGGTTACAAAACCTCCGGCGAAACTCCAGGCGATCAATTGACGGTTTCTACAGCCGCGTCTCCGACAATGTCTGACGATACCTCCGTTCAAGCTAACCTAGCCGAACAAGTGGCTAAGCTCTCCACCGACATGGAAACCGTGCTTGCTTGGATTAAGCAGCAGGCCATGATTGTACCTCCTGAAGTAGGGAAGGTTACGGGTGAGAAGAGTAGTGAAGACTTGCGTAGGGCAGACGAAGATGAAGACGAAGGCGACCACAAAACCGACGACCTCGCCAACACCTCCTTAGCTGTCGGATCTTTTAAAGTCGACGCTAAGATTGATATACCCATATATGATGGGGTGATCGAAGCCGAGAAGCTGGATTCTTGGATCGACCAACTTGAGACCTACTTTGACCTGAAAGGGTTCAGTAGCGCTCAAAAGGTGAAGTTTGCACCTTTGAAGATGAAGGACCACGCCAAGACATGGTGGGAGGCCCTTGTCGCCAGTGGTGAAGCTGACGACTTTGCGTGGGGTCAATTCAAACGACTTCTGCGACAAGAATTCTATCTGATGGGTTACCTTGAGGAGAGATGGGAGCGTTGGCACAGATTGTACCAACGACGCGACCAGACCGTCCAAGACTATATGACAGAGTTTCGACGACAAGCAATGGTCATTGGCATCTCACTATCCCACCCTCAGGTATTTCGGAAGTACACATCTGGACTTCAGAAATCGATCAGTACTGAGCTAAGTCTATTCGGTGTCCAAGACATTGCGACCGCGAGCACAACTGCTATGGCGATCGAGAAGAAGAATAAATCCCGCAGCGACAAAAGCACGAAGGAAAATGCGACCTCGACAAAGAAGAAGCCGAGTCCGAAGAAGAACGCTTCAAAATCGGGCACGGGTGCCTTTTGTGAAAATTGTCAAGTCACGGGGCATACCAAGGACAAATGTTACAAGCTTCATCCTGAACTTTGACCAAAGAAAAACGGACCAGGGAAAAGAACAGCCACGGCTACTGCGACTTCACCCGACGAGGAAGTTGTCCGAGTGAATTCGGTTAATGAGGCGGATACGACCTTGTCTTTGATGGCAATGCCGAAGGAGAAGGGTTCCGATCCACCGAACGACCATCACCCAATGGAGGACTTGTTCACCATCAACATCCAGGTGAAGCACGAAGTGGTCGCAGCGATATTCGATCCAGGAAGTCAGAAGAATCTGGTCTCCGCTGGACTGGTTCGGCGACTTGGTTTGAAGACAACCACACACCCGCGACCATATCCGCTGGGTTGGTTTACATCCGACGTGAACCAACAGATTACGAGTCAGTGTGTGTTGAAGTTTGCGATCTCTGCACAATATATCGATGAGGTGCAATGCGATGTTGTCCCTATCGATATCTGTTAGGTGATCTTTGGGAGTCCGTATCTGTATGATCGAGACGCTCACTTCCATCGGCGAGCGCAAGAGTACGACCTCACCAAAGACGGAGTTAAGTTCGTGATCAGTAGAGACGTCCACGTCAACACTTCGAACTTGATTACCGCAAATCAAGCCAAACGAATTGTTAATGCATGTCACAAGTATGTGCTTGTCATGATTCGACCCATTGCTCAAGGTGAGGGTACTCGGTCAGCATTGTCGCTGGCGTGCCGAGAGGATTCTGGTCGTTTGTCGGGACTGCTGGAGAAATACAGTGATCTGTTCGAGACTACCCAGGGTCGTCCGCCGAAACGTCCAGTCGAGCACGAAATTCAGCTTGTCTCCGATGCGACACTGCCCAATCTGAGTATGTATCGCAACTCAGTATTGGAGAATGAAGAGATCAAGAGACAACTTGGTGAGTTGTTGAACAATGGCGTCATTCAACCGAGTAGTTCACCTTGTGGATCTCCTGTGGTGTTAGTACCAAAGAAAGATGGGACTTGGCGTATGTGCATCGACTATCGAGCCCTAAACAAGATCACCATCAAGAACCGGTACCCCCTTCCCCGTATTGACGACCTGTTAGACCAATTGAAGCATGCTATTGTCTTCTCCAAATTGGATCTTAAGTCAGGATATCATCAAGTCAGCATCCGAGAGGAGGATACGTGGAAGACCGCGTTCAAAACACGACAAGGTCTGTTCGAATGGCTGGTCATGCCGTTTGGTCTCTGCAACGCCCCTGCAACTTTCATGCGTCTTATGAATGACGTTTTGAGACCGTTCATCGACGACTTTGTCATCGTTTACCTCGACGACATACTAGTTTATAGTCAATCGTGGGATGAGCACCTCATTCATGTCGAAAAGGTGTTCGAACAGCTTCGGCAACATCGACTTCGCCTCAACCGTAAGAAGTGCGAGTTCGGTCAGCAAACTCTACTTTACCTCGGATTCATAATCGGCAACGGTACGTTGCAACTCGACCCGGACAAGGTCAAAGTGATTCGCGAATGGCCGCGACCGCAAACAGTTACGGATGTGCGTAGTTTTGTGGGAGCATGCCAATACCTTCGAAAGTTCATCCGACACTTCTCGATTATGGCTTCTCCGTTGCATACATTAACCAGGATCGTTCAGAAGTTCGAGTGGACAGGGAAACATGAGGACACGTTTCTCTTGCTGAAAAGGAAGATCAGCGAGGCGCCTGTGTTAGCTTTGCCGAATCTTCAGAAACCGTTCGAGCTAGAAACCGATGCCTCAGGTTATGCAATGGGCGCAGTGCTCATGCAAGAAGGTCGACCAGTGGCATATCACTCCGAGTTATTCCAGGAGCTCAGAAGAACTACCCGACTTATGATAAGGAGTTATGCGCACTGCATCAGGCCGTGAAAACATTGGCGGTGTTATCTTTTGGGTAAAGAGACGGTTGTCCACACCGACCATCAACCATTGCAATATTTGCAAACTCAATCCAAGCTACAGCAAGCTCGGCACATGAAGTGGATGTCGTATCTGCAGCAGTTCAATCTGGTGATTAAGTACAAGAAGGGCGTCCACAACAAATTGGCGGACATGTTGTCGCGACCACCAGTTACGACCCTCTGTTTATCAGCGTTCATGCAGATCGAGCCCTCATGTCATGATGACTATGCCACTATGTACAGTGAAGACCCTGTTTTCCAAACAGTACTGACTGAGCTCGAAATAGGAAAACCTACAGAGTTCGTTCGTCGAGAAGGACTCTTGTACAAGGGCAATTTACTTTGTATACCTCGTGGAGCACCTCGAATTCAATGGTTGCGAGAAGCGCATACATCGAAGGTAGCTGGTCACTTTGGGGTTACAAAGACGTTGCAAAATCTTCACCGACATGTGTTCTGGCCGCGTATGCAGCAAGATGTGGCTAGCTTTGTTCGAGGCTGTGGTCTCTGCAGCATCTCGAAACCGGCAAACCGAAAAATAGGTTTGTACACTCCTTTGCCAGTTCCATCGCGACCATGGGAAAGCATATCTATGGATTTCTTGGGAGGATTGCCTAAGACCCGACGTGGCAACGACTATCTATTCGTGGTCGTTGATCGGTTCTCCAAAATGATTATTCTTATACCTTGTCGGAAGACTATCACGGGAGAAGAGGCAGCTCGGGTATTCTTTCAACACGTTTGGACACACTTCGGACTGCCGACTTCTATTGTGTCTGATCGCGATACCCGGTTCCTTAGTCACTTTTGGCGATCGCTCTGGACGATGATGGACACCAAGCTGAAGAGGAGTACTGCTTTTCATCCGCAAACTGATGGTCAAACCGAGGTGGTTAATCGCACAGTTGTTCATCTTTTGAGAGGATATAACTCGAAGCACCCGAAGACCTGGGATGGAAGCATACCGTACCTGCAGTTTGCTTTTAATCGAGCAGTGCATGGTTCGACTGGAAATTCACCGTTTGAGGTCTGTTTAGGATTTCTACCACAGAGTCCATTCGATATGGAGTTTGTGATCCCTACCTCAGCACAGAACAGCAAGGAAGCATCTGATCAGGATCGAGCACAAAAGTTCCTGGAAGGTATTCAACGACTCCATCGTGAGGTTGAACAGAACTTGCTGAAAGCTCAACTCAAGTACAAGGCGCGACATGATCGGCACCGAGTTGATGTGCAATTTCAAGAAGGTGATATGGTATGGTTACATCTGAGTAAGGAGAGACTTAAAGGTGAAGGTAAGAAGCTCAAACCCATTTGTTATGGTCCTTTTCGGATTTTGCGGAAAGTGGGTAATAATGCTTGTCAGCTCGAGTTACCTCCATACATGGATATTTACTCGGTTGTTAATGTTGAGCACCTCAAACTGTTTGAGCCTTCAATGCTGGATGATGAGCCAGATACCATAGTACCATCTGTTGAAGACTTGGTCTATCAACGAGACAAACCTCTACGTGAAGATGTGATTCTGGAGAAGAAGGTAACTACCACCCGCAGTGGCACCAAGGAGACTTTTCGAATCGGTCGGAAAGATCAACGAGCACGTGCGGCAAAGTGGTACACCAAAGAAGATGGACAAGCCCAATTTCCACATCTCCAGTTCAATCGAGAGGTCGCAACAGGGGTTGGCTCCTTCTCAACAAGGGAGTCATGATCCGGGAGGATCTCCAAGTCCTAATCGCATACGGCTTCGCGACCAAGTCCTAATCGCATACGGCTTCGCGACCAAGTCCTGATCGCATATGGGTCCGCGACCATGGATTGGTCCGCGACCAGGAAAAGGAATTCGTTCCCTGTTCGGAATTGTAATCCGATCCGAATGTGTATAACTAAGCTTATCTGTTTAGGATTAGTTATATGAGTCTAATACGTTTAGGTCTCTAAGTCTGATACGTACTCATACGATTGGACTATAAATACCTTGTAATAGGTCTAGTTTAGATCATCGAACTCAATCGAAGAGTCATAGAACTTATTTGAGTTTTAGACACTTATAGTTCCTTCGACGTAGACAAGTGTGTCTAACGTTCGACGTGTAAAGCCCTCTTTGAAATAAAGAGTTGTGCAATTACTTTGGGTTTCGGTATTTCCGAGTAAGATCCCGTTATTCCGCATATTAGAATCTGGGCGAGCCTAGTGCGAAAACCAAGGCTAGGTCTCAAACGGATCACTTCTTCGCCTTTTGCCCAGGCTCCGAGAAGCCTTCCTTCCATGGCACCACACCCCCCACGGTTTGCGTCCGCCCTGGATGCTCCTTGTTCCCTAGAGCCCAGGTAAGGATGTCATTCTCCCTATGGGGAGTGAACAATCCCTCGGTCGCCTCCTTCGAGCAAGAGATCTGTTATATTCAAAGCTCTCCATTGTGAGGAAAAAATATATACAAACTTGTGCGCACACTAGTGATCATAGTTTTTTCTACCACACTCTATGATTCCAACCAGGAAGTTAGCCAACTTACGAGTCGCTGCACGACCTCGACGTCCCTGGGGTTTGGGAACTCCACAGTCCCCGTGGACGACACGGTCCCTCTGGCCAGCCACCAGCGCTTGCATCGCGGATTACGGATCTCCGAGAGCAGTAGGTCAGGGGAGTCGACGAAATTCGACGCCTCGTCTTCAGCCTTCTTCCACTGCTCCTCCTTCCCCGCATAGTCGCGAGAGCCGAGCCGGTGCAGGTGGTCGTTCCTCCTCTGGATTGCCTTGTTCTTCTCGCAAGGGCCTTCGTACCAGAAACAAGAAAATTAATGCACCGCTGGTTACTGCATACAATGGTGTAACCAAGCAAAGGAACCATACATACCTTAAACTCAGGGGTCCCCTTCTGTTGGGTGAATTGCTCCCATACCTCCTTCGTTATGAAGGGGTACTTCTCGCATGGAGATTTTCCTTTAGCGAGGAAGGTACTGACGAGGACGCTCTTGAAGGTTCCACGTGTTGTTCATGTCCTTCAAGTAAGCTATCTTGGGACCATTGTCGGGGATGTTCCACTTGGCCTATTTCAAATGGTGCATATAAGCATGACTTACCTAATCTCTGGGATAAACCAAGGGAATGTGATTACTCAAGAGTTCAGTGATTTTGATTAATTTTACCTTCACTTCCGCCCATAGCCTATCCCTCTCGTCGGCCTTAATGTCCTTCCAGCTCTGGATGGTGATCTTCACCTTTCCTTCGCCAACAAACCAACATAGGCAGTGTACTGGCTGGCGTTCTTCCCGATCGGTCTCCCGAACTGGTTGAACTCACATGAAAGATCTGCGCGTTTGGCCAAACGGCACAACATCGTCGCGCCTCGTGCCTTCCTCTTGCGCTGGGACTAGGCAGCGTCATCTACATTCGCCCTTGCCGAATCACTACTATCAGCCGAGGAAGATGCCGACATGGCTTTACCTAAAATTCCATGAACAGACCATCAATTGATATGAAGAAAGGTATATGACAAAGTTCATAACTAAAATGGAATGGCAATGATGAACCACCTCTTTTTGTTAAAATGTCAAATTTTCATTCAAAAGGCCAAAAATCATCAATTCCTATCAACATGGTCTTCAAAATAGATTTAAAATGGATTTGTAAACTCAATTTGCAAAGGGTTGTCGAACTTCAACCTTCTTGCTTAACATAAAGATCATTTGATAACTCTTGATTGTAAAATTAATCTTATTTGGAAAATTTTTTCAGAAAAATATATTTCATGCTATGAAAATCATTTCTGTAAATTTTCATTTCAAATGTATTTGATTTGAGCAATAGTTGATTCTTTTCACAAATGAAATATGAACTCTGCAAAATTCAGACTTTTCAATGTACTATCGGTTGACAATAACAAACCGATATGACATACTATATTTCCTATCGGTTTGCCAATTAAAACCGATAGTACTCAAGTTTGTATTCAGGAAAATATATAAGATTAGCAGTGCAAACTATGCTAGTCTCTCTGCAGGAACATAAAGTCTGTAAAAATTTAAATTAACCAAAATTTCAGATGAAAATTAGAAAATAGGAAATTATTAACAGAAAATTCAGATTAGCAGTGCAAACTATGACATACTCTATTTCCTATCGGTTTGACAATAAAAACCGATAGTACTCAAGTTTGTATTGAGGAAAATATATAAGATTAGCAGTGCAAACTATGCTAGTCTCTCTGCAGGAACATAAAGTCTGTTAAAATTTAAATGAACCAAAATTTCAGATGAAAATTAGAAAATGGGAAATAATTAACAGAAAATTCAGTTTATGGTATTTACTATCGGTTCTAAATAAGAAATCGATAGTGGACGACACTGTACGACAAATTGCTAGTGATTTTCATCAAGTCTGTAATTCTCATAGTAATCAAGTTTGATTCATGCACTTTTCATCTAGTTTTATATTTGTAATCCATTGAACCACATATGAACTATTGCATATAAATTTAATAAATTGACGCGAGCGGTTTGGTCAAGAACACTTACAGTCATTCGTTGAGTGGCCTACGATGGCGCGATGCAGTGGCCGGAGGAGGTGGAGAACCCAATTGCGATCGGCAATGGTGGCGCAGAGGAGCGAAAAAGCAAACGTCGGGGAGGCTAGGGTTTTCCATGCGTGAGTATTTGGAATGTGAGTTGCACTGGAGGGAAAATTGTGCGAGGTTAACCTAATATATGAATCTTTACTATCAGTTCATAATCATCAAACCGATAGTAAATACAATGGAAGTTAGGGTTTGGAGTGTTGGCATTTTTCACTATCGGTTTTATGATTATTAACCGATAGTAAATTAAGAACACGGTCTCATAACACAATATGAATTACTATCGGTTATTAACAATAAACCGATAGTAGATATTAATTTCATATCGGTTTGGAAATTGAAACCGATAGTAGAAGACAATGTTATTGACCCTAAAGGGTTTTCCTGAGAACAATTACAATGGGTCTCAGTACATCATTTTGCACTTATAAAGACATAGTAGATATTAATTTCATATCGGTTTGGAAATTGAAACCGATAGTAGAAGACAATGTTATTAACCCTAAAGGGTTTTCCTGAGAACAATTACAGATGGGTCTCAGTACATCATTGTGCACTTGTAAAGACAGCTGAAACCCCATGCAAATGACTTCCAATAATTTTGAAATAAATTAACAGTAAAGACCAATCATGGAATGAAAATTTACAGTTTTCATATTGATTTATGAAAAGAATCAATTATTGCTCAAATCGACTCCAATTGAAATGAAAATTTGCAGAAATGATTCTCAATGCATCACGTATGTTTTCCCAAAGAATTTTTGGAAAATGATTTGAAGAATTCTTCGATTAAAGATCCAAGTAATATACATCACTTATATATTGCAAATTAGTCAAGAATGGTTGTCCACCCATAATCCTTCTTCTTGGTCGTCTCGCAAGTAACTTATTTCGTCAATATCTTCGGTAGGGACAGATTGAAGAATTCCATCTAAAAATGGAGGTAGTTCGTCGAACTGATCATACTCTTCTTCATCTACAACATCTTCGACCCCAACAATACATCTCTTACTGCGAAGGACAACGTACAACTTTGGGTTGGCCGGGTCAACGATGTAGAACACCCGTGTGGCTTGCTCAGCAAGTATAAATGGATCATCTTGGTGTGCGACTCTACTGAGATCGATGAGAGTAAACCCATAATTGTCGACTTTAACATCTCGAGAGATTTCGACCCATTGGCATCGAAACAGAGGAATCTTAAGTAATACATAATCGAGCTCCCATATTTTCTCAATAACACCATAATATAAGTTGAGTGTCCTTACTGCCCTGGCATCCTCCGAAATAGCAAGTAGTGTCACTCCACTACATTGCATAGTACTCTTCTCGTCCTGAGTTTTTGTGTAAAATGAATAGCCGTTGATATCATACCCCTGCCAAGTCCCTATAGTAAATCTAGGCCCTCTGGCCAACCATGTAACAACTTCATCTGCGTTGCCCTCAGAAGCTTGCAAGACTCTATTTTTGATCCACCTAGCAAACTTCCTGTTATGTTCTCTGGTGACCCAAATCTCTGGCTTCGAAGGATTCTGTTTCTGTAACATTTCCTTGTGCTCGTGTATGTATGGCTCCACCCCCATCATGTGCTGTAAGACCCAAAAATGGGCTTTTGCATACAGATCATTAGAGGGGACGACTGCTTTAAATCCAATCGTTCCAATGCCCTGAAGCTTGCCCTCATGCCGGGACGTAGGAATGCCAATTGGGTCAACCCCGGCCATATAGTTGGTGCAAAATTCGATCACCTCCTCGGCGGCATAACGTTCAATGATACTGCCCTCAAGCCGATGTCGATTCCTTACATATCCCTTCAAGATACCCATAAATCTCTCAAATGGATACATGTAGCGCAGGAACACAGGTCCACAAAACTTAATTTCTCTGACAAGGTGAACAATTAGATGGACCATAACATCAAAAAAAGATGGAGGGAAATACATCTCCAGCTGACAAAGAGTTGTAGTCACATCGCGTTGCAAATCGTCCAGTCCATCCAGATCAATTACCTGTAAGGACACAGTTGTAGCAAATATTTAGATCCAAAAAATCTGACAAGTTCCACGAATGTAGCTAATTAACTTGCTAGGAGTACACGCTTACCTTGCCAGATATTGTGTTGAAGAAATAATATAGCTTTGTAATTGTCTCTATGACTTTGACTGGGAAAATGCCTCTAATAGCAATGGGAAGCATTTGTGACATTAATATATGATAATCATGGAACTTCATACCAACCAGTTTCAAGTCTTTCATGGACACAAGTTTTTTCAAGTTCGCAGAATACCCGCATGAAACTTTGACACCATATAGGCACTGACAGAGTTCTGTTTTTTCTCTTTTTGACAAAGTATAGCAGGCCGAGGGGAGGTATGTACGCTTTCCCTTCTCCAACGGTGCAAGCTCAATCCTTATGCCCATGTCGAGCATGTCACGGCGAATGTTGATGCCATCTTTCGTCTTTCCTGGAATATTCAACAACAAACCAATCAAACTATCACAAATATTTTTCTCTATGTGCATGACATCAATGCAATGTCGAACTTGTAAGTGCTCCCAATATGGCAGATCCCAAAGAATCAATCTCTTCTTCCAAACATTTTTTCCTGGAGGTTTAGAACATTTACCGAACTCAACTTTGATGTCCTTCACGCGCAAGTAAAGCTCCTTACCAGTCACAAACACTGGGGCTGATCCTTTCTCAGGCTTCCCATTAAATGACTTCCTCTTCTTACGGTAGGCGTGATGCATTGGAAGGAATCTGCGGTGACCCATGTACACTGTTTTTCTGTAGTTTGATAACCACATGCTTTCAGTTTCATCCAGGCAAATAGGACAAGCCTTGCCTCCTTTCATATTATACCCCGACAAATTTCCATAGGTCGAGAAATCATTTATGGTGCAAAATATCATGGCCCGCAACATAAAATTCTCTCGCTTATATGCATCCCACACCCGCACCCCTTCGCTCCACAATTTATGTAAGTCCTCGACTAACGATGATAGAAACACATCAATATCATTCCCGGGTTGTCTGGGTCCTAAAATTAGTAATGACATCATGATGTACTTGCGCTTCATACATAACCAAGGAGGAAGCTTGTAGATGCATAAAAGAACCGGCCAAGTGCTATGTCGATTGCTCATATTTCCGTGTGGATTCATACCATCTGTACTCAACCCAAACCTTATATTCCTCACTTCGCCGCCAAACTCATCGAATGTTCTGTTAATGTTTCTCCATTGAATAGAATCAGCTGGATGTCTTAGTTTTCCGTCTTGTTTCCGACCTTCAACATGCCAACGCAAGTACTTCGCATCTTTCGGATTTGCAAACAGCCATTTCAATCTAGGAATCATAGGAAAATACCACACAGTTTTGGCCGGAGGCCCTTTCTTTACCTCATCACATTGATTGTGATAAATTCTATCCCATGCTTATACCGCGATGCACCGCATCTTGGACAAACATGCAAATCCTCGTACTCGTTACGGTACAGAACACAATCATTTGGGCATGCATGTATTCTTTCGATTTCCATTCCCAACAGACACAATAGTTTTTTGGCCTGGTAAACCGATCTTGGCAACCCATTTCCCTCTGGAAGCATGTCCGCTAACAGATCTAATAGCGCCGTGAAACTCTTATCGCTCCAACCTTTGCTTGTCTTCAAGTTATATAATCTCAACACAGAAGACAACTTTGTAAATTTTGCACATCCAGGGAATAAAGGCTTCTCAGAATCAACAATTAATTTCTCAAATTTAGCTAAATCGTTTTCGTTGTAATCTTCTTCTACATCACGTAACATTTCATCTAAATTGTCATCATCTACATGGACATCCGAATGAACATTACCAATGTTCTGATGATCATCATTACTGCAATCCACTTCCGGGTGCTGCTGAGTGGTAGCGGTGCTCGTTTCCTCAAGATCTTCACCATGCCATATCCAACGGGTAGAGCGTGCGTTAAAACCACGACGAATTAAATGACTCCTAATCTGATCAAAATTGCCGAACCTTTTTAAGTTCATACAATCTATACAAGGACAATGCATATCTTTCTCTCCCTTCTTTGCCTTTTCTTGCTCAGCAAATTTAATAAACCTATTCACACCCTCCAAATACTCAACAGTAGTACGTTTTATTCCATACATCCAATATTCTCAGTCCATCTACAATTATTTCACAAAATTGACAAATTGAAATAAATAATTAATGACTCAGGGCATGCATGCATGAAACATCATCAATTAGCTAGGCCATATGTGTGTACAGCTGCTTAATTACATTAAATGGATATGTATGAAACCCTAATTAACTTGATGCATTAATTGGAAGAGCCAGCCAGCTAGCTGCTTAAGTTCAGCCATAAATCATTCCTAGCTTAATTTCAGCAAGCTATAGCTAGCTAACCAACCTAGCCTTCTAGCTAGCTTGGAGCTACATGTATCTAGTTTAATGAATTGCAAGTAGAGAGAGAGGGAGAGTGTGAAAGAGTGATCGAGAGAGAGAGGTGATGAGAAGATGACAATACCGAGGGGATCAAATTATCAACCTCCTAGCTAGCTTCTCCAGATCACTCTAGCTTAGAGCGTGGATGCACGTACAGTAGAAATGAATCGAGGATGCAGAGCGCAGAGCAGGGGTCGAGATAAATTGTACAATTTTACTATCGGTTCAAAAATACAACCGATAGTAAACTAAGGTCCCCACTGTCATAACCATTAGTTTATATGACGACATTTCACTATCGGTTTGTTTTATATAACCGATAGTAAAATTTATTCTATTATATCGGTTTGTACAGTAGTAACAGATAGTAAAAATTCCGTAATTTCACTATCAGTTACCAAAGACAAACCAATAGTAAAATTTATTCTATTATATCGGTTGGTACAGTATGAACCGATAGTAAAAAGTCCGTTATCAGTTACGAAAGACAAACCGATAGTACTATTTCATCTATTATATCGGTTGGTACAGTAATGATCGATAGTAAAAAATATTTGCATTTCACTAACGGTGTACCAGAATATAACCGATAGTAAAAAGCCTCTTCTCTATCGCTGTCGTCCTACTCTATCGGATTTTTCCCAGATTGCTTATAACCGTTAGAAGATATGGGTTAGTGGATTGCATTTCTGTGGTAGTGAATATTGTTCAACCGAGTGAACATGGAGTCCATGGACTTGGTTGTCAACATGATAAATGTCTCATATCTTTCTCTAACCATGCGCAATTTTGCCTCCTTGACCCTAGTGGTGCCCTCATATATCTCGTCGAGGGTGGTCCAAACCTTGTGAGCGGTGGTAAGGTTACTCACGCGGTTAAACTCATTTAGGGACAAGCCGGCAAAAAGAGAATTTTTGGCACGAGCATTTAAGTGGAGTTTTCTCCTATCGTCATCAGAATGACTTGCTAGATCAACCAGAGGAGTAAACCTAATCTTAACAATGTCCCAAACATCAAGCCCCATGGCCTCTAGAAAGACCGACATGCGCACTTCCAATAGGGATAGTTAGTCCCGTCAAAGATGGGTGCACATCCCATGTGACCAAAATGAAAACCCTCATCGGAAGTCGTCCTTTCTCTAGACGGTAAAGCCTACTCAAAAGAGAGACCACGCTCTGATACCAGGTGTAGGATCGAGGATGCCGACTAGAGGGGGTGAATAGGAGGCTTTTAAAATCTTTTACAAACAGCAAATTAAATTTTGACAATTAAAGCTTGAATGAATCAAGGAGCAAGTAAAACTGAATCAAATCAACAAAAGATTGCGCAAGTGGAATGAAAGAAAAGGAACCAAACACGACGATGTATCCTGAGGTCTCGAAGACTCGCCCGGTCTCCCCTACTCCTCGTTGAAGCACCCAATTGAATGAGTTTTCCTCCGATGTCCACTAAGGTTGCTCCTTCTCCTCTCCGAAAAGGTGAGCACCAAACCTCTCACAAACAACGCCGAGCCTCTCCAACAAACTTCATCAAGAGAGAGATCAACAGTCACACCTCCAAATCGTCAAGGTGAAGGCAATCACCAAGAGTAACAAATTGCGAGATCTTCTCTTGATCTCCAACAATCACCGAGAGACTCTAAGAATGCAAATTAATGATGCAAATGGATGCTCTCGAATGATCTCTCTCAAACACAATTTATGATTTTGATCGAAAGATCAAGTCTTTAGTGCTAGAGAACTTGGGCTCAAGTGAATATCAGAATATGGCTCAGAGAGATGGCCAAAATATGCTCACAACTCATATATATAGCCCTCAACACTCAACTAGCCATTCTGGTCATGAAGGAAAAATGTCAGTACATGCTGACAGTCAGCATCAAAGGCGGACAGTCAACATTGACCTCTAATGGCTAGTTATGACATAGTTAGTAGCCGTTGGATTTATTTTGTCAGCGCATGTGCTGACAATTAGCGTAGTCGTGCTGACAGTCAACGTAGTACAAAAATTTTGGCTCAAAAACATGCGTCTTTGGAGAAATGTCCGCACGCATGTTGACATTCAAGCTGATTGTCAGCATCACTATGCTGACTGTCAGCATAGTACAAAGTGATTTTGGTCTCAAAAACACACTTCTCTGGACAAATGGCAGCATCACAGTGCTGACTGTCAGCATCGACCACAACCAGTTTTGTACGGTTAAAAAGCTTTAATTCAAAAACTGGTTTAAAACTTGCTTTGGACGTCGAATGTACTGTGGTCGAAAAATCTAAGTCAAAAGACCAGTGTTCGAATGCAAATATGTTCGAATGGAAAACTAGTCGAATGGCAGCAAGCAAGACTGACTGTCAGCATGCACTGACAATTCTTAAAAACCTGATTTTTAAGTCTAGTTTCAGTCTTTTTGAAAACTATGTTTTTCTCATATTCGACCAGGGATTTAAATGAATTTTAAATGCAGCATATGACCTAAAAGTCTCTCAGAGTTTGCCGGATTCAAAAAGAGATACACAACCCCTCTTAATAATATGGTTTAAAACTAGGAAGAATTTCTATAAATCCGGTCAAACTCCAGACGCCGAGACCAGTAAAATACAAAAGCATTTACCTTAGGTCTCTGCGACTTCCGCTTTTGTAGCTTCCCTTTTCGGCATTTCGTCTTTTCACCTGATATTATAGACTACACTCAAACCAGAAAAATTAGTCCAAAACACTTAGTGTCATTAATCATCAAAATAAAAAACAAGAGCCTAGATACAACACCGATCACTAGCGGTATGAGAACCATTAGTAGAGATTTTTTTGAACTGTTAGTAGACAGCATTTTTGTACTAGTATTAGGTAAGGCAATTTTAAATTTCGAGGACAAAATTTTTCTAACGAGGTAAGGAAGTGAGGACCATGAAGCCGGTCAACTAATTTGAGGCCACGTTGCTGGAAGAGGGGGTCACGATGCAGACAAAAAACTAACACCTAGACCTATGTGGTGGAGTGGTGGAGTTTTAGGGAAGATTGTTGTCAGACTGTGCAGTATCTGTCAAGGGTACTGTCCTTGCAGCCACCTCTTAGCCTGAGCGAGTGCTACTGCTCGCCCCTATAATCAACAACAAGCCAATTCTAGCCTAAGGTCTCGATACATCGAAGAAACAACAAGCCAACTCTAGCCAAGTTTTCATCTTTTCTACTTTGCTTGATTCACAAGGATTATATCTAGGGCAATAGAGGAGCAGGAGGAAGCAATCCAGCAAAGCCAGCAAGATGAAAACAAAACCCAACCCCAAATTCAGCACGTTTTTATTTGTTTGTTGTGTATTAGTGTAGAGGGCAGAGGATCACAACAAAAATCAAACCAACCTGCACCCATGATTCACAGATCATTGCATCAACATGAGGTTATTACAAACATAAGAATCACAGCACCTGAACATAGGACACACATGAACATTGCACAGGACACAGACCTAGCGCCACAGCCACATCCAAAAGGTTAGAAGCTTACCTGAGGCGCAAATGTCGAGGACCAAGCAACCAATGAGCCAGTCAGCCCGGCATCCATGCGTGTGGCACACTACCAGCGTGGCCACGCTGTGAGGGCATGGCCAGGCACAGCCGTGTGCCGCAAGGGAGGAAACGGGGTGGTGTGGCTCAAGCTATAGCTAGCCACGACGCGAGTGCCGCAGATGAGGGTCAACAGTGGTGAGGCTCGAGAGAGAACGAGGGTGAAGGAAACAGCTTTAGTCTAGGGTTTTTTATAGAAGCTTAGGTCAAACGATGACGGCGGGCTGGTTGTAAAAGTGGAATCGTCGCCAATGAGGTGCTGGTGGCCGGGCATTTGGGCCGCGAGACGTGGCAGTGAAACTAGGGTTAGGGGCGCTTGTACAAGCGCATGTGTGTGGAATTTGGAAAGGGCAGAGCAAGCCACTACCGACGAGGAGGCCGCCGGTGAGCACTAGAGCAACCAGAGAGTCACGGGTGCGATCACGGTGCGAGTGTGTGTGTGGTTCGGGTTAGTGAGTGAGTGAGAAAGAGAGCAAGAGAGAGAGTAGGGAGTTTAAGGGGAAGTCGTTGGGCCTAGGCTAGCCCAACACAAGAGAAGAGGGAGTTGGGCCGGTTCAGGCCCAACCAAAACTTTTTCTTTTTATTCTATTTACTTATTTACTATTTATTTATTTACTAAATTTTCTAATTGAGATTAAATTGACTATTAAATATTTGTTATTGACTAACTCACTTTAATTATTCCCTGTTTTCCAATTTAGTTTGTTTGATTTTTTAAAAATTTTTATCAATTAACTTCACTGTTAATAAGCGCTATTTTATCCTTTCTATAAACACAATTTAAATCATTTTTCCAAAATTGTTAACCCTTCTTTCTAAATAACGAATTCAAAAATTATAATTTTTTTTAAATAATCTATTTATTTGAATCTAGCCTCTTAAACAATTAATTTTGTCTCAAAACCAATATCCCTGTTTTAATTCGAGGATTTCAGTAACCAAGAAATAAATGCGGTTATTATTTTCTAAAACTTACTTGACCCGTGATTTTAAGAAATTTCGTTATGCAGTTCAAATAATTTTAACTTTAATTTTCAACTTATCTGGAAGGGTGACCTTTTTGATTCTCCGAGTACTTAAGAGAGTTTTAGAAGCTAGTTCGGAGTTGAATATCCAAGTCGCGAGGGAGGCGAGGACATTTAGTGCCTATCATTTTGCATCCTTGCATTATAGTCACCAATGTTCTTCTTAAAGCTTATTTGCATGCATAATTATTTTACCCCTAGAGTGGATCTAAGCGGGGAGCCCCCGAGCGACTTACAAATCCCGGATCCTGAATTCGTTGATCCAGACAAGTTCTATTCCATGACCATATTGAGAATGCTTGGTTGAAGCTATTTTGCTATCATTTAGTTGATAATCTAGATAATTTTACCACCTTGCATCAAAAGAATACTTTATGGAATTGATTTTCGGCCCTAGTAAAGGTGCCATGGATGAAATTGAGAATATCTCGTTAGAGCTAAGGGATGGCTCACATTCCTTGAGGAAGAAAGGAATATACTAGATCTCTTGCAAAAGTTAAGGATTTAACCAACTCTCACTTTTATCCAACGCGTACTATCCGTATCAACCACAGAACTAGTATAGGACAGGCCTAGTCAAGTATCTTATTCGGCACCTAGAGTAGCTCTACATAGCAATGTATATATGCAATTATGAATAAATGAATGAATCAAAGTCATGACCCGAGAGCGGGCCTCGAGCTATAGGCTCGACCGGTAGTGTAGCGGATGAATCCATCTACAAGGGCATGGCAACGCCATGCTAGTGGAGGTACCTCATGCAAGAATTTGAAAAATATTGTGTTCTCTTGATCGTGTCACGCATTTTGAGAAATACGGAGTGATGTTGACGAACACCGATATGTAAATCAAGAGTTTCTGTAGATAAAGTGATACCCCTCTATAGAGTAAATTATGAATATTCACTCCTTACTTCTTGGTTGAAAGTTTCGTCGCGGCAAAAAAGGAGGCCTACAGGTGGCTTCACCCTTGTGTTATACGTGTCCAGTAGAGGTTTACTTAACAATTTGAGTTTTCTCAATCATGAAAAAATTTTAACAGAAAATTTCATCCTTGCTTAATAAATCTATTACTCCTTCGACTAGTTAAGGTTTTGCATGATGCACTGTAGCTCTATTAGAACATTATTGATTGCTTGCTGAGTACCATGGTACTCATTCTTGCTATATTTGTATATTCTTGACTAGACCTTGAATACTCCATTGGCGAAGCGGCGCCAACCAACATAGAAGATGACAATCTGAAGGGTTGAGGTGGACATCTACAATTTCAAGCTAACCTACTTCACTGCTAGTGATGAAGACTAGAAGCTGCTGTTGACTCGAAACTGTTATCTTATGACACTTTTATTGTAACAAATTTAAATGTAATTATGTATCTTTTGTGATAACCTTGTATAATTAACACATGCTTCTGTTTGACTACTCTGGTATGAACATTTGTTAGATAGTTTTTACTTCATTCAAGAAATGTTCAAAGGTTGGGCATACTTCTAGATGGGAAGTATGTCATGTTGCCGCATTTTGGCATTTTTGCAGTTTAGACCTCGATCTTTCGGTATTAATAGAGAAGCCCTTTCACCATTAGGATTGGGAATTTTGAGTCTTGGCCGGTTTGCAAATGGATACTCAGGTTTGTAGTGAATTGCAAACAAGTCCTAGTGGCTAGGATTAGGGTTTTAGAAAATTACAATTAAGTCCTCGACTATTAGGTTTAGGAGTTCTGGCCTTCCAGAAACTCTAATTTTGACACAGTCAGTTTCTATACGTCCGTGGTGATGCATACTTCTGTCCGGAATTCTCCATAGGTCAGATTCAGTCGATGAAACATGTCCAAACAACCAAAAATCACTTGAATTACATCAACAAAACGAGTAATCCGGTTGATTTCACAATTAATGTATGCATTCTTATGCAAATGTCGGGTTTTATGAATAAAAATGCATGTGGAACATGGGTAAAATATATGAAAAGTATGCACAAATATGATGAATGTGAGATAGTACCACCAATTCTTTAGATTTCTTTGACTTTTTCTTGTCTTTATGCTTCAAAGAATCCTAAAAATAAGAAACACATGGAAGTATCTGAAATAGACATACCAGATGAACTATAAAAAACACATCTATTTTTGTTATTTCTTACACTTGACTTTCATTTTGATTCTGTCTTCGCCATACTTTAATCTGGCTTTGATACCAATTGTGAGGATTAAATGTCTAGCTAAGAGGGCAGAAATCAAATTTGCACCAGAAAATAAAAGTATAGAAAAAGAACAAGCAGATTTGATGGAGTTCAGCATGCCACCTTATGTCCCATATCTCCAACTGATAGCCCTGTTAGGATTTACTATTATTGGTTTATGAACACACTATTAGGGATCATCGTAAACCTTTTACAATTCACGGTTTTTGACTTACACCATGTCCAAAACTACTGAAAACTCACCGACCTTTGACTTACACCAAGTCGAGACAATAGAAAAATCCTTCTCACACTAGAGATAAAATGAGCTTTGCATGCAACTATAGTGGCTGAACAGGACTCATTTTTTGACTAACCTATATAATATAGTAAACTATAGAAAACACAGGTATAAGTGATCAACTATAAAAGATATTACATTATAACAACATTGGTAGCTGATGCCTTATGTTGTCGGTTATCCAGAGTACATTGCTAGCATCTCTTTGGTACCTGGGGTAGTCGTAAGGTATCTCAATTAATTTTGATTCAGTGACAAAGTAAAATATGAGTAGTTGAGGTACCCAAGATATATACAAGCTACATTCTATAGCCACCATTCGATTAAGTAAGATAAATAATATGTAACTAATACGTTGGACCAACATAAAATTTTCTTTGGTTCTAGCCCAACGTACGGCGAATTGCTAAAGTAGCTAAACAACAATGTATACGACCACAGTACGTAGACACAGAAAATTAAATAGGAAGGCGGATTCAACCATTTAATTAGAGGTAGCATGTCGCTTAAATCGGTTAAATTCACCCACACCGGAGACCTCTAATATGTGCCCATCAAGACGACCATTCATTTCAAATCAAATTGTTAGGCAGATTTTCCTACCTTAAGCGTAATAAGAAACTTTTCATCGAATTTTTATCCTATTGGACCTGTTACCAGTAGTGATTGGCTGTAATTGGAATTGGCCAACATGCAGTAATGGTCTAGTACAAATTTCTTATAGAAAAGGTCCCTAATTGGGCATTCATAAATTCAATTCACTCTTATTTCCTAATGGATCGATTTGACGAACACTTTACACTACCCAGCACAGCATATATGGATGATGTGCATTCATTCCTAAACTCAATAGGCCACTGCATGCAACCACTGAAGTTGTTACTGCGGATTTGTTTCTGACTCATTTCGAAGGGTTTAAACTTTTGTTAGAAATAATTTTCAAAAATTTTTCAGAGGAATTGAAAGAGAGACAAGTTTTTCAGCTCAAAATAGACTTAAACATGTATAAGAAATCCCATCCCTCCTCCTACATCTCATTTAAGAGATTTAATCTTCAGATAGATTTATATTGATTTATCCACTAAAACAATACCCTATCTTGTTGGAGTTCCTGAATAATACACACCTACAGTCACAGGGCACTCATAAGTCACAACCTCTCTCTTAATAATTAAGAGAAAAAAAGAGCCTTCCCCACATTTTTCTGTAGTAGACTAGAAGCAGCAGTACATACTACATACATGCAAGCATGCTCCAGCCGATACACATGCAGCCGCTGTCACAGCCGACCCCACTTTATTTTGTATTTATCCTCCTCGCCCTGTGTACAACACACTCACGAGATCGAGTACACCATCTTTCTCTCTCTTCAGATTTTGTACCAGAGAACCCATTACTACTGCATTTTATACAATCACGTCTTTGTACTTGAGGGTGGAAGTTAATTTGGAACAAATAATTCCTGTTCTATTAATGATACGAGGATGTTTATATCGAATTTAAACTTCTCAAATAAATCAATTTATTAAAATTTTAACTTATAAATTCTACAAACCTGCTTCATAGACTTCAATTTATTTAGAAACTTCAAGTCAAACAGATTTTTTATGCTTACAGAATATATTCTGAGATAAGTGTTTGATTCCAACTTTAGCTTATAAGCCTAAGCTAAAATTTAACCAAATGCCTCCTCAATTTTGACAGCTGTGAGCTATAATATCTCATGATCTAATACACTTTTTTTATCCCAAAAGGACACTAAGCACTAACTTGTTTGTATTTTTGCCCTCACTCTACGCAAAAGAATGAACTCGAAATTAGTGAATTTTGTCCACAAAACATTATATACTATTTTTTCTCACCGTGTACTCTCAAAGTAGGACTAAACTTGCACAGGAGCCATTTGGGCCAACACTAATGGACTAAGATCACATGAGTCCCATGTATTAGTCCGGATTGTATAGTCCTATCTGTCAGTAACCTGGTATCTTAACAGAACTAATGGAGAATTATGTAACAGACTCGATGTATTAAGCATGATATCTGAATGGTAGAAGATCTATATGCTCCAAATTAAAATAATTATGTCTATTTATATAAAAAAATAATAGCAGAAGGGTCTGTCGAGTGATTCCCCCAAAATAAAAATTAATAAAACGCCTCTAAAATAATCTCATCCATACACTAGCACCAATAATTTCGCATGCCGCGCCAAGCAGCAGTGCGCGCCCCGACAAAACCGTCCATCAAACAAATCAAAGAAATCTCTCGTAGCTTGTGGTCTACATGCTTCCTCGCCCTCCTCCTAATACTCCCCGGAGACCGCTGTAGCTAGTACTGGCCTAGCTGTGCCATCTCACCAGACAAACTCAAAAATTTTGTAACATCTAAGCTGTGTGCACTGCAAGTCTAACCTATAGCTCTCGGAAGTTTGGTTAGTTAACATGCTTGCTGTATCGCCGGCGAGGTGTTCCGATGCTGAGGACTGCACTGGTGGCGGCCGCGAAGGCGCCACTGGCGTGGAGGACGTAGGGTTTGACTTCACTGTCGATGACATAGACTTTGCGGACTTCTTCGTCAGACTTGAGGACGGGGACCTGCTGCCTGACCTCGAGGTCGACCCTGCCGAGATCTTCACGGATTTTCAAGCGGTCGCTGGCGCCGGCGACGAGGTGCGGGATCAGGAGGTGCCCAATTACGTGGAGCTAGCCGCGGTTCCTGAAGTGGATGTGGGCGCGGCGGAGGGATACGACGACGAGAGTAAGTTGTTTGTGGAGGCAAGGGAGGAGGGGTGTGAATGTAGTGGGGCTGAGCTGGCGGAGAGGAAGGGGGACGCCAGCGTCGGTGATGAAGCGGCTGTGGCCGACGTGAATTCGGCGGAGTCATCGTCGTCGCAGGAGGCGGAGAGCCGGCAGAAGCCGTCATCCAAGAGCTCCCAAGGGAAGAAGAAGGCTAAGGTAAGTGCACACTTTAGTAGTTTAGCCCTAGAATGCCAGTTTGCCACTACAAGTATGTAGTATATATGTGTCGCGTTAATTATTTAAATTAATCTGTATGCTATGAGATTTGCGTGCGTATATGTAATGTAGTTGTGGTTAGTGTAGGTGGACTGGACGCCGGAGCTGCATCGGAGATTCGTGCAGGCGGTGGAGCAGCTCGGCATCAATAAGGCCGTGCCATCCAGGATACTTGAGATCATGGGCATAGACTCGCTTACTCGCCATAACATAGCCAGCCATTTGCAGGTGCGTCCGTGCGCCTATTTGTCCCCTATCTTTTCACTGCACAGGTAGGGTGCTATATAACAGTATCATGGCTGATATTTTAACTGGCAGTGTTATTTGTGAGGGTTTAACTTCTCTGCGTAGTTGGATTCTCTAGAACTTGAGAGAGAGTCTTTACTTTTTTAGGATGTGTTTGCTAAGCGTAAGTTTTTCCAGTAAACCAATTTATCGAGATTTTAGCTTATAAATCTTCTTATATTGATTTTATTTTATTGAGATTTCTAGTTCAGAAAAGTTTCGTCATTTAGACTTATCGAATTAGTTCTTTAAGAAGTTAAGTGTTTGATCTCAACTTCAACTTACAAGTCTATAAATTCAAACTGAAACTCGACTCAATATCTAGTATAAAAAAACAACTTAATTTACTAAGAAGTCAATTAGCTATCCTCTTTACGGAGGATTTAAACTTCTAATGATCACTTTAAATTGAAGCTAAAACTCATTCAAACATCAGGCAACTAATACTAAAGCAGATAGGGTCGTGGTTGATAATTTTGGGGACTTCTGTTGTTTATATGGGCTTTAAATGTACAAAGTCCTTCGCATTGCAATATACCGCAAGCTGACTTCTGCATGAGTTGTATGTCGAGATATAAGAGGATTTTTTATCCAATAAAATGCTACTGAATTGACAAAAGTAAATTGCCTATGTAAATTTGTTTGGACGGCATATTGTGACACCAGTAGAAATTATTGTAAATTATTCTACGGATTATGTCTACAGTTTACAGTGTTATCCAATTAAAATGGAGAGAAAATTGCACAGAATCAATGCACTTTGTCGAGGTTTTGCAAATGACAACGAACTTCGCATGAATATAACTTACCACCTAGGGCCAGGCCCCTCATTAGTTAGTAAATTATATTTTCTGTGCGCTATTTAGAAAGTATGAATGATAAAAGCTTTAAAATATTGGCGGACACGGCATCAATTCTTTAAAGCTAATGCATTATTTATATAATAGTCAATAGAAAACAACTCCAAGCAAAGCTGGAAATTAACTTGAGGAATATATTAATTTTTTTAAACTTTGCCTTTAATAAGAAGTTTGTTTAAAAATGCATGTCAAAGAAGCTAATCAGCTTTTATTTCGCTAGGAAATATATTTATTTGAATTCTTTTATATATGTCGTACAATGTCCTGTTCCAGCCTAATTTTGCATATGTATATATAATGATTAAAGAGGTTTCTACATAATTAAGTATAATAATTTTCCTTTTCTACACTTTTTGAAAAAATACAAAACAAACAAATGGTGATTAGTAGATAAGGCTAAATAATTATTTTCTTCGTTTCGCAATATAAACCTATTTTTCGTTTTTGACCGTTAATTTTACTGTCACAAATATTTTTTCTAGCTCCTCCATTAATACTCATTCTACTCATTTTCATTTTTATTTCATAGAGACACTATAATCCAATATCATTTTTTCCACTCATTTCATATATCTTAATTTTCGTACAAACAGTAAATAGATTTATATTGCAAAATGGAGAGAATATGTAACTACAAATTAGATTTCCAAAAGTTTACAAATCTTCAACTAATTTCACTTTGTTGGCCTAGTTTAATCAAGCCTTGTCTCCTACCTTTTGGGCTATAGTTGGAGCATACAAGCCAAACAGGATGGCTCTATCGTGTGACTTCTCTAGAGTTATCCTGGAGCTATAGCTAAATTGTAAGTTGGAGCTACATTGTGGTACTTCAAGAACTAAAAAAACTATAAAAAATCACATATCCAAAATTTGCAGAAAATTACAATAATTTTTTTTGTTCAAAATTGAAGTATCATGACACTTCAAAATTACACTCCTGCAACTCTTACTTTTTTAATGAAGTTTCTCATGTCAATCGGATGTTGTATATATAATTCAAATTCTTTACAATAGCAATTAGAGTTAGAACTCAAATAAATATGCCGTATTCTTTTCTCTATTTAGTAGAGCTAGGTTCATGATGGTAACTAACCTGTTCGTGATTCAAATCCAAATTGTACTGACATTTGAAATACCTAAGCTTGTCAGAGTAATAAGTTTGTAGCATTGTTCCCACCGATAATCGGTTGGACATGCTTGGCTTTATACAGGCAGGACCCACGAGGAATTTCACGCTGTCGTCCCTTTCGATCTCTTTTCACAGTACTACTGCTGGTATTTCACCAGATCTGTGAGCTGTTCATGGGTTCACGGATTGAACTGTAAGGTTGCAACTCCTATGTAGACTTGTGTTCTGGTGGGCATCCAACTGCACCTAGAAGAGGAAATGTAGGAAATGTTTGGTCCACCCAGATGGAACATAGTATATGCCATCAAATGCCTGCTTCCAAAGTTGCTGTGGATGCATATATATGCAACAGAAGGCTTTGAATTATCAGCAATAGTGGAGGCTTGGTACCATAAAGGTTCAAATGGTCACAAGTCCAAAATTTTTTTCTATTATGAATGTGTAGCCTCGATTTTCACTCTCTCCGTTTGGCAAAATCTGTCATATAAGAATATATAAAAACATTGTGATGTGTTTTTAGTAAGATATGCCTACGAATTGTAATTGACCATTATCTCATTGATTAATTGACCATTTGTGGCTTGTTTTAAGAAAATGTCAATTTAAACTAGAGGGAATTTATCGTATCCAGTAAATGAGGGGATCAACAGATACATAAAAGGGACAATTTATAAAAATATATGCCTACGAATTGTAATGCAACAAACTTTTTTGCGGACAAAATTATTCCTTCATGACATATATTGCCAAATGAAGGGTGTAGTATTTAGAAGTGGGTAATAATATTAAAAAATAAACATGTTCTTAGTTTATGCAAAACATCAATTTTTTGAAAGTAGAGAGCGAGTTAGAGCAAGTATTTAATATTTACACTAAAAAGGTAACGAGATCAAATCACATCAACAATAAATATATCATGCACCTACAATAATAGATAACTCATAATCAACAATCATTGTAGATTTGAATTTTGTTCTCTACTAGAGCAACCAATCTCACATCCTGTAAAAATACTAATGTTTTACTGAATTGTTGCAGAAATACCGATCTCATAGAAAGCATATAATTGCAAGGGAGACAGAGGCGGCTAGTTGGACCCAAAGACGCCAAATATATGCAACGGGAGGAGGTGGCATCAAGAGAGATGCAAATCCATGGACTGTGCCTACCATTGGTTTTCCTCCGCCACTACCTCCACCTCCTCCTCTAGTGCAACATTTCCGGCCTTTGCATGTTTGGGGTCTCCCAACAATAGATTCGCCACATGTGCCGGTGTGGCCACGACACCTTATTCCCCGTGCACTGGCACCACCATGGGCTCCTCCGCTATCTGATCCCTCTTTCTGGCACCACCATTACATGAGGGTATGTGGTCTATTTCGTTAGCCATATCCGTAAAAGAGTAGTACATGATATAGGCATGATTTCATTATACATCTTACTAATAGTGGCCCACGTGTCGGCTTGGTGTTTGACATGTAATTAAGAAAATAGTTCACGAGACTAGAATAGGAGTGGTTTTGATCTCACTGATTTGCTGGTAACCTTAGGAACGAATGATTTCTTTTAAAAAAAAAGCCTGTACGTTTAAATTGATCATAATTTGATATAAATCAAATTGAATCAGACTAATTGGGATTAACTCAGTTATAACTCAAAGTTAAAAGTCAAAACTGATAGTTTGACCACCCCTAGCAATTTGACCACTAACTGGTGTTGGTAGTAAACCATCACTTCCACCGTTTTCTGAACCCCGAACACACACATTGGCTACTGTTTCTAAGAATTCTGTAAACATAAAAATTTTCACACGAAAACAGTGTTTCTGAAAAGTTGAAAGATTTTTGTACACCACTTTTATACACTATCTTGCTTTTTTGTCAGGGGCCAGCACACATGCCGACTCAAGGGAATCCTTGCATGGCTATCCCAGTGCCAGCCACGGTGAGAAAAATTATTTTGAAATGGACATGATCATATTCACATGGAATATTAGAGTTGATTATTTTTCTTAGTTTAACAAGATTGATGTCTTTTTCAGAGATTTCATGCCCCACCTGTCCCTGGAATTGTCCCATGTTCAATGTATAGGCCACTTACTCCTCCGGCAATGGCTCAGAAGCACCAAGAGACACAACTCCAAGTTAACTCACAACCAGTAAGTGGTCTTCTATTTGCATGAAAACTGAGTTGATTTCTTGTTAATCCTCACGAATGACAGATATATCTTGGTTCACACTACCGTCATAAAAAGGTCTTGGAGATGATGTGAGTTTTAAATTTCCAAATTCTTCTCCTTTCTTGGCTATCTAATCCAAACAATATTAAATGCAATATTCCACACTTAGAATTAAATGCAACTCAACTACTATGACAAAAATATTAAAATTTGCTTCAAATATACAATACTTAATTAGCATATTAAAAATATATGTATGAAATCACTAAAAAGTTGTGAAGCGAGGATGCATTCACACACTTGGTCCCATTTGAAAGGGCTTAGAGCCTATGTTTAAATATGCGAGTCCTGTGAGCATAATGCTATGGAAGGCAATTTTGACTTCTCTATATTACTAGGACCTCAATTTAACTAAGAAATACAGTTTGCACCATATTTGGCTCTCAAGCATGCCCATATTTTGTTAATTTTTCAAAGGAAAGTAAGATTGAATAAATGCTCTATTATTTTAGATGCATACAATTTCGAAGGTTCCCTTTCTTTTTTATTAGCAAAAAATCACATTAATTCCACATGGTTGCCTGTGTATATCAATGTGGTGTATATTTTTGACACAACAATACAAACTAGAATGAAATACCAAAATGCATCATAACCTGCAGAAAAGAATTATTGTACTTGAGAAAATTGTCATCTTAGTGATATAGAATTGTCCGAGATGTGAGCAAAATGATTTCTACATCTATGTTATATTATATATGCACAAAACAGTCCCACTAATTACTGACAAATGGATTTTATTTGGTTTTGTTCTACAACCATTGATATTTTTAGAGTGACTATTTTTATATAAAAGATGTATGAAATGAAAGATAGATGGTATAGATAAGATTTGTTTAAATTTAATTATCATGTAGATCACGTTAGGATTTTCCTTTGTTGTAGATTAGGAGTATGCATTTTTTGACATAATAATTTCTACATAGAGTTTCCGTGCATTCTTATAGAACAGAAATTCTATATGCTGTACTATTTCTGTACATTTTTGTAACACTATTTATTTACTCATATACTTTGAAATTTTGCAGTCAAATGAGAGCATAGATGCGGCTATTGGTGATGTTTTAACGAAACCATGGCTACCCCTACCTCTTGGCCTGAAGCCTCCTTCGGTAGACAGCGTCATGGGCGAGCTGCAGAGACAAGGTGTACCAAGTGTACCTCCAGCTTGTGGGTAATCCAAGAAGCACGAGCCCAAGAATTCATGCCTGTTCTATAGGTCATGCAGTTGAACCAAAAAATAAAAAATTCGCCGACATATCTTTAATTTTGTGGACAGTTTTTTTGTGTTCAGTTCTTAACATGTATAGAGTAAAAACTTATGGACTTATCGCGAATTTGGAAAAAAATCTGAGTAAAGATTGCTGTACCATGTTCTAATGTTCAAATAAAGTAGCTAACGGTTGTCCATGGTAGGTTTAATTTCGATTTTGTTTGTGCATATTTTTTAGCTAAAAACACCGTGCAATCGTGTGAAATATTGATATTATTGGAATCTCTCTTTATATAAGATGAGTATTGCATCTATTATGATTTTAAAAAAAATCATTGATCGATATAAATCATTATAATTTAGATCAACCAAATATATAATATAGATCATTTTTTTTCTGAGGGTTTCTAACCTCCAAACGACTCCATTTTTCTTGTTAAAACAACAACGACAATAACAATAACCATAACAATAATGGATTATGTAAAGCCCAATGCAAACGTATAAAGCAAAGAGAGAAGATGGACGTAGCTAAGCTATACGACACTTACCAGGAATATTAGCTAACAGGATTAAAAAGAGTGGTGAGAATGTGGGCTATTCTACACTTCTTAATTTTGTTACAAGATTTGTTAACACTAGTCGAAAATGCCATAAAATTACACGGACAATGCTGTAAGAAATATTTAAAATTAAAAATATATAAAACTAAACTATAATACTTATTCTATGTATTGAGTTTTTACATACAAAAACTAGAATTTTATGTTTAATGGAAATCTAAAAATCCTTTGATTGATCTACTCCATAGTAATTCAAATCCACCAAATATGTAACATTGCATCATTTTTTTTAATTAATACGAGAATTATAGACTTCCAAGCGAATTTATTACCTCCAATTTTACCAATTTTAATTATGTAATAGATTCTTGCATGGTGCTTGATACCTAAACTATTCACTACCAAGTTTTGAATGGATGCTTCTGTGATCCGGGAGGATCTCAGGTCGAGTTCGAAACGGATTCGCGACCACGAAAAGGTTTGCGACTTTGGAAAGATTTACGACCTTGGGAAGGATTCGATCTCTGGTCGGAATTGTAATCCGATTCGAATATATATAACTAAACTTATCTGTTTAGGATTAGTTAGTTATATGAGTCTAATACGTTTAAGTTACTGAATCTGATACGTACTCATACGATTGGACTATAAATATCTTGTAATAGGTCTAGTTTAGATCATTGAATATTATTACAGTCTTAGATTATATATCTAGTTTATAGTTCCTTCGACGTAGGCAAGTGTGTCTAACGTTCGACGAGTAAAGCCCTTTTTGAAATAAAGAGTTGTGCAATTATTTTGAGCTGTGTTTTGGATCAATCTTTGGGTTTCGGTATTTTCGAGTAAGATCCCATTATTCCTCATATTAATATCTGGGCGAGGCTAGTGTGAAAACCAAGGCTAGGTCTCAAACGGATCAAGTCGGTATTAGAGTAACTTTCCTATCTTATGGATGGTGAAGACTCGCCAGGGTTACAAAACTTTCAGCGAAACTTCAGGCGATCAATTGACAGCTCCTACAGTCGCGTCTCCGACAGTGTCTGACGATACCTCCGTTCAAGCTAACCTAACCGAACAAGTGGCTTAACTCTCCACCGACATGAAAACTATGCATGCTTGGATTAAGCAACAGGCCATGATTGTACTTCCTGAAGTAGGGAATGTTATGGGTGTGAAGACTGATGAAGACTTGCGTAGGGCAGACGAAGTTGAGGACGAAGGCGACTACAAGACCGACGACCTCACCAACACCTCCTTAGCTGTCGGATCTTTTAAGGTCGATGCTAAGATTGATATACCCATATATAATGGAGTGATCGATGCCGAGAAACTGGATTCTTGGATCGACCAGCTTGAGACCTACTTTGACCTGAAAGGGTTCAGTAGTGCTCAAAAGGTGAAGTTCGCACCTTTGAAGATGAAGGACCACACTAAGACTTGGTGGAAGGCCCTTGTCGCCTGTGGTGAAGCTGACGACCTTGCGTGGGGTCAATTCAAGCAACTCCTATGATAAGAATTCTACCCGATGGGTTATCTCGAGGAGAGATGGTATCGTTGGTACCGATTGTACCAACGGCGCGACCAATCTGTTTAGGACTACACGACGGAGTTCCGGAGACAAGCAATGGTCCTTGGCATCTCACTTTCCGACATCCATACGTTCTAGAAAATACACATTTGGACTTCAGAAGATAATCAGTGCTGAGCTAAGCCTATTCAGAGTTCAAGACATCTCGACCGCAAGCACGACTACTTTGGCGATTGAGAAGAAGAATAAGACCCGCAATGACAAGAACGTAAGGGAGATTTCAACCACGATGAGCTTTGGAGAGTGTACCCACGATACGGGTAACACTTGTGAGCATTGTCATGTTGCTGGGCACACAAAGGAGAAGTGTTATAAACTTCATCCTGAACTGCGACCAAAAAGAACCAGGAGGGATGAACCAAGCACACGAACAGCTATGCTTACTTCTGTTCCCCTCACAAGGAAATCATCCAGTTGGATTCGGTTGAAAAGGCGAACACGACCTTATCTCTAATGGCAATGCCGAAGGAGAAAGGTTCAGGTTCATCAATTGACCACAACCCGACAGAGGAATTGTTCACTGTTAACATACAGGTGAAGCACGAGGTAGTTGCAGCCATCTTCGACCCCGGAAGCCAAAAGAATTTGGTTTCTGCCGGGCTGGTTCGACGACTTGGTTTGCAGATAACTCATCATCCTCAACCATATCCATTGGAATGGTTCACTTCCGACGTGAATCAGCAAATCGAGAGCGAGTGTACTCTAAAGTTTGCAATATCTGCTTGTTACATCGACAAGATTCAATGCGATATCATCCCCATCGATATTTCCCAAGTGATTTTTGGAAGTCCGTTCTTGTACGATCGTGACGCCCATTACCACTGAAGAGCTCAAAAGTATGACCTCACAAAGGATGGGACGAAGTTCATCATTAGCAAAAACGACCACATCAACACCAAAAACTTGTTGACAACAAATCTGACGAAACGGATTGTCAATGCATGCTCAGTGTGTGCTGAGCATGATGCATCCAGTTAAATAGGAGGATTGTGCTGCATCGAGTATGGAAAGTGGTGGTTGTTTGGCGAGCTTGCTCGAAGAAAACAACATACTGTTCGCAGAGGTACATAGTCGACCACCACAACGACTAGTCGAAAACGACATGCAACTTGTCTCTACGGTGCCACTGTTCAAACATCTCAATCGTAGCTTTGGGATCGGTGATGGTATCAACCTCGACAATGGGAAGGCTATCCGTGAGTGGCCAAGGCCACAATCCATGACGGAAGTGCCAAGTTGATCCGTTTGAGACCTAGCCTTGGTTTTCGCACTAGGCTCTCCCAGATTCTAATATGTGGAATAAAGGGATCTTACTCGGAAGTACAGAAACCCAAAGAATAATCGAAAACACAGCTCAAAGAAATTGCACAACTCTTTGTTTCAAAGAGGGCTTTACCCATCGAACGTTAGACATACTTGCCTACGTCGAAAGAACTATAAGCTGGATATATGATCCAAGACTGTAATAATATTCGATGATCTAAATTAGACCTATTACAAGGTATTTATAGTCCAATCGTATGAGTACGCATCAGACTCAATAACCTAAACACATTAGACTCATATAACTAACTAACCCAAAACAGATAAGCTTAGTTATATCTATTCGGATCGGATTACAATTCCGAACAGAGAACGAATTCCTTTTCAAGGTCGCGAACCAAACCATGGTCGTGAAACCTTTCCGAACATGGTTAAGGTCGCGAAGCCGTATACGACTCGACCTGAAGATCCTCCCGGATCATGACTCCCTTATTGAGAAGGAGCCAACCCCTGTTGCGACCTTTCAATTAAACTGGAGATGTGGAAATTGGGCTTGTCCATCTTCTCTGGGGTACCACTTTGCCGCACGTGCTCGTTGATCCTTTCGACCGATTCGAAAAGTCTCCTTAGTGCCACTACAGGTAGTAGTCACCTTCTTCTACAGAATCACATCTTCGCGTAGAGGTTCGTCTCGTGTATAAACCAAGTCTTCAATAGATGGTACTATGGTATCTGGCTCATCATCCAGCATTGAAGGCTCGAAGAGTTTGAGGTGCCCAACATTGACAACCGAGTAAATATCCATTTATGGAGGTAACTCGAGCTGACAAGCATTATTACCCACTTTCCGTAAAATCTGAAAAAGACCATAACGAATGGGTTTAAGTTTCTTACATTCACCTTTAAGTATTTCCTTACTCAGATGTAACCATACCATATCACCTTCTTTGAATTCAGCATCAACTCGGTGCCGATTATGTCGTGCCTTATACTTGAGTTGAGCTCGCAGTAAGTTCTGTTCAACCTCATGATGGAGCCGTTGAATACCTTCCAGGAACTTTTGTGCTAGATCTTAATCAGATGCTTCCTTGCTATTCCGTGCTGAGGTAGGGATCACAAACTCCATGTCGAATGGACTCTGTGGTAGAAATCCTAAATAGACCTCAAACGGCGACTTTCCAGTCGAACCATGCATTGCTCGTTTAAAAGCAAACTGCAGGTATGGTAGGTTTTCATCCCAGGTCTTCGGCTGCTTCGAGTTATATCCTCTCAACAGATGAACAACTGTGCTATTTACCACCTCCGTTTGACCATCAGTTTGTGGATGAAAGGCAGTACTCCTCTTTAGCTTGCTGTCCATCATCGTCTAGAGCGATCGCCAAAAGTGACTAAGGAACCGAGTATCGCAATCAGACACAATAGAAGTCGGCAGTCCGAAGTGTGTCCAAACGTATTGAAAGAAGGCCCGAGCTGCTTCTTCTCCCGTGATAGTCTTTCGACAAAGTATAAGAATAATCATTTTGGAGAACCGATCAACGACCACAAATAGATAGTCGTTGCCATGTCGGGTCTTAAGCAATCCTCCCAAGAAATCCATGGATATGCTCTCCCATGGTTGCGATGGAACTGGCAAAGGAGTGTACAAACCTAATTTTTGGTTTGCCAGTTTCGAGATGCTGCAGAGACTACAACCTCAAACAAAACTAGCCACATCTTGCTGCATATGCGGCTAGAACACATGTCGGTGAAGATTTTGCAATGTCTTTGTAACCCCAAA
Organism: Pharus latifolius; assembly: GCA_019359835.1. Taxonomy (NCBI): domain Eukaryota; kingdom Viridiplantae; phylum Streptophyta; class Magnoliopsida; order Poales; family Poaceae; genus Pharus; species Pharus latifolius. The sequence continues at coordinate 16,914,774 of CM033324.1, read as the reverse complement.
GTGACCAGCTACCTTCAATGTGTGCGCTTCCCGCAACCATTGAATTCGAGGTGCTCCACAAGGTATGCAAAGTAAATTGCCTTTGTACAAGAGTCCGTCTCGCCGAACAATCTCCGTAGGTTTCCCTGTTCCGAGCTCAATCAGTGTTGTTTGAAAATCAAGGTCTTCACTGTACATAGTGGCATAGTCATCATGACATGAGGGCTCGATCTGTATGAACGTTGATAAGCAGAGGGGTCGTAACCGCTGGTCGCGACAACATGTCTGCCATTTTGTTGTGTACACCCTTCTTGTACTTAATCACCAGATTAAACTGTTGCAGATACGACATCCACTTCATGTGCCGAGCTTGCTGTAGCTTGGACTGAGTTTGCAAATGTTGCAACGATTGATGGTCGGTGTGGACAACAGTCACTTTACCCAAGAGATAACACCGCCAATGTTTCACAACCTGATGCAGTGCGCACAACTGCTTATCGTACGTTGGGTAGTTCTTCTGAGCTCCCTGGAATAACTCAGAGTGATATACCACTAGTCGACCTTCTTGCATGAGTACTACACCCATCGCATAACCTGAGGCATCGGTTTCTAGCTTGAATGGTTTCTGTAGATTCAGCAAAGCTAACACAAGCGCCTCGCTGAACTTCCTCTTCAACAAGAGAAATGTGTCCTCATGTTTCCCCGTCCACTCGAACTTCTGATCAATCCTGGTTAATGCACGCAATGGAGAAGCCACAATCGAGAAGTGTCGTATTAATTTTCGAAGATATTGGCATGCTCCCAGAAAACTGCACATGTCCGTAACTATTCGCGGTCGCGACCACTCGCGAATCACTTTTACCTTATCCGGGTCGATTTGCAATGTACCGTTGCCGACCATGAATCCTAGGTAAAGTAGAGTTTGTTAGCCGAACTCGCACTTCTTACGGTTGAGGTAAAGTCAATGTTGCCGCAGTTGTTCGAACACCTTTTTGACATAAATGAGGTACTTATCCCACGAACGACTATAAACCAATATGTCGTCGAGGTAAACGCTCACAAAGTCATCGATGAACAGTCTCAATACGTCATTAATAAGACGCATGAAAGTTGCCGGGGCATTGTAGAGACCAAACGGCATAACCAGCCATTCGAACAGACCTTGTCGTGTTTTGAACGCGGTTTTCCATGTATCCTCCTCTCGGATGCTGACTTGATGATATCTTGACTTAAGATCCAATTTGGAGAAGACAACAGCATGCTTTAATTGGTCTAGCAGGTCGTTAATACGAGGAAGGGGTACCGGTTCTTGATGGTGATCTTCTTCAGTGCTCGATAGTCGATGCACATACGCCAAGTCCCATCTTTTTTTGGCACTAACACCACAGGGGATCGACAAGGTGAACTACTCGATTGAATGACACCATCGTTCAACAATTCACCAAGTTGTCTCTTCATCTCTTCATTCTCCAATACTGAGTTGCAATATATACTCAGATTGGGAAGTGTCGCATTAGACACAAGCTGAATTTCGTGCTCGACTGGACGTTTTGACGGACGACCCTAGGTAGTCTCGAACAGATCACTATATTTCTCCAGCAGTCTCGACAAACAACCAGAATCCTCTCGACACACCAACGACAACGCTGGTCGAGTACCCTCACCTTGACCAGTGGGTCGAATCATGATAAGCACGTACTTGTGACATGCATTGACAATTCGTTTGGTTTGATTTGCGGTAATTAAGTTCGAGGTGTTGACGTGGATGTCTCTACTGATCACGAACTTAACTCCATTTTTGGTGAGGTCATACTCTTGCGCACGCCGATGGAAGTGAGCGTCTCGATCATACAGATACGGACTCCCAAAGAACACCTGACAGATATCGATAGGGACAACATCTCATTGCACCTCATCGATATATCGTGCAGATATTGCAAACTTCAATACACACTGACTCGTAATCTGTTGGTTCACGTCGGATGTAAACCAACCCAGCGGATATGGTCGCGGGTGTGTGGTTGTCTTCAAACCAAGTCACCAAACTAGTCCAGCAGAGACCAGATTCTTCTGACTTCTGGGATCGAATATTGCTGCAACCACTTCGTGCTTCACCTGGATGTTGATGGTGAACAAGTCCTCTGTTGGGTGATGGTCGTTCGGTGGATCCGAACCCTTCTCCTTCGGCATTTCCATCAAAGACAAGGTTGTATCCGCCTCAGCAACCGAATTCACTCGGACAACTTATTCGTCGGTGAAGTCGCAGCAGTCGTGGCTGTTCGTTTCCCTAGTCCGTTTTTCTTCGGTTGAAGTTCAGGATGAAACTTGTAGCATTTGTCCTTGGTATGTCCCGCGACTTGACAATGGTCGCAAAAAGTACCTGTGTTCGTCTTCGAAGCGTTTTTCTTTGGACTCGGTTTTCTTTTTCTCGAGGTCGCACTTGTTGTTTCTAGGCCCTTAATCTTGATTTTGATGATAAATGACAACAAGTGTCTTAGACTAATCTATTTTCCTTAAGTATAATCAATAAGATTAGGTGACAAGAAGAAATGTCAAATGGGAGTCGAAAGGTCGCGGTGTCGCCCAAGGTCGTAAGGCACGAGATCGCGAACCAAGGTCGCAAGCGCAAGGTCGCCAAGAAGGAAGCAGCAAACACCTAAGGTAAATGCTTGTTTATTGTACCAGTCTTGGAGTTTGGAGTTTGACCGGTTTTATAAGAAATTCTTTTTTAGTTTAACCGTACTATTAAGAGGGGTTGCAAAATCTCTTTTAGTTCCGACAAAAACTGAGAAACTCTTAGGTCATATGTTGCATTCGCATTCATTCATAATTTTGGTAAAGAATCTCAAAGAGGAACTGAAACTGGTCTTTTGAGTACTGTTCATTCGACCAGGCACTATTCGTGCACTGTTCATTTGATCGGTTACTGTTCATACGACCAGTACACTGTTCATTCGACCAGAGGTTCCAATGGCTATTTATTAGCCATTAGAGGTCGAAGCTGGCTGTTAGCTAGCCTGATTTCTTTCCTTATCGACCACAACGGCTAGCTGAGAGGTTGAGCTATAAATAGAGGTGGTTTGAGCAGTATTCTCACACATTCACAAACACATCTCAAGCTACATTCTTATACACATCTTTGAGCAGTCTCTGTACACACTTTTGAGTAGATTTTCGCTACTGTTTTTGATCAGTTTTAAAATACTTTTGAGCAGATTTTTCTCTACTGTTTTTGAGCAGTTTTAAAACACTTCTGAGCAGTTTTTCTAAAATATTTTTGAGCAGATTTTCTCTACTATTTTTGAGCAGATTTTCTCTACTATTTTTGAGCAGATTTTCTCTACTATTTTTGAGCTGTCTTAAAACACTTTTTAACAGTTTTTATCAGATTTTTGAGCAGTTTCTGTTCACATTTTCGAGCAGTTTTTGAGCAGATTTCTCTACTATTTTTTGATCAGTTTTACAAACACTTTTGAGCAGATATTTGAGCAGCGTTTGAGTAGATTTTTGAGAAGCTTCTGTTCGTATTTTTGATCAGTTTTATAAACAATTTTCGAGCATATTTTGATTAGTGTTTATAAACATTGTTTTGAGCAGTTTTCTAAAGAACCAAGAGATATAATTTTTGATATATACTTGTGCCCACACTACTACAGAATTCATCATCACAGTCAGGTCAAAACAGACATCACAGACGGTTCTTACCCGTCAGTGATATTCGAGTCAGTGATAATCATGTACTATCACAGACGGTTTTTGATGTTTTCAACCGTCTGTGATCTCTCCATTCACAGACTGTTAAAAGATCAGAACCGTCTGTGATCTCTCCATTCACAGACTGTTATAAGATCAGAACCGTCTGTGATACTCATACTTCACAGACTGTTATAAGAACAGAACCGTCTGTGATCTCTCCATTCACAGACTGTTATAAGATCAGAACCGTCTGTGATACTCATACTTCAGAGACTGTTCTAACATCAGAATCGTCTCTGATACTCATACTACCACAGACGGTTTTAATCTCAAAACCGTCTCTGATAATTTGAGTTTCGCAGACGGTTCTGATGTCACAACCATCTGGGATCCTCACATTACAGAGACGGTTCTGAGATAACAACCGTCTGTGATACTCAAATTATCAGAGACGGTTTTGAGATCAGAACCGTCTGTGATACTCAGATAACCAGAGACGGTTTTGATATCAGAACCGTCTGTGATACTCAGATTACCAGAGACGGTTTTGATATCAGAACCGTCTGTGTTATGACATCAAAGCCGTCTAAGACACTCATACTAACATAGACGGTTTTGATCTCTGAACCGTCAGTAATAATATAAGTATCGCAGACGGTTTTGATGTCAAAACCGTCTATGATACTCATATTATCAGAGACGGTTATGATCTCAGAACGGTCTGTGTATTTAGAGAATCACAGACGGCTGTGAGGTCAAAACCATCTGTAATAGTGAACATCACAGACGGTTTTTAGGTTAGAACCGTCTGTGATAGTGTGATAACACAGACGGTGTGATATCACAGACGATTTTTAGATCAAAACCATATGTGATAGTGTCATTATTTCTTGACTGTTATAATCTCAGACGGTTCGTAAGATCAAAACCGTCTGTGCATATTATGCACAGACGGTTTTGTTCTTACAAACCGTCTGAGATTTAACAGTCACCGATGTCCTCTGTACAAATTGCATTTCATATATACAGTTCATGAATTTCATACATGCACAGTACTCAAATATATACAGTCTCATATATACACAACTTAGAAACATGTACAAATAGCATTTCATATGAACAAATAAATGTACAAATTGAACAAATAAATGTACAATTGAACTCAGAAATATGTACATTGAACAAATAAATGTAATCGACAATTAAAGTCAGTGTGTTAGATGTACAAATAAATGTAAGGCCGCACTAATACAAACCTTGCGGGTCCCTAAACTTCCCCTTGTTTGATATGACCTCCGAAAGGAAAAACTCAGCGAGCATCCCTCAGACAATACCAATCTGCTGAGGGTCAAGGCTTTCTGAAGGGAAGTCGACCCCCTGCAGCAAGAGTTGGTACATAAAAAATTAGCTGCAGTTGTAAATTCTGTCAAATCGATACAAAGGGGAGCAGTTGTATACCTCGGGGAAATCTGGCCGGTGAGGGGTGATGATCAGGTCATACATGTGGCTCATCACGTAGAACCCACATGTATTGTCGTCCGGCTGCTGATGGCACTGCCAATTTACAGACCGAGAGTTAGGTGGGGACAAGTTATAAAGTAAAACATATGCCAGTTGAAATTTGTACCGAAAATTGTAACCACTGAAACTTATCGGCTTGCTGGTCGTGTTGTCTCCCTACCTCGGCAAAGTACTTCGTGAAAGCCCTGCAGATAGTCAAAATTGACAGTTTGAGGATAGCCGAAATTGACAATTTGAGGACAGTAAATCTAGATGCATGCAAGACAGGTCCACATCACCTTTCGAATACATCTTGTGCGCCGCAATACGAGTACCCTTTCCTCTGTAATGAGTCAAGGTAGAACACCTTGTTGCTTTTCGGAATAAGTAGCAGCAGGATCCAGTGGTAGCTACATATTACACGTAAAGAATTAAAAATTTAATCTAAATTTGGGGGTGTGCACATGGAGACACTAATCTACGGGTGAAGTACTGATGAAAGCACTCACCTCTGGTTGTAGGGTACAAGTATATACTCCTTGTTGACCTGAGCAAGCAACCCTCTTTTGATGTAGTCGACAACGAAGTCTGCGTCGGTCCTAAACATCACCTCGGCGACCATCTGGGGGTCCAAGAAACCAACAGGTATGCCCTTGGATTTGGCATAGTTGGTCATGCAGCTGCACGGAAGTAACCAATTAATAAATGACATATATCCGTATATACACGGATAGTAGGATACTTACAGCACCCAAGACCGTAGGATTGACAAGTCGAGCGCATCTTTGTTCAGTAAATTGTGCAGATCTTCGAAGGTCACCGAGTAGGTCCCAATGTCGTTATGGAACTCTGCCACGGTGTACTTGACCATGATGTGCGTCGGACGCTGCTTCCTGGTCTGGTTTGTCCTCTTCATGTACCATGCATGCAGGTTCTGGCATGCTAACCCCATGGTCGAAATTGTGGTATCGGAGGCCATGGGCATCCCCAGAGCGAACGGTATGAGAGCTGGCGCACTCTTCTCGCTCTCCTTCGCCGGGCTCTTCTTTGCTTTTCCCCTACAAGACAGCTTCTTGAATGGTTGCCTCTTAGTCGGAGCAGCTTCGTCATCGGAGGGGTATTCTGGCTAGTAGGCCGTGTGTCGGTCTGTGATATCTGTGATGTAAGAACCTACGTATTAGGACACTAACTCTGAGGGCTATTATTACAGTACGAATTATGAAACTGGTGGGGGAATTACCTCATACAGGACGATATCTTTCTTGGGCCATTGCACGAACGTGTGCACCGCATCCCCTAGAGTGGTAATCTCGTCGTTCGGCGGCTTCTCCAGTGGAAAACCCTTGCAATGGTCAAAGACACTGTCCACCTGGATCCGTGCAAAACCCTCACATAGAGAGGCACCATGGATTGTGGCCCCCGCCGTGCATGGTTGCGCCATCCCACGGGCAGCCTCGATCGGGAAGAGACCGGCCAGCACCATAAGCTTGCAGGAGGCGGGTTCCTACAAACAGTGCGCATTAACATGTTGAATTTCACCGCTTTTCACTTTCGAATGAATTAACATAGACAAACGGTCATTACCTGCAGAAAGTCCACCGGATACTTTGGAGAGGGCTCCGTCTGCGAAGACCCCGGCGCAGACGCGCAGCTACTACGGTGGCCAAGAATGGGGGTCGATACTTCCGCTGCTAGAAGGGGGGTGCCCTGGGTCGCCTTTCTTAGCTCTTCATACATGGACCGCATCTTCGACAACTGCTGCAGGAGTGCTTTGTCCCGAACAGCGAACTCCGATCGCATCTCCTCCTTGAGCCGTTCATCGCGGGCTTGGTGGGATCTCTTTCTCCTCTTAGCCGCCTCCTCATCATCAAGGAAACCATGCCTCCAAGGCACAGTGGCACCGAGGCCGCTCACGCGGCCTGGATGCTCCTTGTTTCCTAGCGCCGCTGTGAGGATATCCCTGTCCCTCCTCGGGTTGAACTCTCCGGATGCCGCCTGCGCACTCAGCGTCACCTGCAACAGGAGAACTTAGCAATACAGCCCATTGCATGCGTGTTACGAGGATAGTACGTGATCGGACAATCTTACCAGCCGGTCGATCACTTCGCTGTCCACAGGGTTACTCACAGAGACGCTTCCGGAGGAGTTCATCGTCAATCTTGCTCGGCACCAATTGCAGGCGCGCACGTCCATTATGCCCGCATAAGGACTGCCGGCCGAAGACTGGGAAGCCTCCTCGTCCTGCTTCCTTCACAATGCCTTCTTCCCCACATACCCACCACTGCCTAGTCTGTGTGGGTGGGTATTCTTGGCCTGGTTAGTCTGGTCCTTCGCACTAAGCTCCTGGAACTCTGGCTTGGCCTTCATCTCGACGAACTGCTGCCATGCCTCGGGAGTCACGAAAGGGAAGTCATCGAAGGGGGTCTTCGACTCTTTCACATAGAGCCTGACAAGGTGGCTCTTGAAGTTCCTCCACGCCTTGTTTATTGACATCAGTGTCCTCCGGCGGATGGTGAAGTGGCGATCCTCGGGAATGTGAAACGCCGCCTGCATTTCTTCCCACAGCGCATCCTTGCACTCTGGGGGCATTTGACCCTAGTCGGAGGTGGTGATGGGCACCCGCTCCCTTGCCACTTTGCCGCATAGTGAGCGGTACTGACCGACAAGTTTTTCCGGAGCTTCCGGCACACCATTGTCGTCGAACTGGACGTGCTGCTTTTTCCGCTTGTCCAGACGCGCGCATGTTGTCTGGCCTCGCCCCTTTCTCTTCTTCTGCGGGCTCACAGCGGACGAGGTGACCTCCGGCCCAGGCGTCTCATCGCCAGGGAGGTCACACTAACTCCCCGAGTGGTGCATTTCGTCACCAGACATAGTTCCTAACATAAGTGAAAGAGACAATAGTTTAAGTAAATCTGCAACTAATAATTCTATAAAAAAACCCATATACTTATAATTAACCAGGAATGACAGAAACGGTGGGGAGGTGATGGAGGTGATCGCCTCGGAGGCGGGAGGGCGATGGAGGTGATCGTGACGAACGGAGAGGAGGAGAAGGTGGGAGGCGATGGAGGTGATCGCGACGGACGGAGAGGAGGAGAAGGTGGGAGGCGATGGAGGTGATCGCGACGGACGGGGCGAGGGCGGAGAGAGCTAGGGCAAATAGTTGCGAAGACTGGAATGAGCGGGACAAACCCCGCCTTGAACTATTAACCGCGACAATATTATCACAGTCAGTCCATGCTCACAACCGTCTGTGATAATATCATCACAGTCGGTTCTCGCATCAGAACCGTCTGTAATAATTGACATAGTGATAGTATCAAGAGACATTATCACAGACGATTTTGAGATGAAATCCGATTGTGACTCTGATTATCACAGACGGTTTGGAATTGAGAACCGACGGTGCATGTCAAGAACTCGAAGTGTCGGACACTGTTGAAAATATCACAGTCGGTTCTCAAGTCGCAACCGTCTGTGATAATATTATCACAGTCGGTTCTCAAAACCGTCTGTGATAATCTCTCTATTGAACGTTAGTTTTACAACTTGAAACTGATCTGTAGCTTTCAACTCTGAATGCTCGAAAACTTGATTTAAATGAACAGTCAGATATTTCAAATGTAGTCCAAATGCTCTGTAAATTGGTTACATTGTACGTAGATCCGATAATTGGTTACAATGTGGAGCATGCTCAAATAAATTTAACATACAATGTACGTGGAGCATGCTCAAGTTAATGTTACATACAAATGGGAACTTTCACCGACAATTTCCACGTACACAGCCATGTTATCCTCAACTTTCCACTTGCCGCGGCCCTGCAAAGACGAGAATTACAGGAGATATAAGCTATACCGATGGAAACAGAGAGATAAGGATGTACAGTTGATTACCTTTAAAGTATAACCCTTCCTGGTGATCCATACACACGTAACTGGTTTCGTCGGTGTCTTCAGTATCGACCTGTACGCCATCTCCAAATGGAGGAATCTCATCAAATTGATTGTATTCCTCCTCGTCTACGACATTTTCAACTCCAACAATCCTTCTCTTGCCATGAAGGACGACGTGCCACTTCTCATTGGCCGGGTCAGTGACATAAATGACCTGAATGGCTTGATTTGCAAGTATGAATGGCTCATCTTTATAAGCAACGCGATCGAGATCCACAGAAGTGAAACCGTAACTGTCAACCTTCACACCCTGTGGGATTTGGACCCATCGGCATCGAAACAGGGGAATCTTGAACAGTATGTAATCGAGCTCCCAAATTTCTTCAATGAACCCGTAGTACGAGTTCAATCCACGTACTACCCTTGTTGGGCCTGTCTTGGTGAACCCCTCATGGAAAGCTTCTACGCTCACTCCACTATTTTGAACAGTGCTCTTCCGATCTTGAGCTTTCGTGTAAAATGTGTACCCATTGATGTCGTATCCCTGCCATGTCTGTACAGTAAACGTGGGCCCTTTTGCCAACCATTTAAGGTTCTCACTTGCAGACTCTCCGGTGATTCGCACCTTCATCCACGCGTTGAATCGACTGTTATGTTGTCCCGTGATCCAAACCTCGGATCGGCGAGGATTGTCTTATCGTAGCATCTCCTTGTGCTCGTCGATGTACGGAGACACCTCCGTCATGTGTTGCAAGACCCAAAAATGAGCTTTCGAGTACATATCGAAATCAGGAGTGATGGCTCTCCGTCCAATAGTGCCAACACCATCAAGCCTCCCCTCGTGACAAGACACAGGAACTCCTATTGCTTCTACCTCGGCCATGTAATCGACGCAGAACTCAACAACCTCTTCCGCTGCATAACCTTCGACAATGCTACCCTCGGGATGGGACCGATTCCTCACGTAGGCCTTAAGTACACCCATGTACCTCTCGAATGGATACATATAACGTAGGAACACGGGTCCACATATCTTGATTTCTCTGACAAGGTGGACGGTGAGATGGACCATGATATCAAAAAATGATGGAGGAAAATACATCTCAAGCTGACAGAGAGTTCCAACCACCTCGCTCTACAGAGAATCCAGTCCATCGGGATCAATGACCTTGAAAGAAATTGCATTGAAGAAAAAACATAGCCTCGTGATCGTCTCTCTGACCTTATGCGGCAGAATACTCCGGATGGCAATAGGAAACATTTGTGTCATCAACACGTGACAATCATGAGACTTCATACCCAGCAATTTCAAATCGCCCATGGACACAAGCTTTTTCATATTTGCGGAGTAACCCGATGGAACTTTAACACCACAGAGACACTTACAGAGTTCTGTCCTCTCAGCCTTGCACAAAGTGTAGCATGCAGGGGGGAGGTATATATGGCCTTTATCGTCCTCTCTCGGTGCTAGCTCGGGCCTGATTCTCATTTCGATCATGTCACGCCGCACATTGACGCCATCCTTTGTCTTCCCTGGAATGTTCAGCAATAGGCCGATTAAACTGTCACAAACATTCTTCTCTACATGCATGACATCAATGCAATGACGAATCTCTAAATGCTCCCAATACGGTAAGTCCCAAAATATCGATCTCTTCTTCCAAGTGTTCTTCGTGCGGAGTTTCAATTTACCACCCTTTCCAAACACAACGTCTATGTCCTTCACCCGTAAGTAAACATCTTTCCCGCGCGTAGGCTTCGGGGCTGAACCATCTTCCTTGTGGCCGTCAAATTCCCTCTTCCTCTTACGATACGCGTCATTCTTCGGAAGAAACCTACGGTGACGCATGTACACTGTTTTCCTGCAATTCTTCAGCCACACGCTCTCAGTCTCATCTTCGCAGTGGGGGCAGGCTTTGGCTCCTTTCGTAGTACGGCCCGACAAATTTCCAAGGGCAGGGAAATCGTTGATGGTGCAGAATATCATAGCACGTAGGATGAAGTTCTCTCGTTTGTATGCGTCCCATACCTGCACCCCTTCGTTCCACATTGTTAGGAGATCCTCTATCAATGGTGCTAGGTACACATCAATATCGTTTCCGGGTTGTTTTGGTCCTGAGATAAGTAGAGACATCATGATGTACTTGCGCTTCATACACAACCAAGGAGGAAGGTTGTAGATACACAAAAGAACCGGCCAAGTGCTATGTCGACTGCTCATGTTACCAAAAGGATTAATTCCATCGGTACTCAACCCGAACCTTATATTCCTCAATTCTGCTCCGAAGTTAACAAATTCCCTGTCGATGTTTCTCCACTGCGAAGAATCAGCGGGGTGTCTCAGCTTTCCATCTTTCTTCCGGTCTTCCGAGTGCCAACGCAGTAATTTTGCCTCTTTACGGTTTGCAAACAAACGCTACAAGCGGGGAATGACTGGCAAATACCACAACACCTTAGCAGGAGGTCCTTACTTTATCTCAGCGTAGTCGTCGTCGTCTGTTCTGTCCTTAGTACGCTTATAGCAGGATGTGCCGCACACCGGACAAACATGCATATCCTTGTAGTCGTTACGGTAAAGGATGCAATCATTAGGGCATGCGTGTATCCTTTCTACTTCCATTCCCAAAGGACACAACAGCTTTTTGGCTTGGTAGGTGTTTTTTGGCAACTCGTTTCCTTCCGGGAGCATGTCCGCCAAAAGATCTAACAGTGCTGTGAAACTCTTGTCGGTCCAGCTGTTGCTTGCCTTCAATTTTAACAGTTCAAGCACAGAGGCCAACTTTGTGTACTTCGACTTGCAACCAGGGAACAACGGCTTTTCTGAGTCCTCAATCAAGCGCTTGAATTTGCCAAACTCCCTTTCACTGTAATTTCCTTCCACATCACGCAACATGTCATCTAAATGGTCATCCTCTGTCATATCCTCGTCGAAGTCGTTGTTCGGATCCGACATGTCCTGTTCCTCAACCTGAGTGGCACTTGTTTCTGCAGTTGGCTCTTCTCCATGGTGGATCCAACACATGTACCCCTTTTTGAAACCACGTCGAATCAAGTGGGCGACAATTTGAGATGAGTTGGTGAACATCTTAATATTCTGGCAGTCTACACAAGGACAGTACATATATGGTAAACCCTTCTTCGCCATGTCTTGCTCAGCAACCTTTTGGAAATCAAAAACACTTTTCATGTATTCCTCACCCACTCGGTTGTCATTATACATCCAGTCTCGGACCATCTGCAATTAATCAAATTCATACACATGCTAATTAGTAAATCAATGGAGATCGATATTGATGATGAAATCAAGTAATGTGTATGCCTTGGGAGCAAATACCAACCTTGGTTCGATCCTCAAATTTTTGCCCCCAAATGCTCCCCCGGCCTTTCGAGATTTCGCTCTTCCTTGCCCCAAATCTCTTCGAACTGGACAGTGTAGGTCGAGCAAGAGAGAACAACTAGCTCAAAACATCCGCCAAAAGACGCAGGACTCCTCCAGCGACAAGTTGTCCTTCTCAGGATCAACTACTACAGCGTCGAGAAGGCCTGTGACCTCCCTCAGCTTCGCGATGGTATCCTTCATTGTCAAACCGCAGCCAGCGATGGTCATATCCGCGGCTTTCTTCTCCTCGCAAAGACGCCTCGTCCTCGCCCTAGCATTGTCACCATCCGTCTTCATGCGCTGAATGCGCTGGAAGAGATCGTCAAGGTCAAGCCGTAGCCGAGTGTGCTTCTCCGTGAGGAGCTTGTGCTCCTCCTGGAGGGCCCTCAGCTCGGCCTTGACTTTGCCAGTCTCTTCCACGGCTCCCCTTCCCTGTGCAAATCAACAGGTCAAGAATGTATTGAACAGGGATTAACAATACAGGGGTAAGTCCAAAGATTGAGAGTTCTTACCGGGGAGGGCGAGGTTGACGATGCCATCGAGGATGCCATTGGCGCAGAGAAGCTAAGGAGTCAAACAGTCTGAGAACTATAAAAACTTGTAAAGTAAATGACAATTTTTCCACTGTCAATTTATAGAACTTCCAAAGTGATGCGCGCGAAAATCGGAGACAGAATGATCACAGTTGAGAATTCGAAGCGGTAGTACTTTTCCAGTCGGTTCAGACATTACAACCGTCTGTGATAAGTATACTATCACAGACGCTTCGTAGTTAAAAACCGACTGTATAAATCACAGTCGGTTCTGAGTTACGAACCGTCTGTGATAGTCTACTTATCACAGACGGTTCTCAGCTGTGAACCGATTGTATATATCACAGTCGGGTTTTAAGTTAGAACCGTCTGTGATAAGTAGACCATTACAGACGGTTCTCAGCTGGGAACCGATTGTATCTATCACAGTCGGGTTTTAAGTTAGAGCCGTCTGTGATAAGTAGACTGTCACAGACGGTTTTGTGTTCAGAACCGTCTGGTTTAATGTCATAGTTGTTTTTGACATCAGAACTGTCTGTGATATCTGAACATATTTTTCCGACAGGCCTTCGCAGACGGTTTTCCATTGAACAGTTCATACCCGTCTGTGATGTACCGTCCATGATGTCTGTTTCTGTGGTAGTGCCAAGTGCCAAAATCTTGATCTTTTGATCAAGTATCATTCATTGTGATTGAGAGAGAGATCTTCTGAGAGTATTCATTCACATCATTTGCATCCTTAGAATTTCTCGGTATTTGTTGGGAGTCAAGAGAAAATCTTGCAAGTTGTTACTCTTGGTGAACGGCCTCACCTAGACGATTTGGAGGCGTGGCCGTTGACCTCTCCATTAACGGAGGTTGTCGGAGAGGCTCGGCATATTTTGTGAAAGGCATCGGTGCTCGCCTATCCGGAGTGGAGAAGGAGCAACCTTAGTGAAAAATATCATTCGTGGATATTGAAGCAAGACTCATTCATTTGAATGCTTTAACGAGGAGTAGTGGAGACTGGGCGAGTCTCCGAGACCTCGGGAAAAATCTTTGTGTTTGTCTTCTCTTCCTCTTTTATTTGTGCAATATATAGTTTGTTCAATTGTTTCAATTTGAAAAAGTTGTCTTTTTTGAAAAGTTTTAAGCCTCTTATTCACACCCCCTCTAGTCGGCATCCTCAATCCTACACGTGGTATCAGAGCTTCGTCTCTCGATTAATTAGGCTTTACCTCCTAGAGAGAGGATGACGTCAAACGGTCATACCGGTCGTGCGCCTATTTTTGATGGGACTAACTATCCTTATTGGAAAGCGCGCATGTCGGTATTTCTAGAGGCCATGGGGCTTGATGTTTGGGACATTTTTAAGCTTGGTTTTACTTCTCCGGATGATCCGACAAGTCACTCCGATGACGACAGGAGAAAACTACACTTAAACGCCCGTGCTAAAAATGTTCTCTTTGCCGGGTTGTCTTTAAATGAGTTCAACCGTGTGAGAAATCTTACCACCGCTCACAAGGTTTGGACCACCCTCAAAGAAATATATGAGGGCACTACTAAAGTCAAAGAGGCAAAGTTGCTCATGGTTGTTGCATTTAGGCCTTCATGCCTAACCCTAATTTTGGTGATTAATGAAAACAAAGTGTTTCGGACTAATTGTGCTTTTGAGTTTATTTGATACAGAGTTGTGTTGGGAAGAAATGCACGGTATACAAGACAAACCCGACGTAAAATAAAAGCACAAGTCGCAAAGAGCAGGAACAAGACGTAAAAATCATGAAGATACCAAAGATCTAAGGTATTTTGAGTTTCTATTTTTTACCGATCTCGGCGTTTGGAGTTGATCGGTTAGGAAAATTGTTTTTAGCTTTAACCGTACTATAAAGAGGGGTAGCGAAAGTCCTCTCTTTATCTCCAACATAAACCAAGAAACTTAGGTCATTGCATTGCATCCATTTTGGTTGGATTTTGATTTGATTTTGATTTGAGTTATTTGGATTTTTAGTTCAATTTTTGACAGCATAAGAGTTTTTTGATTTTCTAGAAAGATCTAGGAATATCTGGTTTTTTCTTCTGTTGACAAAAATATAGCCCTTGAAATTATCTTTCAAACAAGCTATTAAACACCTCTTTTGGATTTCTGAATTTAAAGTTATAGCTGTTTTTGTTCAGACTGACTGTCAGTTTGCTAAACTGACTGTCAGTTTGAATGTCAGTTTGATTAAACTGACAATTGTCTAGAGAGGGTGTATTTTTTGCTCAAAAGTTTTGTACTAAATTGACTGTCAGTTTGTCCATACTGACTGTCAGTTGGGGATTCGACCACAGTGTTTTTAACTGAGTTTCTATTTGATTTTGGTCAAGTCTGTGGTCGAACTGACTGTCAGTTTGCATAACTGACTGTCAGTTGTGAGTTTCAAGTTTCCTTAAACGACCGCGAACGGCTAGCAAATTTTCATCCGTAAATTTTGTCGGCCGTTGTGCACTAAACTGACTGTCAGTTAGGCAAACTGATTGTCAGTTTGAGTTGCTGATTTTCAGCCCTAGCTCCAACGGTTCATTTGATTCTTGA
Organism: Pharus latifolius; assembly: GCA_019359835.1. Lineage (NCBI taxonomy): Eukaryota > Viridiplantae > Streptophyta > Magnoliopsida > Poales > Poaceae > Pharus > Pharus latifolius. The sequence continues at coordinate 16,899,234 of CM033324.1, read as the reverse complement.
GGCTATAAATAGGGGCTTTGGGCATGTATTTGATACAATAAGCAGTAGCATTTTCTTATACACTCTTGAGCTTTAGTTTTCTACTTAAAATCTTGATCTTTTGATCAAGTCGAGTGTTTTCTGATCCACCGAGCACTTAGTTCTTTTGCATTTGCATTCACTTAGCTTCTCAGTGCGTGTTTGGAGGTCAAGAGAAGACCTCGCTGCCTGTTACTCTTGGTGAGCGCCCTCACCTAGACGGTTCGGAGGCATGGTCGTTGACCTCTCCAGATCGGAGATTGTCGGAGAGGCTCGACAAGTTTGTACAAGGCTTTGGTGCTCGCCTTTCCGGAGTGGACAAGGAGCAACCGTTAGTAGATAATACTCTTCGTGAGTATTGAGGCAAAACTCAAGTGACTTGAGTGCTTCAACGAGGACTAGTGGAGACTGGGCGAGTCTCCGATACCTCGGTAAAAACTGCTGTGTTCGTTCTCTTCCTCTCTTGCTCATATTATTTGTTCTTGATTTGCAATTATTTGCTTTAAGTTTTAAGTTTTTTAAAAGCCTCCTATTCACCCCCCCTAGTCGGCATCCTTGATCCAACACGTGGTATCAGAGCTCGATCTCTCGATTCATTAGTCTTTACCGCCTAGAGAGAGGATGTCGTCAAGTGGAGATTTTCTTCTTGGTCATACCGGTCGTGGACCTATCTTTGATGGGACAAACTATCCTTATTGGAAAGTGCGCATGTCGGTATTCCTAGAAGCTATGGGGCTTGATGTATGGGATATTGTTAAACTTGGTTTTACTCCTCCGGATGATCCGGCAAGTCAGTCTGAGGACGACAGGAGAAAATTGCATTTAAATGCCCGTGCGAAAAATGCACTCTTTACCGGTTTATCCTTGAATGAGTTCAACCGTGTGAGCAATCTCACAACTGCTCATAAGGTTTGGACCATCCTCGAAGAAATTTACGAGGGCACAACAAAGGTTAAAGAGGCAAAGTTGCTAATGGTGGGCAAAAATATGAGACATTCACCATGTCATCAACTGAATCCGTGGACTCCATGTTCACTCGGTTGAATAACATTGTGAATGAACTCAAGGGGCTTGGTGTCGTTTTTACTGACCTTGAAATGGTGAGAAAGATGCTTAGGACTTTACCTGAAAACTTCGACACTCTTGTGATGGTTCTCACAAACTTCGACTTGTCAACCACGACGCCAACCGATCTCTATGGGAACCTCATCACTCATGAGATGCACAAGAAGGAGAAGAAGGAAGCAGCCGAACCTTCGGAGACGAAGAAGAAAGTTTTGGCTTTCAAAGCCAACGCAAGGAACGATTTAAGCGATGGCTCCTCTGATGAAGACCTCGCACTCATGGTAAAAAATACTCAAAACTCCTTCGCAGGCTGCATAAGAAGGGTGCCAACATTGACACACGACCAAAGGGACAAAAGCAAAACAACTTCAAGGATATCATTTGCTATGGATGTCATGAGAAGGGACACATAGCTTCAAGATGTCCAAACAAGAACAAGGGATGGAACAAAAAGAAGAAATTCTTCAAGAAGAAGAATGAAGAAACCAAAGAAGCATGCTTTGGAGAATGGATATCCAGAGGCGAGAGCTCCGACTTCGACTCCGAAAATGAAAGAAGTTGCTCCAAGAAGATGGCCGGATTAGCTCTCGGCAACATCAACACTTCAACTAGCTCATCCATTTGCCTTATGGCCAAAGGCGATGAAAAGGTGAACTACAAGACCGGTGGGAGGCATTGGGTGCTCGATAGCGGATGCTCCGAACACATGACCGGTAACAAGAAGTTGTTCACCTCACTCAAAGACAACTCAAGCGAGAACCAAAAGATTACCTTTGGCGACAATCGTCAAGGAAATGTGGTAGGCTTGGGTAAAATCGCAATCTCTAATGATCTTTCTATTTCGAATGTTTTGTTGGTCGAATCTCTGAATTTCAATTTGCTTTCCATTGCACAAATTTGCGATTTTGGTTTTAGTTGCACATTTTTCCCAAAAGAAGTTTTGGTTGAAAGTTTAAAAGATAAAACCTTGATCTTTAAAGGCTTTCGTTTTGGAAATCTTTATTTGGTTGATTTTCACTCAAAAGATGCATCTCTTTCAACATGTCTTGTCTCTCAAACCTCAAAAGGTTGGCTATGGCATAGACGACTTGCACATGTTGGAATGCATCAATTGAGAAAACTTTTAAAACGTGATTTAGTTGTTGGCTTAAAGGATGTGAATTTTGAAAAGGACAAACCTTGTAGCGCTTGTCAAGCTGGCAAGCAAATAGCTACTTCACATCCAACTAAGCGCATTCTTTCAACTTGCAAACCTTTGGAACTTCTTCATATGGATTTATTTGGACCTTCTGAGTTCCAAAGTATCGGGGGTAGCAATGATGGTTTTGTGATTGTTGATAATTTTACACGCTACACTTGAGTTTTCTTTATTTTTCAAAAATCTGAAACCCCCGATGTTTTCAAAAGTTTTGCAAAACGTGTTTCCACTGAATTCGAATTATCCATCAAGAAAATCCGTAGTGATCATGGTGGATAGTTCGTTAATTCAACTCTATTTGATTTTTGTGACTCTCTTGGAATCAAACATGAATTTTCCACATCCTACACTCCACAGCAAAATGGAGTTGTTGAAAGGAAAATCGAACACTTATAGAAATGGAAAGAACTATGCTGAGTGAGTATGATACTCCTACTCGCTTTTGGGCTGAAGCCGTGCATACCGCTTGTATTCTATAAACCGGCTTTATTTGCATCCTCTTCTTAATTTGACTCCTTACGAACTTCTTATTGGGCGTAAGCCAAATATTTCTTATTTTCGAGTGTTTGGATGCAAATGTTATATTCTTAAGAAAAGAAATTTTGGTGGTAAATTTCAAAGAAGAGTAGATGAAGGCTTTCTAGTCGGATACTCCACCACTAGCAAAGCTTATCGTGTTTTCAATAAAAATAGAAGTTGTATTGAAGAATCTTGTGATATCGAATTTGATGAAACTAACGGCTCGCAAAAGGAGCAAGTCTCTCATGAAGTTTCAGGTGAAGATCTTCAAGAAGCAATGAAGAACATAACCATTGGAGACATCAAGCCAAGAGAAGAAGATCAAGAAGATGATGTCAACATTGAGAATGTTGATCAAACTGTATCATCATCTCATGTTGATCCTCCAGAACAAGATCAAGATAAAGCAGTACAAGATGAAGCACCAAGGCAACATCAAACGATCACCAAGGATCACCCTCTAGACCAAATATTGGGTGACGTCAGTAAGGGTGTTCAAACTCGATCTTGTATTGCTGCATTTTGTGAACATCATTCTTTTGTATTTTCTTTAGAACCCAAACATGTTCATGAAGCTTTAAATGATCCTGATTGGGTTAATGCCATGCATGAGGAACTTAATAACTTTGCTAGAAATGAAGTTTGGACTTTAGTAGAAAGACCCAAGGATCTTAATGTTATTGGAACAAAATGGGTGTTTAGAAATAAGCAAGATGAAAATGGAGTTGTAATTAGAAACAAAGCTCGTCTTGTTGCTCAAGGCTTCACTCAAGTCGAAGGTTTAGACTTTGGTGAAACTTTTGCACCTGTAGAAAGACTTGAAGCTATTCGTATTCTTCTTGCTTATGCATCATGTTTTAATATCAAACTTTTTCAAATGGATGTTAAAAGTGCTTTCTTAAATGGTGAAATTTCTGAACTTGTGTTTGTTGAACAACCTCTCGGTTTTGAAGATTCTAAATTTCCAAACCATGTATTTAAATTGTCAAAAGCTCTCTATGGTCTCAAACAAGCTCCTCAAGCTTGGTATGAACGACTTAGAGACTTTCTTTTATCAAAAGGTTTTAAAATTGGGAAGGTTGATACAACTCTCTTTACAAAGAAAATTGAAAAAGACTTGTTCATTTGTCAGATATATGTTGATGATATTATATTTGGATCTACTAATGAACATTTCTGCCATGAGTTTGGAGAGATGATGTCTAGGGAGTTCGAGATGTCCATGATTGGTGAGCTGAGCTTCTTCCTTGGACTGCAAATCAAGCAACTCAAGAACGGTACGTTCGTGAGTCAAACAAAGTACGTGAAGGACCTGCTCAAGCGCTTTGGGATGGAAGACGCTAAGGCAATCAAAACTCCCATGGCGACAAATGGACATTTGGACATAGACAAAAGCGGCAAATCGGTCGATTCTAAACTTTATAGGTCTATGATTGGTAGTCTTTTATATCCTACTGCATCTAGGCCTGATATCATGTTTAGTGTGTGCTTATGTGCTAGATTCCAGTCTGATCCTAAGGAATGTCATTTAAGTGCTCTTAAAAGAATCCTTAGGTATTTAAAATGTTATCCCAGTTTAGGACTTTGGTATCCGAAAGATGCAAATTTTGAATTAATTGGATATTCGGATTCGGATTATGCTGGGTGCAAGATTGATCGTAAAAGCACATCTGGTGGCTGTCAGCTGTTGGGAAGATCCTTAGTATCATGGTCATCTAGGAAACAGAATTCAGTAGCTCTGTCCACAGCTGAAGTTGAATATGTGTCTGCATGCAGTTGTTGTGCTCAATTACTATGGATGAAGCAGACATTTTTGGATTATGGAATCATTTTTGATAAAGTGCCACTATTGTGTGATAATGAAAGTACCATTAAAATTGCTAATAATCCTGTTCAACATTTTAGAACTAAGCATATTGAAATACGGCACCATTTTATTAGAGATCATGTGGCAAAAGGAGATATTGATGTGAATTATGTTAGAACTGATATGCAACTAGCAGATATCTTCACTAAACCTCTAGATGAATCAAGATTTTGCTTTTTAAGGGGTGAACTGAACATTATTGATATATCAAATGCTAGTTGATGTGATAAATGAGTTGTTTGTATAAAATAATATTATTTTATTCCCTCTCTAGTCTTAGACTACTTCTGGTCGAAATTGACCAAACTGACAGTCAGTTCATCTAACTGACAGTCAGTTTAGTGATTAAGAGCCTGGTCTTAGTCTCTGGTCAAAGTCATTGTCCTAACTGACAGTCAGTTTCATAAACTGACAGTCAGTTACGTGCAATTGATTTTGGTCGTAGTTCCTGTGTGTGTTCGAGTCTCAAACCGACTGTCAGTCTCATATACTGACTGTTAGTTTCAAAACTCAGTTCTGTGAACTGACTGTCAGTGTGGTACACTAATTGTCAGTTCCATGTTTCTGAGTTTGGAACTGACTGTCAGTTTATCAAACTGACTGTCAGTTTGGGTCTCCAAAACCCTTAAAACCCTCGATCTGTTTTTTTGTCTCTTCGGTTCTTCTCGCCGCCGTTTCCTCTTCTTGCCTCCTCCTCCTTGCGCCCTCTCGCCACCACTCATCGCCGGCGACCTCTTCACCGCCGACGAGCCGCGCCGCCGCATCCTGCCGTTCCTCACCATCGTACGCCGCCGCCTTCCTTGCTCGGTTCGACTACACCGGCCGCCGTTCCTCTGTTCCCCGGTTTTGCTCCTCGGCACCACACCGCCTCGTCGTGTGCAGTGATCGTGGACCTCCTCGTCATGCTGAGTTTCGTCCCTGTGGTCGTTTTGGCCGTCTTCTTCGCATCGGCTTCCTTGACCACTTCAGTTCGTTCTCGGCCTCCTCTGTTCAGGTCTCTATTTTTCGCTTCTCCGTTTTCAGTCATTTCTTTGTCATGTCTGATCAGCCAGGACCATCTCGTCGTGTTGCCCGACAGAAGAATGCGGCTAATAGCCAGTGTTCATCGGGTCAACCGACTGAGTCCCGTCCCTCGCCTCCACCTGAGCGCGTGCCCGTGGACTATTCCCGATCGCACGCAAGCCGCCTTCGCTCACTTCGCTCAGTGAACCCCTACCTCTCGCCGCGTCCCACTGGTCGCGACGCGTGCGACGTCCTCACCTACTTCACAAACCTCCATCTAGACCTGTTCACCAGCGTCTATAGCCGTGCACTCATTTTCGCCCACCGCTCTCTGTTGTGGGGTACGATCGCCTCTCGCACAGGCATCGCCACCCTCGCAGATCTCTTTGGCACTGTAGGGATCCGCGACCTTGTCGCCGATTCCTCTCTGCACTAGGCTGAGGGGCCCATCCGCCAGTTCTATTCCACTGTCTTCATCTCCCCTCAGCGCGACTTCATGACCTTCATGACGGGCCCCCAGGTCTACACCGTCACAAAGGAGCAGCTGGAGTCAGCGCTTGGACTGGTGCGCCCTCCTTCTGGCCGCCAGCTCCATACCCTTCAGGACCTTGAGCGTCGGGAGGTGGCCATGCTTTACTCTGGCCCCTTCCAGCTCCGTCACATTGTCGGCCTGCGCCGCGATGTCGACCTAGCCCTTCGGATCCTCCGTCTCACTCTGGTCCCCATGAGCGGAGATAGGGCTAGGATCACCTATCTGGCCCTCCACGTCCTGATTTCCATCTTTCAGGAGGAGCCGTTCGACGTCGCTGATCTCATCATTAGTGAGATTCAGCACGTTCTTCTTTCTCCGCGCCGTCAGCTGATATACGCTCCGTATATCATGGCGGTGCTTCTCCATATCCGGGCTGTGGATTCTGAGCTTCCACGGCCCCATCATCCGCTCCTCTTCTATCCTCCGGGCCAGGCTGATCGCCGGCTCGGTGCTCGCCCCGCTGCAGCTGCTGGCCCTGATTCTCCCGCATCAGATGAGGATGCTGCGGGGGAGTCAGCGGATGAGGCTCCAGTTCAGGAGTCCGACCCAGCACCTCCTTCAGACCCTGGCGTCGGATCTTCCGAGGCGTCACCTTCTTTGCTCCAGCAGGTCCTCCAGACTCAGCAGCAGATCCTCAGCACCCAGGCGGAGCATCACCAGATGTTGCTTCGTTTGGTTGCACAGCAGGAGGAGATACTGCGACGTCTGCCTGCGTCAGATTCTCCGGTCCCTCGCAAGAGGGCCCGCCCTGCGTCGTCTTCTCTGAGCTCTTCGTCAGCTTCGGTCACCCCAGGACCTTCTGCTCCGGCCTCTGCAGCACCAGCTCCTGTTGTAGCTGCTACCCCTCCGGCATCTCCTATCATCGACGCGACTGGATCTCCTGCAGGCTCCTGAGATACAACCGTTCTAGGGCTGTCTTCTGATGATGAGCATTAGGCTCATTTTTATGTTTTGCCTCCCTTTTTGTGCTTGATGCCAAAGGGGGAGAAGTATTTTGGTTATTTATGTTTTGGAGATATTGGATATATTTGTTATGGATATTTTGGAGTTGTTGGATATATTTGTTATGGATATTTTGGAGTTGTTGGATATATTTGGGTTTATTATAATATATGTGCTTTTGGATGTATCTCTTGATATGCTCTGATACTGGTTATGTATACTCTTATGTTTCGATATCTCTTTGATGTTATGCTCTGATTTTATGACTTTGTGATGAGATATATATGTATGACCAGTTGATGCTCTGATACTCATATTGTTGAGATATCATGAGATTTGTATGCTCTAACTCACATGAGCTTTTGTGATGATTTATATATGATTTTTTTTATGCTCTGATACCCATGGTAGTTTATGCTCCAATGAGTTTATGATTTACGCTCTGACATTTATGCATACACTCAGGGGAGCATTATTTTATATTTATAACACTTGTTGTCATCAATCACCAAAAAGGGGGAGATTGTTGCATCTAGGCCTTCATGCATAACCCTAATTTTGGTGATTAATGAAAACAAAGTGTTTCGGACTAATTGTGCTTTTGAGTTTATTTGATACAGAGTTGTGTTGGGAAGAAATGCACGGTATACAAGACGAACCCGACGTAAAATAAAAGCACAAGTCGCAAAGAGCAGGAACGAGAAGTAAAAATCATGAAGATGCGAAAGATCTAAGGTATTTTGAGTTTCTATTTTTTACCGATCTCGGCGTTTGGAGTTGATCGGTTAGGAAAATTGTTTTTAGTTTTAACCGTACTATAAAGAGGGGTGGAGAAAGTCCTCTCTTTATCTCCAACATAAACCGAGAAACTTAGGTCATTGCATTGCATCCATTTTGGTTGGATTTTGATTTGATTTTGATTTGAGTTATTTGGATTTTCAGTTCATTTTTGACAGCATAAGAGTTTTTCGATTTTCTAGAAAGATCTAGGTAGATCTAGTTTTTGCTTCTGTTGACAAAAATGTAGCCCTTGAAATTATCTTTCAAACTAGCTATTAAACACCTCTTTTGGATTTCTGGATTTAAAGTTATAGCTATTTTTGTTCAGGCTGACTGTCAGTTTGAATGTCAGTTTGATTAAACTGACAATTGTCCAGAGAGGGTGTATTTTGTGCTCAAAATTTTTGTACTAAACTGACTGTTAGTTTGTCCATACTGACTGTCAGTTGGGGATTCGACCATAGTGTTTTTAATTGAGTTTCTATTTGATTTTGGTCGAGTCTGTGGTCGAACTGACTGTCAGTTGTGGGTTTCAAGTTTCCTTAAACGACCACGAACGGCTAGCAAATTTTCATCCGTAAATTTTGTCGGCCGTTGTGCACTAAACTGACTGTCAGTTAGGCAAACTGACTGTCAGTTTGAGTTGCTGATTTTTAGCCCTAGCTCCAACGGTTCATTTGATTCTTGAGGCTATAAATAGGGGCTTTGGGCATATATTTGATACAATAAGCAGTAGCATTTTCTTATACACTCTTGAGCTTTAGTTTTCTACTTAAAATCTTGATCTTTTGATCAAGTCGAGTGTTTTCTGATCCACCGAGCACTTCAGTTCTTTTGCATTTGTATTCACTTAGCTTCTCGGTGCGTGTTTGGAGGTCAAGAGAAGACCTCGCTGCCTGTTACTCTTGGTGAGCGCCCTCACCTAGACGGTTCGGAGGCATGGTCGTTGACCTCTCCAGATCGGAGATTGTCGGAGAGGCTCGGCAAGTTTGTACAAGGCTTTGGTGCTCGCCTTTCCGGAGTGGACAAGGAGCAACCGTTAGTAGATAATACTCTTCGTGAGTATTGAGGCAAAACTCAAGTGACTTGAGTGCTTCAACGAGGACTAGTGGAGACTGGGCGAGTCTCCGATACCTCGATAAAAACTACTGTGTTCGTTCTCTTCCTCTCTTGCTCAAATTATTTGTTCTTGATTTGCAATTATTTGCTTTAAGTTTTAAGTTTTTTAAAAGCCTCCTATTCACCCCCCCTCTAGTCGGCATCCTTGATCCAACAATGGTGAGGCAACGATACGAGACATTCACCATGTCGTCAACCGAGTCCGTGGATTCCATGTTTACTCGGTTGAACAATATTGTGAATGAACTCAAGGGGCTAGGAGTTGTTTTTACTGACATCGATATTGTGAGAAAAATGCTCTGGGCTCTTCCAGAAAGTTTCGACACTCTAGTAACGGTTCTCACCAACTCCGACCTGTCAACCACCACGCCTACTGATCTCTATGAGAACTTCATCACCTATGAGATGCATCAAAAGGATAAGAAGGAAGCAGCCGAACCGTCGGAGATGAAAAAGAAAGTGTTGGCTTTCAAAGCTAGCTCCAAAAATGACTCAAGCGATGGCTCCTCTGACGATGATCTAGCTCTTATGGTAAAGAACACTCAAAAACTTATTCGCAGGTTACACAAGAAAGGAGTCAACATCGACACATGGCCAAAGGGACCAAAGCAATCGAATTTCAAGGACATCATATGCTACGGATGTCACGAAAAGGGACATATAGCCTCAAGATGTCCAAACAAGGACAAGACTTGGGACAAGAAGAAGAAATTCGTCAAGAAGAATAATGGTGCAACCAAAGAAGCCTGCTTCGGAGAATGGATGTCTGGAGGAGAGAGCTCCAATTCCGACGATGAAGGAGGTTGCTCCAAGAAGCTGGCCAGACTTGCTCTAGGCAGCATTTCGACTAGTCCATGTCTTTATCTTATGGCCAAAGGTGATGAAAAGGTACATTCCAATGACCCTTCATATGATGAACTTGTTGAAATGATCACTGAATTGAATGAAGTTTTCGGAATTACCAAAAACAAGTATAGAGTACTTAAAGAAGAGCATGCTTCCTTATGCACTCAATACTCAGAATTAAAAGAGTCATATGAAAGTCTTCTCATTAAAGATATTACAAATGCTCCATCTAAGGTAGATGTAGCTATTTCATGTGATCTAGATGATACTCCTTCTAATGCTATTCCTACCAGTTGCCACAATATAACATGTGCTTCTAATAAAATAATTTTGAATAAAAATAATGAACTTAAAGCACAAATTGAGAAACTTGGAAAATGTTTAGAAAATTTCTACAAAGGAAAAGTATCTCTTGATCTCATTCTTAGCAAACAAAAATGCTCATTTAGAAAAGAAGAACTTGGATACTTTCCGAAGAAAGGAAAGAAACTAAATGCAAAAACCATCTTTGTAAAAGCATGCAACACATTTTGCTTTAAATGCCATGAAACTAGTCATTCACATGAAGCTTGTCCTTTAATGACTCCAAACTATTTTGATACTTGCTACATGCTTCAAAGGTCGAAGAAAGGATATGCTATATCAAAGTATATTGGTGCACCCATGCTAAATAAAAAGAAGAAATCAATCTGGGTACCCAAAACTTTGATTGCTAACATCAAAGGACCCAAAAGAGTTTGGGTACTTAAAAGGGCTTGATTTTTTTTTGTTTATGCAGGTGAACTACAAGACCGGTGAAAAATATTGGGTGCTAGATAGCGGTTGCTCCGAACATACGACCGGTAACAAGAAGTTGTTCACCTTATTACAAGATAACTCAAGCGAAAACCAAAAGATCACTTTTGGCGACAATCGTCAAGGAAATGTCGTAGGCTTGGGTAAAATTGCAATATCCAATGATCTTTCAATTTTGAATGTTTTACTTGTTGAATCTCTGAATTTTAATTTGCTTTCCGTTGCACAAATTTGTGATCTTGGATTTCGTTGCATTTTTTATCCTAAAGAAGTTTTGGTTGAAAATTTAAAAGAAAATTCTTTGATTTTCAAAGACTTTCGTTTTGGAAATCTTTATCTTGTTGATTTTCACTCTAAAGATGCATCCCTTTCAACATTCCTTGTCTCTCAAACCTCAAAAGGGTGGCTATGGCATAGAAGGATTGCACATGTTGGAATGCATCAACTTAAAAAGCTTTTAAAACGTGATTTGGTTGTTGGCTTGAATGATGTGATTTTTGAAAAGGACAAACCATGTAGTGCTTATCAAGTGGGCAAGAAAGTAGCTACTTCGCATCCAACCAAGCGCATTCTTTCAACTTGCAAACCATTGGAACTTTTGCATATGGATTTGTTCGGCCCTGCTGAAAATCAAAGTATTGGAGGAAATAGTTTTGCTATGTTATTGTTGATGATTTCTTCAGATTTACTTGGGTGTTTTTCTTAGCTCATAAATCTGAAACTTCCTCTTTTTTTGAAAGATTTGCAAAAAGAGCTGAAAAGGAATTTGAACTCTCCATCAAGAAAATCCGTAGTGATCATGGTGGAGAATTTCAAAATTCTGATTTTATTGATTTTTGTGATGAGTCCGGAATCAAACATGAATTCTCTGTTCCCTACACACCTCAACAAAATGGTGTCGTAGAACGGAAGAATCGAGCATTGATTGAAATGGCTAGAACAATGCTCGATGAGTACAAGAGGCCTACCCGGTTTTGGGCAGAGGCAGTTTACACAGCATGTTATGCCATCAATCGTCTTTATACCCATTCGCTTTTGAACAAAACTCCTTATGAACTGATTATAGGGAGAAAACCAAACATTTCATATTTTTGAGTCTTTGGTTGCAAATGTTATATTCTTAAAAAGCGCATGCATCTTGGAAAATTTTAAATACGTGTTGACGAGGGTTTTCTAGTTGGCTATTCATCAACTAGTAAAGCTTATCGGGTTTTCAACACTACAACAGAATGCATTGAAGAATCATGCAATGTAGAATTTGATGAATCTAACGGCTCTCAAGGAGAGCATGAGGATTTTGATGATATAGGCAACAGTGGCTTGAGGGAAGCTATGAAGGAGATGACCATTGGTGATATCAAACCTAGAAATGAAGAACAAAAGTCACCTGGTCGAAAGGATAAATCACCCGCGACCACTCATGCTGATGTTGAACATGGACCTACGACCACAAATACTGATGCTGCTCAACTTGCGACCACCCACAACAATGCTGGTTGACAAGACCTTGAACCAGAGACTGAAGAGAATGATGATCAAGCATCACAGAACCCACGACTTCATCAAATGTTCGCCAAAGATCACCCCCTGAAGCAAATCTTGGGTGATGTTAGTAAGGGTGTTCAAACTCGGTCTCGTATTGCTTCTTTTTGTGAACATTATTCTTTTGTTTCTTCCTTAGAACCTAAACTTATAGATGAAGCACTTAGTGATCCAGATTGGTTAAATGCCATGCATGAAGAACTAAATAATTTCACTAGAAATAAAGTTTGGACACTAGTAGAAAGACCTAAGGATCTTAATGTGATTGGAACAAAATGGGTTTTTAGAAATAAATAAGATGAGAATGGAGTAGTAGTACGAAACAAAGCTCGTCTTGTTGCATAAGGATATTCTCAAGTTGAAGGTTTGGATTTTAGTGAAACTTTTACACCTGTAGCAAGATTAGAAGCTATTCACATTCTTCTTGTATTTGCATCAAATTTTAACATCAAATTATTTCAAATGGATGTGAAAAGCACATTTTTAAATGGAGAAATATCCGAATTAGTGTTTGTGGAACAACCTCCCGGTTTTGAAGATTCAAAATTTTCAAATCATGTATACAAGCTCTCTAAGGCTCTTTATGGAACAAGCTCCTCGAGCTTGGTATGAACGGCTTAGAGACTTTCTCATTTCAAAAGGTTTTAAAATTGGGAAGGTGGACACAACTTTGTTTACAAAAGTAGTTGAGAAAGATCTTCTTGTGTGTCAAATATACATTGATGATATCATATTTGGGTCTACTAATGAATCTTTTTGTCATGAGTTTGGAGAAATGATGTCTAGGGAATTTGAGATGTTAATGATTGGAGAGCTAAGCTTCTTCCTTGGAATTCAAATCAAGCAACTCAAGAACAGAACGTTCGTGAGTTAAACCAAGTATGTGAAGGACTTGCTCAAGCGCTTTGGGATGGAAGATGCTAAAACTATCAAAACTCCCATGGCCACAAATGGACATCTCGATATGGACAACGACGGAAAAGTGGTTGATTCTAAACCTTATCGATCTATGATTGGTTGCTTACTCTATCTTACCGCATCTAGGCCCGACATCATGTTCAATGTTTGCTTATATGCTAGATTTCAATCATCTCCTAAGGAATGTCATTTGATTGCTATTAAAATTCTGTAGCTCTCTCCACCGCCGAAGCGGAATATGTTTCGGCGGGTAGTTGTTGTGCTCAAATTTTATGGATGAAGCAAACCCTTTTGGATTATGGAATTTCCTTTGAAAAAGTGCCACTCTTGTGTGATAATGAAAGTGCCATAAAGATTGCAAATAATCCGGTTCAACATTGTAGAACAAAACATATTAATGTTAGGCACCATTTTATAAGAGATCATGTGGCAAAATGGGACATAGATGTGAATTATGTAAGAACTGACTTGCAGCTAGCAGACATCTTCACCAAACCTTTAGATGAGACCAGATTTTGCTTTCTTCGAAGTGAATTGAATATTATTGATATATCAAATGCAAGTTAAATGTCTGCTTTGCTATACTCCCGCCTTTTTGTGCTTGATGTCAAAGGGGGAGAGATTTTGGAGAGATTAGGGAGAGATTGGGAAGAGATTCTTGTATGACATTATTGATAGTTTATGTGCTCATTGTTCATTCATTGTGGACTGTCAAATGACTCATATGTGTATTTATATATGCATGCATTCAGGAGGAGTTCTTGGATATCTAATGCCTATACATACACCAAGGGGGAGTCATTATTAAATTTTATTCATTTAAACACTTATTGTCATCAATCATCAAAAAGGAGGGAGTTGTTGCTTCTAGGCCCTTAATCTTGATTTTGACGATAAATGACAACAAGTGTCTTAGAATAATCTATTTGCCTTAAGTATAATCAATAAGATTAGGTGAAAAGAAGAAATGTCAAATGGGAGTCGAAAGGTCGCGGTGTCGCCCAAGGTCGCAAGGCGCGAGATAGCGAACCAAGGTCGCAAGCGCAAGGTTGCCAAGAAAGAAGCAGCAAAGACCTAAGGTAAGTGTTTGTTTATTGTACCGGTCTTAGAGTTTGGAGTTTGACCAGTTTTATAAGAAATTTTTTTTAGTTTAACCGTACTATTAAGAGGGGTTGCAAAATCTCTTTTAGTTCTGGCAAAAACTGAGAAATTCTTAGGTCATATGTTGCATTCGCATTCATTCACAATTTTGGTAAAGAATATCAAAGAGGAACTGAAACTGGTCTTTTTGAGTACTGTTCATTCAACAAGGCACTATTCATTTGATCAGTTACTGTTCATACGATCAATAACACTGTTCACTCGACCAGAAGTTCCAACAGCTATTTACTAGCCGTTAGAGGTTGAAGCTGGCTGTTAGCTGGCCTGATTTCTTTCCTTATCAACCACAACGGCTAGCTGAGAGGTTGAGCTATAAATAGAGGTGGTTTGGGCAGTATTCTCACACATTCACAAACACATCTCAAGCTACATTCTTATACACATCTTTGAACAGTCTCTGTACACACTTTTGAGTAGATTTTCGCTATTGTTTTTGATCAGTTTTAAAATACTTTTGAGCATATTTTCTTTACTGTTTTTGAGTAGTTTTAAAACACTTTTGAGCAGTTTTCTAAAACATTTTTGAGCAGATTTTCTCTACTGTTTTTGAGCTGTTTTAAAACACTTTTTAACAATTTTTTATCAGATTTTTGAGCAGTTTCTGTTCACATTTTCGAACAGTTTTTGAGCAGATTTCTCTACTATTTTTTGATCAGTTTTACAAACACTTTTGAGCAGATATTTGAGCAGTGTTTGAGCAGATTTTTGAGAAGGTTCTGTTCGCATTTTTGATCAGTTTTATAAACACTTTTCGAGCAGATTTTGATCAGTGTTTATAAACATTGTTTTGAGCAGTTTTTCTAAAGAACCAAGAGATATAATTTTTGATATATACTTGAGCCTACGTGCCAAAATCTTGATCTTTTGATCAAGTATCATTCATTGTGATTGAGAGAGAGATCTTCTGAGAGTATTTATTCGCATCATTTGCATTCTTAGAATTTCCCGGTATTTGTTGGGAGTCAAGAGAAAATCTTGCAACTTGTTACTCTTGGTGAACGTCCTCACCTAGACGATTTGGAGATGTGGCAGTTGACCTCTTCATTAACGTAGGTTGTCAGAGAGGCTCGGCATATTTTGTGAAAGGCATCGGTGCTCGCCTATCCGGAGTGGAGAAGGAGCAACCTTAGTGAAAAATATCATTCGTGGATATTGAAGCAAGACTCATTCATTTGAGTGCTTCAACGAGAATTAGAGGAGACCGAGCGAGTCTCCGAGACCTCGGGAAAAATCTTTGTGTTTGTCTTCTCTTCATCTTTTATTTTTGCAATATATATTTTGTTCAATTGTTTCAGTTTGAAAAGTTGTCTTTTTTGAAAAGTTTTAAAGCCTCCTAATCACCCCCCTCTAGTCGGCATCCTCGGTCCTACAGCACTGTCTTTCGTGTCTTTGTCGTCGCGGGATTTGTTCTTCTTCTCAATCGCCATAGCAGTTGTACTCACAGTCGCGATGTCTTCGACGCCGAACAGACTTAGCTCAATACTAATCGATTTCTGAAGTACATATGTGTATTTCTGAAATACCTGAGGATTGGATAGCGATATGCCGATAACCATCGCTTGTCTCCGGAACTCCGTAGTATAGTCTTAGACAGTCTGGTCGCGCCGTTGGTACAATCTGTGCCAACGTTCCCATCTCTCCTCAAGGTAACCCATCGGATAGAATTCTTGGCGCAGAAGTCATTTTAATTGACCCCACGCAAGGTTGTCAGCTTCACCATTGGCGACAAGGGCTTTCCACCAAGTCTTGGCGTGGTCCTTCATCTTCAAAGGTGCGAACTTCACCTTTTGAGCGCTACTGAACACTTTCTGGTCAAAGTAGGTCTCAAGCTGGTCGATCCAAGAATCCAATTTCTCGGCATCGATCACCCCATCATATATGGGTATATCAATTTTAGCATCGACCTTAAAAGATCCGACAGCTAAGGAGGTGTTGGTGAGGTCGTCAGTTTTATGGTCGCCTTCGTCTTCATCTTCATCTGCCCTGCGCAAGTCTTCATCAGTCTTCGCACCCATAACCTTCCATACTTCAAGAGGTACAATCATGGTCTGCTGCTTAATCCAAACAAGTACAGTTTCCATGTTGGTGGAGAATTTAGCCACTTGTTCAGCTAGGTTAGTTTGAATGGAGGTATCATTAGATATTGTCAGAGACGCGGCTGTAAGAACCGTCAATTGATCGCTTGAAGTTTCGCCAGAAGTTTTGTAACCCTGGCGAGTCTTCACCATCCACAGGATAGGAAAGTTGCTCTGATACCAACTTGATCCATTTGAGATCTAGTCTTGATTTTCGCACTAGGCTCGCCCACATTCTAATATGCGGAATAACGGGATCTTACTCAGAAGTACCGAAACCCAAAGGATGATAAAAAACATAGCTCAAAGAAATTGCACAACTCTTTATTTCAAAGAGAGTTTTACCCGTCGAACGTTAGACACACTTGCCTACGTCGAAGGAACTATAAGTTGGATATATGATCTAAGGCTGTAATAATATTCAATGATCTAAACTAGACCTATTACAAGGTATTTATAGTCCAATCGTATGAGTACATATCAGACTCAATAACCTAAACGTATTAGACTCATAGAACTAATTAACTCTAAACAGATAATCTTAGTTATATCTATTCGGATCGGATTACAATTCCGAACATAGAATGAATTCCTTTTCAAGGTTGTGAACCAAACCATGGTCGTGAAACCTTTCCGAACACAGTTAAGGTCGCGAAGCCGTATGCGACTCGACCTGAAGATCCTCCCGGATCACAAGCTCCATGAGCACCTATCTGTACATTCGATCAGACGATTGTAGTATTGCTCATCATGTGTTCATTCCAAGGCTCCTAGTCGTTCTCTACATCGCCACAGTTGGTTACCAACGGGAGTTGGCTCCGTCTCAACAGGGGAGTCGTGATCCGGGAGGATCTCAGGTCGAGTTCGAAACGGATTCGCGACCACGAAAAGGTTTTCGACTTTGGAAAGGTTTACGATCTTGGGAAGGATTCAATCTGTGGTCGGAATTATAATCCAATCCGAATATATATATAACTAAACTTACTGTTTAGGGTTAGTTAGTTATATGAATATAATACGTTTAGGTTACTGAGTCTGATACGTACTCATATGATTGGACTATAAATACTTTTTAATAGATCTCGTTTAGATAATTGAATATTATTACAGTCTTGGATCATATATCCAGCTTATAGTTCTTTCGACGTAGGCAAGTGTGTCTAACGTTCGACGTGTAAAGTCTTCTTTGAAAGAAAGAGTTGTGCAATTACTTTGAGCTGTGTTTTCGATGAACATTTGGGTTTCGGTATTTCTGAGTAAGATCCCGTTATTCCACATATTAGTATCTGGGTGAACCTAGTGCGAAAACTAGGACTAGGTCTCAAATGGATCATTTTGTGTTACAACCACCCTACTGGTTGTCGATGTTCTGTTTAATTCTTTTACAATTATCACATTTAGTTGTTGGGCAATCTTTGTTTTCATTTTTCTACACCAGAATATACCTTTTAAACCCTTGTACATTTTTGTTTTGCCAGAATGAACGGTATAGGGCGATTGGCGCCCACCCTTCAAAATCAAGTTCCTAGTCCTTAAGCACACAAACTGTCCGTGATTTCAAAAGGTTCTTTTCTTTGAGGTTAAATTCTGAAGGTCATCTACTCTTAATCCTTGAAATTTATTCCTGAATACACTTATCTATAGTCTATATTTCTTTTATCTGTTCTTGTATGGTAGGCTTAAACGGTTAATGACGTTGTCTTCCCTTTAGCCAGTTGGGTAATCACTTCTATTTCTTGTCAACAAGATCTTTTATAATTTCTTCTAGAATTTTTTCCACAATAGCTCCATTGCAAATTGATTTTTGACTGAAGCCGTCAGCTACAATATTAGCCTTTCTAGGAGATAATTAATTGTAAGATCAACTCCAATTATGTTTATTATTGCATATTTAACTCTTTTTGAGAAACGGTGTAATTGAGATTTTTATGGTCAGTATACAATTCACACTTAACTCCATAAATATAATGCATTTAAGTCTTTAATGCGAATACGACAGTTGCTCATTTCATCTCATGGATCTTTAACTAACAAGATCCATAAGCAATTATCTTCTCTTCTTGCATTAGTACGCAGTCTAATCTGCCTCTTGATGCATCGCAATAAAACACATAATCCTTCCCACTTAGAGGTGGTAATCGGACTGGACCATTAATGGGCCGGCCCGAAACACGTGAAAACACTCCGACTTTTGGCACTGCCCGGCATGGGAGCCGATGAGCTGTGCCGTCCCAGTCCACGCTGGCGTGCTGTCCATGCCAGGCCGTGAAATGAGGCCCATCAGGTGGCTTGGCCCGTCACGGCTGGGGTCAGGCGCATGGGATGTGCCTGTGCCAACACGGCACGACAACGACTCGTGGCATGCGAGCGGCCCGCGGCACGGTTTGGTTCGGCACACGGACGTACGAACACGCATACACATAGCAAAATAGGAACAGATATGAATATCTGATCTGTCCAAGGCCAACGACAAGCCACTCACGTGGACTTCGATGATGGACTCCGTCGAAACGGTGAGCCTCGTGGACACCAACGAACCGGCGAGGCGCGTGGACTCCGAAGATGGGCTGTTCGAGCCCAACAGCAAGGCATGGAAGATGGGCATTCGATGCTGTGCTCGGCGCAACCGTTAGCAAGCCCAAGCCTCTCTAGACATAAGTATTGTTTGGGGGTGTGTGAATGGAGTTTGTTTTGTGACGGCTTGCTATGGATTAGGCTTTAAATTGTAGCACCTATCTCTAGCGGCCTTTTGGGGTAATTTTTGCTGAGCTTAGTGGAACTAGCTTAGTGGAATTTTGTGTGTCATCGAGTCCATTTGACCAAATGTCAACCAAAACCCTATACTGAATCACGGCCTTTTTTCTAGAGCGTAGTTTGGGAGGGAAGATACTAGTCTAATCCTAGGTCCCTTAGGGGATAAGGGCCTAAGATTCCATCCATCCTAGCTATACATGCCCACGAAATTACCACACATATACATAGAAATTTATACCTAACAAACACCTACCCACACAATACCAATCCGAAGAGGACCCAACCTTCTAGATTCCTCGCCATTCATCATCAAAAACCTAGAGCACACTCACCGGCCCCTCTTCCTTTCCTTCCTCTCCAATCCGACCAACACCATCATCTCATGAACTAGTCCAAAATCCATAGAACAATCTCACCTCTCCTATTACAACTGCCGGATACAACTGCTCCTCCACGACCGAGACCATGCTCAACAACACCCCTCTTCCTTGGTAGTGATATATCTTAAAAAAAAATTATAGAAAATTTTTCATTCTTATTATGTTTATATTATGAATGTTTGAATAATAAGTTATTCTGTTTTTAATAAAATATCATCATTTTTGATCATCAAGTATGTGATTTGTTTGAAACTCTTAATTTATTTGATGATGTTATTTTATAAAGTTTATGGTCTACTATTATTAAATAAGACATTATTGATTAATGGATAGCATATGTATTGATTGATAGGCATGTTTCACGAATAATAGATATGGGATATTAAATCAATAATGTGGACATATGTTGAACAACGTAATGTTGGATTGACCCCACTTTGAGACATTATTTAAATTTCTCATATAAGTGTCACCAGTTGATTTCAAATAATGTTTATAATTGATCCTTAGACCTGAGATCGGTAGTTTACTATATATGTAGTAGTATACTTTGATACTAGCAAACACTACTCTTAATTGAGTAGTAATAAAGATAATATTCGGGTATAATACGAACCATGCAGAGAAATATGAAGAGTTAAGATGAAATTTTCCTCTCTCATATAATGTAAGATATCTCTAGGCCTCTCGATATAAATGAATTGAGAGATGAATGATCATGCCGTTTGTGGTTGAGTATCAACTATGGGCAGATCAGTTCACTATGAGATCGAGAAAGGATTGAACAGTTCAAAAGTGTCATGTTTCCTACATTAGATTTAATCTGGTATCATATGATAAAAAAATCAACATGAGTACATTACATAGATTCGTTAGATATGATCTTCATGTATATTCGGGTAGTCGTTATGTCTTACTAGGGTCACTATTGACTCATAATTCGGGTAATTGTTCCCGGGTTGTCACTAAGTGTGCATGAACCTACGGGGTCACATACTTAACTGGTTGGAATAATTTAATTTGGATTGGATCTGTTATGGGTTTTTGTCTTACATTAGGAGATCTAACGTAGGGCTTATCCTTCAGTTTATATAGGATTCGTTATATGATTTTGTATTAAATTAGGAAATCTAATGTAGTAGGACTCCTCCTACTTGGCTTTATATAAAGGGAGGTATGGTCAGTTTTCAAATAGATCAAGAAAATCCTAGCCGCCACCACCATTAGAGCGATAACCCCTAAACCCTTGTCGTACATGTCGGTACTAGCACACCAACGTACAATTTTCATCTCGGAATGTGTGGATACCAATAGAGGCGCTACTGCAATTGCTGCACTAATCAAGACGATCTATAAGCGGTCATAGTAAGTTACAAGAGGTTCTTGTTCTACAAGCAGTCACATTTCATATTGTTGAATTGTCCGCTTCACTAACTCTTTTTCCGCTGTCGATAACAATCTAATCTATAGTCTAGTACTTGCAGTTTTTCAAGTAAAAATTTTAAAATTTTGTTAATGTAGCATACTCATTATCGAATATTCCTCCATTAGCTCCTCCAACTTGAGCCAAACAAATACTCATTTCTTCCGTGCCACTGCTACTGCCGGTATTCTTTAGACCAAAAGGCATCCGCCAAAAGCAAAACACACTGATGAGTGTTATGAAGCGCATTTTCTCTTCGTCGTCAAGTGCCATTAGAACTTGATGGTAGACCGAGTAAGCATCTAGCATGCTCATAAGCTCGCACCTAGCAGTTGAGTTGACGAGCTAGTCGATGAGAGGCAAGGGGAAGTCGTCTTTTGGACAATCCTTGTTCAGGTCGGTAAAGTCGATGCACATTCTCTACTTGCCATTTTCCTTTTTGACGAGAACCGAGTTTGCCAGCCATTTGGGATGCAGGACATCACGAATGCACCCAGCCTCTTGAAGCTTTGCAATTTTAGCTTTGATCACTTCTTGGCGATCTAGAGATAGTTTCCTTAGTTTCTATTTTAAGGGAAGGTGCCCTGGAGCGACCTTGATCTTATGGTCGATTACCTCCCAAGGGATAGCCCCCATATTCAAAGTGATACGGATCGGTCCGTGGTTTGGCCCGATCTTCACGGTGTAGGGTCGGAGATAATTGGATCCGTGCAACATGATGAACGACACCGCCAACCATCGTCTCTATTAGGGCAACTTGCGACACTCGATTCACCCAACCACACGCTTTAATCCTTTTGTCTACTCGCTCATGTGGAGTAAACGTGTTCTTACAATCACCAAGGTAGTCACAAGAACAATGGAGACAAGAATCTCAAATAATTCCCAATTCTAAGGGGTGGAAATGCTTCACTCAAACCCTAGAACAAAGAAGTGTTTTATTCTGAAAATTTTCATTCTGCTTATTACAATATAACATTGCCTATTTATAGGTTATAAAAGCTCCTTGCTAATGTTGCATCTCGGCCCTTTTTGGTGTCTTGGACTAATCGTGTCTTTGAGCTATTTGTATGTAGTGTCGCCCGAGGTCGCAGTCCGAGGACGCGAGCCAAAGTCTCAAGTGCAATGTTGCCAAGAAGGAAGCTACAAAGACCTAAGGTAAGTGCTTGTTTATTGTACCGGTCTTGAAGTTTGGAGTTTGACCGGTTTTATAAGAATTCTTTTTTAGTTTAAACCGTACTATTAAGAGGGGTTGCAAAATCTCTTTTAGTTCCGACAAAAACTGAGAAACTCTTAGGACATATGTTGCATTCACAATCTTGGTCAAGAATCTCAAAGAGGAACTGAAACTGGTCATCCGAGTACTGTTTATCTGATCAGTTACTGTTCATATGACCAGTGGTCCCACAGGTGCTGTTCATTTGACCAGACACTGTCCATGCACTGTTCATTTGATCAGTTACTATTCATACGACTAGACACTGTTCATTTGGTCAATTACTATTCATACGACTAGACACTGTTCATTCGACCAGACATTCCAACGGCTATTTACTAACTATTAGAAGTCGTAGCTGGTTGTTAGCTGTACTGATTTCTTTTCTTTCCGACCACAACGGCTAGCTGAGAGGTTGGGATATAAATACTGGTGTTTTGAGCAGTATTTTCATACATCTCAAGCGACATTCTCATACACATTTTTGAGCAGTCTCTGTACACACCTTTGAGCATCTTTTCTATACATTTTGAGCAGTTTTTAGAAGAAGTATTGAACAGTTTTAGAAGAAGTTGTTGAGCAGTTTCTGTTCATTTCTTGAGTAGTTTTTAAACAATTTTTGAAAAGATTTTTGATCAGTTTTTACAAACCTTTTTGAACAGATTTTTGATCAGTTTTTACAAACATTTTTGAACAGTTTTATAAACAGTTTTTGAGCAGTTTCTGTTCACATTTTCGAGCAGTTTTTAAATTGTTTTTTGAGAAGATTTTTGAGAAGTTTCTATTCACATTTTTTATCAGTTTTAGAAACACTTTTGGTCAGATTCTGATCAGTGTTTACAAACATTTTTTGAGCAGTTTTTCTAAAGAACCAAGAGATATATTTTTTGATATACACTTGAGCCCAAGTGCTAAAATCTTTATCTTTTGATCAAGTATCATTCATTGTGATTGATAGAGATCTTCTAAGAGTATTCATTTGCATCATTTGCATCCTTAGAAGTTTCTCGGTATTTGTTGGGGGTCAAGAGAAGATCTTGCAACTTGTTACTCTTAGTGAACGCCCCCACCTAGACGGTTTGGAAGCGTGGCCGTTGACCTCTCCATTAACGGAGGTTGTCGGAGAGGCTCGGCATATTTTTTGAAACGCATCGGTGCTCGCTTATCCGGAGTGGAGAAGGAGCAACCTTAGTGAAAAATATTCTTTATGGATATTGAAGCAAGACTCATTCATTTGAGTGCTTCAACAAGGAATAGGGGAGACCGGGTGAGTCTTCGAGACCTCGGGATAAATCACTGTGTTTGATTTTCTTACTATTTCTTAGTGAAAAATATTATTAAATTGTTTCAGCTTATTTGCTTTTAGTCTTTTCTTTGCAAAAATTGTTTTTAGTTGAAAAGTTTTAAAGCCTCATATTCACCCCCCTTCTAGTCGGCATCCTCGATCCTACAGCTAACTCATCATGAGTTGTCATGGTACACTTTACAACTAGTTTATTACTCAATATAGGTTGTAAATTTTCAACTTTACAACTCATTTCTTTTTGACCAAGAAAGTGTTTGTAAAATTCAATTTTACTACTGTTACTTCTTATCCAAGAAAGAAGATAGCTAAGCGATGACATCAGCGTTGATGTTGACATATGCGATGAGCTCATGTGTAGGCCTTGCATATTTTTAGAATATCCTTATCTTCTTCTGTTCCTTCTTGTAGTTGCTTGGCTCTTTCTTCATGGTACCTGACCGCAATTAGAGTAGAGGCATTAGGTAGTAATCTATTCTCATTTGTATTAAAATGTTGCTCCTTAAGGAAAAGGTTCACCTGTTGTTGTATTTGTTTGGCTCGAGCTCTTGTAATTGGTCCTGTTGGTGTTGAAAATGTACGTGAGGAAGTATGTGATGTACGTGTGCTATAGATGTCATCCTCCCCCACTTGGAAAGGAGTTGTCCTTGACTCTGTTTCTTCTGGACCAAAGAAAGGAGATAAGTCAGAAACATTGAAAGTATTACTTACAGCGTAGTGGTCGCCTGGAAGCTCTATCTTGTAAGCATTGTTGTTGATCTTCTCTAATACTCGCAATGGACCATCTCCTCTAGGCATCAACTTGGACTTACGCTTTTCGGGAAAGCATTCTTTGCGAAGATGCACCCATACTAAGTCACCAGGCTGAAACAACATCTTCTTCTTATGTTTGTTGGCTTTCTTTGCATAGTAGCGTGCCTTCTTCTCAATTTCTTCTTTAGTTTTTGCATGGATTTTCTTCACATAGACAACACGCTTTGTAGCTTCCATATTGGTTCTAGCTTGGATGGGAAGTGGAAGCATGTCAAGTGGTGTAAGGGGTTTAAAGCCATATACTACTTCAAATGGACACAACTGAGTCATAGAATGTATTACCCTGTTGTATGCAAACTCAATATGTGGTAAACAATTTTCCCATTCTTTTAGACTCTTCTTAATCATAGTGCGGAGGAGCATTGAAAGAGTGCGGTTCACCACTTCTGTTTGGCCATCAGTTTGGTGGTGACAAGTTGTGGAAAATAACAACTTAGTCCCTAGCTTGGCCCACAATGTCTTCCAAAAATAACTCATGAACTTCACATCTCGGTCGGAGACGATAGTTAATGGCATCCCATGCAACCGAATGATTTCCCTAAAAAACAAATCAGCTACATGTGACGCATCATTGCTCTTATGACATGGAATAAAATGTGCCATTTTTGAAAATATATCAACTACCACAAGTATAGAATCCCTCCCCCTCTTAGTTCTTGGTAATCCTAAAACAAAATCCATGCTAATATCTTCCCAAGGTGCATTACGAACAAGAAGAGGAGTATATAATCCATGAGGGTTTAGTTTGGACTTAGCTTTGTGGCAGGTGACGCATCGTTGTACAAGCCGCTCAACATCCTTCCTCATTCTTGGCCAATAAAAGTGATCAGAAAGCATCATATATGTCTTTTCTCTACCAAAATGTCCCATTAAGCCTCCTGTATGTGATTCCTATAATAATAACAAGCGCACGGACGACTTGGGAACACAAAGTTTGTTAGCACGGAATAAAAACCCATCATGTATATGAAAATTGTCCCATCCTTTTCCATTTTGACATTTAGAGTAAGGAAAGTCAAGATCACAGGAGTATAATTCTTTGAAACTTTCTAACCCTGGAACTTTAACTTCCATTTGATTCAACAAAGTTTGTTTGCGAGATAAAGCATCAGCAACTATATTTTCCTTTCCTTTCTTATACTTAATGATATAAGGAAAAGTTTCTATGAATTCCATCCATTTGGCATATCTTCAGTTTAACTTTGATTGACCCTTTAAATATTTTAAGGCTTCATGGTCAGAATGGATAATAAACTCTTTGGGCCATAGGTAATGTTGCCATGTTTCAAGTACACACACAAGAGCATATAATTCTTCGTCATATACGAGATAATTCAATTGAGCTCCTCCTAATTTTTTACTAAAGTACGCTATGTTTTTTCCTTCTTGCATAAGTACCCCTCCTATACTTAGTCCACTGGCATCACATTCAATTTCAAAAGTCTTAGTAAATTTAGGTAAAGTAAGTATTGGAGCTTTGGTTGAACACTTCTTTAATTCATTAAAGGCATTTTCTTGTGATTCACCCCATTTAAACACATTCCTTTCTTGGTTAGCTCATTAAGTGGGGCAGCAATTGTACTAAAATCTTTGACAAAGCGGCGATAAAAACCTGCAAGCCCATGAAAACTTCTAACTTCTAACTTGACTAACATTTACAAGTGTTGGCCCATGAACACTTTCAAGATTAGCATACAACTTTTCTTTCCTAAGCACTTCTAGCACTTGTTGTATATGATCAGCATGTTCTTCCAAAGATTTGCTATATATCAGAATATCATCAAAGTATACCACAACAAATCTTCCAATAAAGGCTCTTAGAACATGGTTCATTAAATGCATAAAAGTACTTGGAGCATTAGTTAATCCAAATGGCATGACTAACCATTCATACAAACCAAATTTAGTCTTAAATGTAGTCTTCCATTCATCTCCCAATTTTACTCTTATTTGGTGATATCCACTTCTTAAATCAATCTTAGAAAATGTAGTAGCACCATTAAGTTCATCTAACATATCATCAAGTCTAGGAATAGGATGGCGAAACCTGATGGTGATATTATTAATAACACGACAGTCCACACACATTCTCCAAGAACCATCCTTTTTAGGGACTAGAATGACTGGGATAGCACAAGGACTAAGACTTTCATGTACATATCTTTTATCAAGTAGTTCTTGTACTTGGTGTTGAATTTCCTTTGCTTCTTCAGGATTGGTGCAGTAAGGTGGTCTATTGGGAAGTGAGGAACCTGAGATGAGATCAATTTGGTGCCTCAATGCCTCAAATGGGAGGTAAACCAACAGGTATCTCATCTGGAAATATATCTTGGAATGCCTGCAACACTTCCGAAATAGCATTAGGAAGAGAGGTTATGTCATTAATTGTAATCAATGTATGTTTGTATACAAGTACCACATGCATCAAATTATGATTGTTGCTAATTTCCTTAATATCAGATTTCGTAGCTATCATTACTAGCTTCTCTTCTTCTTTATTAACCATTATCTTTTTATTTTTATTTTCCGTAGTCATTCCCACTTTCTTTTGCATATTTTGGCCTAAAATTTGATTAGGTGTCATGGGAAATAATTTTTTGTTTCGACCGTTGATTTTAAAAGTGTGTGTATTAGTGCGCCCATCATGTATTACACTACGGTCATATTGCCACGGTCGTCCTAACAATAAATGGCATACAGTCATAGGAACAACATCACAAGTGATAGTATCAATATAATCATGAATTTTAAATGTAACTTGAACCATATGTTGTACTTTGACACTTCCACAGTCACTTAGCCATTGGACATGATAAGGATGAGGGTGTTTTAATAATTTTAATTCAAGCTTATCACACAATTCCTGGCTAGCTAAATTATGACAACTACCTCCATCAATAATAAGCTTGATTACCTTATCATTTACCTTGGCTTGAGTTTGAAAGAGATTGAGACGTTGTGGGTGTTCATCTTATTTTAGTTGTACACTAAGGGTTTTAGTGACAACTAAGGCAGTGCCTATCTCATATGGGCAAGCATCACACTCTTCATCTTCCTCAGGAGCATCTCCAAGTTTATCTGGTTCAGGCAGGGGCTCCTGGTCCTCTTCACTAGCAGATTCGTATTCTCTATCTTCAGTGACAAGCATGGTGGGTACATTAGTGCTAGTGATGTTGAGGGTGAATATGCTCTTGCAGCTAACCTTGAAGGTAATGATGATGATCATGAGACGGACAACGATGGTGAGGAGATTTTAGGCATTGCTGCCACGGAGAGTTACAAGGCCCTCATTGTGCAGCGAGTATTGAGCACTCAAATGGAGCAAGCGGAGAAGGTACAGCGTCATAATTTGTTTCAGATGTTACTCATCTTCAAGGATTAACATGTTCGTGTCATAATTGATGGTGGAAGCTGCAACAACTTGGTGAGTTCAGATCTGGTCAAGAAGCTTGGCTTGACCACACGTGCGCATCCTCATCCATACCATATCCGATGGTTCAACAACAGTGGTAAGGAGAAGGTAACACAAACTGCGAGAGTGCATTTTCCATTGGAACATACCATGATTTTGCTGATTTCAACGTAGTGCCTATGCAAGCATGTTCACTTTTGTTAGGCCGTCCATGGGAATTTGATACTGATGCAACTCATCATGGTAGAAGTAATAAATACACTCTTATGCACAAAGGAAAGAAAATCACTTTGCTTCCTATGACACTTGCTGAAATTGTGCAATGTGCTAAAGAAAGAGCTAACAGAGATAAAAATGAATTTGATAAAAGTGAGAATCACATTGTTGCTAAAGAACTGATATAGTGAGAATTAATATAGTTCTACGAAATCTGAAATTAAATTGAAGGGTGCTGTTTTACTAGCTGCTACGTCTATTTTGCATGTTATGTCTCCTGTTATGCCGCCTGTTGCTCCTAATATTTTGCAGGAGAATGTACTTGAGTCGAGGACAACTCCAATTCAAGAAGGGGAGGATGATGAGGACATCACCAACACAGATATGAACGCCGCTCCATCCACTCCTCCCACTCCGTCGCCCGAAGACTATGGAGAACATCAAGTCGGCAGGAACCCACATGTCAAGCCTTTCAAGCCATCTACATTGAAGGTCCAGCATACCACGACACTCCAAGATAAGCCCAAGAAGAAGCCCAAGATGTCCACGCTCCAAGACAAGCCCAAGATGAAGCCCAAGTCATCCGTGAGCCCGATTCGGCCATCCAGGAGCATGCCAACTTCAAACGGACGTTTAAGCCACATACGGAGTCCGTTTGGGGTGAATGAGCACTTTACCGAGAAGCCCACGACGCCACCTTTCCAACGGATCTGGCCCCATTTCCAAATTCTATCTGGATCTCCCGCAATCAATGAAACAATTCACAGACAGATTCTGTCGGGTGCTGCGCCACCTCTACTTTGGGCCCAAGGCCCGTGTATCCCTAGGGTTACAATTCGTAGACAGATTCTTTGGCCGGTGGCCTACCTCTGGCCGCCATACTCCTGCTACATATGGCCACCACCCCCTATCCTTTTCGGTGGGTTTTGCTTATATTATACTGCTTAGATAGTTTTCGCCGTTTATCGGTTTGTGGAACCCCAACTCGTACTCTTCATTGGTAATTGGTAATATTTAGATTGCGTCTACTGTGTTCTTGCTTGTGTTCTTGATTCGCATGCAGGGATAAGCCTTATTAGCGAGGTCAACTGTGTCTTGGTGTGGTTGATAACCAACGGAGCCGTGGTGTAGCAATTGCAGGGGTTCAAATCAGTTCTGATTGGAAGTCGGATCGTCAACGTTGAGTTCTCCATCAATCGATTTACCTCTACCTATCGGAAGATCGGGACACCATTTACATCAGGATATACCTTGTCCCAAGTTAAGTTGAGCTTTGGGCATGTTTGATGGAGCTCTTAAGTGGAAGGAGGGCGTTCTTGTTGGTTTGGCTGGTGCACCTCCCCCACCCTCCTCGTTATCTACCATGGTTAGTGAAAACACAAAAGCAAGACAACAAGTATATAAGGTATGTTATGTGGAATCACTCAAGCTCACCCTCTCACTTACTAACCGAAGTTCTTATGACTACTTTACGGGTTGAAGAATTGCGTGTACTCTAGTAATGGTAGACAGTTGAAGGTGATGGAATAAGTGAATCAAGGTCCAAGCCTGATAATTGACAGTGGCTATTTGTGGAGCTTGGAGGGTTAGAATAATTCCTATATAATTGAAATTCTAGATATTGTAATGATAAGTAATAACTCAAACTAGAATTCCATTACCTAGTTGCCAACCTCAAGATATAAATGAAGATTATAGGCAATCAAAGGAACGAGCTTATTATAAGATATGAAATAGCACCAATAGCTCGTATTACACAAGTTTTGGAGAGAAATTAGCTAATTGCTCAAACCAATGTAGCAGGGCACTAGATTGCTCTAACAAAAAACTAGCACAATTTGGAAAACAAGGAACAACTAGGTAGTGCTCTTACTTACAAATCAACAACCTTCTTTCCTTCTTTCTTTTCAATCAAAGGAATGAGCTAGTATAAGATATGAAATAGCACCAATAGCTCGTATTGCACAAGTTTTGGAGAGACGCAAGCTAATTGCTCAAACCAATGTAGCAGGGTACTAGATTGCTACAACAACAAACTAGCACAATTTGGAAAACAAGGAACAACTAGGTAGTGCTCTTACTTACAAATCAACAACCTTCTTTCCTTCCTTCTTTTCAATTTTTTTTGGTTGCCAATCAAGATGAGAGTAGTACTTTAAGTCACCCTAGGTTCAGCAAGGAAACAAACTTCACAAAATTATGTAAAGATTGTTGTGTGAGTAGCCCTAGAGCAATATAATAAAAAACTAGTCTCAATAGATACAAAGTTTTCGCAAAGGAGCCATTGGCTAACAAAGGATGATGACACTTCTTTTTGTATTTTTATGCTTAATGTGGACTCATACAAAACACAAATTGGAATCAAACCTTAAATGACAAACGAACGAAAAGAAGCAACACGAAGGGAAAAACAAAAGAACAGCAACTAAACTTGGTTCTAATGGATCAAAACTTAGCAAAACTCACCAAAAATTTTCAATTGAACTATGGCAAAGAATAATATTTTTGTGTGGCCTTTTCTGGATAGGAATGAAAACAACAACTAAAAGGTAAAATTCTATCGTGTCAACCTTGATCTTTGATACCAACGGATTGATCCACGGTTTGGCCCGATCTTCACAGTGTAGGATCGGAGATAACTGGATCTGTGCAACCTGATGAATGACACCGCCAACCACCATCTCTATTACGGCAACCTGCGACACTCGATTAACCCAACCACACGCTTCGATCCCTTTGCCCACTCGCTCACATGGAGTAAATGTGTTCTTACAATCACCGAGGTAATCATAAGAACGACTGAGACAAGAATCTCAAATAATTCCCAATTCTAAGGGGGTGGACTCAAACCCTAGAACAAAGAAGTGTTTTATTCTGAAAATTGTCATTCTGCTTATTACATATAACACTTGCCTGTTTATAGGTTATAAAAGCTCCTTGCTAACTCATCATCATGAGTTGTCATAGTGCACTTTACAACTAGTTTATTACACAATATAGGTTGTAATTTTCAACTTTACAACTCATTTCTTTTTGACCAAGAAAGTGGTTGTAAAATTCAATTTTTCTACTGTTACTTCTTATCCAAGAAAGAAGATAGCTAAGCGATGACATCAGTATTGATGTTGACATATGCGATGACCTCATGTGTAGGCATTGCATATTTTTAGAATATCCTTATCTTCTTCTGTTCCTTCTTGTAATTGCTTGGCTCTTTCTTCATGGTACTTGACCACAATTAGAGTAGAGGCATTAGGTAGTAATTCATTCTCATTTGTATTAAAATGTTGCTCCTTAAGGAAAAGGTTCACCTGTTGTTGTATTTGTTTGGCTTGAGCTTTTGTAATTGGTCCTGTTGGTGCTGGAAATGTATGTGAGGAAGTATGTGATGTACGTGTGCTATAGATGTCCTCATCATCCTCCCCCTCTTGGAAAGGAGTTGTCCTCAACTTTGTTTCTTCTGGACCAAAGAAAGGAGATAAGTCGAAAACATTGAATGTATTACTTATAGCAAAATGCCTTTTCATAAATTAAACTTTTGTGGAGCACAAAGTTTCTGCCTCATCAGGCTTAAAAGTCTCACCTAACAACCAGCAGACAAATCACATCAACCACAATCTAGAACAAGTACTACACAAAAGGAAGATCTATCATCTACTGGGGTCAGGCACAAAAGGTCAGGCCAATGGGAAGTCTAGAATCACTCATCAACATTAGAAGAACCACAAGGCTCTATCTCCTTGGGATCCTCCTCCTAGTCATCATCTGCTTCCATTGGGTCCAGCTCCAAGTCATCATCATCATCAGATGAGGTGTCACTGTCTCTTAGCAATCTCCTTTCCCTTGACGGTGGGGACCTCCTTCTTCTCCTCAATTTTGTGCAACTCGGGTGCATGACAGTTGATGACAACACCACGCGACAAAGGTGTGAAATTACCAAGGTAGTCCTTCAGCTTTCCCACGCTCTTGTGGGCGGTGATCCTCAGTCTTGGGCGGCTTCTCTTGATACCAGATTTTGGAACCTCATGATCAGAAGCATCGGCATCTCGCTCTCCACTTGGTCCAACTAACTCCTGAATTCGCTTTTCGTTCTCCTAAAGATTGGCACGAGTCTTTGCAAGCATGCCCTCAAGATACTGACGGTCATCACTAGCACGCTCATGCTCATGAAGCAAGCGGGTGTAGCCGGTCTCCAAGGCATGAACAACATCTCGAGTCTTTGTCAAGATGGCATCTACCCGGTCGTTGGAGGGAAGAACAACTCGGCGCTCCGACCTAGGAACCTGGTATGGAACGAAGCGAAATGGGGAATCCAAGAGGTAATCACTATACATCTACCGAATGGTATCTACCGCACGACGGGCAACATCTAGAATGGCATCCTCCTCTTCTCCTCTATGGGCCTCATGCCTCACAGAACCCTTCCCATGCTCAGAGATGTCATAAACTAGCAATAAAGCATGGTAGCCATATGGTCGTCCATCAACCTCATCCTGTCAAATGCAATAAACTGGCCTTTGGCTATCTGGTACACCAAGGAACTGAAGCATCATCCAAAGGAGCAGTGCCCACGGACCAAGCTCATTACCGTGAATGAACCTCTTGCCGAAAGCCATCTAGGGGGACAGAACGCAAATGCACCTAAAAGTTAAAATGAGATTTAAAACTTTTTCAAATAATAAAAAAGAATAACTTACGTAATAAACTTTTCTTAGCCAAATTAGATTTTTGCAACTAAATTTAGTCAAATTAACTAGCGATTTTTCTATTTCTAGGGACGCCAATATCTATCTAAGGGTCACAACCTACAGTCGAACCTTTGCTCTGATACCATGTCTGTGGGGACCCTCATTTGAGGAATCTAGTGGCAACTACCCAGGTTAGGTTGCACACAGAATGATTCATCACAAGCTCACAACCACACAATACATTATATGGCAACACAGGTAATCAAGACGAGTACAAGGTCACAAGGACTAATATTACAATACCATAGCGTCATGAAGGACGCAATTTAGAGTTGATAAAAATTAAGAAGTTTCATCGACACAAAAGTCGGCACAAAAGAACAATACACATAGAGTAATGAACAAAATGACTGCAACAGTCTTCAATAGCAGCGGCACAGCATGGACTTCTGCCACATCAGGCTCCACTAGGTGAATGACCCTCTAGTAAGCCAGATCATCGGGGACGGTTTCTTCTTCAGCAACGAGTTCAAAGCCATAGGAGTCAGGATCAACGAGTACTTCATCTAAATTTTATGTGCAAAAGAAAGGGTGAGCACGTTGTCCTCACGGTGCTCAACAACTCTCAATTAATGAATGTAGGTATATAAATGATGGGGAATTCCAAGAAATAGGCTCTTAGGTTTATAGGAAAGAATAGAATAGATTTTCACTCTAAAGTTCTAAAGAAAGATTTTGATTTCAAAAGTGAGACTTTAAAATCCTAAACTAGGTTTTAGAAAATGTTATGCGTGGCGGTCTTTCTTGAGTCACCACTTTTAACCAATATTACGAAAATCTTCCAAATCCTATTTGTACTGCATTGACGTGGATAGAATCCATCGCGTGCAGACTCCAAAACCTTGGAGCTCAGAGTATCCGATACTTTTTGTAACTTTGTAAAGATGTAGCACTTTAATGAACTTGATCACCTAGCTTTCAAGTCGGTACGTCTTCATGCGACTTTTACGCATGCAACAAGGCTGAGATCACACGATAGTTTGTAATCCTAGCACTAACAATTCCCTACCCAGTAAATAGATGACTCAGTCCATATTACCGTTGTGGAGCGCACCCTGTCGACGATTTGGACTCGGGGTCCCCTGTCAATCTTACGCAGATTTGTGAGTTGTATGTGAGACCTTTCAATGTGCCCTCAGGTAAGTTAGGATAAGTAATGAAAATAAGGACGCGAAGATTATACAGGTTCGGGCCTTCAATGGTTGGAGTAATAGCCCTACGTCCTGTTGTGATTTCATTAAGTATGGGAAATGAGTTTATAGGTAGAGGGGATTATCACAGGCGATAATCTCCTTTTATACTTCTGTCTAACTAACTATTTCTAAGTCTTCAAACATTGTTGACTTGTTGTCCTGCTCTCCTTTACATCGTGCATCAGCCATCCTTTTATATTGAATGAAAGGATGCCAATGCGAAGCAGTTCTGGACGGTTGCCATGATGCTGTTTGTATAACCGCACCCATCTTCTTCGCCGATTAAACACGTGCAATTATATATAACCACAAATGTTAACCTCCTGGTGGTTGTCTTCACACGTGGGAAAAGTTATCTTGACCTTGAGAACGTGTCCAGTAAAGGCTTAAACACCCTCAAGTTATCTTGATCGCGCATAGTCAGCGACCTTCTGGCCGTGCATTGCTTGCGACCTTATGATCGCACAAGTACTGCGACCATAAACTGGCTATGTACAGGAAGCTGTCCATTTGCAACCATAGCGGCTGCTAAGACACACAGACATATATCGCATTCGAACTTGACTTGAACCCGATATATGTTAAGTAAACTAGCTCGAGTGATAATCCTCTTCACACCCCACAGCCAAATCTACCTTGCCTTGGTCTATGGTCCCGCGAAACTCATAGCCTGTGGATCTAGTCACGCACGACTCGGAATCCAGGCCTAGGGCGCCTTCCTTCCAAACTTTTGATTCACTTACTCACTCTCAAAACTCACGGCCTTCTGTGGCCCACCAGTTTTCCTTGAGAAACCGGACCGACAACCATTGCAGGGAAAAGCTAATACCGAATGAACTACTTTTCCGCGCCCGTCCCATACCGGGCAAATGGTTAGTATGTTTTTCATGCTGCTTGGAAGTACAACGCAAGGGTCTTGTCCTTATGAACCGTTAGTGAGGAGCGAACCACATTCCCATTGTGCACACAGCACCAACCACACAAACCATCCTCACTATCGATTCTAACTTACACTTTTACAAACAAGGTTTTAAACACACTTTTCATATAGATGACCATTTAGCATTTAGCACATATATTCAAGCATGAG
Source organism: Pharus latifolius (assembly GCA_019359835.1). NCBI lineage: Eukaryota > Viridiplantae > Streptophyta > Magnoliopsida > Poales > Poaceae > Pharus > Pharus latifolius. The sequence continues at coordinate 16,864,307 of CM033324.1, read as the reverse complement.
CATAACTTAAGCACAACATTCTAGGGTGATAAATGAGTGCATATGATATATGAACATGAAGGGCCTTCAGAGAATTTAGGTCATATCTACTCATATTCATCCAACATAGCATTTGAGAAGTAAAGCATGCATATACTTGAAACAATAAATAACCTAAATTACTTAAACTACTAGGAGAGACATGATTAATGAGAAAGAGACTTGTCTTGCAAAGAGGGATCTAATTGCTCTAAGGGATCTTCAAACACTTCTTCTATTCCTTCGACTCCTAGCTCTACTCTCGCACATAAATAATAATAAAGCACATAAGCATATAGAAATTACTTACCATGGAAAATCATATGTAAAGTATAAATATGCATGCATGTGAGGTAATTTGGCTGGAGATGATCTTGAGAGAAAGAAAATACTCAGGGCTTGGCTACGAGTACATGGTTTGGCTCAGCTTGGGCCTGGGTTGGTCGAAATTGGCTCTGAAGGACATGAGTTTGGTAAGGTCGTGATCCGGGAGGATCTCAGGTCGCCAGGATCTGTGGGTCATGAGGTCGCAGTCCATGGAGGCAATCCAAGGTCGCACACAAGAGAGGATTGCTCGAGGCTTGGCTTAACTCTCGTTTGTCAGACTTGAACGAAAAGACTAAAACTTGGAAAACACAAAAATCGGGCTGATACAGTGCTTATCTCTGAAAGTGATCAACAGAAAATTTGTAGGAAATGAGCTGATCTACAATTCTTTCAACAGGTTTGAACAGTTTGAGGCCATCTAAGGGGTCTGATTTTGCAAAAATAGAAAAGCAGCTGGGCTGAACTATTTCGTCAATTGCTGGAGTTCTATAGATCAAAATACCGATTAAAGATGCCCAAAATGAAGCTAAGGGATTGCGAACACATAGCAACAAGGATCAGAGAAAATGATGCAGAAACGAGCACAAATTTGAAGTTTAAACGGAAGTTGCTCAAGAACCGAAAACAGTGGTACTCACCGTTGTCGGAGAAGATGACTTGGAAATTCCGTGATCTCTGGAGGTTTTTTTGATGAGATTTCTGTACAAGAGTAGATGAAGGATGGATATATGAATGATTTCTCTTAAGGTTGATCAAGGAAAATGAACACATAAGCAACATCTATCAAGTTTCATACCTTCTTAGGACTTAGGCAAGAAACAGGGATGAACAGGTAGCACAAGGAAGAAGAAGACTGTTGGAGGGGGTTCTTATAGGCTACTAGAAGATGCTGGACAAGGGGATGAGACAAGAGCGATCAAGCAATGTTAGGTGCACAGAGATTTTGCTTGTTCTCGAGGGAGATCAGCTCAACGCTGGTTGGGGGCTTGAACGGTGGTGGGACAGGAGGGAGTTCTTTGCTCTTTTTTTGCTGGTTGTTGCTCTCTCTCTCTCTCACAGTCAACATGCATTGGTATGAAGATGTGTTTGCTATTTTGGGGCTTCTTGATTGGGCTTCACTTTGATCAAAACACCAAAACATGGTTGGTTTGTAGATTGGTGCACCCCCTTTTTGACTGAACACTAGAAAAAAGATTGAATCAAACACTTGAAGCTAGAAAGGGGCAAAGATTTCACACGAGCACTTGAACAGGGATGATGGGATCCATTTGTTTTCTCTCTGATTCGACCAGTACTCGGTTCGACTAGTGAGCCAGTTCGACCAGCGAGCCAGTCTTGATCATATAGCTCGACCATCGACCAATTCTTGAATAATTTGAACAAAATTGCTGGTTTAATACAACTTGAACATGAGCAATCTAATAGGTCGAATACTGGGTTGGAAAAGAGTGGGATTTTGAGTTGGAATTAATCTAGAGAATTCTAATAAGAGATTTTGGAGGATTGTTCTATGATTGATTTGAGGTGTGGTTGAGATATCCGAGGGATTTAATAAGAAATGCATTGACTGACATATTAAAAGAATACAAAAAATCTGGGGTGTTACAACTAGAGGGGGGTGAATAGGAGATTTTTTAAAACTTTTATAAATATGAACTTTTTCACAATTGAAGCCTAAACAATAAAATAAGACAAATAAGAACTGAACCAAAAACAATAATAGATTATACTGGTAAAATGAGAGGAAGAGAATCTAACACAACAATGTATCCCGAGGTCTCGGTGACTCGCCCAGTCTCTCTTACTCCTCGTTGAAGCACTCAAATGAATGAGTCTTGCTTTGATGTCCACTAAGGTTGCTCCTTCTCCTCTCCGGAAAGGTGAGCACCAAACCTTTCACAAACACATCGAGCCTCTCCGACAAGCTTGGTCAATGGAGAGATCAATGGTCATGCCTCCGAACTGTCTAGGTGATGGCGTTCACCAAGAGTAACAAGTTGCGAGATCTTCCCTTGACCTCCAACAAACACCGAGAAACTCTAGAGATGCAAATGATGTAAGATAATTTTTTTCGGAGGATCTCTCACAATCACAAATAATGATTTTTAGCAAAAGATCAAGACTTTAGTTCTAGAAAACTTTCGCTCAAGTGTATATATGAATATGGCTCAGAGATATGTAGAAAAACTGCTTAAAAAGTTTAGAAAAACTGCTCAAAAATGTTTAGCAAAACTGCTCAAAAATGTTTAGCAAAACTGTTCAAAAATGTTTATAAAAATTGCTCAAAAATATTTAGAAAAACTGCTAAAAAATGTTAGCAAAACTACTCAAAAATGTTTATAAAAAGCTGCTAAAAAATGTTTAGAAAAACTACTCAAAAGTGTGTATAAAAACTGCTCAAAAATATTTATCAAAACTGCTCAAAAATGTGTATAAAAACTACTCAAAAGTGTGTATGAAAACTGCTGAAGAGTGTATATGAGAATGTAGCTCGAAGATGTATGAAAATACAGCTCAAAACACACATATATAGCCCACACCTCTGAGCTACCCATTAGGGTCGAGTAAGGAAAGAAATCAATACAGCTAACAGACAGTGTTGAATATAGTAGCATATTAGTATTCGTAGTCTATTAGGATTCGTAGCCTATTAGGATTCGTATTATTTTTCTAGTAGGATTCTTATTAATCCTTTGTTAAGGGTTATAAAAGAAGAACAATTGTATCAATTTTTATAAGCAAACAATAAAGCCCTAAAATCAACGTAGTATTAGAGCCATCGCCGCTCAAGTGCCACCGCCGTGTTTACTTACCTGACTTCATCGGTCGCCCGCCGCCGCGCCTCTGCACCCGCGCGCCGTCGACGCCCAGCTGCCTATGCCTGGCGACGGCGGCTAACGCTCTGCCCCCGTGCGCCGTGACCACCGCCGTCTGTGTCCGCACATCGCCTGCCGAGCCAACACCCCACCGAGCCCGCCTGCCAAATTTTTTTCCTCAGTGATTTAGAGGACTCCAAGTCAAGATCTTCTGTGGTAGATCTGGATCTTATGTATACCAGATCCTCTGTGGCGTAAAAAAGAGAGAGAGAGAGAGAGAGAGAAGGGGTTTGTGAGTGCATAAGCTCAATTTCTTTTTGGGACCTATTGAGATGACAGCCACGGTTCCAACCATGGAGGAGTTTATGGCGAAGATGATGGAGATGATGATAATGAGGATGAATGACATCTCATCATCGGACAAAGCTGTGATGGTAGTGCCATATTCACATATGGTGAAAAAGATAGAGCTCATGCCAAATGATGTGAAGCTGGAGGGAACCAAAAACTATTTGAGTTGGTCTAGGAGGGTGATTATGATTTTAGAGGCAAAGGGGCTTGCTAACTGTGTGCAGGAGACATCTGTCGAGCCCCTTAAAGATAGTTCGGAATGGCAGAACTGGAAAACCACTAATTCTCTAGTGAAAGCGTGGTTGCTTAACGCAATGAACCCTTCTATTGCTGGGATGGTGGAAGCCACTCCAACCGCAGCCAGGATGTGGGTTGTACTAGCTAGACTATATTCTGGAGCTGGTAATGCCATGATGATGGCTGAGGTGCATGGGAAGCTTCGAGGGATGACTCAGGGGGAGCTGACTGTATCCGAGTACTACAATGAACTCCATCGATTATGGACAAATTTGGACCACTATGATCCGTTAGACATTCCTCATGCTGAACATCTGACTATGTTCAAAAAGTGGGTGGATCGCAAGAGAGTACTTGACTTTCTGCAAGGCATGAATGTTGAGTTTGAGTCTAGAAGAGCTGCCGTTTGCCACCAGCCACATCTGCCCACCATGGAGGAGGCATTTGCTGATATAGTGATGGAGGAGACCCGATTACGGGTCATGACATCGGGTACCCTACCACCTCCTACTGGATTTGCGTTGACTGTTGCAGATCACCGTGAGTGCTTTACTTGCTGAAAGATTGGCCACATTAGCTGGAATTGTCCACAATCACGCGATTTTGGGCGTGGCAGGGGTGGTGGAGGACGTGGTAGAGGCCGAGGTAGAGAATGTGGTGGTCGGTGCCAAGGTCCTAAAGTCAATCTTGTCGTGTCTGATGAGAGATCAGTTGCGCATGACAAAGAGAAGTTTTCGGAATTGGAGGAGCTACGATAGTTCAAAGCAAAGGTTGAGAGTTCCACCAGCAAGTCCATGGCCACCCAGGAGATCCCTATGACCACTACATTTGGTACTTTTGCCAATTATGCCCATGCGGGCACAGGTATTGAGGCGCAGGCTTTTGCATCCTCGCATACTTTTCCTTTAGATTGGATAGTCGATTCAGGTGCATCTAGACATGTCACTGGTGCTTCTAGTGAGTTTGCATCATATTCTCCATATTCTTCCATGCATCATGAAACTGTTCAAACTGCTGATGGGACTGCACAACCCATCAAGGGAATTGGCACAGTTCAGTGTACACCTACCATTACACTTTCCACTGTTTTGCATGTTCCATCCTTCCCGGTCAATCTTCTTTATGTGAGTGCTTTGGTGAATCAAATTGATTGTGGTGTTTATATTGACCGAGATGTCTGTCATATTTAGGAGAGGTAGACAAGGAGGGTCTTGGGGACTGGGACTAGGCGTGATGGATTGTGGTATTTGTATTGAGGGACTGTGGATGCTGTGAGTGCTGCTTTGACTACTGCTATAGGTGGAGAAGAGGCTGAAGTGATGCTTTATCACTATCGTTTGGGTCATCTATCATTTGACCGACTGAGAAGTATGTATCCGGATGTTATGAGTCGAGTGCCCATGAAGAAACTCATGCGTGATGCTTGTGAGTTTGGCAAGCACACACGATCATCTTATGGTAGTATTGGGCTTCGTAGTATTGAACCATATGTACTTATTCACTCAGATGTTTGGACCTCTCCGGTTATCTCTATTCATGGTTTTAAGTACTTTGTTATTTTCATTGACTGTTATTCCCGTATGACTTGGCTCTATATGATGAAGAATAAGAATGAAGTTTTACATTGCTTTCAAGATTTTTGTGCTCTTGTGCAAAGACAATTCAATACTCATGTTCGTATTGTTAGAACTGACAATGGAACTAAATATGTCAACAAGGAGTTTGCGACTTTTCTTTCAGCTCAAGCGATCTTGCATCAGACAACCTGTCCGGATACATCGGCACAAAATGGTGTGGCTGAGCGAAAAAACAGACATCTTTTGGAGACTGCCCGCTCACTCATGTATGGGATGAATGTGCCAAAAATCCTGTGGAGTGAAGCCGTTATGACAGCGGCTTACTTAATTAACCGCATGCCCTCAAGAGTTTTAGGCATGAAAAATCCCTGTGAGCTGCTTATGGGAACGAATACATTTGTTGTCCCTCCGAAGGTGTTTGGATGTGTGTGCTTTGTTCGGGATTATCGACCCTCTACAGGAAAGCTGGACCCTTAGGCTTTGAAGTGTATATTTGTGGGATATTCTTCTCGACAGAAGGGCTACATGTGTTGGAGTCCTCAGGCCAAATGGATGTTTGTGAGTATGGATGTCACTTTTTGGGAGTTTGAGCCCTTCTATGGTGAGAAAACTGAATTGACGCCTTTATTTGGTGATATCTCTTCTCGCCTGCCTAGTGCTGATAGAGAGGGGGAGAATGATGAAGTGAGTAGTAGTGACCATGGAGTGAGTAGTGGTGACCATGGTGGAGGTGGCGATGTTGTTGTGGGTAAAATTCCATGTCCTGTCGCAGATGAGGGGGTGGATACTAGAGTTTTGAAGATGAAGCGTTTTCGTGGCACTGGAGTTCAGGGGGAGCAGCAGCAGCCCCAGTCTCCTGTGATTGAGATTGACGACCAGTCATCCACGCAAGTCATTGTCCCTGACCCCTCCTCAGTTGTCTCACCTTTGACCTCATCTCCCTCTGAAACAGGTGGTAATGTATCTCTTGATCTTCCTATTTGCTCATCGTAGAGAGCCCCGAGTCAATGCTAGTAAGCCTCCGGCTAGGTATGGTTTTGAGGGTGATCTTTCTCTTGTTGTCTCATATTCTTCTTTGTCTCCTGCATATAAGTCTTTTATTTGATTATTACAATCTGTGCCCATACCAAAAGATTGGAAAGTGGCAATGCAAGATCCTTTGTGGCTTCGTGCTATGCAGGAGGAACTTCAGGCATTAAGGAAAAATGAGACTTGGGAACTAGTCTCTCTTCCAGTCGGGAAGAAAGCTGTTGGATGCAAATGGGTGTATACCATAAAGCAAAATGCAGAAGGCAAGATTGAGAGATATAAGGCAAGATTAGTGGCAAAGGGATATAGTCAAACGTACGGGATTGACTATGATAAGACTTTTGCACCAGTAGCAAAAATGAGTACGGTGAGAACTTTAATCTCGTGTGCAGTAAACTTCAACTGGACCCTACATCAGCTTGATGTGAAGAATGCCTTTTTGCATGGTGATTTATGGGAAGAGGTATATATGGAGGTCCCACCAGGTTTTGGTGATAGTGGAAAGGTGTGCAAACTGAAGAAGTTCTTGTATGGCTTAAAACAATCTCCAAGGGCCTGGTTTGATAGATTCAGACGTGCAGTATGTAGTATGGGTTACAAGCAGTGTAATGGGGATCATACTGTCTTTTTTAGGCACTCTGGAGCATTCATTACAATACTTGCTGTTTATGTCGATGTATTGTCATCACAGGTGATGATGTTGAGGAGATTGTCCGTCTGAAGAACAAGTTAGGTAAAGAATTTGAAGTGAAGGATTTGGGTTATCTCAAATATTTTCTTGGCATAGAGATTGCACGGTCTAAAAAGGGTATAGTTCTCTCACAAAGGAAATATACTCTAGATTTGCTGAATGAAACTGGAATGTTAGGATGTCGTGTTGTCTCTACTCCCATTGAGCAGAATCACAAATTAAGTGATCAAGGTGGAAACCCAACTAACAAGGGAGTTATCAAAGACTTGTTGGGCGTCTTATTTACCTTTGTCACATAAGAACCGATATTGCTTATGCGGTGAGTATGGTAAGTAGATATATGCATGACCCAAGAGTGGAGCACATGGAAGCAGTATATAAGATTCTAAGATATCTGAAGGGTAGTCCAGGAAAAGGTCTCTGGTTCAGGAAGAATATGAATCTTGATGTGGTTGGCTATTGTGATGTTGACTGGGCAAGTTGTTTAGATGACAAGAGATCAACATCAGGGTATTGTGTTTTTGTGGGAGGCAACTTGGTGTCATGGCGAAGTAAGAAACAGAATGTTGTTTCTCGATCTACAACAGAAGCAGAGTACAGGGCTATGTCTTCTAGCTTATGTGAAATGCTCTAGTTGAGAGGTTTGTTGTCAGAGTTACAATTGTTTCAAGGTGGAGCTTTGACACTATGGTGTGACAATAAGTCAGCAATCAATATTGCTAATAATCCAGTGCAACATGATCGTACCAAGCATGTGGAAATTGATCGCTTCTTCATTAAAGAGCGCTTAGAAGAAGAAAGCTTGAAACTAGAGTATGTATCTTCTGGAGAGCAACTTGCTAATTGTTTGACAAAAGGAATTAGTCCCAAAGAGTGTCTGTTAGCTTGTAACAAGTTGGGGATGATTGATATCTATCGCCCAACTTGAGGGGGAGTGTTGAATATAGTAGCATATTAGTATTCGTAGCCTATTAGGATTCGTATTAGTTTTTCTATTAGGATTCTTATTAATCCTTTGTTAAGGGTTATAAAAGAAGAACAATTGCATCAATTTTTACAAGCAAGCAATAAAGCCCTAAAATCAACAGACAGCTTCGACCTCTAACGGCTAGTAAGTAGCTGTTGGAATATCTGGTTGAATGAATAGTACTCAAATGACCTCTGGTCGAATGAACAGTGCTCGAAAGACCTCTGGTCGAATGAACAGTGCTCGATTGCACTCTGGTCAAATGAACAGTGCTCAAGTGAACTCTGGTCGAATGAATAGTGCTGAGTGACCAGTTTCAGTCCCTCTTTGAAATTTATATATCTTTCAGATTTGACCAAGATTGTGAAAGAAAGTGAATGCAACATATGACCTAAGAGTTTCTTATTTTTGCTGGAACTAAAAGAGATTTCGCAACCCCTCTTAATAGTACGGTTAAAACTAAAAATAATTTCTATAAATCTGGTCAATACTCCAAACATCAAGACTGGTAAAATCCAAAACATTTACCTTAGGCTTTTCAACTTCCTGTTTTACGACTCCCGTCTGGTGTTTCATCTTTTCACCTACTCGAAGGATCATACTCAAGGCAAAATAGATTAGTCCATGGCACTTGTTGTCATTTATCATCAAAATCAAGATTAAGGGCCTAGATGCAATAGTTCCCACCATCTTTATTTCGCGAGCATATTCTTTACGTTGTCTCTTAGAATCGCACCCTAAGGCGGAGCCCCTAGAGATGACATTTACACGCCACTGCAGCATCTGGAAAGAAAGCTCAGCCCAAGTAGTAGCTTGAGGCGCTTTGTCCTTTTTAGAAGCTTCGATCGCCAGCGGGGTAGAAGAGGAAGTAAACATTGCAATCGTCGATGTGTCTTACCCCTGCTAGTCAAGGTAAGCCGTGAAGTGGCCTGCTAAGATCAAACAGTCGTGGGTAGAGTGAGAATCAACTTGGTGATATGTACACTAGGGCCTAGAGCCCTCTGGATGGCCATCAGATTGCGGGGGGGCTAAAGAATGATGCCCCTGCTAGGATCCCATCGCATTTTGGGTATGATGGCTAGGATCATTGTCGCGGGAACTGCCTCCGCCTTCGAAGACAAGAACGTCTCGAGGCCTCACGTCCCGATGACCACCACGATTGTCTTTCTTTGCCTTCTTGAAGGGCCGAATTGAGAGTTGCTCCATAACTTCCTTGGCTTGTGATCCCTGCGTTAACTTCCAGCGATTTTCTTCCTCTGCGCGAGCATTCTTCTCTAAGATGTCAAAGAGCTTGTTGGTGGATTATGGGCGGTTGCGAGATAATCGTCAGTGAACTTTTCCTGGAATCAAGCCATTCTTGCACGCTTCAGTGACAATGATGTTTGGACCATTTGTAATGCGACTCTTGGTGTGTGAGAAGCATTTGAAGTAATAGCAGATGGACTCCCTAGTCTTCCACTTGATTGTAAAGAGCCTCGAATAATCAAAGATTGATTGTAATTCCCCTAGAAGTTGGCGTAGAATTCCTTTTTCAGTTGAATGAATGATCTGAGAGATCCTTCCCGAAGGTTGTAGAGCCATGACTGAGCGATGCCTTTGAGGTAAAGGGGGAAAGCGTTGCACTAGACGCTTTCATTGCCCCCTGCCATTGAGATCGCAATAGAGCATACTTAGGTGAACTCGTGTGGATTTGAGTTCCCGTTGAAGTGCTCGATTGGGGGGGGGGGGGAATAAGATCGCGACCAGTTGGCATGACGAAGCCGCGAACATAATGGCATGCTCCCCCCTCCACCTTGCAACGTGTGGGGACTTGATCTCCGAGTTTGTGGAGAACTCTCTTCATTGGACTCACAAAGGGGTAGGAGAGAAGGTCGTCGCATGTGGTGCATGCGCCTCTTGCGACAGTGTTGTGTGCAATGATTCAAAGTCGTGGAGTCATCTTTGGTGACCCCTTTCCCCTGGCTCTCTCCATGGCGAACACCTTGACAAGGATGACGACGGGAGGATGCTAGATGGTGATAACCGCCTTGGTATTCTGCTATATGCAGTCGCTCAACCTCCTTGCAAGCGACCCTGACTTGGTCACTAGGTAGGGCATTCTAGGGAGGAAGCCCGACCTGCAAATCAATGTTGCGTGAAGGGAGCCTCTGCACCTGATAGTCGAATGGAGATGCTGACAGACCCAGTGTTGGTGTAGAGGGTCCTTTGATGAACGAAGAGCGGGTCATGACAAAGCGCTTCAACTCATCGAGAGTGCTCTGAGTGCGGGTTTGAACTTCGACTAAGGTCCGAAGCGGGTCTTCAGCAACACCGGCACCAACTGCTTGGGCCACTGCTTGCGATGGCCTAGTAGTAGCTCCAACAAGGGTCTCAGAAGAGGCAACGCCCCTGCCATTGACCTGGATCTGACTTGCGACCTCTACAAGGGCGATTGGAACCCCAGCGGTGGCTGCTACTGATGAGGACATCATTCATTCGTATGCAACCTCGACTGATTAGGACGTCACTGCTACGGATACACGCACCACTTCACCACCATCACCTCCTACACAAGGACTTGGGACAATTACACGAGCACGTGCGCGACAGTTGAATTATCAGGTGAGTTCGTTCCTCAGGTTGCGTCATTACACTTTGGAGGATAGATTGCTACTTAATGATGTTCTTGTACTTAGGAACCACGGCATGGTTCTGCAAGAAAGCAATTCTTTGTTGAATCTTGAGCCCTAATTAGGGTTTTGGTGATTAATGACATCCGTGATATATGCGACTAACCTATGTGTTTGAGACTCAGGTTAATCAGAGGAGAAAGCATCACAAAAGTGCAAATCAAGATTATCAAGACTCCATGAAGCAAAAATGACGAAAACTCCGACAAAAGTACAAGTATCTAAACCTAGCGTTTTTATTTCTTTGAAAATTTCTAGGTTAGATGGTCGTACTATTAAGAGGGGTCTTAGCACAAGTCATTTGATCAACCTTGAGGTCTTTGGAATCATATTTGCATATGCATCTAGCCCCAAATTGAAATTGGGTAAAATTCAGCATTTCTGTTTTCGTTTTGAACTGGCCGGACAATGTCCGGCCAATACAAACACCTGATGAAACTTGCAAAACGATAAACAGAGACAAATAAACTTGTCCGGTGCATCTGTCCGATTTAGGCCGGACACTGTCCGAAATGACTAGACAATGTCTGGCCAGTACATTTCATATGGCAAGTTTAATTGAGACAAATGTATTTGTCCGGAGGCATTTGTTCGGGACGCACCGGACATTGTTCGAAGTGACCGGACAATGTCCGGCCTATACAACTCCGGTTAAGTTGAAAACCTAGGTGTTAACAGAGACGTATGCATTTGTCCGGACATTTTGTTCAGACAAATCACATACGTCCGGCCTATATATTTGTTGAGAAGTGTTTGAGCCAAGTGTCAACAGAGACATATACATTTGTCCAGACGTTTTGTCCGGACAAATCCATCCGTCCGGCCTTCACAAAAATTCTCAAATGGCTACTGACACTTGAAACTCTCGTGAGCAACGGTCATTTTATCTGTACTGACCGGACATTGTCCGAAGTGACCGGACAATGTCCGGCCAGAACAACTTTCGCCCAATTTTCTTGAAAACTACCGTTTTGCTGAGAATATATAAACCCTACTATTTGTAGAAGTTGTATATACACGAAATTCATCTCTTAAGCTTAGTGAAACAGCTTGCAAAGCCTCACACACTCATTCTCTTGCATTTGAAGCCAAATCTTTAGCAAAACAGTGAGTGCTAGTTGAGAAAAGTCGAAATTGAGCCATTTGCATTTGCATCTTTGTTTTTCAAGCTTTGAGGTTGATCAAGCAAGGTGCTAGGCTCATTACTCTTGGTGATTGCAGTCACCTAGATGACCCGGGAGGTCCGGCGATCTCTCCATCGACGGTGTGTGTCGGAGAAAGCATCACAAAAGTGCAAATCAAGATTATCAAGACTCCATGAAGCAAAAATGACGAAAACTCCGACAAAAGTACAAGTATCTAAACCTAGCGTTTTTATTTCTTTGAAAATTTCTAGGTTAGATGGTCGTACTATTAAGAGGGGTCTTAGCACAAGTCATTTGATCAACCTTGAGGTCTTTGGAAACATATTTGCATATGCATCTAGCCCCAAATTGAAATTGGGTAAAATTTAGCATTTCTGTTTTCGTTTTGAACTGGCCGGGCAGTGTCTGAAATGGCCGGACAGTGTCCGGCCAATACAAACTCCTGATGAAACTTGCAAAACGATAAACAGAGACAAATAAACTTTTCCGGTGCATCTGTCCGATTTAGGCCGGACACTGTCCGAAATGACCGGACAATGTCCGGCCAGTACATTTCATATGGCAAGTTTAATTCAGACAAATGTATTTGTCCGGAGGCATTTGTCCGGGACACACCGGACATTTTCCGAAGTGACCGTACAATGTCCGGCCTATACAACTCCGGTTAAGTTGAAAACCTAGGTGTTAACAGAGACGTATGCATTTGTCCGGACAAATCACATACGTCCGGCCTATATATTTGTTGAGAAGTGTTTGAGCCAAGTGTCAACAGAGACATATACATTTGTCCGGACGTTTTGTCCAGACAAATCGTATTTGTCCGGAGTGTATATGTGCTGTTAAACATGAGTGTTAACAGAGACATATACATTTGTCTGGACGTTTTGTCCGGACAAATCCATCAGTCTGGCCTTCACAAAAATTCTCAAATGGCTACTGACACTTGAAACTCTCGTGAGCAACGGTCATTTTATTTGTAATGACCGGACATTGTCCGAAGTGACCGAACAACGTCCGGCCAGTACAACTTTCGCCCAATTTTCTTGAAAACGATCGTTTTGCTGAGACTATATAAACCCTACTATTTGTAGAAGCTGTATATACACGAAATTCATCTCTTAAGCTTAGTGAGACAGCTTGCAAAGCCTCACACACTCATTCTCTTGCATTTGAAGCCAAATCTTTAGCAGAACAGTGAGTGCTAGTTGAGAAAAGTTGAAATCGAGCCATTTGCATTTGCATCTTTGTTCTTCAAGCTTTGAGGTTGATCAAGCAAGGTGCTAGGCTCATTATTCTTGGTGATTACTGTCACCTAGACGACCTGGGAGGTCCGGCGATCTCTCCATCGACGGTGTGTGTCAGAGAGGTCTGGAGGTTGGTTGTAAAGGTTTGGAGCTCGCCTATCCGGAGAGGAGAAGGGCTACCTCTAGTGAAATCGAAGCAAAAGCTCTAGTGAAGAGCGCTTCAACGAGGATTAGTGGAAATTGGCAAATTTCTGAGACCTCGGGAAAAATTCGATCTCTTCGGTTACTTCTATTACTTGCTTTATACTTCTAGAGATTGAATTGTTGCTCTTGACTATTTAGTAATTGCAAAACTTACTTTGTGTAGTCATTCATATCATTTAAGTATTGATATTGTAATTTAGGTTGTTAACTACTAGATTAAAAATAAAATTTGAAAAACCACCTATTCACCCCCCTCTAGTCGGCATCCTTCGATCAACACGTGGTATCAGAGCATTAAGTCTCTCATTTTAGGCTTGACCGTCTAGAGAGAGGATGTCGTTGATCAAAGAAAGCTATAATGGAAAGGTCCCCTTCTTCAAGGGTGATAATTATTGCTATTGGAAAATTAGGATGGCGGTTTACCTAGAATCCATTTGTCTTGACATTTGGAGGGTCACTAGAGACGGTTTTAGAGCTCCCATTGATTTAGAGAATCTCACACCTCTAGAAGCAAAAAACCTCCAAGAAAATGCTCAAGCAAAAAATGCCATATTTAATGGTCTAGACTTAAGTGAGTTCAACCGCATTAGTAATCTTGATACATCTTATGAAATGTGGAAAACCTTAGAAGTAATTCATGAAGGTACCTCTAAGGTCAAAGAAGTTAAGCTAATTAAATTAACTAGATAATACAACTCCTTCTTCATGCTTGAATCTGGAAATGGTTAGTGATATGTACACTCGACTCAATCTCTTAATCAATGATCTCAAAGGTTTAGGTACAAAGTTTGAAGATATTGATATTGTGCGTAAAATGCTTATGATTTTACCATCGAGCTTTGATACAATTGTGACAGTGCTTATCAATGGTGATCTCACATCCACAACTCCAACCGAGCTCTTGGGTACTCTTATTACCCATGAAATGCAAAAAGAGGAGAAGAAAGGAATTGCGGAAGCATCCGGATCAAAGAAGAAAAATTTGGCATTTAAAGCAAATGTCGAGGAGGCCAAGGAGGATAGCTCAGATGAGAGCTCCGATGGTGATCTAGCTCTCCTTGTGAGAAAGACCCGGAAGTTCCTAAACAAAATCAACAAGAAAGGGTTTGATTTTGACAAAAGGCGAGGACCGCACAAGAAAACCGGATTCAAGAACATTACATGCTATGAGTGTAATGAGAAGGGACACTTTGCCTCAAGATGTCCAAATAAGAAGAGTGATCATCAAAGATCACATGAGAGGAAAGATGACGATGAAGGCTCAAAAGGTAAAAAGAAGCTCTTTAAGAAGTTCTACAACAATAGAAGCAAGGGCCAAGCTTATATTGGTGAATGGTACTCTGGATCGGAGGAATCCGACTCGGATGATGAAGTCCCATCAACTTCCAAGAAGATGGCAGGAATTGCTATTGGAGAGGCCTCTTCGCTCAAAAATGAGTCATCATTGTGTCTTATGGCGAGTGATGATGCAAAGGTATCGGATCTTGAACCTTCTTACAAGGAACTTGTTGATATGGTTATGGAATTAAATGAGGCATTAGGTAGGTTAACTAAGGAAAATAAAATGCTTAAAAAGGAATATTCAACACTTAGTGATTTATATGCCAAACTAAATGACTCGCATGAGGCACTTCTAGTCAATGAAATTATTGATTCTAAACAAACTAGTGATATAGGAATTACTTGTGATATGCTAGATGAATCATCTCATATTGTCTCTCATCCAAAATCAGTCACTTGTAATGTTTTAGAAATTAATCATGAAAATACTTGTGATAAAATTGTTGATAACAACTCAAATTTGATTTTAGAAAATTTAGAACTCAAAGCACAAGTAGAAAAGCTAAATCTAGGATTAGCAAAATGTTTTAAAGGAAAAGAAATCTTAGACAAACTTCTTAGTGAGCAACGATATTCATTTAGGAAGGAAGGTTTAGGATATGAACTGAACAAAATAAAGAAGTTGAGTACTAAAGTGACTTTTGTTAAAGCTACTAATATGTTTTGTCACAAATGCCATGATGTAGATCATTTATCAAATAATTTTCCCTCAACTTCTAGAGCTAAAGAAAATGAGTCTCACTCCCATTACATGCTTAAGAAAAACAAGTATGGAAAAGTAATTGCTAAATTTATTGGTTTACCTTACCTAAATAAACATAAAAAGAGGATTTGGGTTCCAAAAACCCTTGTTGCTAACTTCCAAGGACCCAAACAAGTTTGGGTACCTAAAAGCGTCTAACCTTTCTTTTAGGTAAATTACAAAACCGGTGGGAGGCATTGGGTGCTTGATAGCGGGTGCACTCAACACATGACCAGTGATGGAAGTCATTTCTCCTCATTTGAGAATGGTTGCAATGACATTGACAAAATCACGTTTGGTGATAATAGCAAAGGAAAGGTAATTGGGTTAGGTAAAGTTGCAATCACAAACAACCTTTCCATCTCAAATGTATTACTTGTTGAATCCTTGAACTTCAGTTTGCTTTCTGTTGCAAAAATTTTTTATTTGGGTCTTCGATGCATTTTTGAACCAAATGGTGTTATGATTGAAAGCTTAGAAGACAAATCTCTAATATTCAAAGGTTTTCGATATGGAGATTTGTATTTGGTGGATTTCGGTTCAAAAGATTCTTGCATTTCAACTTGCTTGGTTGCCAAAAATTCCTTGGGATGGCTTTGGCATCGTCGTTTGGCTCATGTTGGGATGCAACAATTAAACAAGCTTTTAAAAAGAGATTTGGTCTTGGGTATGAAAAATGTAAAGTTTGAAAAGAATAAACTTTGTAGTGCTTGTCAAGCGGGAAAAAAAGTTGCTAGTACTCATCCCGCTAAAAATGTTTTGTCAACATCTAGACCACTTGAGCTTTTGCATATGGACTTGTTTGGTCCATCGGAAACTCAAAGTATTGGTGGTAGCAATTATTGCTTTGTCATTGTTGATGATTTCTCCCGATTTGCTTGGATTTTCTTCTTGAATCATAAGTCCGATGCTCCAAGTGTGTTTAAAAGATTTGTAAAACGTGTTGAAAATGAATTTGAATTCTTCATCAAGAAACTTTGAAGTGATCATGGTGGAGAGTTTCAAAATTCGGATTTTATTGAGCTTTGTGATGAATCTGGAATTAAACACGAATTTTCCGTGCCATATACTCCTCAACAAAATGGTGTTGTGGAAAGGAAAAATCGAACATTAATCGAAATGGCTCGAACTTTGTTGGATGAATATAAAACCCCCACTAGGTTTTGGGCCGAGGCAGTCAATACTGCTTGTTATGCTATAAACCGGCTTTACACTCATCCATTGTTAAACAAAACTCCCTACGAGCTAATTTTTGGAAGAAAACCAAATATTTCATATTTTCGAGTTTTTGGTTGCAAATTTTACATTCTTAAAAAACGCATGCATCTTGAAAAATTTCAAAGACGTGTTGATGAGGGTTTTCTTGTTGGATATTCATCAACTAGCAAAGCTTATCGTGTTTTTAACACCATAACCGAATGCATTGAGGAAACTTGCAATGTTGAATTTGATGAATCTAATGGCTCTCAAGAAGAGCATGAAGATCTTGAGAATGTATGAAATGAGGAACTATGAGAAGCTATGAAGAACATGACGATTGGGGACATCAAGCCTAAAGATGAAGATTCAAAGTCACCCGATCAAGAAAATGAAGTAGTTTCTATGGTTCCGGAGACTACTACTCAAGTTGATCTTGATCCGGAGATAAAGAAAAATGAAGATCAAGCATTGCAAAATCCAAGACTTCATCAAACCATCACTAAGGATCACCTCATCAACCAAATAATAGGTGATGTTGGTAAAGGTGTTCAAACTCGCTCTAGAATCGTATCTTTTTGTGAGCATGCATCTTTCATTTCTAGTCTTGAGCCCAAATGCATTGATGAAGCACTAGCGGACCCAGATTGGGTAAATGCCATGCATGATGAATTGAACAACTTTACTAGAAACAATGTTTGGAAACTTGTAGAAAAACCTCTTGATCACAATATAAGTGGTACAAAATGGGTTTTTCGAAATAAGCAAGATGAAAATGACATAGTTGTAAGAAATAAAGCTAGATTGGTAGCACAAGGTTATTCTCAAATTGAAGGATTAGATTTTGATGAAACTTTTGCTCCCGTAGCTAGACTAGAAGCCATTCGTATCTTACTTGCATTTGCATCAAGTTTTGAAATCAAATTATTTCAAATGGATGTTAAAAGTGCCTTCTTAAATGGTGAAATTTCGGAACTTGTATTTGTAAAGCAACCACCGGGCTTTGAAGATCCAAAATATCCAAATCATGTCTATAAACTCTCAAAAGCCCTTTATGGTCTTAAGCAAGCCCCTAGGGCTTGGTATGAACGATTGCGAAATTTCCTAATTTCACAAGGTTTTAAGGTTGAAAAAATTGATACAACTCTCTTTACCAAAATCATAAATGATGACTTCTTTGTTTGCCAAATCTATGTCGATGATATAATTTTTGGTTCCACTAATGAATCTCTTTGTCAAGCTTTTGGTGAAACCATGTCCAAGGAATTTGAGATGTCTATGATAGGAGAATTGAGCTTTTTCCTCGGACTTCAAATTAAGCAAATCAAAGAAGGAATATTCATGAGTCAAAGTAAATACGTGAAGGATTTGCTTAAGAAATTCGGCATGGATGATGCAAAGCCCATCAAGACTCCCATGGCTACAAATGGTCATTTGGACTTGGACGAGAGAGGTAAACTGGTAGAACTTAAATTATATCGTTCTATGATTGGTAGCTTATTATATCTTACTACTTCTAGACCGGACATTATGTTTAGTGTATGCATGTGTGCTAGGTTTCAAGCTGCTCCTAGAGAATGTCACTTAACTGCAGTAAAAAGAATTTTTAGATACTTAAAAAATACACCAAACATAGGCCTTTGGTACCCTAAGAATGCTAGTTTTGATCTTCTAGGATATTCGGATTCTGATTATGCCGGTTGTAAAATTGATAGAAAAAGTACTTCCGGTGGATGTCAACTTCTAGGAAGATCATTAGTCTCATGGACTTCAAAGAAACAAAATTCGGTTGCACTCTCAACCGCCGAGGCGGAATATGTTTCGGCCGGTAGTTGTTGTGCACAACTATTATGGATGAAGCAAACTTTGCTAGATTATGGCATAAAAGTCAATTGTGTTCCACTTTTATGTGATAATGAGAGTGCCGTTAAAATTGCTAACAATCCCGTTCAACACTCTCGAACAAAGCACATTGACATGAGACATCACTTTCTAAGAGATCATGTATCAAAGAGGGATATAGTGATTAGTCATGTTTCAACCAAAAATCAATTAGCGGACCTATTCACTAAACCCTTGGATGAGTCAAGATTTAGCAAGTTAAGAAATGAATTAAATGTTGTTGACATTTCAAATGTTATTTGATTTCTTGCTTGTTTTGGAATGGTCCATAGTATGATCGTGTCTAGCTTGTATATTATTACTTATATATATGTATATATATATACATATTCAATCAATGTAGGCATCTATGCCAATCACTTCCTATTTTGAAGAAAAGACCAAAAGTTCACCTCTTTGTCTCTTCTCAACAAAACTTGGATGACACATTAAGGGGGAGCAACTTCAAGCTCATTGAATACTTGCATACCCCAAAATTGTGTATAAAAATGAAAATTATGCATGTCTTTTATTAAAAGAGTGATTTTCAAATCTAAAGGGTGAAAAAGTGCTCAACTTTTCAAAATATGTAAAAAGAACACAAAACCTTCAAAAATACCTTTCAAATATGTTCTCAAAGGTTTTGAAAGTGAAAAGAAAGGATTTCGAGCTAAAATGTAGAATTTTGACAAAATTGAAGATCTAAGGATCTTGTTTTAGCCTAAAATGACTTATTTCCATAAATTAAGATCAGTTGAGTATTGACAAAAACTTTCTACATGAAACACTTAGAACTCAATCATTCGAAGATAGTTCATGTTGAACTTTTTCTCAAAAGACCAATGGTTTGCAAGTTATCACATTTTCCAAGTCTCCCGAAAACGACCCTTGACACGAAAGTACCCAAAACATGCATTTCGTGAATTTCGCTGTTTGAGCCAAAATCTCTTCCATGTTTTGTCTTGAAATAGTATTTTAAATTCATACAAGTCCAAACATCTCAGAAAAATCCAAGTTTCATTGAGATTTGAAGATTTGGTGAAAATTCATTTTGTTTTACTCGTTTTACCCGAAAACATCTTTTGGAGGCTCATATCAAGATCTTCTTCTCTCATATCCAACTCAAGGCTATCTATCTCTATTCTCAACATGGTATTTAAGTTCATACTGGAATTAAACCCCTGGTTGAAGCAAATTTGAGAAAAATTCAAAAATTCAGAACTTTCAGGAACTTCTCTGAACGGACCAGACTTTGTCCGCCCAGTTCGGACTCTGTCCGGCCATATCGGACATTGTCCGGCCATATCGGACTTTGTCCGGTGTGTGCATATCTGTTCGGTTATTAAAACTTCCCGAAGTCCTTTCTTCCCCAAATCGACAGATTCTCCTCTCTTGCTCTACTGTTCATCTTTCTCACCCCTTTGCTCACGTCCTCTCCGGACACAAGGATCCGTCTGACCTCCTCTCGTCCGGCTTCAGATTTGGGCTCCTGTGCCTCTCCTCCTTCCTTGTTTTGGGCTAGATTTCTTCTTCTCCTCTTTGATTCATGCATTGCATTTCATTTCATTCTACGGTTTGAAATTGTGTTAATGATTTTGCATGCCTAAATTGCTTAGAAATTCATGAAATTGGCATCTAGGATTAGTCTCATCTCAATTGACTTTTGCAAAATTGGATCATTTCATAGACATGCATGACATGAGTATCAAGATGCCTTCTAGGGTTAGAATTTGTGACACAATCTAGTATGAATCTCATGCAAATGAAATAAACTTGATATATTGTTTGAGAAAACACACATTCTCATCACATTCTTGCAAATTTACTCAGCAGTATGTCATGCACAAGATGAATATATAGATGAGTATATAGAGGATGATTACTTTGGCTTGCATTAGATGCTTAACAATTGTCGTGGTATTGCGAATACCCCGGCAGGTTTTGAGAATGTTCCTAGCGAAGATTACGCGGCGCGGGTTGACCGGATGACCGGTCCTCCCCCGCCGGACAAGCACAAAAAATGACACACGGGTTTATACAGGTTCGGGTCCCGGTGGGGGCCCTAGTCCTGTCGACGCGCTCCCGACCGGAGTCGGCTGGGGAGGCTCTCTCCGGGGGAGAGGCTTCCGGAGCACGTCTGTGAGTTTAGCTATTCCAATAAAAGAACCGATCCCTTACAACAGAGGGGTACAAGGGCTATTTATAGCCCCAAAAAGAAGCAAAAAACCTAAACTACCCCGGAAGCCACCGTCGGATTGAAGGGCAGGACCGTCCTTCTCCCGGTCAAACGCCTTGGATGCTTGACAGGTGGTCGCTAGTTCCCGAGGCGCCCCTCGCGTGACCTGCACGTGATAAACAGTTCAAGACTTTACCTTTAGGGGGGCGATGAGGCCCGGGACGGCGCCGGAGGCCAGGTCCCGGGGGTCAAAAGGCGGCGCCCAGGGAGGTCCCGGAGTCCACGTCCCCGGGCAAATGGCGGCGCCCGAGACGGCACCGGAGGCCGCGTCCTGGGGGCCAAAAGGCGGCGCCCGGGAGGGGGGTCGGAGGCCGCGTCCCCGGGCAAATGGCGGCGCCCGGGACGGCACCGGAGGCCGCGTCCCGGGGGCCAAAAGGCGGCGCCCGGGAGGGCACCGGACGCCCCGTCTCGGGAGCCAAACGGCGGCGCCCGGGAGGGCACCGGAGGCCACGTCCCGGGGACCAAAAGGCGGCGCCCGGGAGGGCACCGGAGGCCCCGTCCCGGGAGCCAAACGGCGGCGCCCGGGAGGGCACCGGAGGCCACGTCCCGGGGGCCAAAAGGCGGCGCCCGGGAGGGCACCGGAGGCCGCGTCCCGGGGGCCAAAAGGCGGCGCCCGGGAGGGCACCGGAGGCCGCATCCCTGGAGCCAAATGGCGGCGCCCGAGAGGGCACTGGAGGCCACGTCCTGCGGGACAAAAGGTGGCGCCCG
The DNA here is from genome assembly GCA_019359835.1 of Pharus latifolius. Lineage (NCBI taxonomy): Eukaryota > Viridiplantae > Streptophyta > Magnoliopsida > Poales > Poaceae > Pharus > Pharus latifolius. Next base: position 16,842,927 of record CM033324.1, on the reverse strand, counting down.
GGGAGGGGCCGGAGGCCAGGTCCCCGGGCAATTGTGACACATCTTACCTGGACTTAGTCCAGCGGAGATTTCCCCCGACAACAATAAACAAAGCTAAATAAATAGGGCCAAAATTGAATCAAACCACAACTACATTGCAGAAAGTGATAATATGAAATCTAAATGAGTCTCTGTTAGTGAATGGTAAATCTGAAATAGTTCAAATCGAGTCAAATGAGTTTTCATATACACATGAGGACTAGTTCATGCATTTCATGGCATTCTCACTATATCTCATCGAATCATATCTTTATCAAACTCTATATCTATCTCTCTCTTTCTCTACCAGAGTCAGCATGTCAGGACGAGTGAAACAAACTAGCCGTCGCCATGGCCCTGGATCTTCCTAATAGGCGCAACCCATTGATTGGGATTCCTTGGCAGTAGATGAGGACGATGCCGCTCCAGCATCTCCCATAGGCTCTCCCATTGCATACTCAGACTCAGATGATAGTAGCAGCAGTAGCGGTGATCAACAACCCAGGGGTCATCAGACATTCTCCGCTAGTGCGATTCGGCGGCTTCGTCGAAAGAATCCCTATGAGCATCCGAGGACCTGCACTGAAAGGAACTTCTGGAATGCCTTTCAGATGTCTCAATACTACACTCGATTCTCCTCCGCCAAAGTCTTCGAGCATCAAGCCATCGACTGGAATTTGATTGAGAGCAAGGTGAATTATCCACTGAGGGGCAAATTCCTGGCGATCAGTATGTACTCCTTCACCAAGATGAAGGAAGACTGGAAATGGAATGTGGATATCATCCGATCCTTCTTTGCATCTCTCCATGTAGCCTCGGATCGATCCCACATAGTCTTCATGAACAACAACTCGAAGAGAACACTCATGAAGGCACAGTTCGAAGAGGCTCTACAGATTGAGCATGTGGACAACAGCTTGTTTTCCTTCGATGAAGTTCGAGTTGAAGACGTCGTCCATCTCTTCGACAATCCAGATCCAAATATCGTTAAAGTCTCTCAGCTGATCCCTCTGGTTGTAATTCTTGAAAAGCTCAACCGCATGACTATCTTGCCCAAAATTGGAGATCGCGGGGCCGTTACATCTACCATGTTGCGTCTGCTGAAGGCCCAAGTTGACGAGACTCCTTTTGATATCATCGAGTTCCTGTTCCACGAGATGCAGGAAGTTCAAATGGACTCGAAGAGGCTTTTGCCCTTCGCACCCTTCATAACTCACACCTTGACCTATTTTGGGCTGCATCGAGCGTCTCGTCCCTCCTCGATGGAGTCCTACCGGATGAAGAGTTTGGGGATTCTTATCAGATATGAAAACCAAGTAGGATCACCAGCTCATGAAGATGAGCACATGTCTCCGGTAGCGGGAGCTCCTTCTCCACTCCAGTCCTACTCTATATCTCCTAGCCCTGATGTCTCAGCTCCCTACATGATGATCATGGAGCGTCTCGATCAGATGTCTATGAGATTCGAGACCCGCTTCGATGAGGTTGACTCTAGACTGAGCTCCATCGATCATCAGCTCAATGTCATCGAGCCCCGTATCGATTCTATGAGTCAGGACATATCTGAGCTGCGGGGGAGTTTTGATGTAGGCCAGTATCAGTGTCGTCGTCGCGACGACTCTTCCTCCGATCATCCTCCGTAGTCCTAGATCTGTTTGTTACTTATGTATCTATGCTACTTGTGTGTATGTTTTCTCCCTTTATGGTTGTTTGATGACAAAGGGGGAGAGAGAGTTATGTCGTGTTATGGATATATGTTTTTAAGAGTTATGTCGTGTTATGGATATATGTTGTTATGTCGTATTGTGGATATATATTGTTATGGATTGATATATATTGTTATGGATTGGATATATGTATGGACATGGATATGAATATGTTATGGAATTGGTGTTTGGCTATCTTCGTTATGGATATGTATATGTTGATACGTCTCATATATCTTGTTATGGACATGTTTATGTGTTTGGATGTATGATTCAGGGGGAGCACTATATGCTTGTATTCATTCTTGATATCCCTGTGTTTTATGCATAACGGTTGTCATCAATCACCAAAAAGGGGGAGCTTGTTGAATCTTGAGCCCTAATTAGGGTTTTGGTGATTAATGACATCCGTGATATATGCGACTAACCTATGTGTTTGAGACTCAGGTTAATCAGAGGAGAAAGCATCACAAAAGTGCAAATCAAGATTATCAAGACTCCATGAAGCAAAAATGACGAAAACTCTGACAAAAGTACAAGTATCTAAACCTAGTGTTTTTATTTCTTTGAAAATTTCTAGGTTAGATGGTCGTACTATTAAGAGGGGTCTTAGCACAAGTCATTTGATCAACCTTGAGGTCTTTGGAAACATATTTGCATATGCATCTAGCCCCAAATTGAAATTGGGTAAAATTCAGCATTTCTGTTTTCGTTTTGAACTGGCCGGGCAGTGTCTGAAATGGCCGGACAGTGTCCGGCCAATACAAACTCCTGATGAAACTTGCAAAACGATAAACAGAGACAAATAAACTTTTCCGGTGCATCTGTCCGATTTAGGCCGGACACTGTCCGAAATGACCGGACAATGTCCGGCCAGTACATTTCATATGGCAAGTTTAATTCAGACAAATGTATTTGTCCGGAGGCATTTGTCCGGGACACACCGGACATTGTCCGAAGTGACCGTACAATGTCCGGCCTATACAACTCCGGTTAAGTTGAAAACCTAGGTGTTAACAGAGACGTATGCATTTGTCCGGACAAATCACATACGTCCGGCCTATATATTTGTTGAGAAGTGTTTGAGCCAAGTGTCAACAGAGACATATACATTTGTTCGGACGTTTTGTCCGGACAAATCGTATTTGTCCGGAGTGTATATGTGCTGTTAAACATGAGTGTTAACAGGGACATATACATTTGTCTGGACGTTTTGTCCGGACAAATCCATCAGTCTGGCCTTCACAAAAATTCTCAAATGGCTACTGACACTTGAAACTCTCGTGAGCAACGGTCATTTTATTTGTACTGACCGGACATTGTCCGAAGTGACCGAACAACGTCCGGCCAGTACAACTTTCGCCCAATTTTCTTGAAAACGATCGTTTTGCTGAGACTATATAAACCCTACTATTTGTAGAAGCTGTATATACACGAAATTCATCTCTTAAGCTTAGTGAGACAGCTTGCAAAGCCTCACACACTCATTCTCTTGCATTTGAAGCCAAATCTTTAGCAGAACAGTGAGTGCTAGTTGAGAAAAGTTGAAATCGAGCCATTTGCATTTGCATCTTTGTTCTTCAAGCTTTGAGGTTGATCAAGCAAGGTGCTAGGCTCATTATTCTTGGTGATTACTGTCACCTAGACGACCTGGGAGGTCCGGCGATCTCTCCATCGACGGTGTGTGTCAGAGAGGTCTGGAGGTTGGTTGTAAAGGTTTGGAGCTCGCCTATCCGGAGAGGAGAAGGGCTACCTCTAGTGAAATCGAAGCAAAAGCTCTAGTGAAGAGCGCTTCAACGAGAATTAGTGGAAATTGGCAAATTTCCGAGACCTCGGGAAAAATTCGATCTCTTCGGTTACTTCTATTACTTGCTTTATACTTCTAGAGATTGAATTGTTGCTCTTGACTATTTAGTAATTGCAAAACTTACTTTGTGTAGTCATTCATATCATTTAAGTATTTATATTGCAAGTTTGGTTGTTAACTACTAGATTAAAAGTAAAATTTGAAAAACCGCTTATTCACCCCCCTCTAGTCGGCATCCTTCGATCAACATTCTTCACCAAGTCAAGCCAAGTTCCAAGGTGGGTACATGTTGGAGTCCAGTTCGGCCACCAGGAGCAGTCCGCCTTCAAATAAGCATAGAAGTTGCATACGGAGTCTGTTTGGGATGTGCGAGCACTTGATGGAAAGCTTACTTTGTCCTCTTTCCAACGGATCTAACCCCATCTCCAAATTCCTTCTGAGTCGTATGCAATAATCAAACAAGTTGGTTGACAGAACATGTCTTGGACTCTTAGGTGCTGCTTCGCCTCCACTTTGGGCCCAAGGCTCATGTAGTGTGTTTAGGGTTGTGTGCCACCCATGGCTGCCGCCCCTTCTCATATATTTGCCCAAACTTCTTGTTGATTCTTTTGGTTTTGTTTAGTTTAGTTTTCCCGAGTGTGAAACTACCTCGATTTCTCTTGTGTTGGTCGACCAATTGAATCGAGTTACAGAACCTCAAATTTCGAGTGCTTTAGACCTATTTGCAATTTCAGATTGCTTTGCCTTGTTCTTGCTTGTTCTTCGATTACTCGTAGGAATTGACCTTTGTGATCAGGTCAACCGCGTTCTTGGCACGGTTGATAACAACTCGGTGTGGTGGTTTAGCGATTGCTTGGCGTCCCGTCGTGATTGGTTGGTAGTCGCATCGTCAAAGTCATCAACCAACAAATCGAAGCCCTTGTTCTCATCGGAAGATCGGGCCAAGCTTACATCAGCTACGCCTTGTGGTGATGGAGGATTTTCAGCGAAGACATCATCATTGCCATGAATTGAAGTACTATGCCTTGATCTTGTAGTGGGAGCCATGGCTAATCGTCGTGATGTCCTCATAGTCAGTGCCCTGTCGGGGGTTTTTCCTGACGGCTGTTGTCACATCCTCAATTTTCAACTTTTCCAAAGCTTTTAAATTAAAATTTCATTTGCATTTCATTGCATGGTTTGTAGAGATCACTTATATTAGTTTTAGGAAAGGTGGAAATCATGAACAAAACCCTAAATAAATTTCAATTAAGCTCTTTTATTTACTTCAAATTATGTCAAAAATTGCTCAAATGAAATGATAAAATAAAGTACTAAACCTAAATTAAATTGTGAGCAAGAAAAGTTTTAAAGATCATGGAAATCTAAAATAAATCCAATTCTTATTGTTTTGCAACTTGGGAACCTAGTTGTATGAAGAATAATCACAATTAAGTTATTTAGACAATTATTAAAAACATAAAAGAAAAGCCTTATTAGAATCAAAATAAAAGAAATAAATTGCAAGGAGGTCCATGTAGTTAAAAACCCTATAATTATTGTTACAAAATGGTTCTCAAAATGAAAAAATAATTACAAAGAGATCCTTTACAAAGAAGTCCAAAAAAGTAAATTTTAGATTTAAATAATAAAGTCATGATTACATGTTTAGAAATAACCAAAATATCCTAAAAATTTTACTAAATGAATAGTAAATTAACTAAAACACCCTTTTGCAAAAAAACTCCACTTTTTTCTTGCAGCCCACAAGTCTTTACAAATTAAAAAGAGGTCCTTTGCATGTAGTTTTGGACTTTATGAATATAAAATTACCGTTTTAGACTTGAGAAAATTACTAGGGCTACAGTGAAATGACCATAGTACCCTCATTTACTTGTTGGCCAAGTTACACCAACTTTCCAACTCATTAGACACCTCATGCCAAGAGATAAACATGAAACAAATCAAGAAAAATGCAAGAAAACTATGATAAATCCATTTCAAACCCCCAGTAAAAGTAAAAAAGGTGTTTTAAACACTTTGACGTGAACATGGCATCAAAATTTAGCCTCCGGTAGCTTGTAGACACCACTTGCCAGCCACTGACATAGCCAGGCACAGCTAGAGCGCGTCTAGACACTACTAGAGCATGCTCCAGCCGCACCCAGCGACGCGCCACTGCCAGCACCGTGCTCCAATCATCACCGGTGAGTTCGTCCTTGTCCACTTGCCTCCCCATGTCACCCTGTTGCTCCATGACCAGCAGCCGAGGCAGGATCATCACCGGCCACCATTCCCACCATAGCCATTATTTTCGCCGTCCGGCCACTATGGCCGTGCACTGGAGGAACCGACTGTGTCAGATGCTTTGCCTTAGCTTTAATTGTAAAACTGTTAATTTTTAGGAGCTGCTGTGCCATGTCGATGAAGTTCTCCGTTCGAGTGTCCATGTGTGTCGTCAGGGACATCAAGCTCGAAATCGCTATGCTCCGGTCGCCGACGGTCGATTCCCCTTATTTTGAGCATCTCCAGCGATGTCTAGACCAGATTGTGTGACTGGATTGACGAGGTGTGGCCGCGTTTGAGCTGTACACAGCAAGCTCGTCGTCGCTTCTCTGTTTTGGGGCACCGCATCGTCGTCAACTTTTTCGGCGAGATCGCTGCCGGCCAGCATCCCACCAACACCCTCAGTGGAGCCTAGGCATGCTCCTAGACATCGCCAGCATGCAAGAATAAGGCTGTCGCATAGTATTGCTTGCAGCCGTTGCTTACAGCGCTACACCGCCGCTAAATCCTCGCTGCCGGTTGCGATCCCAAGTGTGCGCCAGGACTCCAGCAATGTGTTTAAATATTGGGGCTGAGGTGAATTGGCTCCAACATGTGAGCACACGCCTGTGTTTGCACGTGTATGCGTGTGCCAGCATAGGCATGTCCAGTGCACTGTCAGCGCCATGCCACGCGTGCTTCAAATGCCAACATAGGCCATTTCCTTGTCAAAATCAACTTTTCAGAATCAACTTTTCAGTGGTCAAATTACAAAACCACTCGAGTCACTTTGTATGCTTTAGTATTTCTAGCTTTCCAGTGTAGTTTGGTCCAAATCTGAGGCCATTTAGGCACTATCTCTGTAGAAAGTTGACGTATTTTAAGTATTTCTAAACCCTAAATAGTGCAAAACCAAGTACAATTGTACTTAAACTTGCATTTCTACATTTTGGATGTATTTTAGTATATTAATACTGCAGTTCTATGCAATTTGTCGGTTTGTTGTTGCTCGTGTCTGTCCAGAAGACAAAATTTTCAAGCTCCGGGAACAGGATTTCAACCCGACTGTCATATATCCAGTTCCCCTAGAGTCAGGCAAGTCTCAAAACCTTGATCATTTCATCAACCCATATTTCTGAGTTACCTAATTTGATGATAAATATTTGAGAGTATTTTTGTTCATTAAGAAATATATTTTTAATAACCCTGTGTATATATCGACCTAAAATTTTATCATCCATCCTTGATTGAGCCAACCAAATAATGAAACCCTTGATGCCTTAAGAATATAAGTGTACAACAGATGAGATAACTAACATACAAATGTAGCAGCATGGTGATAAATAAACTCAATAGAGTAAAAAGAATTATACTTTTAAATATATACTAACATCGCATGTGAGAAGCTATGAATGGGTAGGTAGAGAGGGGTCAATTGAGATTTGACTCAAATGGGAAATATATAGTAGCCTACATGTGAATAAGAATATAACCAATTGTGCTAAACAACTATGGACATATTAACATGCCAACCACATGATCAAGTAATTGAACTTAACCAGTAAATTACTTCGTATCAATTTTATCCCTATATGGTGGTCGTTCTCATTCAGGACTCCAAACTGGGACATTTGGACCTTATTGAGTTTAGTTGTTTAAACTTATGGCCTGAATGGGTGATGTGGGAGTTGTGAGAGGAGTGGTCGTTTGGGAGTCTGACTGAGTTCCGTGATGAAGGTTTGAAGTATGCCTCCTAATTGAGGTGTACCTCACAATGACAAGATTGACTAATGCAGTCCACTTGTTGGGCAGGGATATAAATTAATACAAAGTATTCGAAAGCCTAGTCTCCTTAATCTAGTCGCATGCAACACTACTGTGCATGAAATTGGGCTGACAGGGAAGGTTGATGGACGCATCTGGGTAAAGAGATGCCGCTCTGCAGAGTTTAAAAAGTATTCGAGTACTCTGTGCCCCCGGATGGGGTATGCCATGGGTAATAACTGGGTAGCACAATAGTGTTGAGAAATTAATCTCAAAGGGGTAAACAGGGATGTTTCACTCGGATCCAACTTTTAAGTTACAAAAATAGTTTCTAGAATTATTCTGTTAATTATTGGTTTTCAACTCGCCATGAAATGCATTTGTGAAACTTACTATTCTATTCACTGATAAGTGTTTAAGTGGTATTAATTTTGCCATAGGTTAGAGGGTTTTTCGTGCTGAAAATTCATCCGACGTGTTATTTTATGTAACTTTTTGAAAGATATTTACAATCCACTTTCAAAAGTTTGTTCTTCATGTTTCAGGGAATAAACGTGTCAAATTTGGAAATATTTCAACATCATTTGGATAGGAAAAGAGTGCATGAATCTAGACAAAATACGTGAAGAAAATAGAGTTAAAATTGACTCGAAGAAACTCCCACGAGCAAAACACCAAGTTCCCTAATCGGGTTCCTACATGTGTGCCGAAAGGTCCAGTCGGGTCCGTATTGGGTCCCCATTGGTTCCCGCATCTGCGTCCTAGTCTGAGTTCGGGTCCCTGTCCGGTCCCTTTCATTTCCCGAGTCTGGGTCCTAGTCGGCTGCTGTCTGGGTCCCGAGTCCATGAGCCCCCTGCCTGGCTGGGTCCCTACTCGGGTTCCCTCATGGATCTGGCGTTTTGGAGATCAGTTTGGAGTCGTTTTCAAATTGTTCTTTTTGAGGAGTTGTAATAGTAATAACCTAGGATTTTTACTATAAATAGAGAAGTTTTTGGCTCAATTTAACATGCTTTTTTAGAGTTGATTCATGTTTAGAAGTTATGTTTAGAAGAGCCCCCTTCTTTATTTAATTCTAGTTTTCGTGTCTGTAAGCCGGTGTAGGCGACAGACCTAATTCTTGGATGCAATTGAGTAAGTTTTTATTTAATTCTTGTTATTTCAGTGTTTTTATGGATGTTTGTGAGTAATCTCTTCTAGGGTTAGGGATGACCTAATCCAAAGGCGTAATTCCTCCTTGGTCTCGATCTCAAGTTTTACAGTTAGTTTCTTATGTTTTCTTCCTCTAAACCCTAAATTCTTATTTTTGACAACACACGTAACAGTTGAGCCTTAGTAAGAATTTAGGGAAGTTCTGGAGTCCTTTCACACCTTGACGCAGAACCCTGAACAGGAGAGAGGCTCTCACCAGACTTAATCATGGAGGTGATCCTCTGATCATTGTAGCGGCAACCATACTGACAACTTAATCTGTCTCCAAAAACAGTTAAAACGGATTTGTATTTCTCAAACCTTGGATAGAATTATGCCTGATGGTCATGAAATTCCTAAAACCCTAGGTTTTCTTTCCCGTTTCTAAAACCCTAATTTTCATTTTTGCTCTTTTACTTCTTTAAACCCTAGATTGATAATTTTAGTAGTAGATTTAGTAGTAGATAAACATCCTTCAAAATCGCTCAGACTTAATCGGTAATTTGTTAAGTTAAAAGACGAATACACTTGTTCTTCATGGAATTCGATCCTCAAGTGCTCAATGTTCAACCATTTGCTTGTGGTATTACTCAACCGCACCCCTCTAGGGTGCGATCATGCACCATCTACTAGACATATCTGTCATGCAAAGGATAAATTCTTATACAGAGACTTGCTGAGTACATTTGTACTTACTCTTGCTATTCCGCTCAGCGGATGCCATTATTGAAGAAATTACTTCAGAACAAGAAGATGAACCTGAGTCTCCCGAAGATTTTGATTTTGACCATTGGGTCTGAGGCTACGCTTCGAGATGATCTCTACTATGGTGCCCACTGTATAGTTAAAAAAATAGCCCTGAGAACTTTATGTTAGTTTGGTCAGCCATTTTGTAAATTGTGGTGGCCTTTTCTACTCTAAATCCAATAATGTATGCAGGATAAGTTATATTTTGCTTGAGATGTGTTTGTGATGCATTTGCTGAAGGCAACCTATCTTGGGCGGTTGCAACGGGTCTGAGGGGCCTGACAAATAGGAGGGGTCGAGAAAGGTCGAAGGATGAAGTACGAAGAACACATTGAACCAAGGCGATTGCGGGGTTGATCGCTCATGGCCTAAGAGAATGAAGACAACAGGATTTATATAGGTTTAAAATCACGCGGGGGGGGAGGGGGGGACACCCTACTTCTGTTGATACACCCACGACACTGAGTCGGTTGGGATCGAGCCTTTAGGGAAGGTCAAAACCCAGGTGTACTAGTTGATCTCTTGCACTAGAAAAGAAGTAAATACAAGGATGATTATAAGCGATGTCCTTTGGATGTTGGCAGTGACTTAGCAAAGGTAGCGACGCTTCTAAGTGTATATCGTAGTGCCAACAATCCTAGGAATAATGCTTACAAGCAAGTATAAGTTGTCACAGAGAGGATTTTTCATATGCTACAAATTAGGGCATTGGGGGCTAGTAGCCTTCCAAGGCCCACTAAATGACCAGAATGCCCTTACCAATTCAAATTGGTAAGGGCAAAGTTGTCTTGTGTGTCGACGACATGTGGCCCTAGGCTTTTGGGCAGCTTCGGTGACATTGCATCCGGGAGTGGTTCCCGGAGTCAGATGACCCAAAGGGAGATGCTTCAGGGCACTTGGAAGGCTAGGTCTGAGACTGGCCTCTCTGGGTGACTTTGCATGTCTGGAATGGTTCCCGATACTACTTGGTCCAAGGAGCAGGGTTCGGGTGTAGCTTCTCCAGAACACTTTACTTGTGTTGATTGTTGTTGTCCCATCTGGAGCAGTTCGGGAGTTATCAGATGTTTGTTGTACCTGCATAAGACTCCCAGATCCTGGGTTATGGAGGAGCCCGGAGAGATCCAGAAGGTTACCTACCTGGTCGTCGAAGGTTCTTGAGAACCGGAGGGGAACTCAGACAATATAGTTTGGGTTTGCTGATTTTAGATGCCCATAGAGCTCTCTAGGCTGGCGGTCTCCAGGAGGATCCCTGCAGACCCGAACTATGGGATCCCTCCATGAGGGACCTGATCTAGAGGCCCGAGTCACGGTGCCCTGAGGTTCCTAGGGATCTCCTTTCCAAGCAAGAGTCTGAGAACCTTCCTTAGGGATTTTCTGATGTCATAATATAAAGGTATGAGTAGTGGTTGGACGCCACTAACTTGATTAGTGACAGTCGTCCCAATATCGCATTATATGCAAACAGTACATCAGCAACGTCGAAAGTGATAACTTCCGTTCGATACTTGCGGATGTCACCAAAAGTCACCACCAAATCAATCTACCCCAGGGGTTCAATAGTGATGCCAAGGGCTAGGTTCCTAAAGATGTTTTTCACCGGTCGAAGCATATCACTGGTGATCTGCATTGACGGGAGGGTGCTTGCGAACAGGATGTCCAACGGGCTGCCTTTATCCACAAGGACACTCTTCAACTTTTAGTTGTGGATTGTTAGTTCTACAACTAAAAGATCTGTGTGAGGGTGTGCCAGCTTGGTGGGCTGATCCAACTGTCAAAAGGACAATGACTAGTCAGGCCACTTCGGTGGCCCTCAAATTTTGGTGGATACGTTGCACACTTCTCGGAGCACAGCCTTGCATTGTCAACGACTTGTATGTGGAAGACCCACTAATTATGATGTTGACCACTCGGCCTACTTCCTGGAATGTAAGGTCATCCTCATCATCCTGGTGTGAGGGTAGTAGTGGGCCCACCCGTTTGGCGAGTCCTTACACCGCAACTGCCCAGGATATAGTTTCCCTCACTTTTGTGGATCTCAGTTCCTGTTCACAATATCGTAGCAATAGTAGTACAGAAAATTTACAATCATTACTATTTATGGATATAAAACCATAATTACATTAGAGGGGCTGACAAAGCCAAAATAAGAAGTTAATTTGCCCCTTTTTGAGAGGTGCAAGCACGGTCCAGGGTCCTTCACAAGTCATGCTTGACTTGGCACATGACCCTACAATATCTTGGTCTTCTAAAGCTTTTGCTAATTCAATTTCGCTGATGAGACGATCAGCAAGAGTGACTACAGAGTACTCAGCAAGTCACAATAAAATAATTGTATATACATATACATGAAGGGTTGATCAATGGAACAGATATGTAAGTTATTGCAGTAATTAAAAGGTTTCAAAGCATATGTATATGAATAGATGAAATCATTTCGAAAGTTCATAACACTACTTGTGCCACACAACATGATTTAACTCATTGACCGTGGCATGGCCCAAGAACCCGGGGGCACGGAGTACTCGAATACTTTAAAACTCTGCAGAGGTGTACCTCTTTACCCACAAGATTCCTCAATTAACTACTGTCAGATCATTTACATGCCACAGTTCTGCATGCGACTGAGCTGGGGATAACACGTTGTTCACCATGCTTTATATTAACCTTGGCTCTACCCAGTATAAGGTCTATCACTGGATTGATAGCCTTGATACCGTTGTGGTTGTGGTAGGCTATACCCCCACCTCGACCCCTTCCCAGTACTGGTCCACAGTAAGGGTACTCCCCTTTGTCCAGTAGTGGGTCATTGGAAGGGTCAACGCACGGAAGGGATTCTCCCTAACTGGCAATCACACAATCAACAACTACTCACTCTTCCATTGAGAGCAGGGTTAATTATTTAGCAAGAATACTAGGTCATGCTTGTCCCATACCAGGCTTGTGGTCGTACGTTCTTATGTTACTAGATGCATAGCACAACTGTTCAGTCCTTATTCGTTAGGGTGAGGTATCCAACCACTATCCCACTTATGTAGTCTTCGCCAACCATCCTTACCATCCTCACCACTAATGTCTATTTGTTTTTCACATAAATATTGATTGTTGAAATATTTTAAAGTTTTGCTAACCCAGTATATATGGATTTCCAATCCAGGTGGCTTAGATCCAAACTATTATAGTGAGCCTAGCTTGTTTGGTGAGGATTTCCACTCAAGGTGGCTTAGATCCATACCATTATAGTAGGCTTAGTTTGCTTAGTAAGGATTTCCACTCAAGGTGGCTTAGATCCTTACTATCTCAGCCGATTTGGTTAACTAGGTAAACAAAAACACCCTATTATCAGCTACTTGTGGTTGTTCATTTACATGCATATATCCATGCTTTATCAAAAACAACATATGTAAATTTTTATAATATATAGGTTCAATATGGTCAAGAAGTAGTGACTTGCCTCACTTGGCTATAGTGTCATCAGTTCTTGTCATCTCCTCGCTTCTTGATGATTCTCCTTCGAAACCTAAAGTTATATCCAACGTAATCACATACATGGTTATCAATCAAGAAAATAGTTATACATAGTTATATATGTGTGCGTGAAAGGTAATCGAGGGTTGAGATTGAATTGATGAGATGAGTTCGAGATAATCAACTCAAGAATGAACTTTGATAGAAAGAGGATTTTGATCCGGGGCTCGGATGCAAAATTAGATCATATATCTGGAAGGCTGATGGTAAGATGGACAAGGACGGGTTTTTCATCTGAGATTCATAAGGCCACGAACGACATAGGCATGTCGACAAGAGCGACAATGGATGTAGACTGACAAGGCTTGGTTTGGCCAGCTAGGGTTTTCTTTGAGGTTAAGATTAATAAGTAGTGGAAAGGTTGCTATGGCCATGGTTATATAGCTGAACACTAAGATGAGGTAAATTCTTAGGTTGGACGCAAACACGATGACATTCGGACGTCGACAGACGATATTCGTCTGGGATGACAAAACTGGAAATAGGTCAAGATGAGGTTTTCTCGCAATACGATAGTTGAAGAAAGTATAGAACATGAGATTATGAACTTGGTAGACAAAGTAGATTCTAAGTTACATGCACAAAAATGGCTGAATTGAGCTAATATTACTGGTTGACACTGCATGGTATTCCTAAGAAGATTGTCTCGGATTGTGGAGCACAATTTACATCTAAATTTTGGAGTAGACTCCATTAAACACTAGGAACTCAGTTGAATTTTAGCACGGCATACCACCCTCAGACAAGAGGACAAACAAAGAGAGTAAATTAGATTTTGGAAGATCTTCTAAGAGCTTGCACGCTATATTACGGGACAACATGAGATAAATGCTTGGCATTTGCATAGTTTGCTTACAACAACAGTTATCAGGCTATTCTACAAATGGCACTGTTTGAAGCTCTATATGGGCGAAAATGCAGGACCCCGTTGCATTGGAATGAGCCTGGAGAACGAAGTGTCATAGGACCAGAGATTGCAGAAGAGGCCGAAGCTCATGTCAAACTCATCAGAGAAAGGTTGAAGGTAGCACAGTCATGACAGAAGAATTACGCGGACAATCGGTGAAGAGAACTATCATTTGAACCGGGTGATCTGGTTTACCTTAAAGTCACACCATTCAAGGGACTGCGAGGTTTCAGATTAAAGGAAAGTTATCTCCTAGGTATATTGGACCATTCAAGATACTCAAGAGAAAAGGAGAAGTGGTTTACAAATTGGAATTACCCGCCGTGCTATCAGGAGTGCATAATACACTCCATGTCTCACAACTTCAGAAGAGCCTGAGAGAACCAACCGACCGAGTAGAAGTCCATGAAGTATCTTTATAGAAGAATCTTTCTTACCCCGAGCACCCAATCTGAATTCTGGACACTAATGAATGCCAGCTCAGAAGGAAGAAGATCAAACTATGCAAAGTCCAATGGGGTAATCATTCAGAACAAGAAGCCACCTGGGAGGAGGAAGATCTTCAGCAAGCCTATCCTTATCTTTTCTTGTCTTAGGTAAATCTTGGGGGCGAGATTTCTTTAAGGAGGGTAGATCTGTGACACCCTGGTTTTGGGGTGAAAATTTCATTTTTTATAAAAGTCATGCGTGCACATGTCTCTTTCAGAATTAGTAGATTAGTTCAGCTTCATTCTCCCCTAAATGCAAAAATCTCAAAATCTTCTCTGTGGACCCAAATCAAGATCTGATTGCCCAGATATGATCTATTGTTTATCCTGAGTGGAAAAGCCTTCAGAAGCTAGATCAAATTCGATCTCTAACTCCCAGAATCATCAACCTCTTTCTATTTAATTTCGAAAACAGAAATTATGCAATATCCTAATTACCCTAAGTACTCTGAAATTCAGAAAGCCGATTTGATTAAATTCTGACCTGATCTAGATCAAATTATTCTTGAATTATGATCCAGGGTATGCCAACGGCGCCTTAATCCAAAAAGTTGGCACTAGAATTCCATCATCAAGGTCATTTTCGCAAATCAATCCTAAAGTATTGCAGATTGGTCCTTTTCAGATTTTCAAAAGCCTGGAAAGGCTAAAAGCCACAAATCAGCTCCAAACCTTAATCTGATTTAGGGAATATCTCCCATACACTATTCAATACAAAATCTTCTTCTATGAGGATCTCAGAATCACATCCTAGGTCTCAAAATTTTAGCTTCGACAAAACCCAGATTCTAAATACCCTAATTACCCTGTTTTCATTTTCGTTCAAAATCTAATGAAATGTTCCAAATTTTGTCGAATGTCTTTGCCAAACCATTTGTTGAATAAAGTTTATCAAATTTGTGAAGCCAAATTCAATCCTAACCAGCTATTTCTCAGAATTCACAAAACAGTCCAGCCAATTTTTAGTATTTACATTTCAGTCCAAATTTCTAATTTGACCAGCACAGGCCGGCACGCCTTCGACCATTGCCTCGCCTCTCCATGATTCTTCGCCGCCGGTGAAGTCCAGCTCGTCGCCCGTGCTTGTGACCGTTGTTCCTGCGTGTTGTACACGTGTCACGCGAGAGTAAGCCACCGTGGAGTCGTTTCGACCAGCAGCAGCAACTCGCCGCACGTGCGCGCACCAGCAGGCAAATGTCAGAAACTTTGCACAACGACGACGCCATGCCGGGGCCATCAATCACATCTGCATCTGCACCAGCCAAGAGCTAGCGTGCACGCCAACTGACAAAGCCGAAGAAACCGCCTGCATGCCGTCGCGTCATCGCCGTTGTCACCGCCCCATCCAGTCACTTCAACGGCACAAGTTCCATGATTGCCAACCTCACCATCCCCGTGCCGTGCCTATAAATAGCTGCCCATGACCGGTGTTGCCTTCACATTTCTCTCCAGAGCTTCCTTAGCCATTGAATCCATCTTCTTCTCGTTTCTTCTTCTCCGGCGAGCCGCTGAGGGGAGAAACGGCAACCGGCTGCACTGCTGCACCAAACTCCAATTCGACTCAACAGGTTTGTGCCTCCTGCCCATCTCTTTGTTCCTTAGTAGCTAATTTAACTTTGGTGAACTGCATCGCCGGTGCTCGTCGGATTTTAGAATTTTCCCTGTTCCGGCTATCGCACCCCCTTTGCATCCAACTCCACCTCCCCTTCTGTAGAATAAAATGATAACTAGAGTATTCTAAAAAAGTCTATTCAATCCAAATTTGAAATTAGCCCGTGGTTGAGAGTTTCTCATTCTTCGCGCGCCATCGAGGACAGTTAACGTCGCCGGCCCGCTCCACCTTACCTCCGACCAAATTAACTACACCTACACGCTCCCTAGATCCCGTAGATGGTGTAGCCAAGCCAGATTATCCAGCATTGCTTTAAATCATGAGCGCCCATTTTGTCGTCTTCTCCGAGTTCAGCCGCAATGCCGGCGAGCCCCAAATCAACCTTGCCGTCCGATTCCTCGCTCCAGCACCATTAGTGTAGCCCCAGGAGCAAAAGCCCCCGATTAATTTCATGTTTTATCAGCTCCAGTTCACTGTCACCATTGCTCGCCTTTGATCCTCAAAGCCGACGACTTCAACCTCGCCGTTCGCCGCCATCTTTCAATTAACTTCGCCAGCAACATTCTTGTAACCTCGCCTACATGATTGACAAGGTTGGCGAAGCAACGCATGAGTAAATCGATCAAACGCCGAAACCCTAGATCCTGACAGTGCACAGACACTCAGTTCACTGCGGACAAGATTCTTTTTGCAAAATCCTTGATCTCCTGGACTTTTCTACAAAAACCAGTTTGTTAACTAGCTATCTTATATCATTTTGCGCCCAATGCCTTAAGCCAAACTGTTTTGTCAATTGAAAACCTCTTAAACCATGTCTATGCCATTCCTTGACATTGTTGGGCCACGAACCGAATGCCAACTACTGACATTCGCTGTATTTGAGCAAACCAGCCGTGAACCCAATGTCAAAAACTTATGCCTTGAAACCCTAAGAGCCCCTAACACCCAATCTTAGCCCAAATCCTAGAGATCCCATCATTTCAACCCAACTTCGGCATATAGACACCTTCGATCCCTGTATCACCAATCTTTTCCCTTCTCTAAAGCAAGCATGCATGTAGATCATAAAGCATTTAAAATAGTTTGTAATTATTCTGTATTTGATTGTTGCTGTGTAGATCTCGGGTTAGAGTTCGAGGATGTCATCGCCAGCACAACACCAGCAGCTGATTCTTACGACGCGGAAGGCAAGTCATATTCTTGAACATCTTGAACCTATATTTTATGAATTGTTAAGATATTGCCTTGACTATAGGTAGTATTGCATGTGATGAAATGAGAAAAGTATAATGTGGCAGTACTAGGCTGTATGCCGATAAGATGTAATGAGATTCTTATAAAATGATTAAACTGTGAGCCATAACTAATGTATATGTATATATGTATATTCATGAAATAAAACCCTAGCCGTGACCAGAGTTTGGTATGGAATGGTGGTGGCACTGGATGTGCAGGGTTGTGGAATGTCTGGTCACTGGCATATAAGGACTAGATCCTTGTGTTGTGCTTCTAGTGGCATGAAAACCATGCTAACCGCAAGCCTGGTATGGGACAGGCTTGAACAAGTAGTATGCGGATCGCACATGAAACCCCTGCATGAGATTGAAAGTTGTGCACGATTTGAGACGGAGTGTGGCTCCAACACTTATCACAGGATGTGATGCACACTGACCCAGTAATGGGAAGATGCAGTCGGGGTGGGGGTATAGCCCGCCGAAACAGTGGTTTGTCCAACCACAGGGTCAGGTCAGGGGTTAATTGTGTGTGAACCATGACAAAAGTTCTTGTTGTCTCCACCTTGCCACTCGCACATGGCTGTGAGGAAGGGTCTAATCATATTGAAAGGATGTGCATTAAAGTGGAATATCTTGCGGGTAAATTGGTACCCCTCTACAGAGTTAAAAATGTATTCGGATACTCTGAGCTCCCGGGTTTATAAGGGTCTGCAGGGGTGCATTAAATCCACGTCGATGTGACACAAGTATGTTTTCAAAATAAAAGTTTGTTAGACTTAGCTCATATGTGCTTGACATGTGTTGCCATGAAATGAGGTGCTGACATGGGCAGACATGTGTTGTCGTGCTATGGTAGTACTTCTAAGAGTTTCTGAAAGATATTGATGGTATGTTATGATAAGTGCTGCCATAAGATGAAAAGAGAAAAAGCATTTTGCAACCTTCCCTCTTTCCCTACTAGCATAGGTTCATATCATCTCTATTATATGTATACATTCTTGTATGCTATGACTTGCTGAGTATGTAAGTACTCGCCCTTGCAATTTATCATCAAATAGATGGAGTGTTCCATTATCAAGACGAGTGCTTGGAGAACTTCTTGGATCCAGAAGGAGGAGAGCCTATTCTGCCCGAGTCCTGAAGAGTGTTGCTCTGCTTTCAACTTCTTACAGCTGTGGGGGTTCACCTAGCTTCTGATGAGTAGTAGATTTTTTGCTTAAACCAGACTTATTTATGCTGTGATGGCTTTGTAATCCATTATGCTGTATTAAGGCCAGCAGGCCATACTGCTCAACATATTTTGTAAGTTACTCTGCTGCAATGAACTCCTGTGCTTGACTTATCCTGGGAAGTCAGTGGTATGTATGTATGGGACCAGCTGCAACGAGCTGGGTCTCCACGGGAGTAATGGTAGACCCCAAGGTGGGCCTTACCCACAAGGGAACGCCACAGCTTGCGTGTATGTGTTTTGCTGATTTGAATTGAAAGATGGTGCGAATGTCAGTGCATAGTTTGAAGGGGGTTGAGGGATGGTCAGAAGCCTGGTGGAAAGAGAAGCAAGTGCAGAGACTAAAATTACACAGGTGTGTGTGTATGTGTGAGTCTACTATTGGCTCAATGTGTGTGTTTGACTGTTGGAAGTAAAAGCTAAGGAAGCAATAAGAAATAAGACTAAAGGGATAAGCATCTGATTGTGTATATGGATGAATTAGACACTGGCTTGTGCAAGAAGATTGAAGAAAACCAGAAGAAGAAGGCAAAGATTGTCTGAAGGACTGAATTGTGATTTTGGAGTATTTGGACTGAATTGTAATTATTTAGAATTTGGGAAGAAGTTTGTACTTAGCTCAATACATAGGGTTTGATTGAGTAATTATATTAGAGTTGATTTGGGTTGAAATGAGAATGAAAACGAAAACGAAAACAGAATTAGGGCTAGGGTTAAGGGGAATAGTACTTTTACTTAAAACAGCCGAAAACATAAATAACTGAATTTTGGGGCTAAATCTGAACTTGGTACAAAAGGGCAACTTGTGTTGAATAGTGAAATGAACATGAAAGCTTAATCAGATTCGAATTTGGAAGTGAATTTGGAGGATCTTGCCATTTCTGGCCTTTAAAAGTTGAAAAGGACTAATTCGCGATGAAATCTAGAGTGAATTGCGAAAAGTGATCAAATGGACTTGTTTGGCTGAGAAGTTTTAGGACTGGTATGCAAGCTTATTAAGATTTAGGATTCCAGAGAAATCCAGAACAATTGAACTCTAGGCTGAAGAGTCAAGCAGGGTAATTAGGGTAATTAGGAAGTCTAGTTTTCGAAAACAAAACTGGGCTTAGTTTTTGGGTTTTAGAAACTGAGTCTGATCTTGACGCTAAAGACAAATCTATATAAGATAGGTAGGAGATCCTATCTGTTCAGTCTAATTGCAGTTCTGAGCTGTCTGGGGGAATTTGGCTGATTTTGGGTTTGAAGGACTGAACTACAATTAAGAAAATCAGGGGGCTGGACTAGTTTGTAAATGTTTTAAAATGAACTTAATAATATATCTTTTTGGATAAAATATATTTAAGGTAAAGAAGTATTGTAGGTTATTTTATAAATTAGGGTTTAATTTATAACTAATTAGGGTTTCTAAATCATATTACAACTATTACTTAAAAGAATAATTTTATACTTAGAAATCATAAATAACTCTCATTAGAGGATAAATGGCATTTTATAAGAAATGTAAAATAGTGTTTTTAGTGAAATAGATACACATACATACATACACACACACACACACACACATATATATCTATATATTTACATGTGAACAGTATGTGATGAAAAACTTTACAAAATTAATGTAGGTTTTGGCTGAGACTTCCTAGAGAGTACTTTTAAGGGCATTTTTAGGGTTAAGACAAAATGGAATTTTTAGGTTCAGATTTTTGTAAAACGAAATTTTTAGACCCTATTTTTAGGATGCTACACCTGGTCTCCACGGGTTGGGAGATCAGGATCATCGCCTTGCTCGGGCGGCACAAGAGTATCAGCATCACCCTGTTAGTATTGCTCGAGCTTATATTGCAAAACTCAAAAATTTTTGGTATCGTGGGCTGATGCCTAGTGATATCGGCAAAACTTTTTGCTGCTCACTCTCCAGGTAGCAGGTTTGTGGGTCCTTCAGACCTACCAGGGCCCACAACCCCGTGGCTACTGGATAAAATGGGTTTCCTTCAGCAAGTATATCACAATCACAATTCAAGCGAAACATAAACTTGTTTTACAACTATTACTGAATTTAGAGTAGAGAAGGCTTTACGCCATATTTACAATAAAGGCCAACCTAGGCAACATAAAGTTTTCAAAGTTTTTAAACAGTGTAGTTGATCCGTTTGAGACCTAGTCTTGGTTTTCGCACTAGGCTCGCCCAGATTCTAATATGCGGAATAACGGGATCTTACTCGGAAATACCGAAACCCAAAGTAATTGCACAATTCTTTATTTCAAAGAGGGCTTTACACGTCGAACGTTAGGCACACTTGCCTACGTCGAAGGAACTATAAGTGTCTAAAACTCAAATAAGTTCTATGACTCTTCGATTGAGTTCGATGATCTAAACTAGACCTATTACAAGGTATTTATAGTCCAATCGTATGAGTACGTATCAGACTTAGAGACCTAAACGTATTAGACTGATATAACTAATCCTAAACAGATAAGCTTAGTTATACACATTCGGATCGGATTACAATTCCGAACAGGGAACGAATTCCTTTTCCTGGTCGCGAACCAATCCATGGTCGCGGACTCATCCAGGTCGCAAATCCTTTCCGAACACGGTTAAGGTCGCGAAGCCGTATGCGATCAGGACTTGGAGATCCTCCCGGATCATGACTCCCTTGTTGAGAAGGAGCCAACCCCTGTTGCGACCTCTCGATCAAACTGGAGATGTGGAAATTGGGCTTGTCCATCTTCTTTGGTGTACCACTTTGCCGCACGTGCTCGTTGATCTTTCCGACCGATTCAAAAATTCTCTTTGGTGCCACTACGGGTGGTAGTCACCTTCTTCTCCAGAATCACATCTTCACGTAGAGGTTCGTCTCGTTGATAGACCAAATCTTCAACAGATGGTACTATGGTATCTGGCTCATCATCCAGCATTGAAGGCTCAAACAGTTTGAGGTGCTCAACATTAACAACCGAGTAAATATCCATGTATGGAGGTAACTCGAGCTGACAAGCATTATTACCCACTTTCCGCAAAATCCGAAAAGGACCATACCGAATGGGTTTGAGCTTCTTACCTTCACCTTTAAGTCTCTCCTTACTCAGATGTAACCATACCATATCACCTTCTTGAAATTGCGCATCAACTCGGTGCCGATCATGTCGCGCCTTGTACTTGAGTTGAGCTTTCAGCAAGTTCTGTTCAACCTCACGATGGAGTCGTTGAATACCTTCCAGGAACTTTTGTGCTCGATCCTGATCAGATGCTTCCTTGCTGTTCTGTGATGAGGTAGGGATCACAAACTCCATGTCGAATGGACTTTGTGGTAGAAATCCTAAACAAACCTCAAACGGTGACTTTCCAGTCGAACCATGCACTGCTCGATTAAAAGCAAACTGCAGGTACGGTATGCTTCCATCCCAGGTCTTCGGGTGCTTCGAGTTATATCCTCTCAAAAGATGAACAACTGTGCGATTAACCACCTCGGTTTGACCATCAGTTTGCGGATGAAAAGCAGTACTCCTCTTCAGCTTGGTGTCCATCATCGTCCAGAGCGATCGCCAAAAGTGACTAAGGAACCGGGTATCGTGATCAGACACAATAGAAGTCGGCAGTCCGAAGTGTGTCCAAACGTGTTGAAAGAATACCCGAGCTGCCTCTTCTCCTGTGATAGTCTTCCGACAAGGTATAAGAATAATCATTTTGGAGAACCGATCAACGACCACGAATAGATAGTCGTTGCCACGTCGGGTCTTAGGCAATCCTCCCAAGAAATCCATAGATATGCTTTCCCATGGTCGCGATGGAACTGTCAAAGGAGTGTACAAACCTATTTTTCGGTTTGCCGGTTTCGAGATGCTGCAGAGACCACAGCCTCGAACAAAGCTAGCCACATCTTGCTGCATACGCGGCCAAAACACATGTCGGTGAAGATTTTGCAACGTCTTTGTAACCCCAAAGTGACCAGCTACCTTCGATGTATGCGCTTCTCGCAACCATTGAATTCGAGGTGCTCCACGAGGTATACAAAGTAAATTGCCCTTGTACAAGAGTCCTTCTCGACGAACGAACTCCGTAGGTTTCCCTGTTTCGAGCTCAGTCAGTACTGTTTGAAAATCAGGGTCTTCACTGTACATAGTGGCATAGTCATCATGACATGAGGGCTCGATCTGCATGAACGCTGATAAACAGAGGGTCGTAACTGGTGGTCGCGACAACATGTCCGCCAATTTGTTGTGTACGCCCTTTTTGTACTTAATCACCAGATTGAACTGCTGCAGATACGACATCCACTTCATGTGTCGAGCTTGCTGTAGCTTGGACTGAGTCTGCAAATATTGCAATGGTTGATGGTCGGTGTGGACAACCGTCTCTTTCCCCAAGAGATAACACCGCCAATGTTTCACGGCCTGATGCAGTGCGCATAACTCCTTATCATAAGTCGGGTAGTTCTTCTGAGCTCCCTGGAATAACTCAGAGTGATATGCCACTGGTCGACCTTCTTGCATGAGCACTGCGCCCATTGCATAACCTGAGGCATCGGTTTCTAGCTCGAACGGTTTCTGGAGATTCAGCAAAGCTAACACAGGCGCCTCGCTGATCTTCCTTTTCAGCAAGAGAAACGTGTCCTCATGTTTCCCTGTCCACTCGAACTTCTGATCGATCCTGGTTAATGCATGCAACGGAGAAGCCATAATCGAGAAGTGTCGGATGAACTTCCGAAGGTATTGGCATGCTCCCACAAAACTACGCACATCCGTAACTGTTCGTGGTCGCGGCCACTCGCGAATCACTTTTACCTTATCTGGGTCGATTTGCAACGTACCGTTGCCGACCAGGAATCCAAGGTAAAGTAGAGTTTGCTGGCCGAACTCGCACTTCTTACGGTTGAGGCGAAGTCGATGTTGCCGAAGCTGATCGAACACCTTTTCGACATGAATGAGGTGCTCATCCCACGATTGACTATAAACTAGTATGTCGTCGAGGTAAACGATGACAAAGTCGTCGATGAACGGTCTCAAAACGTCATTCATAAGACGCATGAAAGTTGCAGGGGCGTTGCAGAGACCAAACGGCATGACCAGCCATTCGAACAGACCTTGTCGTGTTTTGAACGCGGTCTTCCACGTATCCTCCTCTCGGATGCTGACTTGATGATATCCTGACTTAAGATCCAATTTGGAGAAGACAATAGCATGCTTCAATTGGTCTAACAGGTCGTCAATACGAGGAAGGGGGTACCGGTTCTTGATGGTGATCTTGTTTAGGGCTCGATAGTCGATGCACATACGCCAAGTCCCATCTTTCTTTGGTACTAACACCACAGGAGATCCACAAGGTGAACTACTTGGTTGAATGACACCATCGTTCAGCAACTCACCAAGTTGTCTTTTGATCTCTTCATTCTCCAATACTGAGTTGCGATACATACTTAGATTGGGCAGTGTCGCATCGGACACAAGCTGAATTTCGTGCTCGACTGGACGTTTCGGTGGACAACCCTGGGTAGTCTCGAACAGATCACTGTATTTCTCCAGTAGTCCCGACAAACGACCAGAATCTTCTTGGCACGCCAACGACAATGCTGGTTGAGTACCCTCACTTTGTCCAATGGGTCGAATCATGACAAGCACATACTTGTGACATGCATTAACAATCCGTTTGGCTTGATTTGCGGTAATCAAGTTCGAAGTGTTGACGTGGACGTCTCTACTGATTACGAACTTAACCCCGTCTTTGGTGAGGTCGTACTCTTGCGCTCGCCGATGGAAATGAGCGTCTCGATCATACAGATACGGACTCCCAAGGATCACCTGACAGATATCGATAGGGACAACATCGCATTGCACCTCATCGATATACCGTGCAGAGATCGCAAACTTCAACACACACTGACTCGTAATCTGTTGGTTCACGTCGGATGTAAACCAACCCAGCGGATATGGTTGCGGGTGTGTGGTTGTCTTCAAACCAAGTCGCCGAACCAGTCCAGCGGAGACCAAATTCTTCTGACTTCCTGGATCGAATATCGCTGCGACCACTTCGTGCTTCACCTGGATGTTGATGGTGAACAAGTCCTCCGTTGGGTGATGGTCGTTCGGTGGATCGGAACCCTTCTCCTTCGGCATTGCCATCAGAGACAAGGTCGTATCCGCCTCATTAACCGAATTCACTCGGACAACTTCTTTGTCGGGTGAAGTCGCAGTAGCCGTGGCTGTTCTTTTCCCTGGTCCGTTTTTCTTTGGTCGAAGTTCAGGATGAAGCTTGTAACATTTGTCCTTGGTATGCCCCGCGACTTGACAATGTTCGCAAATGGCACCCGTGCCCGATTTTGAAGCGTTCTTCTTCGGACTCGGCTTTTTCTTTGTCGAGGTCGCATTTTCCTTCGTGCTTTTGTCGCTGCGGGATTTGTTCTTCTTCTCGATCGCCATAGCAGTTGTGCTCGCGGTCGCAATGTCTTGGACACTGAACAGACTTAGCTCAGTACTGATCGATTTCTGAAGTCCAGATGTGTACTTCCGAAATACCTGAGGGTCGGATAGTGAGATGCCAATGACCATTGCTTGTCGCCGAAACTCTGTCGTATAGTCTTGGACGGTCTGGTCGCGCCGTTGATACAATCTGTGCCAACGCTCCCATCTCTCCTCAAGGTAACCCATCGGATAGAATTCTTGTCGCAGACGTCGTTTGAATTGACCCCACGCAAGGTCGTCAGCTTCACCACTGGTGACAAGGGCCTTCCACCATGTCTTGGCGTGGTCCTTCATCTTCAAAGGTGCAAATTTCACCTTTTGAGCGCTACTGAACCCTTTTAGGTCAAAGTAGGTCTCAAGTTGATCGATCCAAGAATCCAGCTTTTTGGCATCGATCACCCCATCATATATGGGTATATCAATCTTAGCGTCGACCTTAAAAGATCCGACAGCTAAGGAGGTGTTGGCGACGTCGTCGGTTTTGTGGTCGCCTTCGTCTTCATCTTCGTCTGCCCTACGCAAGTCTTCACCACTCTTCTCACCCGTAACCTTCCCTACTTCAGGAGGTACAATCATGGCCTGCTGCTTAATCCAAGCAAGCACGGTTTCCATGTCGGTGGAGAGCTTAGCCACTTGTTCGGTTAGGTTAGCTTGAACGGAGGTATCGTCACACATTGTCGGAGACGCGGCTGTAGGAACCATCAATTGATCGCCTGGAGTTTCGCCGGAGGTTTTGTAACCCTGGCGAGTCTTCACCATCCACAGGATAGGAAAGTTGCTCTGATACCAACTTGATCCGTTTGAGACCTAGTCTTGGTTTTCGCACTAGGCTCGCCCAGATTCTAATATGCGGAATAACGGGATCTTACTCGGAAATACCGAAACCCAAAGTAATTGCACAACTCTTTATTTCAAAGAGGGCTTTACACGTCGAACGTTAGGCACACTTGCCTACGTCGAAGGAACTATAAGTGTCTAAAACTCAAATAAGTTCTATGACTCTTCGATTGAGTTCGATGATCTAAACTAGACCTATTACAAGGTATTTATAGTCCAATCGTATGAGTACGTATCAGACTTAAAGACCTAAACGTATTAGACTGATATAACTAATCCTAAACAGATAAGCTTAGTTATACACATTCGGATCGGATTACAATTCCGAACAGGGAACGAATTCCTTTTCCTGGTCGCGAACCAATCCATGGTCGCGGACTCATCCAGGTCGCGAATCCTTTCCGAACACGGTTAAGGTCGCGAAGCCGTATGCAATCAGGACTTGGTCGCGAAGCCGTATGCGATCAGGACTTGGAGATCCTCCCGGATCAGTAGTGAGCTCAACACAGTCAAGCTTATTGATAAGTGCTTAATTTGTAGTGCTTTTACCCTAGGTTTGTTAGTGAAAACGTGCTAAAAACTCTTTTGACATGACATTTTATGTATCTTCTATGTATCATTTTACAATCCTCTTTCACAATTGTGTTCGTTATGTTCCAGGTATCATACGTATAAAATTTGAGGACGTTTCGAGTTAGCTTGAACCAGTTTCGATGAAAGAGATGAAAACTGGACGAAGAGGAACCCTGATCGAACACGCCATGGTCGAAGACACCTAGACGCACACACTTGAACAACGTAAACTGGATGAAGAACCTTGATCGAACACATGGTCATCTGGTCACCTGGTCAGACACACCTGGTCAGACACACCTGGTCGCCTGGTCGGACACGCCCTGGTCGAACATGCTTGATCAAGCACCACTGGTTGTGTTGCCCTGGACTGAGCCCAGCACGATGGCGGGCACGACCTGTGCTCGGACTAGGGCACAACCTGTGCCACAGGTCATGCATGACTCGGTTTCTAGGGCTGTTTTGGTCGACATTGGTTGTTTTAACTCCGATTTATCTATTTCTCGTGCTGTTTGAAGCTGGATTTCGTCACCTACATGCCAAGAGTTATATTTGCACACATTAAACCATTGTATCATAAATAGAGAAGCTTTTGGCTCAATTAGAAATATCTTTTATGCACTCTTATATTCCTCTTTTATACTTTTTAGTTTAGTTCAATAGAGCCCCCTTCTCTATTTTCTGCATTTGTAAGTCGGCAAGGATGGTAGACTTAATTTTGAAGCAATCATGTAAGTTTTCTTTTATTCCTTTTTATTGCTATATTTTATGGCTTTTTGCGAGTAATTCACTTCTAGGGATAGGGTGACCTAATCCGGAAGGCATAATTCCTCCTCGGTCTCGATCTTAGGTTTTGCAATTAGTTCCTTACGTTTTCTTCCTCTAAACCATAAATTCTCGTTCTGGAAACAGACGTAACAGTTGAGCCTTAGCAAGAATTTAAGAGAGTTCTTGAGTCCTTAGCGCCTTGACGTGGGATAATGAATAGGACAGAGTCTCTCGCCAAACTTAATTGTGGAAGCGATCCTCTGACCGTTGTTCCAACAACTGTATTGGCAACTTAATTTGTCTTAGAAAACAATTGAAACTAACTTGCAATTCTCAGACCTTGGATAGAATTATGCCTGATGGTTGTGGAATTCCCGAAACCCTAGGCCTTCCTTTCTATTTCTAAGACCCTAGATTCAATACTTGCTCTTTCCTGCTTTAAATCCTAGGTTGACAGTTTTAGTTGTATGTTTAGTGGTAGAAAACAAACCCCCAAATCGTGTAGACTTAATCAGTAATTTGTTAACCTAAAAGACAAATACTCTTGTTCCTCATGGAATTCGACCCTCAAGTGCGCAGTGTTCAACCTTCCACTTAGGTTATTACACCCATCGTGCGCCCCCCTTCGGCGTGTGATCAAGTTTTTGGCGCCGTTGCTGAGGAACAACGTTAGTTCATCTTTTAGATTAATTTTTGCTGAAATAAGTCAATCTCACTTCTCAATCTTGCTTCTTTTTTTTCTTTTTCTTCGTTTTACACACCACTAACCTTTCAGGGAGGTAGTGCTACTACTACAGAAATGCAGTCTACTAACCCCTATCTTCTAACTGTTTTACGCAATCTGAAAAAAAACCGTTAGTGTACATGGTGCGTAGTAGAGAAGGATATTTGTACTAATGGTTGGGTTGTAAGAAACTATTAGTACAAACCACATGATTTTTTCTAATGGTTCTGAATATATTAACCATTAGAAAAATATACTTGTTGTAACAATTGTATTTTTCGAACCGTTAGAATAGATTTTATTTTCTTCTAACGGTTTTTAATAAATAACCGTTAGAAAAACATACTTATAGTAACGGTTATTATTTGGGAACCGTTAGAATAGGTTTTGTTTTATTCTAACTGATATACATAACTGTTAGAAAAATTGTGCTATCTTCTAACTATTCTAGCGTTGCAAACTGTTAGCGTTGGTCGAAGGATGTCGACTAGAGAGGGGGGCTACATAGGAGATATTAAAAAGTTAAGAACAATTGACAATTTCAATTACAATTGCTGATAACAAGAATTCTATTTGAAAATCAACTTAACAGTGGAAAAAGAACTTCAAGTAAAACAGAGTAAGAAAGAGATAACTGATGACACGATCAGTTTTTCCTGAGGTATTGGAAGTTTGCCGACTTCCACTAGTCCTCGTTCAAGCACTCTAAACAAGAGTATCGCCTCAATTCCACTATTGGTTGCCTTTCTCCACTCCGGATAGGCGAGCACCAAGCCTTCACAACCGTATACCAGGCCTCTCCGACAAGTATGGTTTGTGGAGAGATCGCAGGTCTCTACTGGTTGTCTAGGTCACGGCAATCACGAAGAGTAATAAGTATAGCACAATCCCTTGATCTACTTCTTACACTAGAAGCTCAAGATGCTATGCACTTTACTCTTCCGAGCTAGCTCTTCAAGACAACAAATGAATTGAATGCAAGTTTGCTAGCTCTAAATGCAGTGCTCTTCACTCTCTGGACTAGCTCCTAAAAAAATGAATTAATTGAGTACAATTGTGCCAACTCCAGATGCAAGTATGTGAAGGAATGAGACTTGAATGCTCTAGGCTCTTTGCAATTCACTAGCAACAAATAGCAGCAAGTTTGAGTGCTTTGAAAGATTTGTATAAATGCAACAACATTCTATACTTGTGAAGGCCACGCAAGATGTATTTAAAGCCCATCAAACAAAATCTAGCCGTTTGTCTGTTCCAGACAAACATTCCCACGAGCTGTTGGCCATTAAATGTGCTTGTCAGTGACCGTTGAACTCAAGCTTGTGAAGGAAGCTTGGTTCGAACACAGGCAAACTGCTAGTCTGAACAAGAGAATAATTTCTGATGACAATCTTGCTGAACTGAACAATAATCAGTAACATCTGGTACGATCAAGACGAAGTTCAGTAAGACACGACCAGCACTGAACAGATACGACCACTAGTAGTTCCTGGTACTGGCATGACCATAACCAGTATTGAGCTGATACGACCACAATCAAACTCAATATTGTTATGATGAGCTTTGTATTGAACGATCATGACTGGATCTTGACTTGACCACGGACTCAGTGACGGAAGGTAATGAGACCACACCAGTCTCAGAATCGACAATAGGACCACAATGGTCGCACACAAGGTCAATGAGACCATGGAGGTGACAGACTCAGCCATGAGACCATGAAGGTCGCAAACACAGTCTTTGAGACCATGAAGGTCACTCACATAGTCTTAAGACCACGAAGGTCGCAAACATAGTCTTTGAGATCATAAAGATCGCAGACACCGTCGCTAAGAACACTAAGGTCGCAGACGCACTCGCTGAGATCACCAAGGTCACAGACATAGTCTTGAGACCGCCAAGGTTGTAGACACAGTCGCTAGGACCACTGAGGTCGCCAACACAGTCATTTAGACCACTAAGGTCGCAGACATGGTCCCTGAGACCACTAAGGTCGCAAACCGATCATAGACTGTGCGACCATGGACAATGAGAACATAGATTGTGCGACTATGGACAATAAGAACATAGACTATGCAGATAAGCTTTAGCTTGCATCTAAACTATATGATATGCACTTTGAACTTCAAGGTGTACGTATAAGATAGATCAAACATGCTATACCCCTCTTAATAGTACGACCATAAAATATAAAATTGAAAGGATAAATCAAGTCGACTTTACCATAGATGACCGACAAGAAGGCTAGCAAATGAATCTTGGGCTTCATCAGCCTTCATCTTTGCTTCGGCCATTTCCTCATGTGGTTTGAGGATTCTCAGCATGTTGCTTCATAGACTCATCAATCTCTATCTAAAATTGACAACACTAATTTTAAACATGTTAGCCCTGTTCGTTGTCATTGATCATGAAAGCTATAAGGATTTATCAATCTCCCTCAAACCTAAGCGGACTTATTTTCGACAATCTCCTCTAAACCTTAAACAGGTCTATATTCAACAATCTCCCGCAGGGTTTGTATTAATTAGTTTAGAGGGTTTTCAGCTTGTTGCTTTTTGACATGAATTCATCATGCTTAGATCTGCAACTCACAATAAACGTGTTAGCTCAGTTCATTGTTATATAACTATGTTTGTTGTCATTAATCACCGAAACCATAAACCTTAACTAGGCTTATTTTCAACAATCTCCCCTTTTTGGCGATTGATGACAACAGGAAAAGCATGATGCATGAATACATGATGAAAACCAAGAGGAGTATAGTTAGAAAACTTCATTTTGAAAAACTCCCTCTGAATCATAAGCTTTCCTTGAGTTATATTCATTATTAATACCATGCTTTCATTTTTCTCTCTGCCTTATTTATATCTTTCTTCCTAACAGCATGCTTTCAACATTATATCTCTCCCACATAATAGCATGTATTGAAAAGTGTGATGCATAAATACAAGATCAATTAGTATGAGAAGAGTAGTTAGAAAACTCCCCCTTATAGCATTTCTCACTGCCATGCTCTTTTCATTTCTCTGCCCCTATGGTAGAAAACTCCCCCTTATGGCATTTCTCATTGCCATGCTCTTCTTGTTTCTCTCCCCCTATGGGGATGCCATTCTTTTCTCTCCCCCTATGAGGGTGTTGCCATACTTTCTCTCCCCTTATCAGCATGCTTACAACATGATTTTTCGTTTCTCTCCTTGCATGTCATGCTTTTTCATATATCTCTCCCCCTTTGGCATTAATCACCCAAAAATGTAAATAATTCGGGGTGCTTTTTCTGATAAGAGTGATAGCCTAAAACTTCAAAAAAGATTAGGATTTGATACATTAATATGTTCGGGAGTAGAGTTAGAAGAGGGTAATCAGAGCATTTTCGTTTCTGTCCCCCTATCATCAAGGCATTTTGGTATGTATCCGCGACAAGAGTGTAATACATGAGACCTTCCATAACACATTGATCTATACATGTGGTCGTGAGCGACCATGACAATATGTTTTCACCAAATAGCTAGTTTTCAATGAAAATTGATGTCATTGTGAAATATTTGGATTTGTATAGTATGAAGTGCAAATCAAGTTTAGATATGAAAAGAAATCTTACTCAGACAGCCAACCTCACAATATGCAAGTTCTAGATATTTTCAAGTCAAGAACAATTTTTCAACAACCTTTGAAAACAAATAGATTTGAGAAACACAGGTCGTTTGAGGTAAAGCTCAGCATGAGTTGTATTCAAGAGTATGAGTCTCAAAAGCTTTTTTAAAATCATTTGTCACAATTCAATGTATCTTGTGTTGAAAGAAATAGTCATTCTTAAGCCAAAAACAAGATCCCCTGAAGTTCCAGAATTTATCAAAGATAACATTTGAGCTTGAAATTCAGTTTTTCAACTTTAAGAACTTTTGAACCATTGTTTTAAACATATTTCTGAAAATTTTGGAAACTTTGACCAGATGATCACAATTGTAACAACCTTGCTTATTTATCCATTTTGACACAAGTATAGGGTACGGTATATTTCAATGAATTTGAAGTACTCCCCCTTAATGTGTTATCTCACTTTTGATGAAAAAGACAGTTTGATTAAAAGTTTTGATCTTTGCAAATGTGAGAAGATTCAATTAATTTTAAATAGGAAATCAAATCACAATTTTTGAAAGTAAGATCTAGATTTATGAGAACAAGAGGAGATAAGGAAATAAATGACATTTGAAATATCAATAACATTCAATTCATTTCGTAGCTTGCAAAATCTAGACTTACCTAAGGGCTTAGTGAAAATTTCTGCTAATTGGTGCTCGGTTGACACATGACTAATCATTATATCCACTTTTGACGCATGATCTCTCAAAAAGTGATGCCTAACATCAACGTGCTTTGTGCGAGAGTCTTGAACATGATTATTAGCTATTTTGTAGCACTCTCATTGTCAGACAGTAGAGGCACACTACTTATTCCATAATCCATCGAAGTTTGTTTCATCCACAAAAGTTGTGCACAACAACTACCTGCTGAAACATATTCGGCCTCTGTGGTCGACAGTGCAACTGAATTTTGTTTCTTGGATGACCATGAAACTAAGGATCTTCCTAAAAGATGACATCCACTGGAAGTGCTTTTTCGATCAATTATACATCCAGTATAATCTGAATCAGAATATCCAAGTAGATCAAATTTGCATTCTTTGGATAACAAAGCCCAACATTTTGAGAGTATTTCAAATATCTAAGAATTCTTTTTACTGCAATTAGATGACACTCTCTTGGTGCGGCTTGGAATCTAGCACACATGCATACGCTAAACATGATATCTGGCCTGGATGTAGTAAGATAGAGAAAGCTACCAATCATTGAACGATATTGAGTAAGATTTACAGGTTTACCTCCTCCATTCATATCTAGGTGACCATTGGTCGCCATTGGAGTCTTGATTGGTTTGGCGTCCTCCATGTCGAAGAGCTTGAGTAAGTCCTTCACATATTTGCATTGACTCACAAATATGCCTTGATTTGCTTGATTTGGAGTCCAAGAAAAAAAATTAATTCGCCAATCATGGAAATTTCGAACTCCTTAGACATTGTTTCGCCAAAAGCTTGACAGAGTGATTCGTTAGTAGAACCAAAAATAATGTCATCTACATAAATTTGATATACAAAGAAATCATCTTCAATAATTTTGGTAAAAAGTGTGGTGTCAATTTTTCCAACTTTAAAACCTTTTGAGATGAGAAAATTTCTTAGATGCTCATACCAGGCTCTAGGAGCTTGCTTGAGACCATAAAGAGCTTTTGATAGATTGTAAACATGATTTGGAAATTTTGGGTCTTCGAAACCTGGTGGTTGTTTTACAAAAACAAGTTTAGAAATCATACCATTTAGAAAAGCAATTTTGACATCCATTTGAAATAATTTAATGTCGAAATTGGATGCACATGAAACTAAGATGCGAATGGCTTCTAATCTCGCTACAGGGGCAAAGGTTTCATCAAAATCTAATCCTGAAACTTGAGAGTAACCTTGAGCCACAAATCTAGCTTTGTATCTTATGGCTGTTCCATTCTCATCTTGTTTGTTCTAGAAACCCACTTTGTACCTATTATGTTATGATCGAGTGGTTTTTCTACAAGTGTCTAGACATTGTTTCTAGCAAAGTTATTGAGTTCATCATGCATGACATTTACCCAATCAGGATCTGCTAAAGCCTCATTTATGCCTTTGGGTTCAAAGCTAGAAACAAATTGTCATGGTGTTGCGAATCCCACATACTGGTTTTAGGACGTGCGTAGCATGTGTACAGCGATGTGAGATGACCGTATGACGGGTTACCTCCCGTCAAGCAATCACAGAGATTGGAACGGGGAATTTATACAAGCTCGGGTCCCGGTGGGAACCCTAGCCTGTCAGCACGCCCTGGACGAAAGTCCCGGGGGAGGTTCTCTCGCGAAGAAAGATCTCTAGGGGAGTGCCTATTACTTTGTGTGTGTGTAAAATGAATTGAGATGTTTTTACAAGAGGGATACACGGGGGTATATATAGGCCCTAAAACTACCAATAGACAAAAAAGCCCTAGCTGCGACCGTCGGATCAAAGGGCACCGTCGCCCTTTCACAGGGTCAATGACTTAGATGCCTGGCAAGTGTCGTCGCTAGTTCTTAAGGCACCCTTGACATCACTAGTTCCTGGACGCTCGGACCTGGATGGTCAGACCCGGTCGGTCAGACCTGGATGGTTGGACTCAGAAGTCCAAGTTGCGTCCGGGGCCCAATCAGAAGGCTTCTTGGTCTCGCTACCGGGAAGCCCGGGGGTTACGGCTCCATGTCATGAGGCCAAACGACTTGGGCATTACGGCATCCTCGGTGGCTTGGGGCCAAGGGGCCCGTGGCTCCCAACGGGGAGCCGTCGGGGCCACCATGGATGGCCACGGTCTCAACGACCCAAGTGCCAAAGGGCCTGTGGCTCTCGATGGGGACCGCTGAGGTCTTGGTATCTGGCCACGTGAGCCAGTGACCCAGGGCACAGGGGCCCTAGCTCCCAATGGGGAACTTTCCTGGGCCTCCGAGGACGGCCTCCGTACTGACCCGGAGACTATCAAGAGGAAACGGGGGCACCACTCGCGGAACCACCGGAGCCTCCCGGCCAAGCGACCAGGGTGGTTCTCCAGGAATCACTCCCGATGTCGCGGGTTCGGACCTCCTGGAGGCTAGATATTCCCCCAACAATAGCGCCCTAGGCCCCCTGGGGACACGAAGTTGCCCCGGAGTGTATGTGTAGGACCTTCCCCAGATAGTTGCTTTGATCCCCTGAGTGACGCTTTGTCTCCCGTGCAACGCCTCGGTCCTCGGGCGCGGGATCGCGAGGAGCCCCAGTTCTCGTGTGATGCATCGATTTGCGTGTGATACTTGGGCTTCTGGGACTAAATTCCCAAGTGATCCCTCCATTCACGTGCGGCGCCTGTACGGAGCTCTGGTTCTCGTGCATCGCTTTGAATTGAATTGCTCGGATGCGCCCCTGGACACGTGGCACCCATCAACGAGGCCTCCCTTCGCTTATAAATAGAGGGGGGATGCTCAAGCCGAGTCACGTTTCCCCTAGATTGAATTTTCTGTCTGTGACTCCGCTCTCCCGGAGACTTGCATTACCGGCTAGCCATCTTTTCGGCTTCCTCTCGAACACTTCAAAACTTCCCGAAGGTGGCACCGAAGGTCATGGGAAGGTGTCCGAGTTGCCCTCGGAGGAGGTGACCTCGGATTACCTCAGCTGACCGATTTCACGGTGAGAGACCTCTCGTCCCTTCTGGATCGGTGGTTCTTCACGGACAATGACATCTGGATCCCGAGGGTGGTGGAGGTGACGCCCAGCCCCCGGGAGGGGAGGTGGCAATATTTGAGGCCTTTATCAACTCGGGACTCTGACTCCTGGTACATCCATTGCGCCAGGAGTTCCTGCAGGCGTACAAGATAGCACTCAACCACCTCACCCCGAATGCCCTTGTCCAGATGGGGCTGTTGGTGTGGTTGTGTGAGACAGCAACCAGGGAGAAGCCCACTCTCCGGTTGCTCCATTATTTCTATGAGCCTTTAGTGAGGGGCTCGTCGGTCATGAAGGGCGGGCCGAAGTTGGCCTTCGGCTCCCTCATAATCCATCTGATGCCTGGTCGCTCGGACGAGTATCTGGTGCATGCCTCCCGGGACCACTGGGGGACTGGCTCCGGAGGTGGTTCTACCTCCGGGTTGGCGATCCGGTCCTACGACAGCTCCCGGGAGAGGGCGGTGAATCTCCTCAGGAGATACTATGAAGACGAGCATGAGCGCATCGTGTGCGTCATCGGGGAGGTCCCACCCAGAACCTCGTGGCGGAGGTTTTTGGGATGAAGCTTGCCCCCTAGGTACCCCTCCCCACCCCCAGTTCGCACAAGATGGGGAAAGAAGTAGTCGAGGGCCCGAGCTCCAAACTAGCTAAGGCGCAAAGGGGTCCTAGGGAAACCCGGGTAAAGCCCCCGGTTTCGGACGCAAGCTCTTCTAGCGCCACGCTGGTCCAGATTCCGGCCGTTGCTCCGGTGAGGCCACTCATCTCTCCCAAATCCGGGGGACGCCCGCGCCTCGGAGGCGGGTCTCTCCAAGCCCTCTAGGGGGGGGGAGTTGGTGGCTCGACCCCGTGCCCCGATCAAGTTGGAGCCCCCAAGGAAACGGGGGCCAGGGAGAAAGGGGGGTCCAACTCGGGGAATTATGCCCTGACACCCTCTTCGACGCGCTCACTTCCAGGGGCTACTCCTCTGCCGTCACGGTGCCAGGCCGTGGTCTACTTCCAGGCAGCGAGAGCCCCTCCCCGGATGACGTCCATATCCGCTCCAGAGATGGACATCGGCTCCCCCCCAGCGGCCCCCCTCCCAGGAAGGGCAAGGGACTCTTCATCCTGCCTGGGGTTCTGACTCCCCAGGTGGACCTAACATCTGCATCCTCAGACGGTGGCCTCCCGGAGGATGACGCCGTGGCGGGAGCATAGTCCTTCGGGTGAAGGAATCCTCCGGAGGATACCGAGGTCTCCGAGGGGGACGCGGTCCTGATGTCCTCGGGCGAGGCGCACCAATTTGCGCTGGGGTTCCATACCCCCCGAGTCCGGAGGCACGCCCAATGGGGGACCATTCAGGAGCGCTATGAGGAGATGATCTCCTTCGGGCTTCAGGTCAACGCAACTCACCAGAACTCCTAGACCTAGCTCTCAACCACCTCTTACACTTAGCTTTTTCTCCCTTTTAGACCATGGCCATGGCTTGGGGTCAACGGGTGATAAGGACATCAGTGATCAACTAGCTAATGAGCAGCAACCAGTGTTTACCAAATCAACATATCAAGGTCCTATAACGAGGAGAAGGCAGCAAGAGCTCAACTCCCAGGTTCAAGCTTTCTTAACTGAAATCAATTATAAATTGGATGATAAGTCAGTACTACCCATGGGAGATTCGTTGTTGTTACTTAGGTAAATTGATGATAACATGGCTACGGGAGAAGAATCAAGTGGAGGAGAAAGATATTTTCGGAGTTTGCTTAGTTTTATAACAATTCTTGAAAAGACAGATTCCTGCATCAAATCAAGAACCAATCTTTATGGTCAAGAGCTGATAGATCATCAAGTAAGCTTTCCAGGAAGCTATAGAACAAAAAAATTGGAGTTCAATTACACCCTATGGAGCCAACACAAGTTCAATGCGTTTTTCTGCACAGTCCATAAAGATATGGCTCTAGTGAATTCATCTTTGATCCAACCAAGGAGATGTTTTTTTGTTTGAAAGTAGACTTGATATGGAATCCAGAAAATCAAGAATCACGCAAATTGGTGCTATATTTGGAAGGTGAAACTGACTTTGACCAAGTCAAGACAGTTATAACTAACTCCAGAAAGATTCCAACTCATCCCATCTAGCTGTCATCCCCACATGGAGAAGTTTTCCTTTGAAGGTTTCCTTGCTGTTCAAGCCATGTTTGAGTCGAAATCAAACTAGATATGTTTAGATATATTCCTGCAGCAATCCTACTTAGAATAGGACTCTATATTTAGTTGTTTTCGATGGTTTCCTATTGGGATACAACATGTACTCGAGTTTGAGCCTTTCCTAGGCCTATATAAACCCTTGTCATGTGCCTGGGCATGGGGGCTGATGTTTTGGAATCAATAAAACTTTGTGTTAGCTGCTACTACATAGTTTTCAAACAATTAGATTGAGATATGAATTGTTCTTCGCGTGTTCTTGCTGTTCTTGCAAAGCTGCTTGGTTTGAAGGCCCGGAAACCTTGTTTCTGTGGCGTTCCCCTTGCTGGTGCTCTCAAATCAAGGTTTGAGTTGTGTTGGTAAGTTTCTATAGGTTAGTGTTTGGTTAATTGCTTAGTCTCTGCAAGTTTTGTAAACAACACAAGATTGGCAGCTAGCATTAACAGGGCATTACCTAGTTATCGTGCAAAGATAGATAGGATATCCAGTGCAGATCGGGCCAACATTGAGAAACCATCAACCTCCTTGCTAGTTTCTCATCAATTTGGTATCAGAACCAAACGTTGACACTGGTAATAACCGTTTATCTTGCTTAGTTTAGTTTATCTTCTTCCTTTAGTCCAAAAAACCCTCAGAAAAAAACCAAACCCTTTGTTTTTGCTTTAATTTTTCTAGGTTTTATCAAGTTTGAGTCCAATAGATTTCCAATCTAGTTGGTAATCAAATTGCAATCCTTGCTTCTAGATAAGAACTCAGTAGATTAATTGGTTTGATCTTGCTGTTTTCTTTTCCTTGCTTAGATTAGATTACTTTGCATCATATACACCACAAAAACACAAAAATATCCCTTGTTACTTGTTGTTTCTTTCGTTGAATTGCTTTGGTTATCGAATCAAATAGTTGCAGCACGTTAACTTGTTGTGAAACATCCTCAATATTGCAAGAAAACAAGTGCAAAAGCATTAAACTTGCTGATTTCATTTGCTCCAGATCTAAAACAAGTTTGATCTGTTGAAGCACATCAAAGTTGTGATCAAATGTAAAGATCAAGTTGAATTTGCTTGCTGCAATCTAACAAAAAAAAAACCAAGAAATAAAGCTTGATTCACAGGAAACACCCTCCTATCCAATTGACATCTTGTTGTTTTCTAGCCTCTCTTTGTCTTTATTTCCTTGGTCTGAAAACTAGCAAGTTTTCTACCGATTTATCTGCTTTGTGCTTTGAAAGAAAGTTTTAGATCTTTATCTTTGCAATTGTGATCAAATCAGCAACTTAAGGTGTTCTCTTTCGGATAATTATTTGATCTTACCGTTGAGAATTAAAGCAAGTTTTCTTTGAATTGCATCCTACCAAACCCCAGATCAAAACCTTTGTGTGTGCACAACTTGCTACTTTGCAATTAGCCAAATTATCTACTTGTCTTTTCTGCCATACAACTAGATCTGATTTGAAAGCACTTTAGCTTTGTTTTAGGGCTTGTAAGAACTTGCTGCAGAACAAGTGATTTGCGAGAGATAGCCACCACTAGAAAAATTTTCTTTGTTTTCTCTTGTTGTTGCTAATCATGACAGGAAAACAAACCTACCTTGATGGTTCTATCTTTGGAGAAGATCTTGACAAGAATAGACTACAAGCACTCAACAAGCTCATAAGGAGAGTTGCTGGGAATGAGCTTGAAAACAAATTGGACCAAATGCAGCAAGAATGGCAGAAGCAAATGGATGACATGATGACTCAATTTCGGAACATGCTAGCAGAAAATAATGCTATGGCTGCTGCTGCACCACCCCAACAACAACAAGCAAATTTAGAAGCACAAATATTGGCACTATAGGCACGAGTTGTTAGAGAACCAGAAGATGAAATGCGTAAGATTAAAGTTTCTATTCCTCAATTCGCTGGTAAGTCTGACCCAGAAGGTTATTATGATTGGGAATTAAAAGTTGAACAAATATTTCAATGCCATAATTTCACTGACGCTACGATGGTAAGAATTGCATCTATTGAATTTACTGATTATGCACTAATATGGTGAAATCAATTGCAGAGAGATAGGAAGAGAGTTGGATGTGTTCCAATTATCACTTGGAATGACATGAAAACTGAGTTAAGACGAAGGCTTGTTCCCTCTAATTATATGAGACAAGGTCATAATAAATTGCAATGTTTAGTGCAGGGAAGTAAATCTGTCGATGAGTACTACAAGGAGATGGAGATAGCCATGATAAGGGCAAACATTGAGGAGGAACTAGAGGCTACAATGGCTAGCTTTTTGAGAGGTTTGAACCCTGAAATTCATGACAGAGTTGATATGGCTAACTACAATAATTTGCAGGAACAATATCACTTTGCAATCAAGGTGGAGCAACAAATTAAAGGCGCAAGGAGTAGGTCAGCACCTTCTAATACTATTTGGAGGAAACCCCAACACGCTGCCCCTTTTTCCAATGCTGCAAACAAGCAAACGGCAAACAAACCAGCACCTAATAAGTCAAATTTTTGGGCAAATTCTTCTTTTCAGCAAGCTAATAAGGCTCGAACAAGTAAATTTTCTAACACAACTAGTTCCTCGTCAACTAGTAACATAGTTTGTTTTAAGTGTCAAGGTAGGGGACACAAAGCAAACGAATGCCCCAATAGTAGGACCATGTACATCAATCATGAAGGAGGATATGAATCAGCAAGTGCGGAAGAACAAGAATATGACGATGAAGAAGTCGTTGCTACAGATGTGGAGGAAGAAAATAACACGCAATATATGGCATCCACAGAATCAGGTGAGCTTTCTTTGGTTGTTAGACCTATCCTTAGTGGACAAATGGTGGCTGCAGAATAAAATCAAAGGCATAATCTATTCCAGACCTGATGCAAGGTAAGTGAGAAGGTATGTAAGCTTATTATTGATGGTGGAAGTTTCAATAACATTGCTAGTACAGAGCTTGTTGAAAAATTAAAACTTCAAGTAACTAGGCATCCTCATCCTTATAGAATGCAATGGCTTAATACATGTGGGGAACTTAAGGTTAATAGCAAAGTTAAAGTTCATTTTCCTATTGGTAAATATGTTGATGAGTTGAGTGTGATGTTGTACCTATGCAAGCTTGTCATTTGCTGTTAGGAAGGCCTTGGCAATATGATAGAACTACAATGCATGAAGGAAGAACCAATACGTACTCATTCAAACACCGAGGTATGGAAATTTGTTTGCTGCCTTTAACCCCTGAATAGGTTTCGCTTGATGAATACAAGAAGGCAAACCAAAGAGAACCTGAAATGGTAAGCTTGGATGAAAACATAGGTCGATTGCATCCCTGGGAAAGAAACAAGAGCACAATGCAGCCCCTGACCAGCAAAAGAAGCAAACAAAAGGAGGAAAGGACAAGTGTTTCTTAGCAAAAAGTGTAGTTTGCAAGATGAACAGCAAATGATCTATTTTCTCTATTGCAAAGAAGTGTTATTTTCTGCTGAAACATTAAATTCCTTGCCTAAACCAATGGTTGATCTTTTACAGGAGTTTAAAGATGTGTTTCCAACTAGATTGTTGTTTTCTTCTACTTGTCAACCTCAAACTGATGGTCAAACAGAAGTAAATAGAACATTGGGCACAATGCTAAGAGCTATTATTAAAAAGAACTTGAAATCTTGGGAAGATTGTTTGCCACATGTTGAACTTGCTTACAACAGGGCTACACATTCCACTACTAAATTCTGTCCTTTTCAAATTGTATACTGTTTCAAAACAATTGCTCCCTTTGATTTGATTCCTTTGCCTTCCCATGAAGTAACAAAAAAGATGCAGGAAAGAGGGCAGATGTTGTAAAGAAGATCTATGTTCCAGCAAAGGAGAACATGGAAAAGATGATAGAGCAGTACCAACGGCAAACCAACAAGAAGAAAAAGAGAATCAGTTTTGAGGAAGGAAATCTTGTTTGGTTTCATTTGAGGAAAGAAAGGTTTCCAACACAAAGGAAATCGAAGTTGTGGCCTAGGGTAGATGGTCCTTTCAAAATACTAAAAAGGATTAGTGATAATGCTTATGTTCTTGATCTTCCAAGTGAGTATAACGTTAGTGCTACTTTTAATGCTGCATATGAAGATGACTCTCAGTTGAGGACAACTTCTTTTGAAGAGGGGGGGGGGGGGGAATCATGAGGACATCAGTGATCAACTAGCTAATGAGCACCAATCAGTGCTTACCAAATCAACATATCAAGGTCCTATAACAAGAAGGCAGCAAGAGCTCAACTCCCAGGTTCATGCTTTCTTAACTGAAATCAATTATAAATTGGATGATAAGTCAGTACTACCCATGGGAGATTCATTGTTGTTACTCAGGTATATTGATGATAATATGGCTACGGGAGAAGAATTAAGTGGAGGAGAAAGATATTTTTGGAGTTTGCTTAGTTTTACACCAATTCTTCAAAAGACAGATTCCGACATCAAATCAAGAACCAATCTTTATGGTCAAGAACTGATAGATCATCAAGTAAGCTTTCCAGGAAGCTATAGAACACAAAAATTGGAGTTCAATTACACCCTATGGAGGCAACACAAGTTCAATGCGTTTTTCTGCACAGTCTGCAAAGATATGGCTCTAGTGAATTCATCTTTGATCCAACCAAGGAGATGTTTTTTGTTTGAAGGTAGACTTGATATGGAATCCAGCAAATCAAGAATCACGCAAATTGGTTGAGGTTTGCTTGGTCAAATACTTGTGGAAAGATGACTGCAGAAAGCTGATGCTATATTTGGAAGGTGAAACCGACTTTGACCAAGTCAAGACAGTTATAACTAACTCCAGAAAGATTCCAACTCATCCCATCTAGCTGTCATCCCCACGTGGAGAAGCTTTCCTTTGAAGGTTTCCTTGCTGTTCAAGCCATGTTTGAGTCGAAATCAAAGTAGGTATGTTTAGATATATTCTTGCAGCAATCCTACTTGGAATAGGACTCTATATTTAGTTGTTTTAGAAGGTTTCCTACTGGGATACAATATGTACTCAAGTTTGAGCCTTTCCTTGGCCTATATAAACCCTTGCCATGTGCCTGGGCATGGGGGCTGATGTTTTAGAATCAATAAAACTTTTTGGTAGCTGCTGCTACATAGTTTTCAAACAATTAGATTGAGATTTGAATTGTTCTTTGCGTGTTCTTGCTGTTCTTGCAATGCTCCTTGGTTTGAAGGCCCAGAAACATTCTTTCTTTGGCTTTGCCCTTGCTGGTGCTCTTAGATCAAGGTCTAAGTTGTGTTGGTAAGTTTCTATAGGTTAGTGTTTGGTTAATTGCTTAGTCTCTTTAGGTTTTGTGCACAACACAAGGTTGGCAACTAGCATTGACAAGGCATTGCCTAGTTATCATGCAAAGATAGATAGGATATCCAGCGAAGATCGGGCCAACATCAAGAAACGATCAACCTCCTTGCTCATTTCACACCACTGGGGCCGGTTCATCGATAGCCTCTGGGCCACCGAGGAGGAGATAGCCTCTGAGCTCTCAGAGAAAGACAAAGCGCTCAGGGAGTTGGCCGCGATATGGCCCAACTCGCGGTGTCAGAGGACATTATCGCACAGCTTCGGAAGGAGCTACAGGCGGAACGAGCCTTTACCCGTGAGGCAGAGGCCTCGAGGGCCTCGGCCATTGTCGCCAGGGGGAAGATGATCTGCTCCACCCTGGAGGAGCTCGGGGTTGACCTTGGGCTGGAGGATGACTCCATCCAGGCCTCATCCTTGATCAAGGAGGTCACATGTTTCCATGACATGCAGGTCTCCTTGATCTTGGAGGCGGCAGATGTCTGGGCCAGGGGGATTGCGGCGCCGGTGATAGCCCTGGCGTCTGCTCTCATGGAGCACTGGGGACGGGATGCCCACATTATCGGGGAGCTCATCCCCCAGACCTTTCCTGACTTCTTTGAGTCACAGCGGCCGCATCTCGAGGAGCTGGCTGGGGTCCTCTTTGATCAAGTGGTTGGGGCGCTGGAGTTGTCGTTGGCAGACCCAGAGTAGATGGCACCCGCGGCCGAGGAGGCCTCCCAGGGGGGAATGTCGATGGGCAAGTATGAGTCCCCCCGACCTCTAGATAGGTTTTTA
Organism: Pharus latifolius; assembly: GCA_019359835.1. Taxonomy (NCBI): domain Eukaryota; kingdom Viridiplantae; phylum Streptophyta; class Magnoliopsida; order Poales; family Poaceae; genus Pharus; species Pharus latifolius. Next base: position 16,799,527 of record CM033324.1, on the reverse strand, counting down.
TTTTTGCCGGGACCTTGTGCTCCCAATAGCTTCTTAGAAGAAGCCTCGGAAAATTGTAACTATTTCACCGATGAAATAGCCTTTTTTGCTAAGTCTTTGTCCCCGGTTGCAAACAGGTGTCCGGACAGAAGGTCCCTGGGAGGGGAAAATTTCCAAGCCCCGAGGGTCTGGGGGGACGCAGCCTGGGGAGCGCCCAGGCAGCTTTTACTTTGCTAAGTCCTGCCGTCAGGGGGAGCGTCGGTCGCTCGGCCCCCATGCCCGTTGAGGAGGACTTGGCTTCCAGGGCCCCCAACAGGGGGCAACTGACCCCAGGAGGCATGCTTGTTGTGATGGCTCCCGGAGTGGCATTCAAACAATTTTGACAACTGCCACGCCAAGTTAACCCCCCCGAGATAGGGATCCTGGAGAATCCCGCCGCTTCAGATACTCCCGCCGCCTGGATACAAGTATTGGCCCGAAGACATTCTCCGAAGAGCTTTCCGGCGAATGAGGTGTTTATATAAGGACATCTCCCGGGAGCTAACGGAGGGCCTTCGAGAGTACTAGGCCTTATTGCTCACCGGAGGGGGTTGTCCTCGGTGGTAGGCTTTCGGGGGAGCTTAACTCCCCCGTTCACCGTGTTTCTTCCCAGGCGCTATCGTCCTGAGAATACCTCGACCCACTAGGGGGCTGTCCCCCGGCTCCCCGTTGTCAATAAAGGTAGTTTTTACTATTGTAATTGCTTCTTTTTTTATGAATTTTCCCAGATGGTCTCCCAATTATATTTCTCCACTTCGCCGTCCACCCCCCCCCCCCCCCCCCCCCCCGTGGGAAGTTAGCAAGGAGTGCGTGCGGTGGGTACGAGGCGAGGAGGAGCCCCGGTCACAAAAGGACCCTATCCGGGGCTCAGAGCCCCCTGGGGCGAGGATGTGCCGAGGGGTTATACAGCGCTAGTCTGAGAGGGCCCCGGTCGAGAATTCCACCGATTGAAAAATTTTCTGGTCGAATCTTTCCAGTCGAAAATGAACCGGTCGAGAGTTTTCCTAGTCGAAAATTCCCACAACCACGAATTTTCCCAATCGAAGATGACCTGCCTGAGAATTCAGTTGAATGTTCCCACGACCGTGAATTTTCCCGGTTGATGATTTCCACGACCGTGAATCTTCTTGATCGAAGATGACCTGGCCAGGGATTTCTGAGATCGAAAGAAAAAACCTGACTGGAGATTTCCACAGTCGAAAATCTCCCTTGCCGTGAAATTCCCTAGTCGAGAATGATTTGACCAAAAAATCTTCATGGTCCAAAAAAGACTTGACTGGAAATTTCCACGGTCGAAAATCTTCCTGGCCATGAATTTCCCGGTCAAAGATGACCTAGCCAAGCATCTTTACAGTCGAATGTCCCCACGGCCGTGAATTTTTGTGGTTGATGATTTCCACGACTGTGAATCTTCCAAGTCGAAGATAACCTGGTCAAGAATTTTCACGGTTGAAAAAGACATGACTGGGAATTTCCAGGGTCAAAAATCTTGCTGGCCATGAAATCTCTCGATCGATAATGATTTGACCGAAAAATCTTCATGGTCGAAAAAAGACCTGACTGAGAATTTCCGCGGTAAAAAAAGACCAGACCGGATATTTCCACGGTTGAAAACTTCTTGACCGAGAATTTCCGCAGTAAAAAAAGACCAGACCGGAGATTTCCACTGTCAAAAATCTCCCTTGCCGTGAAATTTCCTGGTCAAGAATGATTTGACCAAAAAATCTTCATGGTCGAAAAAAGACCTGACTGGAAATTTCCATGGTCGAAAATCTCCCTAGCCATGAATTTTCCCGGTCAAAGATGACCTAGCCGAGCATGTCCACAGTCAAATGTTCCACGATCGTGAATTTTTGCGGTTGAAGATTTCCACGACTGTGAATCTTCCCGGTCGAAGATAACCTGGCCAAGAATTTTCGCAGTCGAAAAAGGCATGACCGGGAATTTCCACGGTCGAAAATCTTGCTGGCCATGAAATTTCCTGGTCGAGAATGATTTGACCAAAAAATCTTCATGGTCGAAAAAAGACCTGACTGAGCATTTTCGCGGTCAAAAAAGACCGGACCGGATATTTCCACAGTTTAAAAACTCTTGACCGAGAATTTTCGCAGTAAAAAAAGACCTGACCGGAGATTTCCATGGTCGAAAATCTCCCTGGCCGTGAATTTTCCCGGTTGAAATGACCTAGGCAAGAATTTTCACAGTTGAAGTTCCCACGATCATGAATTTTCCTGGTCGAAGATAATCTGGCCGGAAATTTTCGCGGTCGAAAGAAAAAACTAGACTGGGAATTTCCATGATTGAAAATCTCCCTGGCCGGCCGAGGCGGGACGTTGCTCCCAGAGGAGGGAGAACCCGGTGGCAGGCTTCGGAGTATTTGAGGGGCGAACTAGTCTCTCAAAGTGACTCGTTACCTTGGTCCTTTGTAAACGAGTTGCCGCTTCCCCCCTCAGTCGACAAGGGGTTACTGTGAGCTGCCCGAGAGGAGCGGGGCTGCCGCCGTCGGCAGCTTCTGGGGCAGCGTGGCGGCCCGTATCATCCTCACAGCGAGGGCATCCTCATGGGGAGGGCATCTTCGAAGTGAGGGTACTAACCTCAGAGGCAGTAAGCCGAAAACCTGTTAAGAAAAATTCTGACCATACTTGCGGAGAAAAGAAGCCATTTGTATTAATGACAGCTGAATATAATGCCTCCCCCTGCAAAGTCGTGACAGGGGAGGGAAAGAGCCCAAAGGCTAAATGTAGAACTTGCGTAGCAAGTCTGCATTCCATGTGTGCTTCAACTCCTGGTATTCTAGGGTGGAGAGTTTGTAAGCCCCCGAGCCCAGGACTATAGTGATCTTGCACATGCCCTTCCACTTCAGGCTGAGTTTTCCCTGTGCTTGGGGGTCAGTGACGCGTTTGAGGATAAGGTCCCCGAGATGAAAAGCTTTCACTTGGACGGACTTATTGTAAGCATAAGTTATCTCACGCTCGTAGATGGCATTGCGTAGGAGCGCCATGTCCTGCTATTTTTTGAGGAGGTCAACTTCCAACCGTTGGTTTTCATTGTTGGCTTGGTATGCTACGGCTGTAGGTCTCTCAAGGAGCTCGACTCACAGCGATCAGAAGCAGACCTCCGAGGGTAGGACCACCTCAATCTCATATACGAGTGAAAAAGGGGTGCACTCGGCAGCCCGACTCGGGGTCGGGCACATGGAGAAGAGGATGTTGGGAAGTTGGCCAAGGGCTCAACCTCCAACTACTTCGAGAAATAGTCCACCGCGACGACTGCGTACTTGTAACCTCCCAGGGTCGGAGGGAAGGGACAGAGGAGGTCTATCCCCCAACGCGCGAAAGGCCAAGTGATGGGGATGTTTTGCAACGCAGTGGAGGGTAGATTGGAACCCTTCGCCATCTTCTGACAGGCCTCGCATGTGGAGACGAGGTCTCTCGTATTGCGGACTACAGTAGGCCAGTAAAAGCCCTGGTGGATGTCTTTTGCCACGACGACGCGTGGGGCCAAGTGAGAGCCACAGCTCCCCGAATGTATGTCTTCGAGGCACTGGGCCCCCTCGCTCGCATGAGGCAGCGATCCAGAGCAAAGGCCCCCCTTGTAGAGTCTCCCTTCCACCAAGAGGTATGCTCATGCCTTGGCACGGAGGCATTTTACCTCTACCTCGTCGGGAGGCTCTCCCTCCCCCCATATGAGGGAGATGAAGGGGTCCATCCAAGATGCGGTTCAGGTGATCTCAGAGACTTCCTGCTAGAAAGGCTCTGTGTCAGGGGCGGCCCTAGTGAGACACAAGGAGCCGTCGAACAGGAGTGTCCAATGGTCATCACGCCGGGGCTGTCCAATGGGGGAGTCCCCTTCCGCCCTGAGGGTCGGGGTCCATTCCGCCACGTGAGGGAGAGGGAGAGGGAGAGGGAGAAGGGAGCTAGCTCGGCCCCCTTCTTCTCGATACGGTCGGTAGCCTCCTTGTTTCGTAGTATCTCCCCCAAGGGAAGGGAGGACGGGACTGTGATGGGGTGCCCTAGGAAGTAGTGACAAGCTTCCTGGACACCATCAGGAGGGCGTAGCAAATCTTCTTCATCTCCGTGTATCTTGTCTTAGCACCTTGGAGGGCTTCGCTTTTAGGATCAAGGATGCCAACTAGAGGGGGGTGAATAGGAGGCTTTAAAAAATTCTTTCCCCACTAAGCAATTTTTCAAAGATGTTTAGGATAATCTAGGGTTGCAAGACTTTATCAACATTCTAACATCTAGTTGCGATTAATCAATATGAGATATACAATACAACAAGCAACTAGTGAAACAAATAATTTGTGTCAAGGTAAATATGAAATGAATAAGAGATACACAATTGACACAATATTTTTACCGAGGTCTCAGAGACTCACCCTGTCTCCCCTACTGCTCGTTGAAGCGCTCACACGTGAGCCTCACTTCTATACCCACGAAGGATATCTCAACTCGGGTTGCTCCTTCTCCACACCGGATAGGAGAGCACCAAACCTTTCACACGTCGTTTGTCGGCCTCTCCAACAAACTTCAACCGGAGAAATCACGACTCTCCTCTAACACTGTCTAGGCAAAGGTGATCGTCAAGAGTAACAAGTCGGACCCTTTCACTTGAACAAATCAAGTGCTCGAAGCTCAAATGATGCAAGCGTATGCACACACACTAGCACTAGCTTGCAAATGGTGGATTAAGCGCACTAAGCACTCTTAGCCTCACACAAAGGCTCTCTGTCAAATCCACCCAAGAATTTGGCTCAAATCTAGCCTCTAGATGCAATAGAACACATGCAATGGACTTGGCTAGCTTATACACAATGATATCAACTTCTTGAGCAGCCCCAAATGAAGGTAAACACAAGATATATATAGCCCTCAAAGAAAACTAGCCGTTTGCCACGAACAGGCAAAATTTTGTACAGGCCGGACATTGTCCGGCCATGCTGGACACTGTCCGGCTAGTACAACAAATTTTGATCGTTGGAAACCGTCAGTTACTGTTGGGAGATTTTTTTGTAAAGACTGAACAAAGTCCGTCCATGCCGGACAAAGTCCGGCCCGTCCCAGACAAAAGCCCCCGGATCTGGCCACAACGGACAATGTCCGGCCTACCCCGAACAAAAACCCCCGGAAGGATGTAAACGTCTCTGGTTACATGTCCAATTTAGCTCAAAGAAATTTGTATAGGCCAAACAAAGTCCGGCCATGCCTGGACAAAATCCGGACAATGTAAGTTGACATTAAAACAAGTATGAATTTTGATCTAGAGATCCGATTGAGGTGATTTTTAGCTTGTTAGAAAGATAACTCAGAGTTACAATTTTATCAACGGGAGCAAGACCTAGATATGCCTAGATATTTCTAGAAAATTCAAAAACCTTCCTGCTGCCAAAATATCCAACACAAATGTCATTTCTGAAGAAATTTTTCTATTTTCTCACGGATATGTTTGTTGACACTCAGTAACGACTACGACCACATAGGTCAAACATCCGGTCAAAAACAAGTGGTCGAGTGGATTTGGTCGAGCATACGCAAGCGAGCTAAAGACTGGTATGACCAGCTTGAACTCCTACGACCACGATCAATCCCTAAACAAAGATACAGCCAAACCGGCAAACACGACCACAACCACACTCCAAGGAAGGAAACATATTGCTCTCGCTGGCGATCACGACTAAGTGCAGTTTCCAAAACATTTTCACTAATGCAACACAAAGTACACTTAGACTTTCTAGCAATTCATGAGGTGATTAAACACTAGTGCAAGATGATATGAATGCATTTGAGCTTCGACACTAGATAGACTCAAGCTACTAGTTTTCGACCCCTCTTAATAGTAGGTCAAACTAGTAAAAAAAAGTCCTGTCAAACCGGTCTATCTCCAAACACCGAGAGCGGTAAAATCCTAAGAAAACAATCCTTAATCTTGGATCTTACCTTCGATGAAGCTCAACTTCGTGAAGCTCAACCACTCAAAGCTTGTCCTCGCAAAGCTCGACCTCACTAAACTTGACCTCGTGAAACTCGTCCACTCGAAGCTTGTCCTCGCAAAGCTTGACCTCGCTCAAGATGGCTCATATCGACTTCATCCTCTTCATGCCCTTGCTTGCTTTCATCTCGCAACCATTCTGAGACTACAACACATACACTCAATGCACAACGTTAGTCTCATATATAGGTCGTCATTAATCACTAGAGAAATTACTCCACACTGGAGTTAACTCAATAATTTATCTTTTCGGTGAAATGACCAAATCAATTTCGATAAGCAACAAATGAGTAAGAGATGAATCATACAATCATAAGGATCCATATATGATACAAGAAATACGCACACGATCGATACTACTCATATCATGATAAAGATACGCAATCAGCACATATGACTAATATGATGAGCTCCCCCTCAACATATGCATCAATATTAAATCACAACAGGGAATCATTGACTTCTAGGGTTTAACAAATAACAATTCAATATACATGTGCTAAACCAGGATTTATTCAAGTTGTCATTTAATCATCAAAGCTGTCATTATCCAGATTAACATTAATCATCAAGGGTTTATCCAAATCGTCATTAATCATCAAAACCTAGATACCTAGATCGACCTAGATCCAACAATCTCCCATTTTTTGATGATTGATGACAATAATCTCTATAAATCCAAAATAGATTCTTCAGCTCCCCCTCAATATGTGCAATAATATTTTGGAACTGAGCAAAGCATTTAATCATTTAAGTTAAGAGATATAAATGACAATTGAGCACAAGTTCAATCAAGTGATCTTCCAAAATATCAACTATCTCAATTTTCTCTAACTCAATTATCTCTCCCAAATATCAATATCAATGATCTCAAATAATATCTCGTATCATCCGAATATCAAATGATATCTATCTCTCCCCCTTCGTCAACTACCTCGACTATCTCTCCCAAACTTTCCTAAACTCTCTGCCCTAAAGCTCTCAAATATCTCTCCCCTTTTGTCATCAAGCACAAAAAGGAGGGTTAGAAACTTAAATTTTGACAAGAAAAATTTTTGGGGGATTGACTCATTCTCAAGTTTGCTAGGACAAGTTGTAAGATATTTCCAAGAAAAAACTGACTTTTACTCGAAATGGTTTTCATTCGAAAACAAGATCACAAGAAAAATGTTGCAAATATTTTTGAAAATGTTTACAAGATATATCGATGACATTTAATCCATTTCTAATCATTCAAAAACTAGATGCATCTAATAGTTTGATGTGAAGATATCTGCTAGATGCATGTTTGTCATATCATGATTGATCTCTAAATCTCTTTATACGAAAAAGTCTCTTATATAATGATGTCGTATATCAATATAGTCTAATCAAGAATTTTGAATTTAAATTGTTCACCATCTTTACGGCACTTTCAATATTTAAGACTGGCATCTATTCGAAAGCAATTCTATAATCCAATGTTTTCTTTCATCCATAAGAATTTAAGCACAATAACCACAGGATGTACTCTTTTGATTTTTCTTGCAAATCATAAGATCCAAATCCAAATAATCAAGTAATTCAAGATCTGTATTTTTTGGATATCAAGGATCTATCTAGGATTGTATTTCAAATACCTAAGAATGCATTTAATGGCAATCATATGACATTCCTTAGGAAATGGTCGAAATCTAGCATATATGCAATCACTAAATATGATGACGGGCCAAAATGCGGTAAAGTAAAGCAAACTATCAATCAAAGATCGATAGGGTTTAGATTGACCGCTTTTTCATGTTCATCCATGTCGATATGTTCGTTTGTAGCCATGAGAGTTGTGATATCTTCATCATCTTCCATCTCGAGGCTCTTGAGCGATTGCTTCACATGCTTGAATTTACTCTCGAACATTCTGTTCTTTGAGTTGCTTGTTTCGTCGTGCATGGAAGTAACTTTGCCTTTCAATCATGTGCATCTCGATGTCCCTAAGCATCATCTCATAAAAATCTTGATGGAAGGATTTATTAGTATTATCAAAAGTCATGTCAGAAATATGTAGTTGACACACAAGAAAAATAATGTCTCGATTAAGTATTTGATGATGATTGTGTCAACCTTTCAATTTTGAAAATCATTTGATATAAGAAAAGTTTTTCAATCTTTTAAACCAAACGCAATTGGAAACAATAGTTTCAATCCTGAAAAATTTCACTTCTTTTGGCATTAAACACAAAAAGAACATACAAATGAAGTATATGCCAAAAGGAGGTTTGTCGAAACATTTTTAGGTCAAAAGGTTGAGAGAAAAGCATATGACCTAGTGAGGAGTTCAAATTTCCAAAAATAAACTCAAATCTCAAATTCATTTGAATATGCTCCAAATTCATGAAAATAATCTTTACTTGATATTTAAAAACATAATCAAAAAGCATTTCAAATATCAGCAAATGAATCATGGGGAAATGAAAAATGTGGGAAAAATTGGAAGCAAGGATCTGACAAAACAGGGAGTAAAAAGAAATAGTAGTAGAAAAATTCAGGAACTATCTAGTTGCACAGGGCCAGACGAAGTCTGTTAGGGCCGGACAAAATCCAGTTAGGGCAAATAGAGTTCGGCTCTGGGTGGGCAACGTTCGGACAGTTTAGTTAAACGCCTAAAAACTTCTGAAATTTGTAATTTTGCAATTTTGCTTCAAAAATGAAATCAAGTTCCATACTAGATTTGAATGGCAAGTCAGGAACTTAGTTGGATACCATTTTGAATTCTCCACCATGATCACTACGAAGTTTCTTGATAGAGAGTTCAAATTCTTTTCAGCTCTTTTTTCAAACCTTTTAAAACAAGAGGGGGTTTCAGATTTGTGTGCCAAAAAGAACACCCAAGTAAATCTGGAGAAATCATCAACAATGATGTAGCAAAAGCTACTTCCTCCAATGCTTTGATGTTCAGTAGGGCCAAACAAATCCATATGCAAAAGTTCAAGGGGTCTAGATGTGGATAAAACATTTTTAGCCGAATGAGTGCTAGCAACTTGTTTTCTAACTTGACATGCACTACAAAGTTTGCTCTTTCAAATTTCACATCTTTCATTCCCAAAACAAAATCCTTTTTTAGAAGCTTGTTTAATTGATACATTCCAACATGAGCTCATCTATGATGCCAAAGCCAGCACAAAGAAATTTTAGTTACTAAGCAAGTTGAAATACAAGAGCCTTTAGAACTGAAATCGACCAAATACAAATCTCCATAATGAAAACCTTTGAAAATCAGAGATTTATCTTTTATGCTTTCGATGATAACTCCATTCGGTTCGAATATGCAGCGAACATTCAAATCACAAATTTTTGCAACCGAAAGAAGATTGAAATTTAAAGATTCAACAAGAAACAAACACATTTGAGATGGAAAGGTTGTTTGTAATTGCTACTTTACATAGTCCAATTACCTTTCCTTTGCTGCTATCACCAAACGTGATTTTGTCAACATCACTACTTCCCTGGTTGAAGGAGGTGAATCTTTTTCCATCACTGGTCATGTGTTGAGTGCATCCACTGTTGAGCACCCAATGTCTTCCACAAGTTTTGTAGTTCACCTACAATAAAAATTTCAGGCACATTGGGTACCCAAACTTGGGTCCTTGAGAGTTAGTGATGAGTGTCTTAGGCACCCATATTTTCTCTTTGTGTTCATTGAAGAATGGTGCACCAACAAATCTAGCAACAACTCTCCCATGCTTAGAGCTTTTGAGCATGTAATGAGCATGATAATCTATGGTTGCAGCTTTAATGGCAAATGGACATGATTCAAGCAAATGTCCTGTATCATGGCATTTATGACATAATTTATTGCAGGCTTTAACAAAAATAGTCTTAGTTGTTGCTTTATTTCTTTTATGAGGATCATAGCTTAATCCTTATTTTCTAAAAGAACATTTTTTTCTCACCTAGAAGTCGATCGATGATTTCTTTGCCTTTAAAACATTTCACAAGTCCCTTGTTCAATTTTTTGACTTGAGCTTTTAATTCTAAATTCTCTAGCAAAATATTAGACATTACAAGCATTTGAAATTTCCACATTCTTGTCATCTAATATTAAATCATCACAAGTGGTCAAAATTGAATGAGAGATGACACAGGATGCATTTTCTAAGATATCACATGTAATTCCTATATCGACCTTGGATTCTGAAATAACCAGATCTTTGAGAAGTAAAGCTTCATATGAGTCCTTTAATTCATCATATAAATTATTTAGTGAGGAATTTTCTTTTCTTAGCATCTTGTTTTATTTTGCTATTTTGCTAAGAATTTCATTTTGTTCCATCACCATTTCAATAAGCTCATCATAGGAGGGTTCATAGTCTAATACCTTTCCATCATCACTTGCCATAAGACAGAGAGATGACTGGTCATTTGTAGACATGCACTTTCCAATTGCAATTCCTACCATCTTCTTGGAGTTGGATGGTGCTTCATTGTCGGAGTCGGATGGTGCCTCATTGTCGGAGTCAAAATCTTAGGATCCTGAGTACCATTCTCCAATGCATGCTTCACCCTTTCCTTTCTTGTTGTAGAGCTTCTTAAAGAGCATCTGCTTGCCCCTTGATCCTTTCTGGTCGTCTTTCTTTTCATGAGATTTTGGATTATCACTTCTTCTGTTTGGGTACTTTGAAGCATAATGCCCTTTCTCATGACACTCATAACAAGTAAAATTCTTGAAAGACATCTTCTTGCGTGATCCTTCCTTGTTGAACTTGTTGAGAAGCTTTTGTGTCTTTCTTATGAGAAGAACAAGATCACAATCAGATGCTTCATCTGAACTATCTTCTCCCTCTCGGATCTCTTCGACCTTGGCCTTAAAAGCCAAATTCTTATTTTTAGAGCCAGAAGCTTCTTCAACCTCTTTTCTTTCCACCTTCTACATTTCATGAGTGATAAGAGTACCCAGCAGCTTGGTGGGAGTTGTAGATGATAGGTCTCCATTGATCTGCATGATCACAATGGTGCCGAATCTTGATGGCAATACCATAAGCATTTCACACACCACATCAATGTCTTCGAACTTGGTACCTAAGCCTTTAAGATCATTGATTAGAAGATTTAGTTGAGTGAACGTGTCACTCACATTTTCATTTTCAAGCATGACAAAAGAATTATATTCTCTATTAATTTTAATGAGTCTAGCTTCCTTGACTTTTGAAGTTCCTTCATGAATCACTTCTAAAGTTTTCCACATTTGATGTGAGGTGTCAAGATTTCTTATCCTATTGAACTCATTTAGATCTAAGCCATTGAAAATAGCATTTGTAGCTTGAGCATTAGCTTGGAGGTTTTTAGTTTCCAAAGGTGTGGGGTTTTCCATGTCAAGAGGTGCTCTAAAACCATCTTTGGTGACTCTCCAAGCATCTAAACTAATTAACTCTAGATATACTGCCATTCTAATTTTCCAGTAGATATAATTTTCTCCTTTAAAAAGGGGAACCTTCTCATTTAAGATTTCTCAACAGAAGACATCCTCTCTCAAGATGGTAAGGTCTTAAAACTAAGAGACCATGCTCTGATACCACGTGTTGGTCGAAGGATGTTGACTAGGGGGTGAATAGGAGATATTAAACATTTAAGCGTAATTAACAATTTCAATTACAATTGCTGATAACAAGAATTCTGTTTGAAAATCAACTTAACAGTGAAAAAAGAACTTCAAGTAAAAAAGAGTAAGAAAGAGATAACCGATGACACGATCAGTTTTTTCTGAGGTATCAGAAGTTTGCTGACTTCCACTAGTCCTCATTCAAGCACTCTACACAAGAGTACCACCTCAATTCCACTATTGGTTGCCCTTCTCCTCTCTGGATAGATGAGCACCGAGTCTTCACAACCTATACCAGGCCTCTCTGTCAAGTACAGTCTATGGAGAGATCACAGGTCTCTACTGGTTGTCTAGGTGACGGAAATCTCTTGATCTACTTCGTACACTAGAAGCTCAAGATGCTATGCACTTTACTCTTCCGAGCTAGCTCTTCAAGACAACAGATGAATGGAATGCAAGTATGCCAGCTCTTAATGCAATGCTCTTCACTCTTTGGACGTGCTCCTCAAAACAACGAATGAATTGAGTACAGTTATGCCAGCTCCAGATGGTAAATGTGAAGGAATGAGACTTGAATGCTCTAGGCTCTTTGCAATTCACTAGCAACAACTAGCAGCAAGTTTGAGTGCTTTGAAAGATTTGTATAAATGCAACAACACTAAAATACAACAACATTATCTACTTGTGAAGGTCTCGCAAGTTGTATTTAAAGCCCTTCAAACGAAATCTAGCCATTTGTCCGTTCTAGACAAACATTCCCACTAGTTGCTGGGCATTAAATGCACTTGTTAGTGACCGTTTGAACTCAAGCTTGTGAAGGAATCTTGGCTCGAACACAGATGAACTGCTGGTCTGAATAAGAGAATAAACTTCTGATCGCAATCTTGTTGAACTGAACAATAACCAGTAACATTTGGTATGATCAAGACAAAGTTTAGTAAGACACGACTAGATTGAACAGATACGACCACAAGCAGTTCCTGTTACTAGCACAACCATAACCAGTATTGAGCTGATACGACCACGATCAAGCTCAATATTGTTATGACAAGCTTTGTACTGAATGATCATGACTGGGTCTTGACTCAACCACGGATTCAGTGACTGAAGGTCTCAGAACCGACAATAGGACCACGAAGGTCGCACACAAGGTCACTGAGACCACGGAGGTCACAGACTCAGCCATGAGACCAAGAAGGTCTCAAACACACTCTTTGAGACCACGAAGGTCACTCACATAGTGATGAGGACATCCCAAGGACATATACACCTTCATGAATAGCACCTATGCATGGTGATGCTACACATACACTTAGTGATTCTGGCTCGGAGAATTCAAAGGAAGCATACCATGGTCCAATTACTCGCAGTCGTGCTAAACAAATCCAAAACCAGGTGAAAGCTAACTTGAGTTTAATTTCTGATTTTAACGACTTGGCGGTGTTGCCGGTATGTTCTTCTTTTGTGTTACTTAGGTACATGGGAGAGGAACCAATGCATAAGAGTTTTAGCAAAGAGAAGAGGAGCTGTTGTACACTTGTTTGTGTGGGGTTAAACCAGCCCAAGATGGCTTCGACCAAAAGAATTTTGCTCGGCATGCAGTCTACCGACCAAGCGACAGTCCAACTTCGACCAAGCACCATTCTAAGCACAGATATCCAATTTGATCGTGTGAGTACTTGTTGGAAAGTTATTCAAAAGAGATTTCCAACAAATCTATAATCATTAAATGTCGACATCATATGCAACTAGGATACCAAAAAGAGTAACGACTGTACGAGAGGAAAAAGTCTAGTCCGAATCCGAGAAAAATTATTCCAAAATTCTTTTATCTCTTATAGTATGTTAGGATTTGAATTAGATTAGGATTTGATTTCTCGTTTAAAACTTTTATCTTTTGTAAACACCATCCTCTATAAAAGAGAGGCATGGCCATGGTTTTATGTAGATCATGAAAATTGGAGATTATTTTGGTTAGACACCATATGATTTTTATAAGAACCAAGAGAGTTCTTGCTGCCATGTTCTTGTGATTCCCCAGGAACTGCACCTAATTTATGCTGCTGCGCCTTCGAGCATCGTTTGTGTGGGTTAGTTTTTTGGTTTGTGGACTAGCGATTGTTCGGATAGCAGGCTACGGTTGGCTTCCTCGTTGTTGGGTCACAATTCTACCAAGTTATCCAAGAATCCTACGTCGTGAAGATCGAAAATCCCGTGTACTGATTTCTCACGAAGTTGGTGCATATCACATAGTCTTAAGACCACAAAGGTCACACACAGAGTCTTTGAGATCATAAAGATCGCAGACACAGTCGCTGAGACCACTAAGGTCGCAGATGCACTCGCTGAGATCACCAAGATCACAGATATAGTCTTGAGACCGCCAAGGTCGCAGACACAGTCGCTGGAAGCACTGAGGTCACCAACACAGTCATTTAGACCACTAAGGTCGCAGACACGGTCTCTGATACCACTAAGGTCATAGACACGGTCCTTGAGACCACTAAGGTCGCAGACCGATCATAGATTGTGTGACCATGGAAAATGAGAACATAGACTGTGCGACTATGGGCAATAAGAATATAGACTATGCAGCCAAGATATGCAGATAAGCTTTAGCTTGCATCTAAACTATATGATATGCACTTTGAGCTTCAAGGTGTATAAGATAGATCAAAAAGGCTATACCCCTCTTAATAGTACGACCATAAAATCTAAAACTAAAAGGATAAATTAGGTCAACTTTACCACAGATGACCGACAAGAAGGCTAGAAAATGAATCTTGGGCTTCATCAGCCTACATATTTGCTTCGGCCATTTCCTCATGTGGTTTGAGGATTCTCAGCTTGTTGCTTCATAGACTCATCAATCTCTATCCGAAACTGATAATACTCATGATAAACATGTTAGCTCTGTTCGTTGTCATTGATCATGAAAGCTCTAAAGATTTATCAATCTCCCTCAAACCCTAAGCAGACTTATTTTCGACAATCTCCTCTAAACCTTAAACAGGTCTATATTCAACAATCTCCCCTAGGGTTTGTATTCATTAGTTTAGAGGGTTTCAACTTGTTGCTTTTTGACATGAATTCGTCATACTTAGATCTGCAACTCACAATAAATGTGTTAGCTCAGTTCATTGTTATTTAACTCTGTTCATTGTCATTAATCACCGAAACCATAAACCTTAACGAGGCTTATTTTCAAAAGTTAGTAAATGTTCCACTATAAGTCAAACTCACTCGACCCTTGCTGCCCATCTCTCTCTCTCTCTCTCTATTTCCTTTTGTTCCACGCTCCAAGCTAGAGTGATCAGGGCAAACTGAAAGGAAGCTCGATCCCTCTCCAATGTAAGCTTCTCATCACCTCTCTCTCTCTCTCTACTTGCAAACTAGCTGTAGCTCCAAAGCTAGCTAGCTAGTTGGCTCTTACAATGCATCATGATTTATGAGCTCACTAGCTTGCATTTTGTAGTTAGGTTAGTGTTTCATCAAGTTAGGGTTTCATATATTAGTTGTAAGTAGATGCATATATATAGCTTAATTGGCCAAGTTTCATGCATGCTTGACACATTATGTTTTTCAATTTGTCAATTTTTTGAATTGTAGATGGACCAGGAATATGTGATGTATGGAATAAAATGTACTACTCTTCAGTATTTGGAGGGTGTGAACGAGTTAATTAAATTTGCTGAGCAAGAAAAGGCGAAGAAGGGAGAAAATGATATGCATTGTCCTTGTACAAATTGTATGAACTTAAATAGGTTTAGCAACTCTTATTAGATTAAGAGCCATTTGATTCATCGTGGTTTTAATGCACGATATACCCGTTGGATATGGCATGGTGAAAATCTTGAGAATACAAGCAACGCTACTAATCAGTAGGACCCAGAAGTGGATTGCAATAATGATGATCATCAGAATTTTGATAATATTCATTCTGATGTGCATGTAGATGATGACAAGCTAGATGAGATATTAGGTGATGTAGAAGAAGACTACAGTGAAAATGACTTTCATAAATTTGAGAAATTGATTGCTGATTCTGAGAAGCCTTTGTTCCGTGGATGTGCAAAATTTACAGAGCTGTCTTTTGTGCTGAGATTATATAATTTGAAGGCAAGAAACGGTTGGAGTGATAAGAGTTTCATGGAACTATTAGATATTTTAGTGGACATGCTTTCACAGGGAAATGAGTTGCCAAGATCAGTTTACCAAGCCAAAAAACTTTTGTGTCCATTGGGAATGGAAATCAAAAGAATACATGCATGCCCAAATGATTGTGTGCTGTACGATAACGAGGATGAGAATTTGCACGTTTGTCCAAGATTCGGTGCATCACGATATAAGTGTAGGGACCGAATTGATAGTGAATGTGACATGGTAAAGAAAGGACATCTGGCCAAAACTGTGTGGTATTTGTATGTGATTTCTAGATCGAAACAGCTGTTTGTAAATTCGAAAGATGCGAAGTACTTGTGTTGGCATGCTGAAGGCTAGAAACAAGATGAAAACTAAGACATCCAGCTGATTCTATTCACTGGAGAAACATTAGCAGAACGTTTGGTGAGTTTGGCGGCGAAGTGAGGAATATAAGGTTTGGGCTGAGTACAGATGGTATGAATCCAAACAGAAATATGAGCAGTCGACATAGCATTTGGCCGGTTCTTTTAAATATCTACAATCTTCCTTCGTGGTTATGTATGAAGAGCAAGTACATCATGATGTCGTTACTAATCTCAGGACCAAGACAACCTAGAAATGATATTGATGTGTTGCTAGTGCCTTTAATCGAGGCTCACAGAAATTGTGGAGCGAAAGGGTGCAGGTGTGGGGTGCATATAAGCAAGAGAATTTCATCTTATGGGCCATGATATTTTGCACTATAAATGATTTCCCGGCCTACGAAAATTTGTCGGGCTATAGTACGAAAGGAGGCAAGGCTTCCCCTATTTGCCTAGTTGAAACTGAGAGCATGTGGTTACATAACTACAAAAAAAAGTGTACATGGGTCACTACAGGTTTCTTCCGATGCATCACGCCTACCATAAGAAGAGGAAATCATTTAACGGGAAGCGTGAGAAAGGATCAGCCCCAGTGTTTCTGACCGGTAAGGAGCTTTACTTGCACGTGAAGGACATCAAAGTTGAGTTCGGTAAATATTCTAAACCTTAAGAAAAAAATGTTTGGAAGAAAAAATCGATTCTTTGGGATCTACCATACTGAGAGCACTTACAAGTTCGACATTGCATTGATGTCATGCATGTAGAGAAAAATGTTTGTGACAGTTTGAGTGGTTTGTTGTTGACCATTCTAGGAAAGACAAAAGATAGTATCAAAGTTTGCCGTGACATGGCGGAAATGGGGATAAGAATTGAGCTTGCACCGTTGGAGAATGGAAAGCATACATACCTCCCCCCCCGGCGTGCTATACTTTGTCAAAAAGCGAAAAACAGAACTCTGTTGATGCCTCTATGGTGTTAATTAAAGTTCCATGTGGGTATTCTGCAAACTTGAAAAAACTTGTATCCATAAAGGACTTGAAACTGGTTGGCATGAAGTCCCATGATTGTCATGTGCTGATGTCATAAATGCTTCCCATTGCTATCAGAGGTATTCTCCCAGTTAAAGTCAGAGAGACAATTACAAAGCTATGTTATTTCTTCAACGCAATATCTTGCAAGGTAAGTGTATTCCTACTAAGTTAATTAGCTCCATTCATGGAACTTGCCAGATTTTTCTGATCTAAATATTTGCCACAACTGTGTCTTGCAGGTAATGGATCTGGATGGACTGGATGATTTGCAACGCGATGTGATTACAACTCTTTGTCAGCTCAAGATATATTTCCCTCCATCTTTTTTTGATGTTATGGTCCATCTAATTGGTCACCCTGTCAGAGAAATTAAGTTTTGTGGACCTGTGTTCCTACACTATATGTATCCATTTGAGAGATTTATGGATATCTTGAAGGGATATGTAAGGAATCATCATTGGCCCGAGGGCAGTATCATCGAAGGTTATGCCGCCAAGGAGGTGATTGAATTTTGCACCAATTATATGGCCGGGGTTGACCCAATTGGCATTCCTAAGTCCCGACATGAGGGCAGGCTTCAGGGCATAAGAAAGATTGGATTCAAAGCAGCCGTCCCTATGAGTGATCTATAAGCAAAAGCACATTTTTCGGTCTTACAACACATGACAAAGGTGGAGTCATACATACATGAGCACAAGGCAATGTTTCTGAAACAAAATTGTTCGAAGCCAGAGATTTGGGTCACCAGAGAACATAACAGTAAATTTGCTGGGTGGATCGAAAATAGAGTCCTCTGAGTTGCCAAGGGCTCTGTAAGTGAAACTGTTACATGGTTGGCTAGAGAGCCAAGATTTACTGTAGGCAGTTGGCATGGATATGACATTAATGGGTATTCATTTTATACAAGAAGTCAGGACGAGAAGAATACTATGTAATGTAGTGGAGTGACACTGTTTGCTATTTCAGAGAAGCCAGGGCAGTAAGGGCACTGAACTCATATTATGGTGTTATTGAAGAAATATGGGAGCTCAATTATGTATTATTTAAAATTCCTTTGTTTCGATGCCAATGGGTCAAAGTCCCTCAAGGTGTTAAAGTTGACAATTAAGGGTTTACCTCATCGATCTCAATAGAGTTGCATACAAAGTTGATTCATTTATACTTGCTAAACAAGCCACACAGGTATTCTACATCGTTGACCCAGCCAATCCAAAATTGCACATTGTCCTTCACATAAAGAGACATCTTGTTGGGGTCAAAGACGTTGTCGATAAAGAATCAGTTTGATGAAATACCTCCATTTTTAGATGGCATTCAATATGTCTCTATCGAAGATATTGATGAAACAAGTTACCTACAAGACGATCACGAAGAAGGATTATGGGTCGACAACCACTCTTGACTATTCTATAATTGATGTATATTACTTGAAACTTTAATTGAAGAAATATGCACTCAAGCACATGCAATAAATATTTATATATGTATGCTCTTGTACCTGTGCCTGTTCATTTTTCAGAATAGTTAGAAAAAGCATATATATATATATATATATATATATACCTTGATCTAGGAGAGTTTGGAGAGAAATAGTTTCTCTATATGGACCTATCTCCAAACCTCTAAAATATTTTAAATCTATCTCCACCCTTAACACCAAAAAGAGGTGTTTTGGTTGGAAACAAATAGTTGTATCTATGGTAAAGAGAGGAATAATCTCTTTGTATAGAGTTATCCCATGGGGATCCTCTTTACCCAAATAGATCTCTAGAAAATAATCTTGAAGTCCCATAAAGACTCCCAATTGTCTTTCTTCACATTTTTTCCAGATTAAATCTACAATGTCTTTACTGAAGTAAGACATTTCTTCGTCTGTTTTGAAGCTTAATCTAGGAATTAAATGTTTAGCTGCAGAGTTATGCATGATCTTTTGATGTTTTATTATTCCCTTATTATATGTTAATCTATCTATAGGGAATGATTGAATAGATGTTGCGATAGGTTGAATGGATGAGTGCAAATTTGATGATCCTACATGCCTACTAGTATGAGGTGACTGATCTATAGGAATTTTCTGTGATCTAGATGCATGATCTTCTGGGCTATATTCTCTACATGAGAATGCGAAGTAATATGCCAATGCATTGAGTGCTGAAGCCTTGTCTAAGGCAGATCTAGATTGCCAAATCAAGTTTATCAACCCTTGTTGTATTTTTGTAGCACGAAAATTATGATTAAAACAGCTTTGTCTCCCTTGAGATGGTAGTGGCAGATTCCATGTGCTGAATTTTATCAATTGATTGCCTTCTGGCTTCTCCATTTTTGTCGCGCCCCGAAACTAGGACCACGACTACTCCTGTAGAGACCTAACTCGCTGCAGCTAGTCCCATATATGCATAGCATACACATACCCTTGACTTCTCAGGATAAGTCAAGCACAGGAGTATATTCACATTGCAACAGAGTAACTTACAAAATAGTTAAGCAGTGTGGCCTGCTGGCCTTGATATTACATAAGAAAGATTACAATGCCTTCACGGCATTCATGGTTTAGCAAAATAACAACTACACAGCAGAAGATAGGTGACCCACCCACAATAAGAAGTGGACGGCAGAACAACACATCAGGGCAATGACGGGACTGACTCTTCTTCTTCTGGATCCAAGAAGTTCTCCACGCCTTCATCTTGATCATTGAATGCTCCATCTACTGATTTGTAGGTTGCAAGAGTGAGCACTTACGTACTCAGCAAGTCATAGGTAAGAGTAGATACATATAGTAGTGATGGTATGAACCTAGACTAGTCAAGAATTATGGATGTTTATAAAATAATCTTTTTCTTTCATACCTCATCTCATGGCAGCACCTTTCATAATATAACATCATCATTCATGCTCACTAGATTATAGCACTACCGCGACACGTCGACACACGACAGCCCACGGCAGCACTCCTTATCATGACAACACGTCATTTGGGTAATCTTTATTTAACACATTTTATTTAGAAAATAATACTTGTGTCACACCCCGTGGATTTAATCCACCGCAGCAGACTCCTATAAACCCGGGAGCTCGGAGTATTCGAATACGTTTTTAACTCTGCAGAGAGGTACCAATTTACCCACAAGATATTCCACTTTCAAGCCTTTCCTATCATAACATAATGATTGGACCCCTGACTCACTTCATATTGTGAGCGGCAAGGTGGAGATAACAAGAACTTTTGTTATGTATCACTCACATTTCACCCCTGACCCTGTGGATCTCTCGCGAAACACAATTGTGGCGGTACTCCCTCCACCCTACTCATGTTCCCATTGCTGGGTCAGATATCATATCACCTTCAGTGATAGTGGGAGTCATCCTCCATGTCAATCATCACAACACAACTCATGCAGGGGTTTCATGTGCGATCCACATAAGTACTTGTTCAGGCCTGTCCCATACCAGGCTTGCGGTTAGCACGTTGTTCATGTCACTAGATGCACAACACAAGGTTCTAGTCCTTATATGCCAGTGACCAGACCATCCACAACCTTGCACCTTCAGTGCCTGCATATCCTTTGCAGTCTAGCACCTCCAGTGCTACCACCATCCATACCATTTTTCTGGTCACGGTTAGAGGTTTTATTTCATGAATATAAGTATATACATATATAATAGTTCATGGCTCAAAACTTGTTTATTTCACATTTCACAGATAACCAGTCTAGTACTGCCAATTCATAAATCAACCATTCTCAATCTTTCACATGCAATATTTTCTATATTCAAGGTTATGTTATAGCAACATTTAAAATATAGGTTCAAGATGACCAAGGATATGACTTGCCTTCCGCGTCGTAAGAAACAGCAGTTGATGACGGGTTAATAGCGAAGTCCTCGAACTTAGTTTCTAGATCTGCTCGGCGACAAACCAAACAATACACACAAATATTACTTAATATATTAAAATGATTTATGATCTATATGCAGATATGCTTAACAAGAATGACTGAACGATACTGGGAATAATTGAGATTACAAGCTGAACTGAGTTGAGAGTCTAGGGTTTCAAGGAATTGGCTAAGGATGGGTGTTAGATGCTCTTAGGATCTCAAGGTTGCAATAAGAACATCAGTTTTGTGGTTGGTTTGATCAAAAACAGCGAATGTCAGCAGATTGACATTCGGATCAAGATTCTGACATAACTTCAAGGAAAGCTAGAGAGCTTATCTCAAGTTGTGACAGTAGAAGAAAGTATAGATCATAACTCTATAAATTCAGTGGATAAAGTGGCTTTCAAAATGCACAATCAGAAGTGGGTAAACAAGGCCAATGCCATTGGCTGGCATGCACTGGGACAATGTCAAAAATTAGGGTTTAGCATAAAATGCATTTCAAGGGCTCAAATCAAGTTGTGATAGAAGAAGAAATTGTAGATCACAACTTCAGGAATCTAAGGGACAAAGTTATGCTCAAAATGCACATCTGGAAGGAAGTGAAAAGGGCTAATGCCACTGACTGACATAGTCTGGCATTGAATCTGACATGGCCAGAAACTAGGGCTTGGCATAACTTTTTATCTAGGGCTTCAAATGATGCACCACTTTGTCTGGGAGGTAGGCAATGATAACAGGAACAAATCACTCAACAGGATCCAAAGCTGAAAATGGCTGGAAGATGATGAAAATCGGTGAAGAAAAGTGGTGGCGACACGGCACAGTGAAGCCACTGGACAAGGTTTTTGGCATGGCTATAACTTGAATTCTGGACAGTTTCAGAGATCGGGCTAGAAGACAAATATGCTCAGGAGGTTGAAGCACACCTGAAGGACAAAGTGGATGAAGCTGAAACGGCCGGGAATAGGTTTCTGGTGGCCGGCGCCGGAGAAGAAGATACTGATATTGGGGCTTTTTGCTACAGGTCAAATGAACTTAATTCCAAGCTCAGGGAGTATGAGGGAAGCATAGGGATGCTACTGGGATGGTCAATTTGGTCAGAGGATGGCCGGTGTAGCCTGGCGACGTTCGCCGGCAACGGGTGAAGTTCAAAATTGGAGAAACCTTCGATTTGAGCTCAATCTGGAGATTTAAGTACATAGGCTTGCTGGAAATGGCTCACTGATCATTTTCTTCCACAGAATCGAAAGCCAATTCGGGGTAAATCGAGCTGCATTGCTGGAACAGGGCAATCGGGAATTTCCGGCGATCACCGGCGATAGGAGGCAAGGAAATCCAATTAAGTGATACAGCACGATGAGAGAGATAAGGGGAACTCACTGATGCTGTTAATTTGGCAGAAGGTGCTGTGAAATGAGCTGGCACCGTGAAGCCTCTTGCTGGACTCGCCGGAGAAGAAGACGACGGTGAGGAGATTTCGAATTTGGTTAAGTTCTGGTGAAGAGAGGATAACACAAGATGTGGGCTGCTTATATAGACCAGAGGGCGAAGCTTACAAGGATTAAACAGCAATGAATTGGCATCAGTGACATGATTTGCCGGGCGCAGATGCAACAACGGCGAGCGGTGACGCGACGGCACACAGGCGTTGCAAAGCTGTTCACTGTTGCTTCATCGGGACTCAACAATGTCGGGCGGTGCAAGGCGGTGGCGACAAGGGCTGGCAAAGTAAGCAACGTGGCACGGTGTTGCTGACAAAAGCCTGTTGTTTCTGCTGCTGGTCGTGCACAGGAGCAACGTTGGTTGTCGGCGCTGCCACATCATTGCCACAGCGATGGCTGAGATGCGGACGCGTGCGCACAAGCATGCACGAGCACAAATGCAAGCGGGGCTTGCCCGGCGGCGAGCGTGCACGGCGCAAGGAAACACGGTGAGGCTCTGGTCGTGAACTTAGCAGCTGCCTGGTCGAATTAGGGCTGATTTGTGATTTTCAGATTCTTGATTTTGGGCTGAATTGCAAATCTGAAGATTTGGAAGGTTTGATCTGAATTTGATTGCATTAATCTGGTAGACTTGATTCAACAGATGATTTGGCACAGATAGAAGATAAAATTTGAGACATTTGGATGATTTTTGATATGAACTGAAAACAGAGTAGATTAGGGTAAAATAAGTCTGAATCTTATTGATCTCGAATTCTGGGATTTAGGGTTTGATTTTGAGATACTCATAAAAGAAAAATTTGTGTTGAAAAGCATTTGGGAGGTGTTCCCTGAATCAGATTTGAATTTGGAGATGATTTGCAACATTTTGCCTTTTTAGGCTTCTGGAAAATCTGGAAAAAGGACTGATCTACGATACTCTTGGACTGATTTGCGAAAAGAGTCTAGATGATAAAATCTGGCTGCCAACTTTTTGGATTAAGGCATTGGCATACCCTTGATCATAATCCAAGAATAATCTGGTCTGAACTTGGCTAAGATTTTGATTAAATCTGAATTTCTGAAACTTAGGGTAAAAGATATTCTGTTTTCGAAAACAGAAAAGAGTTGATAAATCTGGAAGTTAGGGATAGAATTGAATCTGGGTTCTGAAGGCTTTTAGGTTTAGGATAACTGATAGATCACATCTGAACAATCTGATCTTGATTTGGGGTTATAGGAAAAATTTGGAGATTTTAGGGCTAGAACAGAATAAAGCTGAAGCTAATTTGGTTGATCTAGAAGAGACATATGCATGCATGATTTTTAAGAAAGAAACTTTTCACCCCAAAACTCAGGATGTTACACATTTTCCTGAAAAAAGGATCATCTTGATGATCTATAAATATATTTTGGACAAAATGCTCTTTGTAAGGAAAGACTTTGTCCATATGATCTAGAAAGATTTATTCCGGCTTGGAAGAGAATATCATCTCAGCCCATTTGCCTTTTATTTTAAACTGAATACTACTATCAGTTACCAAAAATGGTCTGATAGCTGAAAGAAATGGTGTCCCTAAGATAACACCTTGTTTGAGATCTTTTACTAAGAAAAAAGAGGTTTTGATGCAGACTCCAGAGATGCAAATATAAATTTCAGGAATCCTATAACTCACGATCATAAGATCACCATTGGCTGCATTAACTTTGTGTGCAGTTTTCTCAAAATATTTTGAAGGAAATATCCCTTCCTTGATACAATTTATATCAGCTCCTGAATCTAACAAAGTTTTATGTTTAAAAGCATAACCATCAAAGAATTTTATAGGACTTATGTATACCATTTTTGTTTGAAATATTTTTCAATAGAACCAATAAAATCTCCATCATTTTCTTTAAGCTCAGGCTCTATATTAGGAATGTTTTCAAGATTATTTTGTTTGTGAGATTCTAAAATTTGGATTTTTATTTTAAGATCAAACAATTCTTTTCTGAGAATATTTTGTTCTTGCCAAAGATCCTCAATTAAAAGCTTCTTACCAATTCCTCTAGAACTCCTAATCTTTTGAAAGAGCTCGTCAATAGTGAAGAACTCATTATTTTGGTTTGATCTTACCTCAAGATCTTTGTTTCCACTGATCATGGAAATATATTTTTCAAGCTGACTTCTCTTTTCTTCAGAATCCTGAATTGAATCAATTGTATCCAAAATAAATTACTCAAAACTTGTTAGGACCAAAATACTTTCTTCATATTCTTGTTCTGAAATATCCTGCTCACAACAAGAACATTCACTGTTTTCACAGCAATTTATATCAGAAGTATAGTCAGCCTCTGAATCAATGCTATTTAGAATTTCTTCTAGTTTTCCTTTAAGGTCCTTGGGATCTGATTGAAGCAAAGCTTGGACTTTCTTTTTAAAACCATTCTTGTGACATCTATTGGCAGTATGACCCTTTTCTCCACACTTAAAACAAGTAATATCTTTGTTTTTATCTTCTCTGTTGTGGATCTTTTTAGGTTTTCTTTTCCTAAATCTGTTGTTCTTTGGGTGTCTACTATTGAAGTTTTTTGCTTGATTTTTTTTTCATAAAGATCTTGTTGGAAACCAAACTGATAACAAAAATCCCCTAATTCTCTTTTTTCCAACATTTTTTGTCCTTTAAGTTGATCCTTAATTTTGAGATCATTACAAAGATCAGCCCCAACAAGCTGAATCTTTTGAGTGATTCTTCCAATATCTAGAGACTGATAGTTGAGATTACCTCCTCCTTCTTTTCTTTACAAATTTCTTATTTTTTCAGCAAATAAGGGAGGTAGGCTAGAGATATATTTTTCTTTCCAAAATTCTTGATTGGGGTCAGGAAGATTATAGAGTTTTGATTAAAATGTGTCTTTGTACCATCTAAAATCTGACATTGGTTTGCACCTCAAATTGATCAATTGTTCTCTAGTCTTTTCGTAGATATCATCGTAGTTTCCAGCAAAATGATAGACAATATTGAATAAGAGGGTGGTAATGGCATCGGAGGGATTACCCTGCAAAGCATTTCCTTCCAGATCAATCTTAATGGCCCCTAAGATGTTTTCCTTTTGCTCAAGAGTAAGATAATGATCCCACCATCCTCTAAGCTGACCAGAGAATCCTGTGGCAATCATGCCTGCCACCTGTTTATCATTGTTGCCATTGACCCTACAGGCATTGGCATACATAACCATTTGATGACAAAGGGTAAATATTTGATATTCAGTTAAACCATCAAGATTCCATCTACAATTTCTTTTCCACTAAAAGAAACCATAGAACTAACCTGAGGCATTTCTTCAAACTGCAAGTCTGCAAAGGTTGGTCTAGGATAATAATTTCTTGTCCTAGAAGTAAGTGTGACGGGTTTAAAGGCTGAAATCTTGTTTACTAATTCATTCTTATTTTCAACTTCACCATCAGACATATGATTGATAGTTTTGTAAACTTTTAGGCTATTCATTCTGCTAGTTAATTTAGAGATAAGGTCTTGTGAGCCAAAAGCCTTTTGCTTTCCTAATCTAGTATTATGATCTAAACTTTGAGGAATGAAAATAGGTAAAGCAGAATTTGAGCTAGAAGGCATATTAACCTTTACCTCATGTTTATTTTGTTTGCTACCTTCTACCAAAATATTTTCAATCCTATCAGTTTGTTTTCCCAAAGCATGCAGAGAAACATTTGCAAAATTTTGTTGTTCCATAAGATGACTAATATGCTCTGTCCTGGCAGGCTCTACTGAAGAAGTTTTGTTCATAACCTTAAGGGGACAGGCTTTGATATTCTCAGATATCTGAACAGATTCAAAAGGGGGATGAATTGATTCCACCACTTCTCCACTAGAAGTCTTCCAATCAGTGGAATCCCTTTTGATAATTGAGACTTGCTCTCTTTTCTCAAACAAATAATCTTCGACGTGAATCCAAAAAGAATCTTCATACCAGTCGAAGAAGAATATGTTTCCCTTTTGTTTCATCATATCAGCATACCAAAGGTCTCTAATTTTGGTTTTGAAAGGTTCTTTGACTTTGTTGAAAAATCTTTCTTTTCTAATCTTGTTTTTATGAAGATTAAACTCTAATCTGAGAAGAGGTTTGTCTATTTCAAACTCAAGTTTTTGAGCAAATTCAATGACATTGACCTCAAAATCTGAGATAGAAGGCTCATAGGTGCTATCTGTCGTGGTGTTACGAACACCACGGTAGGTTTTGTGGACGATCCTAGCGAAGAAAACGCGACGCGGGCTGACCGGGTGACCGGTCCTCCCCCGCCAGACAAGCACAACGAATGACACGAGGGTTTATACAAGTTCGGGTCCCGGTAGGGGCCCTAGTCCTATCGGCGTGCTCTCGACCGGAGTCGGCTGGGGAAGCTCTCCCGAGGGAGAGGTTCCGGAGCACACCTGTGAGATTGGCTATTCTAGCAATAATGAGCAAGTTTTTTTTACAAGAGGTGTACAAGGGCTTTTTAGCCCCAAAAGAAGCAAAAAGACTAAACTACCTCGCCTGCTACCGTTGGATCGAAGGGTAGCAACGTCCTTCTCCCGGCCAGGCCCCTCGGATGCTTGACAGGTGTCTGCTGACTCCCGAGGCACTCCTCGCATGACCTGCACGTGACTCAGGACCGAGGGCTCCTGTCCCCGGAGGGACGACGACGCCCGGGACAGGCACAGGGGGCCTTGTCCCCGGGCAAATGGCGGCGCCCGGGACAGGCACCGAGGGCCTTGTTCCCGGGCAAAAGGCGGCGCCCGGGACAGGCATCAGGGGCCTTGTCCCTGGGCCAATGGCGCAACTTCTTACCTGGACTGTCTCGCAGAGATTTCCCCCAATAGCAGCCCCCCATGCCCTCTGGGGACGATGCTCATTCCCGGAGGGTATGGCTCACGTTACCGGGAAAATCTCCGGGACAAGCTACCGGAACCGTGACGCTTCGATTCTCGTGCCGCGCTTATGACCGCGCCGTTCGGCCATAATGACCGCTCGCGGTTCGAACTGGTGCCTCATTTCGGGCGCCCGTCCCCTCGTTTCCCACGCGCTGTTCGAATTCCAACGGCACGGATGTACCACAAGGGGCCACGTGGCGCCCATCGGGGCCACGTGGCGCCCATCGGGGCCACGTTTCGCCTCTATAAATAGGGCCTCGGTGGGCCCGGAGAGCTCATTCCAAACTTTCAAAACTCCAGCGCTCTTAGCTCTCCCGGTAGCCCTCTCCCGGTAGTTAGTTCCCGGAAGCTTAGCCTCCGGAACCCTTAGGTCCCCCCCAGTTTTCGAAGTCTTAGCCACCGGAAAAAACCCGATGGGACCCAAGGGCCGAGCCATGGCCGCGGAGGTACCCCCGGAGGAAGTCACCTCGGACTTCCTCTGGGCCTTCGAGTTTACGACCGGGGACTTGGAGTTCCTGGTCGACCGGGGAGTCATCGCGGACGGGGATGTCCGGGTCCCCGTGAAGAAAGACGGAGCCCCCCACCCCAGGCCCGGAGAGGTCGTGGCCTTCGAGGCCTTCCTCGAGGCGGGGCTCCGGCTCCCGGTGCATCCATTCCTCCAGGAGTTCTTGAAGGAGTATGGGGTGGCTCTGAACCACCTCACGCCAAACGCCATCGTTCGGATGGGCCTATTTATCTGGCTCTTCGAGACGGCGACCGGACGGGAGCCCATGCTCCGAGCCTTCTGGTACTTCTATGAGCCGGCAGCAAGGAGCTCCCACCTGGTGAAGGGCGGGCCCAAGTCCCCCTTCGGCTCGGTGATGATCCAGCTGCTACCATCCCGGGTAGCCGACTACCCGGTGGCAGCCTCCCGGGACCACTGGGGCGACTGGATCCAGAAGTGGTTTTACCTCCGGGTCCGGGACGACGAGGTGGTATACTCCCCGGAGGCCCCCACCTACCGCTGGTCGTCCGCCCCGAAGCCCCCGTGCGGACGGAGGAGGAGCTAAGGCTCCTCGGGAAGGTCGTCACTTCCCGGGGCGTCCGCTCTATGAGGGACGCCGCCGAGGAGCTGGCGCTCCTGAAGATCTCCCCCTTCTCGCACGGAAGGAGGGGGATCGGGATGTGTCCGGCCCAACGGCCCCCGCAGAGGCCGGTGACTCGATGTAAGTTCCCAATGGCTTAGTTCATTTGATTCGTAAATTTTTTCTAACTCTTACCTTTCGCAGTCCAGCCATACCCGGCGGCCCGAGAGGTCGTAGAACCTCCTCGGGAGGTACTTCGCCGACGAGCACGAGCGCATCGTGCGCGTCGTGGGGGAGGGCCCTCCCCGAATCTTGGTAGCCGAGGCCTTCGGGCTAAGGCTACCGGAAAGAAAGCCCCTCCCTACCCCCGGCTCCCACAAGCGGGGAAGGGAGGCTGCTGGGGGCTCTGAGCCAAAGAAGGCCAAAGCTCAGAAAGCCCCTAGTCCATCGACGACGCCGGCCTCTACACCGGTGAAGGCCCGGGACGAGACCCCGAGACCGGGCGCGCGCGGGCGCCGGCCCGGAAGGAAGCAACGCCCCCTCCCCCGAAGAGCCCCACCGAGGCTCGGGGCAAGGGACCGGCGGCGGACGGGGGGCGTCCAATTCGGCAGACTACGCCCCCTCGCCTCCTTCGGCGATAGCCCTCCCAACGGCCCCGGCGCCTTTGGAGCCGGAGAGGCAGGAGGTTAGGTTCGCGGAGGCCTCGCCCCCGCGAGTGGAGTGGCCGGTAGACGAGGGGGGGAGCCCCTCGGTCTATGAGGCCCCTCCAGAGACGGAGGTCCCAAGGGCCCCGCGGCCCAGGAAGGGAAAGGGGCTCCTGATCCCCCCTGGGGAGGGACCCCCTTCGATAGCTCCTCGGCCACCTCATCGGAGCCACCTCCTCGGCGATGAAGACGCGAGCCACCAGCACCCCGGCCCATATTACCCCGGGTACTCAAGTACGAGGGCCCGTCATCGGCCGCGACGGAACCGGTACCGGGAGGGAGACCCCCCTGCTTTCCGCGGGGGAGGTCAACCGCTACACGGAGGGCCTGCAGACCCGGAAGGTCCAGGCCTATGTCTCGGAAGGGACGATCCGCGAGCGATTTGGGGAGCTTCAGTCTCTCCAAATCCAGGTACGTCCCCGAGTCGGTGGGCTTTCCTTCGGCGCCCCCCTTTGAAATTTTTCCAAACTCTTGGACTTGTAGGGGGCCGCCATTACCTGGGGGCTTGAGTAGCGCTTCGGCCAAGCGCTGAAGGAGGCGGAGGAGAGGGCCGCCGCTTTCCAGGAGCAACGGGATGATGCCCTCCGGGAGCTGGCCTGGGTCTGGGCCCAAATCCACGCCTCTGAGACCGCCAACGACCGTCTCCGGTGGGAGGCCAAGGCGAAGGAGGACGCCCTCCGGGAGCTCGAGGGCTCGAGCGTCTGGGCGGTTACGGACGTAGGGCGCTCCGTCCGCTCGGCCCTCGAGGGCCTTGGCGTGAGCCTAGGCTCCGGGAGCAGCTCCGAGGCGGCCCTAGCAACTTTCACGGAGGCTGTGCGTTTTCTCAACGCACAAGTCTCCGTGATCCTGGAGGCCGCGGATGCCCGGGCGCGAGGCTGGGCAATCCCCGTGGTGGCGGCCGCGGCCGGGCTCGTAGAGCACCGGGGAGGGGGGCACCCGGGCAATCGGGGGCCGCATCCCCCAGAGCTTCCCGAAATTTTTTGAGCCCTCGCGCCGGGAGGTGGAGCAGCTTGCCGGGTGCTTCTACGATCGGATCATCCGGGCGAGGTTCCCGGCACCGGCGCCTCCGGGAGCGGATGCACCGGCTCCGACGGGAGCCCCCCGGGGGGAGGACACCAACGACCAAGTATGAGCCTCCCCCCGGGTCTTAGATAGGGCCCTTTTTGTTTTCTTAGAATTTTGTTCCCGGTAGCTTCTTGGAAGAAGCCCCAGACACTTGTAAAAGAATATTTTGAATGCAATAGAAATTGAAATTTTTCTAAGTCTTGAATGAATGCAATGTACCAGGCTTCCCAGGAGGTTACTCCCGGGCGAAGGCCGGAAGAGATTCCCCGGGGGAGAGGCCTGTGAACCCCGGTAGGTGCCCCCCGAGGGACGCCCAAGCCGCTTTAATCTTGTTGAGTCTCTTCTCCGAGGAACGCAGCGGAGATGTTGTCCGGGAGCCGATCCGGTTGCGATGGCATCCAGAGTGGCACCTGGATAACTTCGATAATCATCGCGCTGAACTATCCCCTCCGCGTTCAGGGTCCCGGATGATCCCCCCTCTTCGGATACTTCCACCGGTGGGCTACGAGTATTGGCCCGAGGACCTGCTTCGGGAAGCCCAACGTCGTGTACGCGGCTTGTACCGGGACCTGACCCGGGAGCTATCAGAAGGCCTCCGGGATTATTAGTCGTAGGCGCTTTAGGACGTAGACTTTCCCGGTTATAATCCGGGTTGTATCGTATCGATGTAATGATGCCCACCAGAGGGGGAAGATGTCCTCTGGCTAAATGATCAATAAAGCCAAGTGTTTGCTTTGTGATTTCTTTTGATGAGATAGAGCTAAGTTTTTGCTCGTTTATCTTAGAAAGTCCGAAACGGTGTGATTCCCGGGGGGCTCCTTATCCCCCCCCCCTCCACAACGGGCCGGAGGGTAGCTCCGCGCGCTGTGGGGGTGATATAGCCCCCGGGACAAAGGTGTGCGGCATAAGAATTTTTCCAAGTTTTCCCAAGGTAGAAATTCCAATTTTGCTAAGAGAAACGTCCGGGGAAATCCGAAACGAGATTTCCGGGGGGAGCTTTTCCGGGAGACGATCGTCCGGTCACCGTGAAAATGGGGAGCCGGGAATAAGGTCTCCGGGGAAAACGTATCCGAGAAAAACCCGAGACAAAATTTTCGGAGGTAATCGTCCGGTCGCCGTGAAAACGGGGAGCCGGGATGTGCCCGATGATGAGTCTGAGTGTTTGGGTAGGGGACTAGTCTCCCAAAGTGACTCGTTACCACGGTCCCTGAGGACTGGTTTGCCGCTTACACCCTCAGTCCATGAGGGGTGATCGTAAGTCACCCTACAGGAGGGACTTCTTGCGTCATGAGAGCCCACTTCCTCACGGGGAGGGCATCCTCACGCGGAGGGCATCGCCGTGGGGTGGTAAAGAACCTGCGTTGAGACAGAGTTGAAGAAAAACCCAATTGTATTAACAATGAACCAAAATATAGCGCCTCCCCCCGCGAAATTGCGAAAGGGGAGGGATTGGTGATTACAGTGTCCCCCCTCCCCCTCTGGCGCAATCACTCCAGGGGAGAGGACAGTGAGTACAAGGTCCCCCTTCCCCCTCCGGCGTAATTGCTCCGGGGGAGGGGACGAGCCCATGTAGACTAGACGTAAAACTTGCGAAGTAAACGCAAGTTCCACGTGTACTTCAGCTCCTGCTCTTGAAGGTTGGAGAGTTTGTAAGCCCCCAAGCCCAGGACCGCCAAGATCTTGTAGGGGCCCTCCCACTTGGGGGAGAGCTTGCCCTGGGCTTGGGGGTCTGTGACGCGCTTGAGGACAAGGTCCCCAAGGCGAAAAGCCCTCTCATGCACGCACCGGTTGTATGCGCGCCATCTCACGCTAATAGATGGCGTGGTGGAGGAGCGCTCGATCGCGTTCCTTCTCCACGAGATCGATCTCCAGCCGCTGATTCACCTCGTTGGCTTGGTATGCTGCGGTCATAGCTCCGTCTAGGAGCTCGACCCGCAGCGACCGAAAGCCAACCTCCGGGGGGGAGGACTGCCTCAGCCTCGTAAACCAGGGAGAAGGGAGTACGTCCCGTCGCCCAGCTCGGAGTCATGCGCATGGAGCAGAGGATGCTGGGGAGCTCCTCTGCCCATGCACCCTGCTTAGAAGCGGCTTGCTCGAGTCATCGGCATAACCCTTGTAGGATCACGCCGTTGACCCTCTCGACAGCCCCATTGCTCTGGGGATGGGCCACTGAAGCGAAGTGGATGGTGAGCCCCAGGCCTTCACAGAATTCCCGAAAATATGCTGAGTCGAATTGGGTCCCGTTATCAACAGTGATTTCCCGGGAGACGCCAAAATGACAAAAGATGTTTTTCCAGAAAAACCACTGTACCGCCTGGGACGTGATGCTGGCCAAGGGTTCAGCCTCTACCCACTTAGTAAAGTAGTCGACTGTGACCACCGCATACTTGTATCCTCCGGGCGCTGGGGGGAAGGGCCCTAGGAGGTCCATCCCCCAGCGCGCGAAGGGCCAAGTGATGGGGATAGTCCGCAGCGCTACGGGGGGGAGGTTCGAACCCTTGGCCATCTTCTGGCAAGCTTCGCACGTGGAGACAAGGTCTTGCACGTCGCGCACCTCCGTGGGCCAGTAAAAGCCCTGACGAAGAGCCTTGGCCACGATAGCGTGCGGGGCTAGATGAGAGCCGCAGCTCCCCGCGTGGATGTCTTCGAGGAGTCGTAGTCTCTCTGGCCGGGGGAGGCACCGGAGGAGGGCGGAAGCCCCCTGCTTGTAGAGCTTCCCCTCCAGCAGGAGGTATGCCTGGGCTTTGGCCCGGAGGCGCTTAGCCTCGGTCTCGTTGGGAGGGTCCCCCTCTGATGAGGACATCACCCCTCACGATGCGTCCATTCTTCCAACACCCGTTGTGCAAGGACCAATAACAAGGGCACGTGCACGTCAAATAAATCACCAGGTGAGCTCGTTTCTTAGTACACGAGAGAATATTGACAAGAGCAAGTTACTACCTAATAATATTGTCCTTGTGCTCAGGAATCATGGTGTTGATTAGCGAGGGTGTCACTTTGGGCCAAGACGGGTCGGGAATCAAGTCTGCCGCGAGCTGGAGTCCGGGTCGGCCACGGCGGAGTAGCTTGTCTTCAAACGGGCATAGCAGATGCATACGAACTCCTTTTGGGACATTCAAGTACATTAGGGAGAAGCCCTCGACGAGAACTTTCCAACGGATCTGGTCCCACGTACAAACTCCTTCTGAGTCAATCACAATCGTCAAAACAAGTGGAAGTGGAGACCAGATTCTGTTGGGCCGTGCGGTGCTGCGTCACCTGTCTATTGGGACTTGGCCCGTGTATCCCGCGTGGGGGGCTGCGCCCCAAACCCTAGACGTCCCCCCTCTCGCATATTAAAACCTCGTAGCCATCATTGTTAGACTTGGGTTTTGCTTAGAATTTTCTGCTATCGCAGTTCGCCGTCTTTCGGTTTGTAGAACCCCAACACTTCGTGATCTTAATACTGTCGGGGGAAATATCCGCGGGACTAAGTCCAGGTAGGATGTCACGATTGCCCGGGGACCTGGCCTCTGGCCCCTCCCCGGGCGCCGCAATTCGGCTCCCGGGACGCGGCCTCCGGGGCCTCCCCGGGCGCCGCCTTTTGGCTCCCGAGACGTGGCCTCCGGGGCCTCCCCGGGCGCCGCCTTTTATCTCCCGGGACGGGGCCTCCCCGGGCGCCGTCTTTTGGCTCCCAGGACGCGGCCTCCGGTGCCCTCCCGGGCGCCGCCATTTGCCCAGGGACGCGGCCTCCGGGGCCTCCCCGGGCGCCGCCTTTTGGCTCCCGGGACGCGGCCTCCGGTGCCCTCCCGGGCGCCGCCATTTGCCCGGGGACGTGGCCTCCGGGGCCTCCCCGGGCGCCGCCTTTTGGCTCCCGGGACGCGGCCTCCGGTGCCCTCCCGGGCGCCGCCATTTGCCCGGGGACGCGGCCTCCGGGGCATCCCCGGGCGCCGCCTTTTGGCTCCCGGGACGCGGCCTCCGGTGCCCTCCCGGGCGCCGCCATTTGCCCGGGGACGCGGCCTCCGGGGCCTCCCCGGGCGCCGCCTTTTGGCTCCCGGGACCTGGCCTCCGGTGCCGTCCCGGGCCTCATCGCCCTCCTAAAGGTATTCTCGAACTGTTTATCACGTGCAGGTCACACGAGGAGCGCCTCGGGAACTAGCGACCACCTGTCAAGCATCCAAGGCGTTTGACCGGGAGAAGGACAGTCCTGCCCTTCAATCCGACGGTGGCTTCCGGGGTAGTTTAGGTTTTTTGCTGCTTTTTGGGGCTATAAATAGCCCTTGTACCCCTCTGTTGTAAAGGATCGGTTCTTTTATTGGAATAGCTAAACTCACAGACGTGCTCCGGAAGCCTCTCCCCCAGAGAGAGCCTCCCCAGCCGACTCTGGTCGGGAGCGCGTCAACAGGACTAGGGCCCCCACCGGGACTCGAACCTGTATAAACCAGTGTGTCATTCTTCGTGCTTGTCCGGCGGGGGAGGACCGATCATCCGGTCAACCCGCGCCGCGTAATCTTCGCTAGGATCACTCTCAAAACCTGCCGGGGTATTCGCAATACCACAACAGTTGACGCCGACCGTGGGGACTCGTGACAAGACGCCATGGCTCCCCCAAGAACAAAGGCTCGCACCCTTCCCGGTGATCCGGGTCTCGGAGACCCGGCGACGTCCGCCCGGGACACCGCTGTCCCGGCGGTCTCTCCCGGAGGCGACCTGGCCCAGGTACCGCCTCCCTCCTTTCCTCTTAACTTAGGTGCTTCCACCTCCAGGTCGTTCCCGGTGACCGCGGGAACCTCGGCCGGGACAAGCGTCCCCCCGACGGCTTCCCCGACTCCCCGGGACGCCCTGCTTGAAGCTCTCGTGGAAGGCCAGCTCTGCGCCCAGCGCTCTATGGACGAGCTCCTTAGTGTGTTGGCGCGGCCTCCGGCCCCCACATTTGCGTCGCACCCATATCCGGGGAACATGCCCCCGTTTATGGGTTACCCGGCGGCCCCTCTGGCCTCCAGGGGTTTGTCTGCCCCGTATGATCCTGCCGGGGGGTTCCCTCCTCCTGCGGGATATACGCCCGGACCCTTCCCGGCACCCGGACCCGTCCCGGTGCCGGGCGGTTATTTCATGCTGGGGCCCTTTGTGGCACCAGGGGGGTACCCCGTCCCCGGCCTTTTCCCGGGGCCGGGAGCCCACTTCTTGCCGGGGGTTTACCCTGCGCCGGGAGCCAGTCCCGCCTCCCGCGTCGCGTTTAGCGCACCGGGGGCGGTTGACAGAGCAGCCCCCGTGCCGCAGTGGACTTCCCCCCGCGTGGGTTCCCCGGTTCCGAACGTCGCCGCGGGGGCTCCCCCCTCGCCGGTTCCGGGTGTTACAGGGCCTGCCCCCTTCCCGGTTCCGGTCGTGGCCACTGGGGCCCCCTCCACCTCGATTCCAGGCGTCGCCGCGGGCACCCCCTCCCCGGTTCCGGATGATACAGGGGCTTCCCCCTTTCTGGTCCCGGGGGTCGTCGCAGGGGGCTCGCCCCAACCGGCTCCGGAAGCTACAGCGCACGAGCTCCCTCCCTCGGCGGGACATGTCCGTTCCGCCCCGGGGGAGGTCGAGCGAATGCGTTCATCAGAGCGCGGGGAAGAACTTCCCCCCGGACGTGGGCGCGGGGAGCCTCGCTCCCGCACCGGCCGGGGGAAGAGACCCACTGAAGAGCCAACCTCTCCTGCGGAGAGCCCGGACGTCCGGGAACTCAGTCCCAGTCCGGAGGAAAAGCGTCGCCACCGCCATTCTGGCGGACCTCTCGGACCGCTTCCAGACTCAGACAACGAAGGTCCCGTGAAAGAAGACAGCGACCGGGGCTCTCCCCGGGAAGTGCAGGAGGCCAACCAGCCCCTGTGCCGGAGACTTCGCAGCATCCGGTGGCCGCGGCCCTACCGCCCGCCACACATCGAACACTATAACGGCGAGGCGGACCCTTACGAGTTCGTGCAGGTCTACTCCACTGCCATCTCCTCTGCCGGGGGGGACGAGATAGTATAGTGCAACGTCTTCCCCCTCTACCTCTCCGGCATTGCCCGCTCCTAGTTCTACAACCTGAAGGCCGGCTCCATCAACTCTTTCTCGCAGCTCAAGCGGGAGTTCTGTGCCAACTTCCAAGGGAACTATGTGCGTCCCCTGGACTCCTCGCAGCTATACACTGTCCAGCAGAGGACTGGGGAAACCATCAGAAGCTTCTTCAAGCGCTTTGCTCAGGTGAAGAGCAAAGTGGCCCACGTCCCCGACTCTACGGTCATCGAAGCCTGCAAAAGCAGCATTCTCCCGGGGGAGCTCCACCGAAGACTCTCCCGAAGTTGCCCCTCTTCCGCCGACGAGCTCTTCAACGTGCTCGAAAAGTACGCTCGGGCGGAGGAAGACGATATCTGGAAGAAGACCCAGGGGGCTCCCGCCCCCGTCGACCGGGGGGCCAGGGATCCCCCCAAACGCTCCAGGCAAGGGGGGCGTAGCGAGCCACGGCCTCGGGACACCTTTGTCCTCGAGGGCGGAGGCGGCTCGCGCGACACCCCGAGGACCAACCGCCCCTTCCCCAAACCGAAGGGCAATGGGGGAGGACAGTCTTCGCGCGGCCGGGAAGGCCCCGCGGGGAGAAGGCGGGAAGGACCGTGGTGCAGCCTCCACAGGTCCAATACCCACGCTACCTGAGATTGTAGCCAACTGCTGCAGCACTTCGCGGACTTCCTCGACCAGCGCGGGCAGGGGGGGGGACTCCGGCCTCCTTGCTCCCTCGGCCAGCTGTTCCGGCTCTTCCCGCTCCCGTGGGGGGTCAGCAGACGCAGGAGGGGGAGCCTTCAGAAGCTCTCCCCTTTCAAACTTCGCAGCGGCACATCAACGTCATCGTGGGAGGATCTGCCTCCGGGCGGGACTCTAAGCGCCAGCGTAAGGAGTACGCGCGCGAGGTCAAGGTTGTGGGGGTGCTACACGCGTCCCCGCCACCGAAGTGGTCGGACGTCCCCCTCACCTTCACGGCAGAAGACGCGCGGGGGGTTCGCTTCCCCCACGACGACGGGCTCATTGTCTCCGCGACCATCTACAACTGCCATCTGGCCCGGATCCTGGTGGACGGCGGGAGCTCCGCCGATGTCTTATTCCTGAAGGCCTTCAAACAAATGCAGGTGGATGAGAAGCTCCTGCAGCCCGCTGCCGGGCCCCTGCAAGGTTTTGTCCCGGGGAAGGCAATCCACCCCGTGGGCAAGGTAGATCTTCCAATGACCTTCGGCACCCCGGAGAACTACCGGACCGAGCTGGTCCGCTTCGACGTAGTAGACCTCCCCTCCTCCTACAACGCGATTATGGGGAGGACGACAATCAACCGGCTGGGGGCTGCCACCCATCAAAACTATCTCTGCATGAAGATCCCCGGGCCGCATGGTGTGATCAACGTCCAGGGAGACCAAGACATGGCCCGCGCTCTATACGAGTGCGCTGCGGCCACGATCGGAAGCGTCAACCTCATAAAGACGCCCGGGGGGGAGGCTTCTCCCCCGGAACTAGATGCTGCTGCGCCACCGCCCGGGAGGCCCCTCCTCAAGCCGCATCCAGAAGGGGGCCTCCAGAAGGTCCTGCTGTCCCCGGGCGATGAAGGCAAAACCGTCCGGATCGGGGCGGAACTCCCAGAGGAGCACGCAGCGCAGCATGCGGCTTTTCTGCGCGAAAACTCCGATGTTTTTGCGTGGAAGCCGTCAGACATGTGGGGCGTCGCCCGGGGGGTCATTGAGCACAAGCTTGCAGTGGCCCCCGGTCACCCCCCGGTCAAACAAAAGCTGCGGAAACTCTCCCTCGAGCGCCAAGAGGCAATCAAGGCGGAGATCACCCGGCTCCGAGAGGCGGGGTTCATTCGGGAGGTCCTGCACCCCGAGTGGCTCGCGAACCCCGTCCTCGTCAAGAAATCAACCGGCAGGTGGCGGATGTGCGTGGACTTCACCGACCTTAACCGCGCCTGCCCCCAAGACAACTTCCCGCTCCCGCGGATTGATCAGCTCGTCGACTCCACTGCGGGGTGCGAGCTCATGAGCTTCCTAGACGCCTACTCGGCCTACCATCAAGTCCGGATGGCGGAAGGGGACGAGGAAAAGACGAGTTTTATTACTCCCCTCGGAACCTTCTGCTACGTCCATATGCCCTTCGGGCTCAAGAACGCGGGGGCAACCTTCCAGCGCCTCATGACGTTGGTTTTCAAAGAGCAAGTCGGCCGCAATGTCGAAGTCTACGTAGACGACGCGGTTGTCAAGAGCCCCCGCGCAGCCTCCCACATCAGCGACCTGGCTGAAACCTTCCGCAACCTCCGCGCATTCGGGCTCAAACTCAACCCGGAGAAGTGCGCCTTCGGGGTGCGCGGGGGGAAGCTCCTAGGTTTCCTCGTGTCCCAGCGGGGCATTGAGGCAAACACCGAGAAGATCCGGGCATTCCTAGACATGCCTCCGCCGCGCTCCGTCAAGGATGTCCAGCGGCTCTCCGGCCGCTTAGCCGCACTCAGCCGCTTTGTCTCCCGGTCGGGGGAGCGGGGCCTCCAGTTCTTCAAGATCCTCCGAGGGCTCGAGGGGTTCCGTTGGACCCCCGAGGCCCAGGAGGCGTTCGACGATCTCAAGAAGTACCTCACGAGCCCTCCAATGCTCGCGAGTCCGTCCCCGGAAGAGCCCTTGCTCCTCTACCTCGCCGCGACCCCTGTCGCCGTCAGCGCGGTCTTGGTGAAGAAGCAAGGGGGGCAGCAGCGTCCGGTGTACTACGTGAGTGAGGCTCTCCAAGGGGCCAAAACTCGGTACACGGAAATGGAGAAAATCTGCTACGCCCTCCTCATGGCGTCCCGGAAGCTTCGGCATTACTTCCTGGGGCACCCCATCACTGTCCCGTCGTCCCTCCCCCTCGGGGAGGTATGCGGAACAAAGAAGCCACTGGCCGGATCGGGAAGTGGGGGGCCGAGCTCGCCCCCTTCTCCCTGTACCTTACCGGCCGCTCCACCATCAAGTCGCAGGTCCTCGCCGACTTCGTCGCAGAGTGGACTCCCGCCTCTGGGTCCGGGGACGAAGGTCTCCCTGTGCCGCCCCGACGCAGTGATCATTGGACCCTCATGTTCGATGGGTCGCTGTGTCTCGCCAGGGCTAGTGCGGGGGTAGTCCTCCGGAGCCCCGAGGGGAAGGAACTCGAGTACGCCGCGCGGCTCGAGTTCCCCGCAACCAACAACATCGCCGAATACGAGGCTTTGCTCCTCGGGATGCGCCTCGCGCGCTCCCTGGGGATCCGGCGCCTCCTAGTCAAGGGAGATTCTCAGCTCGTAGTTTGCCAAATGGACAAGTCTTACCTGTGCCATGACGCAAACTTAAGTCTTTATTTGCAGGAAGTGCGAAAGATGGAGAGGCATTTCGACGGCCTCGAGGCCCGGCATATCCCACGTAGGGACAATGACCGGGCCGACGCCTTGGCCTGGGCGGCCAGCGCCCGGGAATCGCTCCCCAAGGGGGCTTTCCTGGAGATCATCACGAAGCCCTCGGTGGCCTCCCTGGACACGGGCGACGAGCCTCATGTCCCGGAGGTCGCCGAGATCGCCCGGACTCCATCTTGGATGGACCCCCTCATCTCCTTCATCAAGGGGAAGGGGGACCCTCCTAGTTAGACCGAGGCTAAACGCCTCCGGGCTAAAGCCCGGGCGTATCTCCTGCTGGAGGGAAGGCTCTACAAGCGGGGGGCTTCCGCCCTCCTGCGCTGCCTCCCCCGGCCAGAGGGACTTCAACTTCTCGAAGACATCCACGCGGGGAGCTGTGGTTCTCACCTAGCCCCGCGTGCCATCGCAGCCAAGGCCCTCCAGCAGGGCTTCTACTGGCCCACGGTCATGCGCGACGCGCGAGACCTCGTCTCCGCGTGCGAGGCATGCCAGAAGATGGCCAAGGGCTCGAACCTCCCCCCTATAGCGCTGCAGACGATCCCCATTACTTGGCCCTTTGTGCGCTGGGGGATGGACCTCTTAGGGCCCTTCCCCCCAGCGCCCGGGGGATACAAGTATGCGGTAGTCGCAGTCGACTATTTTACAAAGTGGGTTGAGGCGGAGCCTTTGGCCAGCATCACATCCCGGGCCGTTCAGCGGTTTTTCTGGAAAAACGTCGTATGTCGTTTTGGCGTCCCCCGGGAAATCACCGTGGACAACGGGACCCAATTCGACTCGGCTTATTTTCGGGAATTCTGTGAAGGCCTGGGGCTCGTCATCCACTTCGCCTCTGTAGCCCATCCCCGGAGCAATGGGGCTGTCGAGAGGGTCAACGGCGTGATCCTACAGGGATTGCGCCGGAGACTCGAGAAAACCGCTTCTAAGCGGGGTGCATGGGCGGAGGAGCTCCCTAGCATCCTCTACTCCATGCGCACAACCCCGTCCCGGGCGACGGGACGTACTCCCTTCTCCCTGGTCTACGGGGCGGAGGCAGTCCTCCCTCCGGAGATTGGCTTCCGGTCACTGCGGGTGGAGCTCCTAGAGGGAGCCACTCCCTCAGCATACCAAGCCAACGAGGCCAACCAGCGCCTGGAGATCGACCTCGTGGAGGGGGAACGCGACCGAGCGCTCCTCCGCCACGCCATCTACGAGCAAGAAATAGCGCGCGCGTACAATCAGCGTGTGCGCGAGAAAAATTTCCGCCTTGGGGACCTTGTCCTCAAGCGCGTGACGGACCCCCAAGCCCAGGGTAAGCTCTCCCCCAAGTGGGAGGGCCCCTACAGGATCTCCGCGGTCCTGGGCTCGGGGGCGTACAAGCTCTCCAACCTTCAAGAGCAGGAGGTGAAGCACACGTGGAACTTGCGTTTACTTCGCAAGTTCTACGTCTAGCCTTACGGGCCTGTCCCCTCCCCCGGGGCGTTCACGCCGGAGGGGGAGGAGGGACACTGTATTTTCCTCCCCTTTCGCGGCTTCGCAGGGGGAGGCCCTGTACTTCATTTTATTAGCAATACATAGGTCTTGCTTCTCAAACTGTCTCATTGCAGGTCTCCCTCATTACCGCCCCTAGCAGCGATGCCCTCCCCGCGAGGAAGCCCTTCCCACGAGGATGCCCTCCCCGCGAGGATGCCCTCCTTGTGAGGATGCCCTCCCCGCGAGGAAGTGGGCCAGCCCCAACAAGTCCCTACAACGGGAGCCTGCACTCCCATAGGGCGGCTTACGATCAGCCCTCGTGGACTGAGGGTGTAAGCGGCAACCCGGTCACAGTGGCCGTGGTAACGAGTCACTTTGGGAGACTAGTCCCCTACCCAAACACTCAAGCCCCGTCTTCGGGCACTTCCTCCTCCGGGAGTCGACGTTATTCCCGGCTCCCCGTTTTCACGGCGACCGGAAGATCGGCCCCTTGCGGCTTGATTGGATCTATCTTCCTCCTCTGGGAGTCAACGTTATTCCCGGCTCCCCGTTTTCACGGCGACCGGAAGATCGGCCCCTTGCGGCTTGATTGGATCTATCTTCCTCCTCCGGGAGTTGACGTCATTCCCGGCTCCCCGTTCTCACGGCGACCGGACAATTGGTCCCTAGCGACCCTATTCCCGGCTCCCCGTTCTCACGGCGACCGGATGAATGCCTCCCGGAGACCCTATTCCCGGCTCCCCGTTCTCACGGTGACCGGACGATTGTCTCTCGGAGAAGTCGGATTTCTCGGGCATTTTCTTCCCCGAAGACCTTATCCCCGGCTCCCCGTTCTCACGGCGATCGGACGATTATCTCCCGGAAGGTCTTCTCCTTGAAAATCTTGCTTTAAAATTTTCTAACTTAGAAAATTTCCTATGCTACAGGTGACTTCCTTCCCGGGGGCCTTGTTACCCCCACAGCGCGCGGAGCTATTCTCCAGCCCGCTGTGGGCGGGGGGGATAAGGAACCCCCGGGTGTCGATTGCACCACCCACGAGGAAACTTAACTCATCCTTGTTAAGATGAGTCGTCCAGACCATCCAAGAAGAAGAAAATAAAGAGGCAATAAAAGGAAACAACAACACAACAACTTTATTGATTCTCAAACCCGGAGGACATCTTCCCCCTCTGGTGGGCTTCGGAAATGATACAACCCGGGTTCTAACCCGAGGGATTCTCTACGCCCTAAGGCTCCTACGCCTAATACTCCCGGAGGCTCTCCGCTAGCTCCCGGGTCAAGTCCCGGTACAGCGCCCGTACGCGGCGCCGAGCGTCCCGGAGCACATCTTCAGGCCAAAACTCGTATCCCGCCGGTGGAAGTATCCGGAGGGGAGGGATCATCCGGAGCCCCGGTCGCGGAGGGGACAATTCGGCACGATGATTATCGAAGTTGTCCAAGTGCCACTCCGGACGCCACCTCAACCGGATCGGCTCCCGGACACTATCCTCGCCGCGATTCCTGGAAAGAAGGCTTAGCAAAATTAAAGCCGCTTGGGCGTCCCCCGGGGAGCCCCACCCGGACCTTCGCCTGGGAGTAACCTCCCGGGAACCCTGGTAACAATTTCAATTCAAAGACTTAGAAAAAATTCTAACTTCATTGCATTCAAAATGTTTATGTACAAGTGCCCGGGGCTTCTTCTAAGAAGCTACCGGAATCAAAAAGTCCTAAAACAAAAAAGGGCACTAGCTAAGACCCGGGGGGAGGCTCATACATGTTCATTGGCGTCCTCCCCCCGGGGGGCTTCCTCCGAGGCCGGGGCTGGGGCGTCTCCCGCCGGAGGCGCTGGAGCCGGGAACCACGCCCGGATGATCCGGTCGTAGAACCCTCCGGCGAGCTGCTCG
Organism: Pharus latifolius; assembly: GCA_019359835.1. NCBI lineage: Eukaryota > Viridiplantae > Streptophyta > Magnoliopsida > Poales > Poaceae > Pharus > Pharus latifolius. The sequence continues at coordinate 16,756,651 of CM033324.1, read as the reverse complement.
ACCTCCCGGCGCGAAGGCTCGAAGGAGTCCGGGAAGCTTCGGGGGATGCGGCCCCCGATCGCCCGGGCGCCGACCCCCCGGAACTCGACGAGCCCCGCAGCGGCCGCGATGACGGGGATCGCCCGACCCCGCGCCCGAACATCGGCAGCCTCCGGGATGGCGGGGACCTGTGCGTTGAGGAAATGCACAGCCTCCGCGAGGGTCGCTGGCGGGACCTCCCTGCTCCCGGAGCCGAGGCTTACGCCAAGGCCCTCGAGGGCCGTCCGGACGGAGCGGCCCGCGTCCGCCACCGCCCGGTCGCTTGAGCTCTTGAGCTCGCAGAGCGCCTCCTCCCTCGCCTTGGCCTCCTCCCGGAGGCGTGCGTTGATGGCCTCGGAAATATGAACCTGGGCCCGGACCCGGGTCAATTCCGCGAGGGCTTCGTCACATTCCCGGAGGGCCTCCTCGCGCTGCCCTATGGAGGCCACGGCCCGGCCCTCCGCCTCCTTAAGCAGCCGGGCGACCCGCTGCTCAAGGCCCCAGGTAACAGCTGCCACCTGCAAAATACATAAGAGTTAGAAAAATTTCAAAGTGCAGGGGATGAGCAAAGGCGTTATCGACTCGGGTTACCTGGGCCCCGAGGGACTGAAGCCCCTCGAAATGCTCATGGAGCGTCCCTCCCGCGACGAAGGCCTGCACCTTCCGGGTATGCAGGCCCTCCGAGTAGCGGGCGACCTCCCCCGCGGGGAGCAAAGGGGTCTCCCGCCCGGAGCCGCCGGCGCGGCCGGCGGGGGGTCCCCGGACCTCAAGGTCCGGTAACGCGGCCGGCATCTTCGTCGACAAGGTAGTGCCCCCCGAAGACGTGGCCGAGGAGCTCTCGGCGGGAGCCTCCGCCCAGGGGGGAACCATCAGGCCTTTCCCAGCCCCGGGCCGGAAGGTCCTCGGGGCCCCCTCCTCCGGAGGAACCTCGTAGACCGAGGGGCTCCCCCCCTCGTCCACCGGCCAGACCCGCGGGGGTGAGGCCCCCGCGAATCACACCTCCAGCCTCTCCGGCTCCAAAGAGGCCGGAAGGGGCCGAGGAGCTCCACCGTGAGCGGCGACGGGGCCCTTCGGGGGAGGAGGCGTTGCTTCCTTCCGGGACGGTGCCCGGGCACGCTCGCTCCCGGGGGTCTCGTCCCGGGGCTTCGCCGGTGTCGCCGCCGGCATCGTCGATGGGCCGGGGGTCTTTTGAACCCGGGTCTTCTTGGGCTCCGAGCCCCCGGCCGCCTCCTTCCCCCGTTTGTGCGACCCGGGGGTGGGGAGAGGCTTCCTCTCCGGCAGCTTTAGCCCGAAGGCCGCCGCTACCAAGTTCTTGGGGGGGCCCTCGCCCACGGCGCGCACGACGCGCTCATGCTCATCGGCGAAGTACCTCCCCAAGAGGTTCTCCGCCTTCTCCCGCGCCGCCGGGTACGGCCGGACTGCAAGAGGTAAAGAGTTAGTCAATTTCTTAAAAATTTGTAAGTACAATGCAGCGGGCTCCCGGGGCTTACGTCGCGTCACCGGCTTCACCGGAGGCCGCTGCTCGGGGCCCATGCCGATCCCCCTCTTCCCGCCGGTGAAGGGGGAGATCCGGAGGAGAGCCATCTCCTCAGCCGCGTCCCGCATCGAGCGGGTCTTCTTGGAGAGGATCACCTTGCCGAGGAGCTCGTACTCCTCGTCCGTCCACACCGGCGGCTTTGGTGCGGACGACCGGCTGTAGGTGGGGGTCTCCGGGGCGTACACTACCGCGTCGTCTCGGACCCGGAGGTAGAACCACCTCCGGACCCAATCCCCCCAGTGGTCCCGGGAGGCCGCCGCCGGGTAGTCGATTACCCGGGCCGGCAGCATCTGGACCATCACCGAACCGAAGGGGGACTTGGGGCCCCCCTTCACCAGGTGGGAGGTCCGCGCCGCCGGTTCGTAGAAGTACCGGAAGGCGCGAAGGTCGGGCTCCCGCCCAATCGCTGTCTCGAAGAGCCAAATGAAGAGGCCCATCCGGACAAGCGCGTTCGGGGTGAGGTGGTTGAGAGTCACCCCATACTCCTTGAGAAACTCCCGGAGCATGGGATGCACCGGGAGCCGGAGCCCCGCCTCGAGGAAGGCCTCGAAGGCCACGATCTCTCCGGGCCTGGGGCGGGGGGCTCCGTCCTTCTTCACGTGGACTCGGATGTCCCCGGCCGCAACGATGCCTCTTTCGGCCAAGGACTCGGCGTCGTCGGCCGTGAACTCAAACGCCCAGAGGAAATCCGAGGGGATTTCCTCCGGGGGCACTTCCGTGGTCTTCGCTCGACCCTTGGGTGCCATGAGGTTAGTTTTCTTTTTGGTGGCTAACTTTGCAGGAGGCTACTACTAGAAACTCCCGGACGCCTGCTACCGGAAAAAGCTACCGGCGAAAGCTACCGGGAAAAGCTACCGGGAGAGGGCTACCGGGAGAGCAAAAATCGTTGGGGCTGAGAATTTGGAATGAGCTTCCGGGCCCCCCAAGGTCCTATTTATAGGGGCGGGCCGTGGTCTAGATGCACGCCACGTGGCACCCGCGGATCAATCTGGACCGTAGAAGTTCAAACCGTGCGCGGGAAACGAAGGGACGGGCGCGTGAATCGAGGCGCCGGTTCGAACCGCGCGCACATTTATGGCGAAACGGCTCGGCTTTAAGCGTGGGGCACGGAAACCGAAGCGTCGTGGCTCCGGTGGCTTGGCCCGGAGATCTTCCCGTTGACCTGAACCATACCCACCGGGGACTCGAGCATCGTCCCCGGCGGGCATGGGGGGCTGCTGTCGGGGGAAATCTCCGCGGGACTAAGTCCAGGTAGGATGTCACGATTGCCCGGGGACCTGGCCTCCGGCCCCTCCCCGGGAGCCGCAATTCGGCTCTCCTTTTGGCTCCCGGGACGCGGCCTCCGGGGCCTCCCCGGGCGCCGCCTTTTGGCTCCCGGGACGCGGCCTCCGGTGCCCTCCCGAGCGCCGCCATTTGCCCGGGGACGCGGCCTCTGGGGCATCCCCGGGCGCCGCCTTTTGGCTCCCGGGACGCGGCCTCCGGTGCCCTCCCGGGTGCCGCCATTTGCCCGGGGACGCGGCCTCCGGGGCCTCCCCGGGCGCCGCCTTTTGGCTCCCGGGACCTGGCCTCCGGTGCCGTCCCGGGCCTCATCGCCCTCCTAAAGGTAGTCTCGAACTGTTTATCACGTGCAGGTCACGCGAGGAGCGCCTCGGGAACTAGCGACCACCTGTCAAGCATCCAAGGCGTTTGACCGGGAGAAGGACGGTCCTGCCCTTCAATCCGACGATGGCTTCCGGGGTAGTTTAGGTTTTTTGCTGCTTTTTGGGGCTATAAATAGCCCTTGTACCCCTCTGTTGTAAAGGATCGGTTCTTTTATTGGAATAGCTAAACTCACAGACGTGCTCCGGAAGCCTCTCCCCCGGAGAGAGCCTCCCCAGCCGACTCTGGTCGGGAGCGCGTCAACAGGACTAGGGCCCCCACCGGGACCCGAACCTGTATAAACCCGTGTGTCATTCTTCGTGCTTGTCCGGCGGGGGAGGACCGGTCATCCGGTCAACCCGCGCAGCGTAATCTTCGCTAGGATCACTCTCAAAACCTGTCGGGGTATTCGCAATACCACGACAAATACATACTTGCAATTTGATATCGCTTCTTCTGTGTTCTTGCACGTGTTCTTCGATTCGCTTGCAGGAACAGGCCTTCGTGGCTAGGTCAACCGAGCCTCGGTACGGTTGATAACGAACGGAGCAGTGGTGTAGCGATTGTAGGCTTAGATCGGTTCTGATCGAAAGTCGGATCGTCAATGTCGAGTCTCCACCAATCGAACTACCCCTTACCTGTCAGAAGATCGGGACCCCGTTCCTCATCAAGTGGTATCAGAGCTCCGATTACCCGTCAGGTATCCTCTCTGTTTGTCATTCATCTTCTACCTAGAGTCCAGAAAAAGCCAAAACGAAAAAAAAATTGTGATCATAGTCTTCCGCTGTCCAAACCACTTTAAGCCTTTTACAATTTTCGTTTTCAGTTTTGCATTGTTGAATTTGTGTCTGTGGTCATCGTCGTAATGCTGGTCAATTCGTGTTCTTGGTCTAGGTCGAGTATCAAATCCCAATTCTAAACCGAAACCAAATTCGAGTCGCAATCGGTTCGGATTTCTCTTTTGCGTTGCTGTTTTTATAAAGACAATATCTTTGTCTTCTGCACACCAATTTGGGCGATTAAATAGTCTAAATTGTATCTCTCGAAGAGATCTACAACTTTGTTCATTACACCAAATTCCAGAAACGCCATATTCGTGGCGAAAATCAGGTTGGAAGTTAATCTGTTCCATCTCGGAGTAATCTATACAGCCTGTATTTCGGGGGCCATATCTCCTAGATCCAAACCCCAAATTGGGTGTTCCATATATACAAATTGATGAGAAAGAAAAGAGCTACCACTTCCTAGTTATAAGTTGTTGCGTTTGAGGTCTCTAAGAGCCCCAAATTATTATTGGAAGTTTCTGCAGAGCATCTTTGCTAAACTGCCGAGAGTATTGTGATAGGATTTGTGCGTAATTCTTAAATTTTGAGTTGTAATCCATCCTTTGCATCACTCTTGTAAAAAAAAAAAAGAAAAAGGCAAGTGCATAAAAAAGAGCCGCACGAAAAGAAAGATTAGCCAAAAAAAAAAAAGAGAGATCAGAAGTGCTTGCATCCTTTCATGTCCATCGCCTGTGCCGATCACTTTGCCTACTTGAACTAGTTTTAGGAACGCGTTTAGGCCAGCAACTGTGACACGTACTTTGGACACTTATTCAACTTAGCATTCTGATTTCAATTATTGTTAACCTTTGCTACCATAACTGCCTTCCAAGCTCCACATACTTTCTATCAGAACAGGATTCAACCTTGCAATCGTTACACTTAAGCTCGTCACGATATCACGAACCAGCCACCGGTTGTACCTTCTGTAGCGTTGGTAAGAACCTTGCAAGAGCGTGGTAAGACGCTTGAGAGTGTGTGAGTCCACTTGTCTAAACCTGGTAGTTTGTAGGGATAATACTTCTTGTGTTTCTTCTACTTTCTACTAATCATGGTAGGATCTGATAAAGAGGACAACGAGTGTGTCCTTCATGCTGAGCTGAAAACCATGATGGAAGCGATGACCAAAGGTATTGAAAGATTGGAACGACGTGTTGCCCAGCTTGATGATAGGGTTCAGGTGATCGAGAACTGCCCACCTGCTGTCCAACAACAGCAAAATGATGCAGCCCAGGAGCACGATGATGATGTAGAGGGACATGTGGCACCTCGCAATGAACCTGCTATGCGACGTTCAGCACATGACTTAGAGTGCTTCAACCGAAATCGTCAAGGTATGAGAGGTAACAATGGTAATAATAACTATCGCAATGATGATCCATTTGCTAAAGTTAAGTTTACCGTACCTTCTTTTTCTGGTACATATGATGCTGAGGTGTATTTAGATTGGGAAATGGAGATTGAACAAAAATTTAACTCCCATGTTGTTCCTGAACTTCATAGAGTTAGACAAGCCACTAGTGAGTTCAAGGATTTTGCTCTAATTTGGTGGAATGAACTAGAAAAGTCTAACGTACATCCTGGTACTTGGCATGATCTGAAGTGACAAATGCGCGCTAGATTTGTGCCTCCTTCCTTTAAACGTGATTTGCGTAAAAAATTGCAACGCTTAGATCAGGGTAACAAATCGGTAAAGGAGTACTACCAAGAGCTTCAAATAGGCATGTTGCGTTGTGAGGTGGAGGAAACCGAGGAGGATAAAATGGCTCATTTCTATGGAGGGTTAAGGCATGATATACAAAATATTATTGATTACAAGGACTATCATGATGTCAATAGATTGTTCCAGCTTGCTGTTTTGGCAGAAAAAGGAATTGCAGGGACGACAACAGCGGCCACGGAGCAACTTTGGTAGTACCTTCACCCCAAGACAGGTGTCAACCAAATCAGGGCCACCTCCTGCTGTTCGGTCTACTGCCCCCTCGACCAGTAGGGCGCGTTCAGTAGCACCGTTACCACCGCCACATACACCCGAGGTAAGCAAAACTTCTAATGTGCAGGCACCAGCGAAGTCATCTTCATCTGTTGCCTCCACGGGACGTACAACAGGTATCATATGCCACCGTTGCAAGGGGATGGGCCATGTCATGAAGGACTGCCCAAGTCAGCGAGCTTACATTGCGACAAACGATGGTGGGTACGTTAGTGCTTCTGATGTTGAAGATGAATATGCTCTTGCAGCTAACCTTGCAGGTAATGTTGATGACGAATCTGAACATGATGATGATGGGGAAGCTTTGGGTACGGTAGCCACACAAGAATACCGGACCATCATTGTCCAACGGGTCCTTAGTACTCAAATGAAGCAAGCCAAGCGAGCCCAAAGCCACAACTTGTTTCAAATGTTCCTCGTTGTCAACGACCGGCTCCTCCGAACAATCATTGATGATGGGAGCTGCAACAACTTGGTGAGTTCTGATCTGGTCAAGAATCTTGGCTTGACCACACAACCACATCCCCAACCATATCATGTTCAATGGTTCAACAACAGTGGTAAGGTTAAGGTAATGCAAACCGCAAGAGTATCATTTTTCATTGGTTCATACCATGATGTTGCTGATTTTGATGTAGTGCCTATGCAAGCATGTTCACTTTTATTAGGCCGACCTTGGGAATATGACACTAATGCAACTCATCATGGTAGAAATAATTGGTACACTTTCATGCACAAAGGAAAGAAAATAACCTTGCTTCCCATGACTCCATCTAAAATTGTGCATTTTGATAGGGAAAGACTTGAAAATGAGAAGAAATAGAACACCACAGAATCTGAAAATCAGCAAGTAGCTAAAACTGTTTTTCCGCATAAGAAAGATAAGAATGTACCTGCTTCTAAGACTGAGGGAATTAAATTGAAGGGTGGTGTTTTTCTTGTTACAACATATGATCTTGCTGAACCGTCATGCTTTGCTTTGATATGTAAAGAGACCTTGTTTTCATTTGATGATATGCCTGTCTCTTTTCCACCTGCTGTTACTAACCTTTTGCAGGAGTATGACGATGTGTTCCCCGCTGAGGTGCCCCCGGGACTACCACCTATTCGAGATCGCGACACAAAATTTTTGGGTCATTTATGGAGGACATTATGGAATAAATTGGGGACAAAGTTACTATTTTCTACTACTTGTCATCCCCAAACTGATGGCCAAACGGAGGTGGTAAATCGCACCTTGTCCACAATGTTGCGAGCTGTTTTGAAGAAGAACTTAAAGATGTGGGAGGAGTGCCTCCTCATGTGGAGTTTGCCTACAACCGTGCGCTACACTCGACTACCAAGGTAAGTCCTTTCCAGGTAGTGTATGGTTTCAACCGTCGTGCTCCTATTGACCTATTGCCTCTTCCATCATCTGAAAAGGTCAATCTTGATGCTAAGAAACGTGCTGAGTTTATTTTAAAACTACATGAAACAACAAAAGAAAATATTGAGCGAATGAATGAAAAATATAGCATTGCTGGTAGTCATGGTAGAAAGGAATTGATATTTACTCCTGGAGATCTTGTATGGCTACACTTACGTAAAGAGCGTTTTCCTGAGTTAAGAAAGTCCAAATTAATGCCTCGTGCGGATGGTCCATTTAAGGTGTTAGAGCGAATAAACGATAATGCCTACAAACTTGAGTTGCCTGCAGATTTCGGGGTTAGCCCCACTTTTAACATTTCATATTTGCGGCCATATTTGGGAGAAGAAGATGAGCTTGAGTCGAGGACGACTCCAATTCAAGAGGGGGAGGATGATGAGAACATCACCCCTAACGATGCGTCCATTCTTCCAACACCCGTTGTGCAAGAACCAATAACAAGGGCACGTGCACGTCAACTAAATCACCAGGTGAGCTCGTTTCTTAGTACACGAGAGAATATTGACAAGAGCGAGTTACTACCTAATAATATTGTTCTTGTGCTCAGGAATCATGATGTTGATCAGCGAGGGTGTCACTTTGCGCCAAGACGGGTCGGGAATCAAGTCTACCGCGAGCTGGAGTCCGGGTCGGCCACGGCGGAGCAGCCTATCTTCAAACGGGCGTAGCAGATGCATACGAACTCCGTTTGGGGTGTTCAAGTACATTACGAAGAATCCCTCGACGAGACCTTTCCAACGGATCTGGTTCCACATCCAAAATCCTTCTTAGTCAATCACAATCGTTGAAACAAGTGGAGACCAAATTCTGTTGGGCCGTGCGGTGCTGCGTCACCTGTCTATTGGGCCTCGGCCCGTCTATCCCACGTGGGGGGTGCGCCCCAAACCCTAGACGCCACCCCTCTCGCATATTAAAACCTCGTAGCCGTCATTGTTAGACTTGGGTTTTGCTTAGAATTTTCTGCTATCACAGTTCGCCGTCTTTCGGTTTGTGGAACCCCAACAATTCGTGATCTTAATACATACTTGCAATTCGAGATTGCTTCTTCTGTGTTCTTGCACGTGTTCTTCAATTCGCTTGCAGGAACAGGCCTTCGTGGCTAGGTCAACCGCGCCTCGGTACGGTTGACAACGAATGGAGCAGTGCTGTAGCGATTGTAGGCCTAGATCTGTTCTGGTCGAAAGTCGGATCGTCAACGTCGAGTCTCCACCAATCGAACTATCCCTTACCTGTCAGAAGATCGGGACCCCGTTCCTCATCACCCTCCCACTTGATGGAGACGAGGGGGTCCATCCATGACGGAGTCCGAGTGATCTCGGCGACCTCCGGGACGCGAGGCTCGTCGCCTGTGTCCGAGGAGGCCACCGAGGGCTTCGCAATGATTTCCTGGAAGGCCCCTTTGGGGAGCAGTTCCCGGGCGCTGGCTTCCTGGGCTAGGGCGTCGGCCCGGTCATTGTTCCTTTGTGGGATATGCTAGGCTTCGAGGCCGTCGAAGTGCCTCTCCATCTTGCGCACTTCCTGCAAGTAAAGGCTCAAGTTTGCGTCATGGCACAAGTAGGACTTGTCCATTTGGCAAACTACGAGCTGAGAGTCTCCCTTCACTATGAGACATCGTATCCCCAGGGAGCATGCAAGACGCAACCCGAGGAGCAAAGCCTCGTACTCGGCAACATTGTTGGTTGTGGGGAACTCGAGCCGCGCCGCGTACTCAAGTTCCTTCCCCTCGGGGCTCCGGAGGACTACTCCCGCACCAACCCGGTGAGACACAGGAACCCATCGAACAGAAGTGTCCAGTGGTCGCTGCGTCGGGATGGTGTGGGGAGGTCTTCGTCCCCGAGTCTGGAGGCAGGGGTCCACTCCGCCACGAAGTCGGCGAGGACCTATGACTTGATGGCGGAGCGACCTGTGAGGGAAAGGCAGAAGGGGGCGAGCTCGGCCCCCCACTTCCCTATCCGGCCGGTGACCTCTTTATTGCGCAGCTTCTCCCCCAGGGGGAGGGATGACGGGACGGTGATGGGGTGTCCCAGGAAGTAGTGGCGAAGCTTCCGGGACGCCATCAGGAGGGCGTAGCAGATCTTCTCCATCTCCGTGTACCGAGTTTTGGCCGCTTGGAGGGCCTCACTTACATAGTACACGGGGCGCTGCTGCCCGTCTTGCTCCTTTACCAATACCGCGCTTACGGCGACCGGGGTCACGGCAAGGTAGAGGAGCAAGGGCTCTTCCGGACATGGACTCACGAGCATTGGGGGGCTCGTGAGGACTTCTTCAAATCGTCTAAGGCCTCCTGAGCCTCGGGGGTCCACCGGAACCCCTCAAGCCCCAGGAGGATCTTGAAGAATTGAAGGCCGCGTTCCCCCGACCGCGAGACGAAGCGGCTCAGCGCAGCTAAGCGGCCGGCGAGTCGCTGAACGTCCTTGACCGAGCGCGGTGGGGGCATGTCCAAGAACACCCGGATTTTCTCGGGGTTTGCCTCTATGCCCCGTTGGGACACAAGGAAGGCCAGGAGCTTCCCCCCGCGCACGCCGAAGGCGCACTTCTCCAGGTTGAGTTTCAACCCATACGCGCGGAGGTTGCGGAAGGTTTCCGCTAGGTCGTCGACGTGGGCGGTTGCGTGGAGACTTTTGACGACCGTGTCGTCGACGTAGACTTCGACGTTATGACCGATTTGGTTCTTGAAGACCAGCGTCAGGAGGCGCTGGAAGGTCACTCCCGCGTTCTTCAGCCCGAAGGGCATGTGGACGTAGTAGAAGGTTCCGAGGGGAGTTATGAAACTCATCTTTTCGTCGTCCCCTTCCGCCATCCGGACTTGGTGGTAGCCCGAGTACGCGTCCAGGAAGCTCATCAACTCGCACCCCCGTGGTGGAGTCAACCAGTTGGTCAATCCGGGGGAGTGGGAAGTTATCCTTGGGGCAGGCGCAGTTCAGGTCGGTGAAGTCCACGCACATCCGCCACTTGCCGGTCAACTTCTTCAAAAGAACGGCGTTCACGAGCCACTCGAGGTGTAAGACCTCCCGAATGAACCCCGCCTCTCAGAGTCGGGCGATCTCTACCTTGATCACCTCTTGGCGTTCAAGGGAGAGTTTCCTCAGCTTCTGCTTGATTGGGGGGTGACCGGGGGTCACCGCAAGCTTGTGCTCGATGACATCCCGGGCGACGCCCCGCATGTCGGAGGGCTTCCACTCAAAAACATCGGATTTTTCGCTCAAGAAGGCCGCGAGTTGCGTTGCATGCTCCTCGGGGAGCTCCGTCCCGATCTAGACAGTTTTGTTCCCATCGCCCGGGGACAGCGGGACCTTCTAGAGGCCCCCCTCCGGACGCGGCTTGGGGAGGGGCCTCCCGGGGGTATCGCAGTGACGTCTGATTTCGGGGGAGAGACCTCCCCCCCCAGTGCCTTAATGATGTTGACACTCCCAATCGCTGCGGCGGCAGGCCCGTATAGAGGGCGGGCCATGTCTTGGTCTCCCCGGGCGGTGATCACGCCGTGAGGCCTGGGGATCTTCACGCAGAGGTAGTTCTGGTGGATTGCGGCCCCCAGGCGGTTGATCGTGGTCCTCCCCATGATCGCGTTGTAGGAGGAGGGGAGGTCCACCACGTCAAACCGGACCATCTCAGTCCGGTAGTTCTCCGGGGTGCTGAACGTCATGGGGAGATCCACCTTCCCCACGGGGTAGATCGCCTTCCCCTGGACGAATCCTTGCAAGGGCCCTGCTGCGGGCTACAAGAGCTTCTCGTCCACCTGCATCTCCCTGAAAGCTTTCAGGTAGAGGACATCGGCAGAGCTCCCGCCATCCACGAGGATGCGGGAGAAGTGGCAGTTGTAGATGGTGGCGGAGACGATGAGCGCGTCGTCAAGGGAGAAGCGAACCCCGCGCGCGTCTTCCGTCGTGAAGGTGAGGGGGACGTCTGACCACTTGGGTGGCAGAGACATGTGCAGCACCCCGCGCACATACTCCTTACGCTGGCGCTTGGAGTCCCGCCCGGAAGCGGACCCTCCCGTGATGACGTTGACACGCCGCTGGGAAGTTTGGAAGGGGAGAGTTTCTGACGGCTCCCCCTCTTGCACTCGTCCCTGCTATCCCCCCTCGGGGGCAGGAAGGGCCGGTTGAGGGGCAAGGAGGCCGGAGTCCCCCCCCTGCCCATGCTGGTCGAGGAACAACGCGAACTGCTGCAGTAGCTGGTGGCATTCCCTGGTGGCATGGGTACCAGACCCATGGAACGTGCACCACGGCCCTTCCTCGCTTCTCCCCACGGGGCCTTCCCGACCGCGGGACGACTATCCTCCCCCACAGCCTCTCGGCCTGGGAAAGAGGCGGTTGCCCTTTGGGGCGTCACGCGAGCCGCCTCCGCCCTTGAGGAGAAAGGTGTCCCGAGGCCGTGGCTCGGTAGGGCCCCCCTGCCTGGGGTGTTTGGGGGGGTCTCTGGCCCCCCGATCAGCGGGGGCAGGAGCCCCCTGGTTTTTCTTCCAGTGGTTGTCCTCTTTCGCCCGAGCATACTTTTCGAGCACGTTGAAGAGCTCGTCGGTGGAGGAGGGGCAGCTCTGGGAGAGCCTCCGGTGGAGCTCTCCTGGGAGGATCCCGCTCTTGCACGCCTCGATGACCGTAGAGTCAGGGATGTGAGCCACTTTGCTCTTGACTTGAGCGAAGCGTTTGAAGAAGCTGCGGATGGTCTCCCCCATCCTCTGCCGGACGGTGTACAGGTGCGAAGAATCAAGGGGACGCACGTAGTTCCCCTGGAAGTTCGCGCAGAACTCGCACTTGAGCTGCACGAAGGACTTGATGGAGCCGGCCTTCAGATTGTAAAACTAGGAGCGAGCGATCTCGGTGAGGTAGAGGGGGAAGACGTTGCATTGCACCGTCTCGTCCCCCCCAGCCGCTGAGATGGCCATGGAATATACCTGCACAAATTCATAGGGGTCGGCCTCACCGTTGTAGTGCTCGATGTGCGGCGGGCGGTAAGGCCGCGGCCATCGGATGCACCGAAGTCTAGGGCAGAGCGGCTGGTTAGCCCCCTGCACTTCCCAGGGAGAGTCCCGGTCGCTGTCTCCTTTGACGGGGGACGCACCCTCGTTGTTGGAGTCGGGAAGCGGCCCAAGGGGTCCGCCGGCGTGGCGGAAACGACGCTTTTCTTCCGGTCCGGGGCTGACTTCTCGGACGTCCGGGCTCTCCCCCGGAGAAGTTGGCTCTTCTACGGGTCTCTTCCCCTAGCCGGTGCGGGAGCGAGGCTCGCCACGTTCGCGACCCGGGGGAAGCTCTTCCTCAGACTTAGCCGTGCGCATTCATTCGACCTCCTCCCGGGAGAAACGGACCTGGTCCGCCGGGGGAGGAAGGAGCTCGTGCACTGTAGCTACTGGCCCCGGGGGAGGAGGGAGCTCTTGCACTGTAGCTACCGGCCCGGGGGCTACCAGGGCCGGCTGGGGGGAGCCCCCTGCGAAGACCCCCGAAACCGGAAAGGGGGAAGCCCCTGTATCATCCGGAACCGGGGAGGGGGCCCCCTCGACGACGTTCGAAACTGGAAAGGGGGGAACCCCTGTATTATCCGGAACTGAAGAGGACGGAACCCCCGTGGCGGCGACCGGAACCGGAAAGGGGGAAACCCTTGTATTACCCGGAACCGGCGAGGGGGGAACTTCCGCGGCGACGTCCGGAGCCGTGGGTCCGTTGCGGGGGGAGATCCGCTGAGGCATGGGAGCTGCTCTGTCGACCGCCCCCGGTGTGGTAGACGCGACCCGCGGGGCGGGACTGGCTCCCGGCGCAGGGAACAACCTCGGCATGTAATGGGTCCCCTACCCGGGGAATGAACCCGGAACGGGGTATCCCCCCGGTGCCACGTAGGGCCCGGGCACGAAAAAGCCCCCCGGCACCGGGAAGTATCCCGTTGCCAGGAAGGGTCCGGACGTATGACCCGCCTAGGGAGGGTACCCCCCGGTGGGGTCATACTGGGCGGCCGGACCTCCGGAGACCGGAGGGGCCAACGGGTGACCCACAAACGGGGCCATAGCTCCCGGGTATGGGTGCTGCGGGTATGTGGGGGCCGGTGGCCGTGCCAATACGCGAAGCAGCTCATCCATAGAGCACTGGGCGGGGAGTTGGCCCTCCACTAAAGCCTCGAGCAAGGCATCCCGGGGAGCTGGGGGAGCCATCGGGGGGAGACTAGTCCCGGCCGAAGCTACCGCGGTCGTCGAGATTGACCCGGAGGTCGAACCACCGAAATTAAGAGGGAAGGTGGGAGGCGGTACCTGGGTCTGGCCGCCTCCGGGCGGAAGCTTAGGGACGGTCGTGTCCCAGACGGGTGGTGCCGGGTCACCGGGACCAGCGTCACCGGGAAGGGCGCGGGCCCTCGTTCTTGGGGGAGCCATGGCGTCTCGTCACGAGTCCCCATGGAGGGCGCCAACTGTCGTGGTGTTACGAACACCACGGCAGGTTTAGTGGACGATCCTAGAGAAGAAAACGCGACGCGGGCTGACCGGGTGACCGGTCCTCCCCCGCTGGACAAGCACAACGAATGACAAGAGGGTTTATACAAGTTCGGGTCCCGGTGGGGGCCCTAGTCCTGTCAGCGTGCTCCTGACCGGAGTCGGCTGGGGAAGCTCTCCCGGGGGAGAGGTTCCAGAGCACACCTGTGAGATTGGCTATTTTAGCAATAATGAGCAAGTTTTTTTTACAAGAGGTGTACAAGGGCTTTTATAGCCCCAAAAGAAGCAAAAAAACTAAACTACCCCGCCTGCTACCGTTGGATCGAAGGGTGGCAACGTCCTTCTCCTGGCCAGGCGCCTCGGATGCTTGACAAGTGTCCGCTGATTCCCGAGGCACTCCTCGCGTAACCTGCACGTGACTCGGGACAGAGGGCTCCTGTCCCCAGATGGACGACGACGCCCCGGGCAAGAGGCGGCGCCTGGGACAAGCACCGGAGGCCTTGTCCCCGGGCAAATGGCTGCGCACGGGACAAGCACCGGGCGCCTTGTCCCCGGGCAAATGGCGGCGCCCAGGACAGGCACTGGGGGCCAATGGCGCAACTGCTTACCTAGACTGTCTCGCGGAGATTTCCCCCAACACTATCTTCATAAGTAGAAAAGACGGCATTTTGAGGCTTAACTAGTCTCCTTTCATATCTCATGGAAGGTCTTGACTGAATAAAGGCTTTTCTTTGTGAGGAGAAAACTACTTCAACATCTCCATCTCGGGTTTCAGTCAAGGATTCTAACTCAGTTTGTTGAAGAGGTTTAGGATCAATAACTTGGAAAAGAGTCCATTTTTCAGGGAGAGAGATTTCATCCCATTTTAAAGTTTTTGGGGTTATAGAGTTGTTTTTGGGATTGGCTTGAAGTAAAGTAGTTAGACCCTTTGGTGTATGTTGTTTGGCACAAGGGGCTAAAGTGGTCATGGCTTTGTAATAAACTCGATAAGTAACAGAGATATAAACTCGATAAGTAACAGAGATATTTTCACTACCAAGTTCAAGATCAAAGCCAGATGTTTGAAGATTTAAGGTCAAAACCTTTTTGATATTTGCTTCTATAAGAGAAACAGAAAAATCAGGGAAAGTGTTGAAAAACACTGGCCCATTACTAAGACTACCTCCCTTATTTGCTGAAAAAATAAGAAATTTGTTAAGAAAAGGAGGAGGTAGTCTCAACTATCAGTCTCTAGATATTGGAAGAATCACTGAAAAAGATTCAACTTGTTGGGGCTAATCTTTGTAATGATCTCAAAATTAAGTATCAACTAAAAAGACAAAAAATGTTGGGAAAAAGAGAATTAGGTGATTTTTGTTAGCAGTTTGGTTTCCAACAAGATCTTTATGAAAAAAAAATCAACAAAAAAGCTTCAATAGTAGACACCCAAAGAATGACAGATTTAGGAAAAGAAAACCTAAAAAGATCCACAACAGAGAAGATAAAAACAAAGATATTACTTGTTTTAAGTGTGGAGAAAAGGGTCATACTGCCAATAGATGTTACAAGAATGGTTTTAAAAAGAAAGTCCAAGCTTTGCTTGAATCAGATCCCAAGGACCTTAAAGGATAACTAGAAGAAATTCTAAATAGCATTGATTCAGAGGCTGACTATACTTCTGATATAAATTACTGTGAAAACAGTGAATGTTCTTGTTGTGAGCAGGATATTTCAAAAGAAGAATCTGAAGAAAGTATTTTGGTCCTAACAAGTTTTGAGCAATTTATTTTGGATACAATTGATTCAATTCAGGATTCTGAAGAAGAGAGAAGTCAGCTTGAAAAATATATTTCCATGATCAGTGGAAACAAAGATCTTGAGGTAAGATCAAACCAAAATAATGAGTTCTTCACTATTGACGAGGTCTTTCAAAAGATCAGGAGTTCTAGAGGAATTGGTAAGAAGCTTTTATTTGAGGATCTTTGGCAAGAACAAAATATTCTCAGAAAAGAATTGTTTGATCATAAAATAAAAATTCAAATTTTAGAATCTCACAAACAAAATAATCTTGAAAATATTCCTAATATAGAGCCTGAGCTTAAAGAAAATGATGGAGATTTTATTGGTTCTATTGAAAAATATTTCAAACAAAAATGGTATATAGAAGTCCTATAAAATTCTCTGATGGTTATGCTTTTAAACATAAAACTTGGTTAGATTCAGGAGCTGATATAAATTGTATCACGGAAGGGATATTTCCTTCAAAATATTTTGAGAAAACTGTACACAAAGTTAATGCAGCCAATGGTGATCCTATGATCATGAGTTATAGGATTCCTGAAATTTATATTTGCATCTCTGGAGTCTGCATCAAAACCTCTTTTTTCTTAGTAAAAGATCTCAAACAAGGTGTTATCTTAGGGACACCATTTCTTTCAGCTATCAGACCATTTTTGGTAACTGATAGTAGTATTCAGTTTAAAATAAAAGGCAAATGGGTTGAGATGATATTCTCTTCCAAGCTGGAAGAAATCTTTCTAGATCATATGGACAAAGTCTTTCCTTACAAAGAGCATGTTGTCCAAAATATATTTATAGATCATCAAGATAATCCTTTTTTCAGGAAAATAGAGAAGCCAGAAGGCAATCAATTGATAAAATTCAGCACATGGAATCTGCCACTACCATCTCAAGGGAGACAAAGCTGTTTTAATCATAATTTTCCTGCTACAAAAATACAACAAGGGTTGCTAAACTTGATATGGCAATATAGATCTGCCTCAGACAAGGCTTTAACACTCAATGCATTGGCATATTACTTCGCATCCTCATGTAGAGAATATAGCCCAGAAGATCATGCATCTAGATCAGAGAAAATTCCTATAGATCAGTCACCTCATACTAGTAGGCATGTAGGATCATCAAATTTGCACTCATCCATTCAACCTATCGCAACATCTATTCAATCATTCCCTATAGATAGATTAACATATAATAAGGGAATAATAAAACATCAAAAGATCATGCATAACTTTGCAGCTGAACATTTAATTCCTAGATTAAGCTTCAAAACAGACGAAGAAATGTCTTACTTCAGTAAAGACATTGTAGATTTAATCTGGAAAAAATTTGAAGAAAGCCAATTAGGAGTCTTTATGGGACTTCAAGATTATTTTCTAGATATCTATTTGGGTAAAGAGGATCCCCATGGGATAACTCTATACAAAGAGATTATTCCTCTCTTTACCATAAATACAACTATTTGTTTCCACCCAAAACACCGCTTTTTGGTGTTAAGGGCGGAGATAGATTTAAAACATTTTAGAGATTTGGAGATAGGTCCATATAGAGAAACTATTTCTCTCCAAACTCTCCTAGATCAAGGTTTATTGCGGGCCGTTTATGGAACGCTAGATCAAATACTACAACCCGATCTTGGATTTGTAGTAAAAAGAATTTGTGAAAACATAAGTGATCTTCGTGGTCACTACAAAATATTCTTTCGCTCAGTTCCCCAAAAATTCCAACAGCCCTTGAGGCCAGCAAGTCATCATATTTGTGTGCTGAAAGGAAAATTTGATAGCTCACTTCGAGAAATCTATGATTTGACAGAAGAAGACAAAGAAATACTGAACCAGCCATATGAAAAAATCCACAAAGCATGGAGGCATTGGATGGAGTCCTCTAAACTCGAGCAGCATGTCAAGATAGATCCTGACTATGAAATGATTTTCCAGAACCAAATAATGAGGGTATTTGTTAATCGAGATATTCGGTTAAACAAAAATCTTCATTACATTATAAGACCAGAATATAACGATGACAACAATACACTACAAAACTACAGAACCATGGTGAGATGGCTAGAAAATTGGTTTCCTCCAGACGAATGTTATTATCAAGATGAAGATGAAGATGAAATTTTCTTTCATGAAGACTAAAATATTCCAAGATACATCAATAATGGAAACATGACAAGATGTAAGAGTCAAAAGGTATTCTACTTGAAGACAATTTTGACAAGACATAGGAGTCAAAAGGCACTCCACTTGAGACAAGAAGGACAAATTATATGGTAATACTATTCAAAAGGACAAATTATATGAAGAAACTATTAAAAGAGTCCTTCTCATGGATCTACATACACCCAATACCTCTATAAAAGGAGGAGTTCTTACAAGTTGGAGAGACACACAAGTGAGAAGAGAACACACATCCACAACACTCTTCCATCCCATTTCCACTCCACTTCCACTCCACTTCCACCTCAACTTCCACTTCACTTGTAAATAAAATCTAAGTAGTATTGTAAATAGGTTTGCACTAAATAAAGACTCTATATAGAGAGTCGTAGTGTGTAAGGTTTGTACTAAACTTGAATGTATGTACTGAACTGAACGCATGTACTGAACTTGAACGTATAACTGAAAGTGAACTTGTACGTGCGTGAAGGAAGTAGAAGCACTCGCCTTCTGCCTTTGTAAGTATCATGCTTTCTTAATATTATTGTCTTTTTCTGTTCTTATTATCTCTTTGCTTTCTTGTTCTAGTTTACTATTTTATATTATTACTTTTTTCATGTGATTTACTGTTTATCTTCTTTCTTTTGCATATTTACTGTTTATCTTCTTTATATTGCATTGCATGTTTAATATTTCTTTATTTTCTTTCTTTACATTACTTCAGGTTTTCATCCTTGGTTTCTGTAAATAGCAATAGTGCTTCTCATATCTCCATTGCTATATTAGAACCATTATATATATATATATATATATATATATATATATATATGTATATGTCACATGAAAGAAAAATTCAACACTTCGGCCTAGATCTTACAAAGTGTATTCTAATGGTTTGAGTTTGTGGACCTTTAGTAAAATCTGCTCCTTTCTAACGATTAACACTATGGCACCATTAGAAGAAATTGTACTTTTACTAACGGTTCTTAATGTATTAACCGCTAGAAGAAACATACTAACGATTTTTTTTTTGGAACCGCTAGAATAGATTTTGTTTTATTCTAATGGTTTTCAATAAATAACTGTTAGAAGAAATTTAATTGTACTAATGGTTCATTTTTCAAACTGTTAGAATAAGGCTTTCCTAAAAATGAAACCTCTGCTCTGGAATTTTCCCTCCAGTTGAACCGTTTCCAATTCTTTCTCTCCTCACGCGCGAAAAGCCCTACCCGCGCCGGTGATCACTTCCTCACTGCCGGAGCACAATCGCCGCTAGGATTATGGTTCTCCACCACCACCGACCATTGCATTGTGCCATCATCGGCCGCCTCACGGTTCTCCATCGCTGGCCACCGCACAGTTCTCCACCGCCGCACGGATCTCCATCGCTGGCTCGTAAAGTTCTATCAGTGTATTGTCATCCTGCTCTTTTCTGTATTTAAACTAGGAATTGCCTTCTCTTGTTTAGAATTTAAACTTGGGTTTTCTATCAGTTGCCACTCATGAAGACTTACATAACAGTGAAATTGGTGTATTGGGAAATTTAATTTTTAACTGAAACAGGAAATCGATCATATAGTTTACTTACATATAATTTACTTAATATCATGAAGATTAAGGGAGAAATAACTTAGCTGATAGCTGTAGTATTTCTTTATAAGTGGCTTATTTAGTCCTCTACTCTTTAGCCCTGTTAATTATAGTATTAGTAACTACCACAAAGCCTTGAATGATGAATTGTTTAAATCTATAAAACAATTTGGTAGGCCGTCTTCCACTTTAGGGGAAGGATTATGGTGTTGTCTTTGAATAGACAGATAACCATCCCAAATTGAGACATGTGTATCACATGGTAAACTTGTTATGTTGCTTTTGTGTTTGGTATTTGTGTAATGTTGAAAGTATCACATTAAACATGTTAGTTGTTTGATAGTCAAATACCTATGATTTCCGTATTCCCATTAAACAAATTTCCGTCTGCTTTGCATTATGTTATGCTATATTTTGTTTTGTGTAATTTCTCAGCAGATCTATTTTTGAGTATTAATCCTATCCATGATACTTCATGCACCGACATTAAATATTAAATACAAGACAGAATGTGATGGTTCTCATGTCCATCTTGTATTGCCATATTGTTTATGGAAACAGATCCTTCACTGTGATACTGTTTGCAGTTTTTTAGTGGGAATCATTTTGGCCCTAATAGATAGGTCAGAATAAAAAAATGCGTTGTTTCCCGATGTTGCTTTTGTTGTACCTCCATCCCCACCACCTCCCAAATTAGATGAACACTAATCTTGATTTTTGTCTTGTCTCTATAAGAATAAGTTGTGGATATGGAACCACTGGCACACGACTTTGAATGATACAACCATGATTTTTTCCACTCATACATCTTTACCTCCAATCAAAACATACAATTCATGTATCTTGCATATGGATGATCTATCTTGTATATCTATATCTTGCATATCGGTGTGCATACTACGTTTGGCCTTCTTTTTTTGTGGTGTGGGTTATATTTGTAGTTTTGGCTTTTTTTAGTTATATTTGATGGTTTGTTCATGGAATTTCAAGCAAAGCCATGTTGGCGGACCAAGATCAAAAGTACCACTCAGAGGACAAGGCATTTTCCTCATCTGATACTAGTGGTTCGATGAGGGGCAACATAGCTAATCCTTCTTTGTCCCAACGCAAGAGCAAGGTGCGAGGCGTGCGATGTTGTGCCATTTGGCCAAACTCACCGATCTTTCCTGTGAGCTCAACCAGTTTGGGGAACTGACTGGAAAGAACGCTGGGCGCTGCTTATGTTGGCTTGTTGGCGAAAGAAAGGGTGAATATGACCATCGAGAGCTAGAAGGATGTGAAGGCGAACGAGAGGGATAGGTTGTGGGCAGAAATGAAGGTAAAACTAATCAAAATCCTGAACTCTTTCGTAATCACATTCCCTTGGCTTATCCTGAAGTTTAACTCACTCCTGCTTATATGCACTATTTGAAAACAGGCTAAGTGGAACATCCCTGACGATGGACCTAAGCTGGCTTGCTTGAAGGACATGAACTACACATGGAAAAGCTTCAAGAGCTTCCTCATCAGTACCTTCCTCGCTGCAGGGAAATCTCCTTGCGAAAAGTACCCCTTCATAATGAAGGAGGTATGGGAGGAACTCACCCAGCAGAAGAGGACCCCTGAGTTCAAGCTATATATGCTTCCTTTGCTTGGTTACACTCTATGGTCGATCGTATGGACTAACCAATAGTGCATTTGCTTGTTTCTGCTTCTAAGGCCCTTAGCAAGAAGAATAAGGGAATCTAGAAAAGGAACGACCACCCACACCGGCTCGGATCTCGGGGCTATGCGGGGAAGGAGGAGCAGTGGAGGAAGGAAGACGAGGAAAATGCTCTCATCGACTCCCCTGACTTGCCGATCTCTGAGATCCGCAATCCTCGGGGCAAGCGATGGTGGCGGGGGAGAGGGTCCGTGTCATCCCCGGGGTTTGTGGAGTTCCCAAACCATAAGGACACCGAGGTCGTGTAGCGAATTATAAGTTGGATAACTTCGTAAATTGTGTATGCACAAATATATATATATATATATATATATATATATATATATATATATTTCTCAGTGTAGATTTTAATGTAGCAGAGCTCTTGCGAGAAGGAGGCGACCCAGGGATTGTTTACTCCCCAGAGGAAGAACGACCTCCTTACCCAGGCTCTAGGAAATAAGGAGCATCCTGGGTGGATGCAGACCAAGGGAGTTGTGGTGCCGTGGAAGGACGACTTCGAAGAGTGCGGTGCACAGAGGAAGAAGGCCCACTCTTTGAAGGATAAGCAATTGGAGTTGGCCAAGAAGATACGGGTAGACGTGACTGCACAGTTCGAGGCCAGGTTCGGTCAAATGAGTGATCAGTCCGAACAGCTCAACAAAATTGTGCAGTTAAAGGGTTTAGATCCAGTTGCCGAGGTCGACACTACCCCGCTTGGTCGGCCGAGCAATTGCTCTTCGAAGGTCCACGTGGATTTGCTTGAGGTATTGCAAGTCTTGAACTGTGAACTTAAGTTGATGCCACTCCCAATCTGTTAGAATTGCTTCGCTAACCTGTTTTAAATGTTGCATATTTGCAGAGGCTGGAGAGCTGCAGCCTAGTGATTTACATAGGCGAGGACTCTATAGTGGTTGCACACGGGTTCGTATATCCATCTGAGAAGGATGTCCTGATCCACGGTGATACGGGGTGCCCAATTTTCACAATGTAGGATCGCTGATAACTCGTTGACTCGTGTAACCTGACGAACCGATGGCGCCAACCACTGTCAATACAGCAACCTGTGACAAAAGAATTCACCCAACCACACGCTTTGATCGTTGTCTACTTGACCACGCAAAAGTAGACGCACTGTTCCTGCAATCAACGAAGAATTACAAGAACAATGGTAAAGAGAATAACTCCCAATTCTAGGCGGTGGCTTATGAGCATAAACCCTAGAACAAAAGTAAAAGCTTCTCTGAAAATATTTGTGTATTCAATCCGTGGTTGTCTCAAAAATATGACCATGCCTCTCTTTTATAGAGGGTGGTATTTACAAAAGATAGAAGGTTTAAACTAGACTTTCAATCTGAATCTAATTCAAAAACGGAATAAAAATCCTAACATACTATAAAGATAAAAGAAATACGGAATTAATCTTCTCGGATTCGGATTCGAACTAGGACTGGACTTTTTTCTTCTGTACAGTCGTTACTCTTTTGGATCTCCTGGTTGCACACGATGTCAGAATTTAATGATTCTTGATTTTTTGGAAAGCTCTCTTCAATATCTTTCTAAAACGTACTCATGCAATCCAATTGGACATCTGTGATGAGAATGGTGCTTGGTTGAAGTTGCTGTTTCTTACGGATCCGAACAGGACTCTTTCCTCTCGTGCACTTGACATTCTTTCGGGGCTCCTAGTTGCATACGATGTCTGATTTTGATGATTCTTGATGCGTTGGAAAGCTCTTTCGAATACCTTTCCAGAAAGTACTTATATGACTGATTCAAACATC
Organism: Pharus latifolius; assembly: GCA_019359835.1. Classification (NCBI taxonomy): domain Eukaryota; kingdom Viridiplantae; phylum Streptophyta; class Magnoliopsida; order Poales; family Poaceae; genus Pharus; species Pharus latifolius. Next base: position 16,733,807 of record CM033324.1, on the reverse strand, counting down.
TGTGCTGAAATTAGTACTTGGTCAAATTCTCTGAACAAACATCTGATCGTCACTTGGTCGGTAGGTTGTATGGTCCCTAGGTTGCGATCATGTGCTTCTGATCCTGGGCTGCGACCTTGAGGGATGCTGCAACCTCGAGCCTTCCTGGTCGAGCACAAAGTTCTTCTGATCAAGAGCAAAGTTCTTCTGGTCGATCACTGATGCAAAGGATGTCCTTATCATACTCCCCTTCTTGAAAAGGACTCGTCCTCGAGTCCAACAGTGTAGAACCAAAGGACGGAGAAAGGTCTGACATCTTGAATGTGATGCCAAGGATGTCCTCATCAAGGCTCCAGGGATGAGGTCAAGTTGATGCTCAATGCCACGCATTAGAGGTAGACCAGCAGGTATATCCTTTGGAAACACATCCTCGAATGCTTGCAAAAGACACCCCTCATTCTTATCTTCTTCTTCCGATGGTTCTTCATAGTTTTCTGGATGATCTAGCTGTTCTAGGTCATCTTCACTTGCAGAATCATACTCTCCTTTGTCGGTGACAAGCATAGCACGATTATTTGGGCATTCCTTGGCGATGTGACCATGCCCCAAACATTTAAAGCACTGAATAGCACTACTCT